>JBBGZY010000654.1:830000-2030000 GCA_037952925.1 Lithobates clamitans | reverse complement strand
CTAAGAACAGAGATTATGTGATCACATACTGTATGAAGAAAAAAAGATTTATGATTTTTTTTTATATATAAACAAATGTTTTGCTTTGCATTTCTGCTGTTTAACTGAGTGGGTTGTTTTACAAAGTAAGGGTTCACATATAGTTTAACTTCCCTCCTCCAGTCAATACAAAACATGTTGGTGCAGTGATGTAACTGAATGGGTTGTTTTACAAGGTAAGATTGCATAACATATTGGTGGAGTGATTTTATCAAGTGCGCGTGTAAAGGGGAAATAAAATGATATTTCACACCACTGAGCTAACAGAGGAGGAGGCTTTTTGATTTGATATTTATATTGTGTAGTACGGTCTCCAAGGGTACCTAATACAGAGGGAAACACAGGACCCTTTGTTAGTTGCATCACAGCATAACCCTAGTAGTGTTAGTGTGTGTTCCTTTTTTTTTGTGTAAGGTATACACCATCTTGATGGAAGCTGTGCCATTTGAGCACCCCTGTCACTGATGTCTTGGCTTGGTATGTGGTTGTGGCCAAAATCCTTAATGAAGCTATGAAATATTAAAATAGTAAATGCGCTAAATAGGACAGTCCTAAGCATTGTTTTTCTACTTCCTCTCATATCCCAGCAGTTTCACCATAGCATAAACTTGCCCACAACAGCGCTGTCCTGGGATCTTCACTGGTCGCCCACCTGGTGCCATACAACCTTTGGCTAAAATCTTCAGAAATTTGAAATACTGTTCTGGATCATGTTTATTAGTGTCTACTCACTTCAGTGAAAAGTCCTAGAGCAATATGACCATACAGACCACAGATTTGTCAAGCAGCTGCCCAATTTTGAGGGTTGAAGTCTGCCTCTTGAGGGGTGGTGTCTTTATTTTTAAAGTTCCTCTAATACCTGTAAATGGGGCAGGCCCACTTGCTTTGGATTACAGCTGTGGTTAATCACTGGACTGGATGTAAGATGAGTCCGATAAAATATATCTGACTTCTCTGGCCTTCTCAGTCTTTTTAAAAATATTGATGGCATTTACAAGGTTTATTATGGGTGGTTTGCTTAAATGGTCTTTATAATTCTGCATACTTGCATCATGCTAACTTGATAATTGCTTTTGGTTATTTTATTCTAATCTTGATGTGCGTGTTTTATATCTGTTTTGTAATGTTTGACTGTATTGGATGGTATTTGAAGTTGACCTGCTGCCTATAAATTCTCTCAACCAGTTAATTAAATTAGAAATTGTATGGGAATAGTCAATGATCAAACAAGAAGTTTATTCTAGTATGGAAATTAGTTTTCCAGTTTTAAAGATTTAGAGTCATAGGGTCTGGAAAGTTTTTTTATTGCACGCTGACTGCTCAATAGAAAATATTACTGTGAAGTAATTGATCCTCTTCCTGGCAGGACTGTGACCGTATTGGATGCCAGTGAGCTTAATTTTTTTAATAACGTTTTTGTGTGTGAAAATGCAAAAGGTATAGGACTATAATATATATATATATATATATATATATATATTATAGAGAGAGATATCAGTGCGCAAAAAAGGGGAAACTGCTAAAATATTTAGTTATTTTAATCACTATGGTAAAACTAATTGTTAAAGGATAACTGTAATATAAGGCTTCATGTACACTGGCAGCTCCTAAACTACTGTTGTTTTGTCAAAGCTCCTAAACTCAACTCCATAAGGCTGCATTCACACTTGGGAGTTTTGAATCACCGGCAGATTTGCCACGATTCTGCCCGCGATTTCAAAACACCCAGGTGTGAATGACAAATCGCACATTTCAGCTGCCGTTCATTTGAGTGGCACCTAAAAACGTGGTGTGCTTCTGCACCGCAAAAGCTCCCACACTTTCTTCCGGCAACCAGCTTCACGTGATGCAGTTTGCCGCGATTGCAGCACAATTTATCGTAGGACAATCGCGGCAGACCCGCACAGTGATTTGCCATTCAAATAAATGGCATCTGAAATGTGCATTGTGCGATTTGTCATTCACACCTGAGCGTTTTGAAATTGCGGGCAGAATCGCAGCAAATCTGCCCGGGATTTTAAACGGCTGAGTGTGACTGCAGCCTAAAAGCCTGTGTCAATGTACACATAGGCTTTTTTTATGGGGTTTAAGAGCAGCTGCAGTTAGGGGAGCTTCAACCTCCCTCTCCTGAACGGGGAAGAATCGTGTTCAAGCCGCGGGAAACTACAAACTGTGGCAAAAATCGCACCAAGATTTTTGCCATGGTTTACGTTTTCCCACGGCCAGCGATCAAAGTAGGCAGTGTGTACATAAAGCCTTAGTACAGTTTTCCTTTTAAGTAAACCTGTTCCCCCAGAATCCTTCAAATCCTTTATCTGTTAACTATTAGATCGTTTGTCGTAGATCTTTAAGGTGGAGCACTCTGCAGGTGAGCAGCAAAACCTCTTTACAAAGGACTGCACAGTAGGTTCCCCATTCATTTCAATGAAAAGGCTGTCAATTAGACTAATGCTCTGTACACACAATCTGATTTTCCGACGAAAAAGTGCGATCGGATTGTGTTGTCGGAAATTCTGATCGTGTGTGGGCTCCATCGGACTTTTTCCGTCGCAATTTCCGACACACAAAGTTTGAGAGCAGGATATAAAATTTTCCGACAACAAAATCCGATCGTTTAAATTCTGATCGTGTGTACACAAATCCGACACACAAAGTGCCACGCATGCTCAGAATAAATTAAGAGACGAAAGCTATTGGCTACTGCCCCGTTTATAGTCCCGACGTATGTGTTTTACGTCACCACGTTTAGAACGATCGGATTTTCCGACAACTTTGTGCGATGCAAGACAAGTTTGAGCAAACATCCGTCGGAAAAAATCCATGGATTTTGTTGTCGGAATGTCCGATAGTATTTGCTTCATCCCACTCTCTTTTAATGTGCTGCCTTACTTCTATTTGTACATCTTTGTACATCTTTAGGTGCAACACTTGACCACCGAGCTGGAGTGTGTGCTAGAACATAGCGGGTAAGGAAGGAGTTTTTGACTTGAACTGGAATGAATTCCATAATTTTTACGAGCGAAGCGGTTGGAAGAATCCTCCCTGCTCTGCCTTTGTATTATTACAGTGGAACTCCTCCTCTGTCAGAATACACGATTAGTGGTTGCAGCTAACTATAGACTTCTGTCCAGTGAGAATGGCCACACATGGATTGAAAATTGGTTGGTCAGCGGGGACTGGCCGAATTTCAATCCATTTATGGCCAGCTTAAGAATTGAGTAACAAGAATGTGCCCATTCTTTGAATGTGATGAAATTCAGAATGCCTCACAAACTCTCTGTACACAAGTGCAGAATTTTTTTCTTCATTTTTAATTTAATCCAATAGGATGTAGCACGAGAGACTCTGCTGCCAGGGACTCTCTCTCCTGATTGGCTGAGACACACAGCAGGTGCCATTGGCTCCCACTGCTGTTAATCAAAGTCAGTGAGCCAATGAGAAGAGAGGGAGGGGGGCAGAGCCACCGATCCATGTCCTAATGGACACACAGAGCAGCGGCTCGGCTTGGGTGCCCCCATAGCAAGCTGCTTGCTGTGGGGGCACCCGACGGGGGGAGGGGGCCAGGAGCGCCAGGGAGGGACCCAAGAAGAGGAGGATCTGAGCTGCTCAGTGCAAAACCACTGCACAGAGCAGGCAAGTATAACATGTTTATTTTTAGAAAAAAAGGCTTTAGTATCACTTTAAGCCTCACAGGATTTTTTTTTTTTTTTTACATATAAGTTTTTGTACCATAATATTTTACACATATGGTATTGTACTTGTACACATTGTTCTTTAACCGCTTGCCGACCGCCACACACATATGTACGTTGGCAGAATGGCACAGGCAGGCAAATGGGCGTACCTGTACATCCTTTTAAATTTGCTGCCTATCGGGCATGCCTGCCGCACGGCACAAGAGCGTGCCCGCGGGTCCCGGGAGCTGGATGTTCGCTGGTGGCCCGCGATTGCGGTGTAGAGAGGCAGTACGGGGAAATGCCTTTGTAAACAAGGCATTTCCCTGTTCTGCCTTGTGACATGATGGAGATCCACTGCTCCCTGTCATCAGGAGCAGTGATCGCTGTCATGTCAGTGGTAGCCCATCCGCCTACAGTTAGAACACCTTCCTAGGACACACTTAACCCCTTGATCGCCCCCTAGTGTTTAACCCTTTCCCTGCCAGTGTCATTTACACAGTAATCAGTGCATTTTTATAGCACTGATTGCTGTATAAATGACAATGGTCCCAAAATAGTGTCAAAAGTGTCAAATGTGTCCGCCATAATGTCGCAGTCATGTTAAAAATCGCAGATCGCTGCCATTACTACAAAGAAATTAATAATAAAAATGCGATAAATCTATCCCCTATTTTGTAGACGCTCTAACTTTTGCGCAAACCAATCAATATACACTTATTGCGATATTTTTGGTAAAAAAAAAAGTAGATGAATACATATCGGCCTAAACTGAGAGAATTTTTACTTTTTATATATTTTGGGGGGATATTTAATATAGCAAAAAAGTAAAAAAACGGAAAATTCCTATCATAATACTTACCGTAATTTTCCTTTCCTGATGGACTCCATGGCAGCAACGTGTGGGTTAAGTCCCGCCTCTACTACCCTATAGGACACTACTCCCATAAATCTTTGCTCCCTGCCCCCGGCCGTGTTTGGTAACTAGCCTACTTCAGCCATTCGGGAGGGAACTCCTGCTGCCATGGAGTCCATCAGGAAAGGAAAATTACGGTAAGTATTATAAAAGGAATTTTCCGTTTTCCTGACAGACTCCATGGCAGCAACGTGTGGGAAATAACTCGCCGTACACACCCAGGTGGGCTAAATGCTGAACAAAAGATTTATTTAACACTGTCGGCCGACAGCACTTTCAAACCAAAATTAACAGAAGATAAGGTTGCTGGTTCAACACAATAATGGGTCATGAAGGTATGAATCGAAGACCAAGAAGCTGCTCTGCAAATCACTTCAGGAGCAACATGACGTGAGGCCGCCCAGGACGTTGAAAGACTTCTAGTAGAGTGCGCTGTAACCGCCTCAGGAGGAGCCAAGCCCTTCTCTCTGTAAGCCCATTGGATAGCTTGAACCACCCAAGCCACGATGGATCTGACAGAAGCCCTAGAGCCCCTGTTTTTCCCATGGAATAGAACAAAGAGAGATTCAGATTGACGAAAAGATGCCGTAACTTCCAGGTATTGTTTGAGAGTAGCTCCCACATCAAGAGGGTGTGGATCTGGACGTCCAGCAGAATTGAAGGTAGGGAGTGTGATATCCTGGTTCTCGTGAAAGACCGAGGTAACTTTGGGATTTGTCCCAAGCATTGGTATTAGGACCACTCTGTCTGGGAAAAAGGTGATGAACGGTTCCTTGGACCCCAGGGATTGAATTTCCGAGACCCTCTTCGCCGAAGTTATAGCTATCAGGAATGAAGTCTTGAGGGTTAATTCTCTGACTGAGAGTGATTTATTAAGTTGTGCAAAGAAATCCAGAACTAACGGAAGATCCCATTTGGGGAATCTGGGTTTCCTCTGTGGCCTAAGCCTGACTGCTCCTTTAAAAAACTGCTGGACCAGAGGGTGCTTGGCCCATGCGACTCCGGAGAAGGCTGAGATTGCGGAAACCTGGACACGAAGAGAACTGACGGACAGTGAGATATCCAGACCCGTCTGCAGAAAACTTAGAACGTCCTGAATTGCCAGATTATCACAGGAGTTGGACCTGGAAGACATATGGCTGGTAAATTTCGACCAAATCCTCTCATATACTCGGTTGGTACTATTCCTTCTCGCACTAAGGAGAGTGGGAATTACTTCATCCGGGCAGCCTAGCGCCTCCAACCTTCCCCTTTCAAAAGCCAAGCCCTTAGGCGCAGGTGATCCGGGCAAGGGTGTAGTCTCGATCCCTGAGACAGAAGGTCTGGTCTGGATGGTAGAGGGATCGGATCTCGGACACTGAGGAGTGTTAGGAGAGGAAACCAGGGCCTGTTGGGCCAGTAAGGAATTATCGCTAACACTTCTGCTGTTTCTGCTCTGAGCCTCTTCAGGAATTGGAGAATGATCGGAGTTGGCGGAAAGGCATAGGCTCTGTTGAACCACCATTTCTCCGTCAGGGCGTCCACCCCATACGCTTGAGGGTCCCTGTACCTGGAATAGTATCTTGCCATCTTTTTGTTGCAGGGGGAGGCGAACAGGTCGACTTCCGGAGAGAACCCCAACGATAGAACCCACTTGAATACCTCTTCGTGGAGAGACCACTCGTTGTTGTCTAGGAGCCTCCGAGAAAGGAAGTCTGCCTGAACGTTCTGAACCCCTGGCACATATGTCGCTGTCAGATCCTTCAGGTTTTTCTGGGCCCAGGACATAATCGGCTCTACCTCTTGCAGTAAGGAGAGACTTCGCGTCCCCCCTTGCCTTCTTATGTATGCCACTGCTGTGGTATTGTCCAGTCTGAGTAGGACCGAGGAGCCCTGAATGAGATGCCGAAACGCCAGAAGTGCCTGGAAGGCTGCTCTCAGCTCCAGGATGTTTGACACTATCCTTCTGGAGGGGAATTCCCAAGTGCCCTGAGCTACTTCCGCCAGACAGTGGGCACCCCAGCCCCTGTTGCTGGCGTCCGTTGTTATAGTTACCCAAGAAATGGGAAGGATGGAATGGCAGTTGGAGAGGTTCTCCCGCTGGAGCCACCACAGGAGAGAGTTCCTCATGGATGCAGTAATCCGAATCAGCTGGGCCTTGTTGCCCTTCCACTGGTGAAGGAAACCCTTCTGAAAAGGCCTCATTCTCCATTGGGCCCATCTCACCATCGGAATCGTCGCCACCATAGTGCCAATGATTCTCAGGCATTGGAGAGCGTGAAGATGAGGAATAGAAAGAGCCGGGTGGATCCTGTCTCTGATTGTCGAGATCTTCTCTTCTGGTAACGAAATGGTGCCTCTGACCGTGTCGAAGAGGGCTCCTAAAAACACCAGAGACTGAGATGGGTCTAACTGACTCTTCTCCTGGTTCAGAATCCATCCGAATTCCTGTAGCGTGGAAATCACTTGCCCTCTGTGTGATATGAGTTGCACCCTGTCCTGTGCCAAGAGAAGCAGGTCGTCCAGGTAGTGATGTAGCAGAATCCCCCTGGTTCTCAGGAGAGCTACTACTGCCAACAGCACCTTTGAGAAAACCCGAGGAGAAGTTGATAACCCGAAGGGAAGGCATGTAAATTGTAAGTGAAGCTTGCCCACGGAGAAGCGGAGAAACTGTTGAAAGTTTTCTGCGATGGGGACATGAAAATAGGCGTCCTTGAGGTCTATGGACACCATCCAGTCCCCTGGTTGCACCGACTGTTGAATTGTGGAGAGTGTTTCCATTTTGAACCTCTCCTTTTTGATGAAGCGATTTAGATGGGTTAGGTCTATGACCGGCCTCCAGGCCCCACTCTTCTTCTGAACCAGAAAGAGGGGAGAATACATTCCCATGCCTTGCTGGCTGACTGGGACTGGGCTGACAGCGCCTTGAGCCAACAAAGATTCTATGTAGGCTAAAAGTATTGTCCTTTTTTCTTCTGATGCCGGAAGAGTAGTGGGTACCCACCTGAGTCTGGGAGGGTCGGTAAAGGTCCAGGCATGACCGGAGGAGACTGTCTTGATTGTCCAGAAGTCGTGAATCGAAGCCGCCCAGACATGCCGAAAGTGGAAAAGACGGGCCCCCACACGGTCTGTCTGGGCGGGCCCAATTTCAAAAAGATTTGGAAGGTTGCCTCTCCCCTTTCGACTCACTACCTGCAGCCTTCTTAAAGGACGATTGCCTTGACTTCCAGGATCTGGAGAATTCCCGGCCTGGCTTGTAAGTACGAGCCTCTCTGGATCGGTCTTGATATTGCCTCTTCGGGAAGGATCTTCTTTGGCCTTGCAGACGCCTATCCTGAGGTAGGAACCCCGACTTCCCACCAGTAGCCCGTGTAATGGCCTCATCTAACTTGTTGCCAAAAAGAGAAGACCCCCCATAGGGAATACGGCACCATACCTGTTTAGAGGCTGGGTCAGCCAGCCAGGGACGGAGCCAAAGAGCCCGCTTGGCGGTGACCGACGAGAGCATTACTCGGGCTGCCAGACGAATTATATCAATCGAGGCCTCACCCAGAAAGGCCGATGCTAGCCTCAATTCTTGAATAGGTGAGTTCTTCGCTGTGTCATCTGAAATATTCCTTAGCGTATCTTGAACATTATCCGTCCACACCTCCATAGCTTTGGACAGGGCTGCCAAGGCTAAGGCTGGCTTGCAAGCCATGCCTGCTGTAAGGTACATTCTCCTTAGATCAGCATCAATCCGTCTGTCCAGAATGTCTTTAAAGGACACTGTGTCCTCCAAGGGGAGTGTCACGTGTTTAACCAGCCTCATCACGGCTGCATCCACCAAAGGGGCTGATTCCAAATGCTTCACTTCTTCTTCCTCCCTAAAGGGATAAAGCTTTGAAACTTTAGTAAGCATGGAGTTTTTCTTCTCCACCTTGCTCCATTCATCTGTAATGATCTCGCCCAATTCAGAAAAGAATGGAAAGTTAACTCGCTCCTTCTTTAGCTGTTTAAAGAATTTTCTCTGTTTGGGAGGAACAGCCACCGGATCTTCCCAATTTAAAGTTTCTCTAATAGCCTTGACCAAGGGAGGTAGCAGCGCAAAATCAAAACCCACACAGGTATTATCTTCATCCGAGTCACTGTCAGAGATGACAACTGAAGGGTGGCTAGGTACAGAGGACTCCCAGGTGTCCTGCAACTGAGTTTCCCTCACTGGGGAACATGGTGGCTCTGCCTGAGGGGTAACAGGCCGGACTGCCTCAATACCCTTAAGTGATTCCTTCACAACCCTCTCAACTAGGGTTTTAAGTTGTTGGTCCGAATCACCTCTTTCCTTGGAAGCTTTGGCGAAGCAGGGATCGCACAGCGATTTTCCCACAGGTACTTGCATTCTGCATCCCCAGCAGACACTTGATGAGTGGCTGGAGTGAGCCACTGAGGAGTGCGAGCGCTCCTCACTACGGTGTCCTGATTTTGAGGAGGAGCCGTAATGCTTAGATTTGGCAGAGGATTGCCGGTGATGCGATTTTGACGAATCACTTCCTTTGTGCGAGCTGCGATGCTGTTCTGACCTGGAAGGGCTAAAGCAAAAGACAGAGAATCACAAAAAAACAGAGCAGTTAGAAAGAACGATCACCTGTGGAAATACCCCCCACCCGCCCAACGGACCCTCGGCGATGGAACCTGCCCCTGTACCTTGTGAGAAGAGGCTGGCCAGAGACAGGCGGTGGGGAACTCATGTCTTCGGAAATATCCATCCGACTGCAAAGTTATCATAAGAAAGACAATTTAACTTAGCCATGAGCCAGGGAGCGACTGCCCTCCTGTATGTAAAGCCACTTACCAGTAGCTGATTTACTGGAGCATGGGGAAGACCCTAAAACAGCCTGCAGGCATTCCCAGGGTCTGCAGGCTATTTTCCCTGTTTAAATAGGGCGCCCCAGTGACGTCACCGCCCGTGACGAGCGAACGCCAGTGCGCATGCGCGATTAGCCGCTATCGCGCATGCGCGAAAACCAAGCCTCGGTTTCGTGCCGTCCGTGACATGCGCAGTACGGCCGAACACAAAGTGGAAGTAAAAACGGCGTCTGGAACGCAGGAAGAACCAGCCGCCATGCCTGCAACCATACAATGGGAAAAAAACGAAGGGGAAAGACACACAAGAGAGAAAACAACAAAGGAATTAAACAGAAACTGCTGCCATGATAGTAAGGAAACATCTCACCACTCCCGCCACGATCATCAGGGCCGAAGGTAAGCACCGGACTTTCCAGGGGCAATAAGGGGTCACCTGCTAATAGCTGGCTAACCGACCCATGCGCGGCCTTGCCTGCCAGTGGCCAGGGAAACGGCTTCTTCCTGCGCCTCTTCCAAAGCCCCACTCCATACCCTGCTAATAGCTAGGGCTTAGCGGAGTAATGCGACTCTTCCTATTCCAAGTCGCAGCTCGGCCAACCTTGATCGTGGGGATAAATATCTTCGGGTAGGAAGACCAACACTAGGTCTTGCGAGGAGGACAAAAAAAGAACACGGCCGGGGGCAGGGAGCAAAGATTTATGGGAGTAGTGTCCTATAGGGTAGTAGAGGCGGGACTTAACCCACACGTTGCTGCCATGAAGTCTGTCAGGAAATATTGCTTTTTTTTTTTTCAAAATTGTTGCTCTTTTTTTGTTTATAGCGCAAAAAATAAAAACCGCAGAGGTGGTCAAATACCACCAATAGAAAGCTCTATTTGTGGGGAAAAAAGGACGTCAATTATGTTTGAGTCCAACGTTGCACAACCGCGCAATTGTCAGCTAAAGTGACGCAGTACCGAATCGCAAAAAATGCTCTGGTCAGGAAGGGGGTAAATTTTCCGGGGCTGAAGTGGTTAAAGAGTCTTAGATGCACACAAACCTCAAGCATAATCTAAATACTGAATTGTTCTCTGTGAGGTGAAGAAAAAAAAGAGGGTGTTGGCATGTCTGTGGCCTACTTTAGGTTTAGACTTTTGACCATAAACTAGCATGTCTCACAACTGGAGTGATCTTGGTCTAAAATGTAGAAGAGGCATAATTACTGCGGAGAGTACAATATGCAAAGTGTCACATAAAAATGCCTGCAATAAATAAATGTATTATGGTCTGTAGCACATGTAATGCACTATATAACACAGTGCAACATGTTGGGGTATGCAGTATATGCAGGGCCGTTTGAAGGAATTTGGGGGCCCCAAGCAAAATGGACATGGAGGAACCCCCAACCCCCCCCCCGCACGCACGCACGCATGCATGCATGCAAAGCCTACAGGAATCACAGCATAGCGATACAGTTTAAGTTCACCAACACTTTATATAAATAAAAAAGGTTTACAGTGCAAATACTGCTGTTGCATATAATGTGCATAAAATTTGAACATTTTCAACAATTAAACATTTGCAAAAAAACACTACTGTACCATAAAATCAAATATACATTAAAAAAGTGAACAATAACTAAATCCAACATACATAAAACACACGTAGAGTGTACTTTAGAGTCTTTTCTCTGCTTTGTAAATTTTTGCAAAAATCTTTAATAAATATTACCTGATTCAAAAAAGAAGCAATAAGATGGAAATGGGATGGTAAAAGAAAATTAAAAAAGAAAGCTATGGTAATAGTTTTTATTATGGTCAGCAAACTACCATATTTTTATTACTAAATGGGTCTTGATGACTGCCTCCCCCCTTACTCCTCCCCCTCCTCCCTACCACATACCGTGCGGCAGGAGATTCAGTTTTCTGTTCAGGGCCGGCCAGACTGAAGGGAAGTGAGCACTCAGTGTGTGCACTTCCTGTTTCCTGTCCGGCCGGGAACAGGAAACTGAATCTCCTGTACCGCGCGGACTGCAGGAAGAAGGAAGAGGAGCTCGGCCACGCTACAGTCTGCAGCTTATAGGCGTGGCTGGGGCCCCAGGCCAGCTTGGGGCCCCAAGCAATTGCTTGTTTTGCTTGTCCTGTCGCGACGGGCCTGAGTATATGGCACAGTGTTAAGAAAGCAGTGGTCCAGAGTTTGTAATGTACAGCATCTCTGTACAGAGTGCAACAATCCACAATGTGTAATGTAGAAGATAATGTAAACAGTAAGGCAGTCTTCAGTATATGGCAGTTGTTTTCCACTATCTGATTGCAGCTAGTATCTGTTCAAGAATCATCTATATAAATCAAATCTTGCATTCTGCTATATGCATCTTTCTACCCATGTTACAGCACTCAGGTCTTTTGCCATTGAGGCATTGAGCACTGTGTATTAGTAGGGCAGGGGAGCATGCACAACTGTTCTATATTTATATTTTTTTTATGTTACATACATGTGGTCACTGTACATTTATATATTCCGGATAACTGCAATATCTACATTGTACTATATGCTACATACCCCCAGATCACTGCACTCCATATGCAACATTCTACATTCCATGTCAATGATTGTTGCACGCTCCATGTGTGCTATACATTTACCAAAAAAAAAAATTCTGAATTTTATTCCATTCACTTAATGATACAAGAAAATTGCACTACAAAATTTAACTTCTTCATGATTCACATCCAATAGGCTTCCTGCAGCAATTTCTGTAGTCCAGCTCTGAAAATAAAGCAAGGTTTAGGAATGGATGCTACAGACAGCAAGAAACTTTCTGGTTAGCAAACTTTTCATACATCATCCACTTGAGACTTGCAAAATCTACTTGTATTTAATGTGATGGAATTATGGAAATAAATAGTATATCCTGCAGCTGAATCCATTTTATCCCCAGTGATTCCCATGTTCTCAAACCACAGCTTAAGCTGGCCATACATCGAAATTCGTCCAGTTCAGCAAGGACCAAACAAATTTTGATCCATGTTTGGGCACCCTGGTTGTACAGAAGTCGATCTATCGATCAAATTCTGTACAACCACCCTGACAGTTTTTTTCTGAACGATCAGTACAACCCTAATCGTTGTGTTCTAAAGGATGGAGGGGAAAGCTTCCCACCTTGAGAACACAATAGCTTGGCAGGAGTGATTCCCCCATCCACCTCAAATGTGTGGATGGGGGAATTGGCATTTTTTTTGGTTGAAAAAAAAAAAGTATAAATGTGTGCCTGCCTTACTCTCAGGTTTCCTTAGTGAGAGACTTTGTTATAAACACTATGGTGTTTGTTTATGAAAAAATGTATAGCTGTTCATCCATTGGAACTGCGTGTTGTACTACATTACAGCTACTATGGTGCTGACTATTATAGGAAATGTGTATGCTCATTGGCACCATCTAGTGGCCACAATGTGGTATGTTTCACATTTACACATTTGATATAGCTTTGAGAATATTCAGTATCACCCCATTTGCACAGAATTATTTTCCTGCAGTTTCAACAGATGAACAGCTAAGCAAAAGTTTTAAAAATACATCCCTATATTAAAGTGACTGTAAGGGTTTTTTTTTTTTTTAAATAAACATGTCATACTTCCCTCCACTGTGCAGCTCGTTTTGCACAGATTGGCCCTGAACCTGCTCTTCTGCCTGGTGTTTTTTCACCTTAATGCATATGATGCATTAAGGTGAAAAAACACAAAGGTTTACAACCCCTTTAACTAGATAAATTGGATAGATTTTTAAATAACCTGGTCCTTTCTTAAGGTGTCTGAGTCGGCTCTATGGGCTAAGACAACGTTTTGAGTTGAGCAGCACCTTGTATTTGTGTGTACCTGTTGCATGGATGGTGATAAAATAAAGATGTTGTGGGTCAGCGAAAATATGCAATAAATATATAAAGTCTGTTTGTTCAACTTTTTTTTTATAGTTTTTAAATAGGTATAGAAGGGTTTAAAATTTTCAGCTTACATTTTTCGTCTGTCCTGTTCTGCCTTCACTTCCTGTTTCAGAGATATAACCAGAAATGAAGGGACATCTCAGTTTAGAAAGTGTCCCCTGATGGATTTTTCTATTTCTTTCTATGCCAGTGAGAGTGGTCCAAAACTTAAAAAAAAAAAAAAATTGCTATACATACATTTTAGCTTTGTGTGATAACATGGTGTATCACAGGCTGGCACAGACATAATTGTGATAGATTTAGGTCGGGGACTGGAAGGGAGTGGTGGGCAAAAACATCACTTTCCTGTAATTGGGAATTGCTGTTCTGAGCTCTAATTTATTGTAAACACATAATCTAAAATTGAGATAAAGATGTTCAGATTGGTACGAGAGACAAATGTTTCTGCCTTACAGGATGTGCAAGTAAACCCTACCACAGATGTTTCCTGTATATCCCTGATTGTGTTATGACACATGGCTACATGGCTGATTTCCTTTTGTGCTTATAGAGCCACTAAACTGCAAACAAAGAAAATTTGAGTGCAGGGTGCTTGTGTATATAATGTAGTTACTCAAGAAATGATGTTGTGTGGGAAAAAAAAAATCACACCACTAACGAATAACTTAATCTTGAACATACATTGGTACTTCATTTGGATGGGCATTTCCAACTGGGGGAAAGCCCATGAGCAAATCCACAGAGCCTGCTGGTGTTGTCTTCCATTTGGTCTGGGAGCTAAAGGGCATTTTGAATTTGCCTGTCTTGCTTGCTGCCCCAAACTAAAAAAGTTAAGTTAATTTTAATAGTTTATCTTAGCTGGAGGGAGACAGGCTAGGGACAGTAAAGCTATTATCACTTCCCATAGAGCTTTAAAAACTGGTGCCTATAGAGCTCCAGCTCTGGGAACGTGTACTTAAAGCAGAACTCCGGCCAACATTATTTTTTCATGTCCTTGTTGCTGATCTCCTACCTTCACCAAGTTTGCCATCCATGTTCTTCTGAGCTCTGTAGTTCCTCTGTAATAGGCTCCTGAAGTTGCTGAAAAACAGTTATTGCCTGCTGACATCCTGTTTGTAAGACTGCGGGCTTCTATCCCTCTCCTAAGCTCAGCCAGCGGTCTGACACGCCCCCTTGTAGTCCTCTGAAAGAGCAGGGAGGAAGCAGACATGTTGTTGTGGGCAGAAGGGGTCTCACAGCCCCCAGTCTGTGCCGCCCATGGAGGAGGTGTCCTCCTTCTCCTCTGTCCTCCCTCCCTCCTCCTCCTACCAGCAATCCGCTCCCACTCCACCTTCACTCTGTCCCCACCGCACCGCCCCCCGGCACGGCACCGCCCCCCGCCTGCTAGAGCGGGAATTATCATCAGTAATTACTTGTATGACACAGCGGGGCTCTCCCACTGTGTCAGGTATTGTTATATGAGAACACCGATCGCTGATCTTCCGCCCCCCGCCGTTATAGGAATAGTGCACTGTCAGTAATAACAGCGGGGGGCGGGGCATCAGCGATCGGTGTTCTCACATACAATACCTGACCCAGCGGGAGATCCCCGCTGTGTCATACAAGTAATTATTGATGATAAACCTGGCCTTACACTGGTGGTCCCTGACATGGTGGTCCCTGACATTCGGCACTAGTGGTCCCTGACATGAAGGTCCCTGACATTCGGCACTGGTGGTCCCTGACATGGTGGTCCCTGACAAGCGGCACTGGTGGTCCCTGACATGGTGGTCCCTGACAAGCGGCACTGGTGGTCCCTGACATGGTGGTCCCTGACATGGTGGTCCCTGACATGTGGCACTGGTGGTCCCTGACCTGCTGCACTGGTGGACACTGATGAGCTGCACTGGTTTGCATTTATATTAAATGCATTCAATTTATTAATTTAATTTAAATGTATTTATTAAATGCATTAAATATTGTATTAATATGCATTTATATTAAAATGTTTTGCATTTATAAGGCTGTCATACCGTGTGTTATGTATGGCTTATGTGTGAGTTTACATGTACAAGCCTAGTGTACCTCCCACATTCACTCCCATCCCAAGTATTCATGGGAAATGTAGGTTGATTACAGTTAGAGAGAGAGAAGAGGCATTTTTTGAATCACAAAGCTAACTTCCTGAAAATTCAATCAGACATAACTCTTAAACGGTAATAAATTTAATAAATATAATAACTGTTTAGTGTTTTGTGCATGTGTGGAGGGGGGGTGTACTAATGAGGGATTTTTTTTTAAACCCCGGAGTTCTGCTTTAAGCAAATTCTGGGTTGCTTTGGCCCCCACATTGCATGCAGAGTTGCTGTGGGTCGTATCACCAAACATGCTGACTTTTGTTTAACCGCTTGATCTCCAGAAGATTTTACCCTGTTCGTGACCCGGCCACTTTTTGCTATTCATCACTGTGCTACTTTGACTGGCAATTTCATGGCCACGCAACACTGTACGCAAATTAAATTTTTTATATAAGATTTAATTTGCATACAGTGTTGCGTGACCATGAAATTGCCAGTCAAAGTGTATGTATGTATGTATGCGTGTGTGTGTGTGTGTGTGTATAGAGATAGCGAGATTATATAAATAAATAAATAAATATATATATATATATATATATATATATATATATATATATATATATATATATATAGAAAATCACAAATAGAGCTTTATTTTGGTGGTATTTGATCACCGCTGGGTGTTTTACCAAAAATTTAGAAAAAAATAAATTTCTTTCTATTATAAAACCATATCCAATAAAATCAAATGTCTTCAAAAATTTAGGGCAAAATGTATTCTTCTACAGGTCTTTGATAAACGCCAAACTGCGTTTTTGAGGACACTATACTATTGGGGACACTAGTATAGTTCTGGTCGTCATCAAGATACTGATCCATACAGACATTATCCTAGTAATGGTGGTGATTAGCAACTTCTAGTGTGACTGTGATGGTGTGGCGAACAATCTAGCGCTAACTGACACTGGCTGTTGGGTGGGATGCTAAATAACGCTGGTGTCGCTAGTGACACTAATACAGTGATAATACTGTACACTGTACTAATGGCACTGCATGGGAAGGGATTAATATCCAGGAGCAATCAAGGGGTTAACTGTGTGCCTAACAAGTGTAATGTGTGCTGTTTTTACTAACAGTCTACTTTTTCTCCTTGAACTCGGATTTGATTTTGGTGAGAAGAAACATAAAAATCGCTGTCTGTGCACAGAGTACTGTGTGTTTGTCAACACTGAGCTCTGTACTGTGGCCAATCAGCAGGTGTATAGCCATAAGCATTGGCTGAACCTACTAACAAATAATCAGGGGGCGCGCGCACGCACACCAGGATGTACACTGCGACGTACGGCCTGGCTGTGCTGCTCGCTCGCAGTATATCTACTGTGAGTGGGTCATCAAAAGGTTAAATGACTTTCATTTGTAGCATTGAGGGGTGTGTGTGTGTGTGTGTGTGTGTGTGCTTTTTTTGTTTTTTACAGCTCAGATCTAACCACTACAAAACCTTACTATCTTTTAGATTGCCTAGTTCCAGACCTTAGATCCTATAATCAGCATATCTATCTTAACACATTATAGATTAACATTCCCCAGTAAACCATTTTGTTAAATTTTTACCCCAATAATTGCAGTTTACAACTATCAGTGCTGCCGGCTCCTACTCCATACTGCTTCCCTGAACTTCTGGCCTTCACAGGAAAGAGTTAACAGTGCAGTTTGAATCAGTCTGTTAGCTTAGAGAAGGGAGTGGGGAGCAGGGGAGGCCTTTTTCATTCATAAGGCTGCGTGTTTCTATTGATGCACACAGCATAGGGAGAAACAAATCTAATCCCTACATGTATGAAAGGGTGACTCCACAGGATGCTGCAAGAGAAAGGAGCCACCCTAAAATAGGAAACCTGGGGCAGCAGTCTTGGCACCAGCTTAAACAGGAACATAGGCAAAAATTAAAAGCTAAAGCTGCAAACTCAGTGTTTAAATCCGCTGCTGAAAGTGCTTACAAAGCTGAGGGTTTAAAATCACTTGAAGCTTCTGCAAAATGCATACAAATAAATACATCTTCAGGGTGAGTGCAAGTGAACCACATTATACCCATTATGCTCATTATGTATCTAATTTGACTGATGATCCAGAGTATATAATCTCATCATTTAAAGTTTACTTCTAGGAGGCAACAACCTATACAGGAGGAGGATAGGGCCAAAATGAGTAAAATGAGTATGAAGGATGTCACTCTTAGCAATCTAGGTTTGTTCAGCTACCTAAAATTCTGCTTTTAATTTACTTTTGGTATTTGTGCAAAATAAATTATACCAGAACTGATCAATATGAATCCTCAGATATTCTGAGTTACCTTGGAATATATACCTGCAGCAAAATTTTAACTTTTTCATTGTTTTTGTTTTTTTTTTTGTTTGTTTTTTCTTCTAGGTCTTGAAAATTTTGAATGTATTCACACCTGATACTTTTACATAAGTGCTGAGTGGCTTAGTGAAATAGCAAACTGCACTGCTTTTACTTAAGCATACGAAACCAAGGAATTAAGCCAAGTCTATCATGGAAACTCTGTCCCAGGATTCTCTGTTAGAGTGCCAAATTTGTTTCAATTATTACAGTCCTCGAAGAAGGCCAAAACTACTTGATTGCAAGCATACGTGCTGTTCGGTTTGCCTGCAGCAAATGAGGGCTAGCCAGAAAGACCTTAGATGTCCTTGGTGCCGAGGTGTTACAAGGTTACCTCCTGGATATTCTGTATCCCAGCTACCTGACGATCCAGATGTAGTGGCAGTCATTGCAATTCCTCACACTTCAGAAAACACCCCAGTCTTCATTAAATTACCAAGCAATGGATGCTATATGTGGCCACTTCCTGTCAGCAAAGAAAGGGCTCTGTTGCCTGGTGATATAGGTTGCAGATTACTACCAGGAAATCAGCAAAAACCAGTCACCCTGGTGACCATGCCAATGGAACAGCAACCCCTACAAGATACTATGGCACAGGATATTGCAGAGGAGGAACATGAGAGAAGGGGTGTTGTGAAAAGTTCAACCTGGTCTGGAGTTTGCACTGTC
Organism: Lithobates clamitans; assembly: GCA_037952925.1. Classification (NCBI taxonomy): domain Eukaryota; kingdom Metazoa; phylum Chordata; class Amphibia; order Anura; family Ranidae; genus Lithobates; species Lithobates clamitans. The sequence continues at coordinate 2,011,506 of JBBGZY010000654.1, read as the reverse complement.
ATTTTGGTAGCATGTGTTTTGGTCTTCCTACTTGGAATTGTCCTGCACAACATGTCCTGTATCTCTAAGCGCTTCACTGTCATTTCATGTGGTTGAAATGGATTCTTCCTATACTCTTTGCCACATATATGTTAAAATAAAAGCATATACAGAAGCATTGTATTATGAAACAAATATCAACTGCAAAAGGGTGGGAACTTGTTAACTTCTGGAGTTCTGGGGCACAAGAGAGAGACGTCCCAGCTTTCCCCTCTAACAGATTGGTTAGAGTTAATGAAGATTGCATGCACAGTCATCATTCCTTCTTAAACGGGACATGTATGGTACATTTGACTGTAGGGTAGTACGATGACTTCTTAGCTCATTGTGGTATGGCCATATCCACCAGACATTGATCAAGCAACTTTTTCCTTGAGATTTAGTTCAACATGAGTATAATTAGCAGATCTCTGGTAAATTTGAAGGATGGAGAAAGTCAATAGAGGGAACGCTCAGTCATTATAACTTAAACCAAGCAGATATCAAAACAAGCCGTTATTTTCCTTAGTGAGTACATCAATAATCTGTATCTGCATACATCTCAGGTCTCCTTTTACTGACATGGCTGTTATAGGAACATAATGTTTCGTGGTACATTAAACATTGTACTGCCTTCAATTGATTGTCACATATTATCAATATCCTGCATTTTTTCAGGTGCCTATAAAACAGATGAGGCTGAATGTACTATATGTAAGGTTAAGGTTTCAGGCTTATCTGTGTATCTGTGTGGTGCAAGTAAAAGACGGCGGTACATGTCTTACACATGATGATCAGGGATGACGCAAACTCCTCTTCTTGCAATACAGATGATATTAACGATATACTGAAATATAATGGTGGATCTTAGCACTTCTTAATTATTGCCAAGAAGTGTGGAGCAAGGCTTTGTTTATTAAATATAGAATCCATATTCAATCAGAATGATGTAACATCTTGTAAAATTGTAAAAGTTTTTTGCATTCCAAAAAGACGAATACTTTTATTTTGTCAAATGTCACATTTCTAAGCCGATCTGTATGTAATAAAAAATGGTTGGGTGTCTTTTGGCTCTCTGGCTTAACTTAAAAACCCATCTTGACAACTAAAAGAGATGTGTGATGAGTATCAAAGGTCATGTTTCTGCAATTTTAGCAACAAAGCAAGAGAATGTAATGATAGTTTATGGATGGATGAGTAGTAATTATTATGCTATTATTTGTATGGCATTGTCTTTGTGAAGCTGGCCCATCGATAAAATATGATTAAAGTTGTGGGTTATAAAAATAGATGCACTGTCAACATTACAACTTCCATTTTTGTAATATTTTCTGCCACATTTTTATTGCAGACTATATACAGCTGTAAAAAATATGTGACCGATCCTTTTCATATGTATTTTTTTTTTTTTTCATTTCTTCTGCATTTTTTTCTATCTTTTTTCAGTTATATCTCTGTATATACTTAAGATGATAGAATAATTAAACATACATTTGCATATTTATTTTCCTGTATGGAGTACATTAAAGTGTAAATACAGTATTACATTTTCTTACAATAAAATCTGCAAAAATTGCTACAAAGCTTAAATAAATGGAGAATTTCTGGGGCTGTGTTTTTTTATAAGCATTCTGTGAAAGCAAGGAAATCGTTGTTTTTTGAGGCTAATGTGTATGTAGTGCAATATTAGAGAGTGAAGTAGAATACATGAAGGATAAGAGCAGATGAAAATTACACTACAGGAGGCATTTTTAAACTAAGCCTGCTCCTTGTCTATACTGGGAAGAGAATCAGGTTCACTTTACATAGTTACATAGTAGGTGAGGTTGAAAAAAGACACAAGTCCATCAATTCCAACCTATGTGTGCAATTATAAGTTAATATTACCTTGTATATCCCTGTGTTGGTCGTTCAGGTGCTTATCTAATAGTTTTTTTAAAAGATCGATGCCCCTCCGCTGAGAGCACCGCCTGTGGAAGGGAATTCCACATGCTGGCTGCTCTTACAGTAAAGAACCCTCTACATAGTTTATGGTTAAACCTCTTTTCTTCTAATTTTAATGAGTGGCCACGTGTCTTGTTAAACTCCCTTCCGCGAAAGAGTTTTATCCCTATTGTGGGGCACCAGTACAGTATTTGTAAATTGAAATCTTATCCCTTTTACGTGTCTCTTCTCCAGAGAGAATAAGTTCAGTGCTTGCAACCTTTCTTCATAACTAATATCCTCCAGACCCTTTATTAGCTTTGTTGCCCTTCTTTATACTCACTAATTTCCAGTACATCCTTCCTGAGGACTGGTGCCCAGAATTGGACAGAATATTCTAGGTGCGGCTGGACCAGAGTCTTGTAGAGTGGGAGAATTCTTACTTTATCCCTGGAGTTAATCCCATTTTTTAATGCATGCCAATATTCTGTTTGCTTTGTTAGCAGCAGCTTGGCATTGCATGCTTTTGCTGAGCCTATCATCTACTAGGACCCCCAGGTCCTTTTCCATCCTGGATTCCACCAGAGGTTCTCCCCCTAGTGTATAGATCGCCTTCATATTATTGCCACCCAACTGCATTATTTTACATTTTTCTACACTAAACCTCATTTGCCATGTAGTTGCCCACCCCATTAATTTGTTCAGATCTTTTTGCAAGGTTTCCACATCCTACGGAGAAGTTATTGCCCTGCTTAGCTTAGTATCATCCGCAAATACAGAGATTGAACTGTTTACCCCATCCTCCAGATCGTTTATGAATTAATTAAATAGGATTGGTCCCAGCATAGAACCCTGTGGGACCCCACTACCCACCCCTGACCATTCTGAGTATTTCCAATTTATCACCACCCTCTGAACTCGCCCTTGTAGCCAGGTTTCAATCCATGTACTCACCCTATGGTCCATGCCAACGGACCTTATTTTGTACAGTAAATTTTTATGGGGAACTGTGTCAAATGCTTTTGCAAAATCCAGATGCACCACGTCTACGGGCCTTCCTTTGTCTAGATGGCTACTCACTTCCTCATATAAGGTTAAAAAAGATTGGTTTGGCAAGAATGATTCTTCATGAATCCATGCTGATTACTGCTAATGATACGGTTTTCATTACTAAAATCTTGTATATAGTCCCTTATCATACCCTCCAAGAGATTGCATACTATTGATGTCAGGCTAACTGGTCTGTAATTCCCAGGGATGTATTTTGGGCCCTTTTTAACCACTTGCCGCCTGCCATATAGCAATATGACGTCGGCAAAATGGTTGCGATATCCTGACCGGACGTCGTATGACGTTGCCAGGATATCAAGCCACTGCGCGCCCCCGGGGGTGTGCATTGCGACGATCGTTGTTGCAGGGTGTCAGTCTAACACATCACAACTCCGATGGTAAAGAGTCCACGTGATCAGCCGTGTCCAATCATGGCTGATCACGATGTAAACAGGAAGAGCCGTTGATCGGATTTTCCTCACTTGTGTCTGTCAGACGCGAGTAGAGGAGAGCCGATCAACTGCTCTTCTGACAGGAGGGTCTGTGCTGATTGATTATCGGCGCAGCCCCCCCCGAGGTTGCCCACACTGGACCACCAGGGATTCCACCAGGACCACCAGGGATGCCCACCACTAGTCACCACCAGGTATGCCATCCATGACCACCAGGGATGCCAATCAGTGTCCACAATGGGCATCACGGATTGGCAGGCATTATTGTTTGGCACTGATTGGCATACATCAGTACCATCCATTAGTGTACATCAGTGCCACCTATCAGTGCCCATCCATGCCTATGCCCACCCGTGTCGCCTATCAATGCCCATCCATGCCGCCTATGTTTACCCATTAGTGCTGCATATCAGTGCCGCATATTAGTGCCCATCATCAGTGCCACCTCATTGGTACCAATCAGTGCCGTCTTATCAGTGCAGCCCCAACAGTGCAGCCCTATCATTGAAGGGGAAAACTTACTTATTTACAAAGTTTTGTAACAGAAACAAAAAAAAAGGTTTTTTTTTCAAAATTTTTGGTCTTTTTTTTAATTTGTTTAGCAAAAAATAAAAATCCCAGAGGTGATCAAATAACACAAAAAGAAAGCTCTATTTGTGGGAACAAAATAGTGAAAATTTAGTTTGGGTACAGTGTAGCATGACCATGCAATTGTCATTCAAAATGCGACAGCGCTGAAAGTTGAAAATTGGTCTGGGCAGGAAGGTGTATAAGTGCCCTGTATACTTAAGTGGTTAAATATTGGTGCTACATTGCCTTTTCTCAAATCCACTGGTACCATTCCAGTCAGTAGAAATTAGGAACAATGGTCTAGCAATTACTTGACTGAGTTCCCGAAGTACCCTCGGGTGCAAGCCATCCGGTCCCAGTGATTTATTAATGTTAAGTTTCCCAAGTCTAATTCTAATTCTGCCCTCTGTTAGCCAAGAGGGTGCTTCATGTGACGTGTCATGAGGATAAGCACTGCAGTTTTGGTTACTAAAGCCCCCGATTCTCTCGTGAAGACTGAGGAGAAGAAAAAAATGTAAATACCTTCGCCATCCCCCCATCCTTTGTAACCAGATGTCCTTCCTCATTCTTTATGGGGCCAATATGGTCTGTCCTCCCTTTCTTACTGTTTATATACTTAAAGAATTTCTTGGGATTTTTTTTTTGCTCTACTCCACTATGTGTCCTGTTCTATCTTAGCTGCCCTAGTTGCACCCTTACATTTCTTGTTGCATTCTTTATAAAGTCTGAATGCTGATGATGATCCCTCAAGCTTGTATTTTTTGAAGGCCTTCTTGTTTGCATTTATATGCATTTTTACATTGGAGTTAAGCCATCCTGGACTTTTGTTTGCTCTTTTAAATTTATTACCCAATGGGATCCACTGGCTAATGCCCTTATTTAATATGCTCTTAAAGCGAACCCATTTCTCCTCTGCGTTCTTTGTTCCTAAGATTTTATGCCTTCTAGCAAGGTTCGTAGTTTAGGCAAGTTGGCTCTTTTGAAATTCAGTGTCTTTGTATTCCCCTTATGTTTTCTATTTGTGTGATTTATACTGAAGCCAATTGACCTGTGATCACTGTTTCCTAAATTGCCCCGTATTTCCACATCTGTGATCAGGTCTGTATTGTTGGTAATCAGTAGATCTAGTAATGCTTTTTTTATAGTCCTGCAAGACATTTAGGAACTGGCGAGTGTTAGACGAATGCGTTGTTCTCTCCGCCCAGTCTATGTCTGGGTAATTAAAATCCCCCATTATGATGACACTTCCCATCCTTGCTGCTAATCCAGATTGTGATATGAGGTCCACCTCAGCCTCCTCCCTCAGGTTAGGTGCTTATAGCATACTCTCAGTATTATTTTCCCCTTAGCTTCATCCCTTTGGAGTTCTACCCATAAGGATTCCACCCCCTTCCTAGCTCTCTCAGTGATGTCATCTCTCACATTCACTTGTACATTTTTCTTGATATATAGACACACCCTTCCCCTTTTTACCCTCTCTATCCCTGCGATAAAGGGAATACCCTTGAATGGTTGCCAGCCAATCATGAATGCTGTTGAACCAGGTCTCTGAAATTCCCACAAAATCCAAATCCTCCTTCTACAACAGTATCTCTAGTTCACCCATCTTGTCCACCAGGCTCCTGGCATTGGTGAACATGCCACGTAGTTTAGACCGGTTGCATACTATCTGTTCCGAGATTGCAACTAGGACTTGTTACTATACTTACCTTATGTTTACGTGCTTTAGTCAACCTACCACTAATGGCCCCAATACTACCCTCTGGATTATGTTCCGCGCCGTCTATCTCTACCTCTGGACCCTCCCCCCTGTCACCTAGTTTAAAAACCCCTCTAAATTTTTGGCCATCTTTACTTCCAGCAGATCTGCACCCTCCTCATTTAGGTACAGCCCATCCCTTCTATAGTACTGGGACTGGTGGCCCAGTCCTCAAGTAACCCAAACCCCTCCTTACTACACCAGATCCTCAGCCACTTGTTTACCCCCCAAATCTCCCTCTGCCTTTCTGTTGTGGCTCGAGGTACCGGTAGAATTCCTCAGAATACTACCATTTGGAGGACCTTTTCCTCAATTTAGCTCCCAAGTCCCTAAAATTGTTTTTTAGGAAACTCCATCTGCCTCTGACTTTGTCATTGGTGCCAACGTTGCCCAGCACAAATTCAGGCCATATACAGGGCTGTGCATGTGCTGTGAATCTGGGGTAAAGCTGGCCATATATGGATCCAAATTTGGTTGGTTCAGTGGGGTCCAGCCAAATTTTGATCCATGCATGGCCACTGGGGTTGAACAACTTTTGGATAAAAGCAATAGGCAGCAGCGCTGATCTGTGTATTCTGACAGCAGGGAAGTCTCCCCGCTGTTAGAATACAATAGGGTAGTGGGCAGGATTCCCCTATCCACCTTGAATGTATGTAATAGGGGAATCGGATCAGTTTTTTTGTTCAACCCAGTGGTTGAATGAAAAATATTACCCATGTATGGCCAGCTAAAATCCCTCTTGTAGAGTTAAACTTTTTTGCCAGAATGAGAGAGAATTATTTAACACAAGGAGTCCTGTTTAGGCTATGGAAAGGCTAGGTAGGATCAATTTCACTCCCTAGACAGTCCTGGTGCCAGTTTATTTCTGAGAACAATAACGATTCTAAACTGTCTAATCATTTTCTCTTCTAAGAATTGTCTGGCATTGCAACCAAAAGTGACTTCATCTAGAACAGTGTTTCTCACCTCCAGTCCTCAAGGCACCCCACCAGGTCATGTTTTCAGGGTTTCCCTCTGATGAAACAGCTGAAGTAATTACTAAGGCAGTGAAACTGATCAAATCACCTGTGCAAAGTAATGGTAAGCCTGAAAACATGACCTGTTGGGGTGCCTTGAGGACTGCAGTTGAGAAACACTGATCTAGAGTATCATAAACTATCTAGGAACATTTAGATTACATTAAAAAATGCACCCCTTTCAAACATTATTAACAACTTGTACCTTGGTGAACTAAAACTGAAAGGGGTCGTACACTGAGGCCTAGAACATCCCAGGAGCAATGTTGAAACATCTCTGGACAAGAGTTTTAGTGGTTGCAGTCATCCTAAAGGGAACCTGTTAGAGTAGACATTTGACAGCTATTGGTGACTAGATCCTGAAGGTGTATGCCAGGAGTCTCCAAACTTTTCAAACAAAGGGCCAGTTTACTGTCCTTCAGACTTTAGGGGGGGGCAGATTGTGGCCGGTGGGGGTAGAAAATGTCTCAGGCCATCAGCATGGCCTTGGGCTTTGTTGTCAGTAGAAGGAGGAGTAGTGCCCTAACATTGGTATTAGTTGGAGGAATGGTACCCCATCATTGGTTTCAGTGGAAGAAACAGTGCCCCATTGTTGTTGTAAGTGGAAAGAATAGTGCCCCATCATTTGATATTAGTGGGAGGAATAATGCCCCATCAATAATGTCAGTGGCAGGATTTATGCCCCACTGTAGGTGTCTTTGGGAGGAATAGTACCTCATCATTGGAAGGAATAGTGTCCCAAGGGCCAGATAAAAGCTAGCGAAGTGCCGCATCCAGCCCTCAGACCACAGTTTGGAAACCACTGGTGTAGGCTTTGGGGAGCTCATCCTTATCATCATTGCTTTACTATTCATGTATTACTGGCCTTGTGTAAGCTTCCATATTTCTATCCAACAGGTTCCTGCTGCTCATTATTGCTAGTCATAAGATATACTTGTAGATTACAATCCAGATTTATGTTTGCATATTCTTATGCTCTGTTAGAGGAATAACACTGCGTTAAATCTGTGAAGAATATTTTGGAGCTTGGGGTTGATTTAGTAAAAGCAAATAGGCTGTTCATTTTGCAAGTGAATTTTATCTAAAGCTTAGTGAATGTGGTGACATTTCACCTCCCAAATAGCACCAATCATATGCAAAGAAGAGAAAAAAAAAGCATTTTTGCTTGTACCTGATTGGATGATGGAAGTCAGCACAGCTTCACCTCATTCACTAAGCTCTGGGCATTATTCCCTTGCAAAGTGACCAGCCTATTTACCTTTCGTAAATCGATCCCTTTTGTCTCTATTTTAAAAACGTAACTATGAGGCCTGTTGGTAAAGAAAAGTATTGATGTGTCCTGCCAATCTTCGTTGTCTTGAGATAATCTTGCTAAAAAAATCTTCTGTATCCAGCATTTCTGGGAGTGCTAGATACCTGGTTCCCTCTGCACTCTGTGGTTTCATCTGCCAGCCCCAACATTACTACAGAGCACAGTAGTGACATAGAAACTGGCAGGAGGCACCACAGTGCTGAAAGGGGAGCCAGGCATCTTTGACCCCTGGAAATGTGTCAGGTGCTAAAGATTCTTCTTTACGATGTCTTCAAGGCAACAAAGCAGTGGGACAAGTAACAATTCTTTTCTTTACACGTAGGCCATTTTCTTGTGTGCTGTGTTTTAATCTTTATTTTTTTACTGTATCAGCGTCTCTTAATTAAAATGTAAAAAAGAGTTCTGTGTTGATTTTGGAAATAAGAGATGTGACTCAGGTAAGAATTTACTAAATGTCCTCATAGCCAATCAAAAAGTATCTCTTCCATCCATAAAGCAGGCTTCTGTATATTTGTTTACGCTCTTCAAAAACTTCTTGATGTGAAATAAAACCCTTTCAGTTCTATCCATTTATTGTGTTATAGCCTCTACTCTGTAAGAAGAGCGCATTATCTGGAGGAATTAACACACATGATCTAGTGCAAACTGCAAGGCAAATATTGTACACATGGTGTAACGCTATACAGTTTGCTCTATAGCACGTGTTCATTTTTCAAACGTTGTGCTAGAGGCTGACTTTTTTTCAAACTACAGATATAAATCTGTTTCCTTTAATTACGCATGTAGAGCTTTTGTATATGTTTCAGGGTATGCACAGATAAAAAATTGTTTTGTTCACCTGTTATTTGTTATTAAATTCTTCCATTTAGCTTGTATTTCTTGTTTGTTTATTTATAATGCTTAGTAAATGAAACAAGTAAAACTGTTCATAATTCAGGTCATGCATGCAACCATCTGCTGCATATCTCGAATGGAATCAGAATAAAGTAGCAGGGCCTCTGGGCTTCAGCTGCTCTCCAAATGATTCCCAGGGAGATTCCCTGTACAAAAATGGAACTTAAAATGAATGTGAAATCCAGATATGTGTTAAGATTTCACCAAATTGCACACAAAAGGAGAGAGAACAATATTTGGCTGCACATAAAAAAAAAAAAATGTTGGAAGTATGGAAAATGTGGTCAGTGCATGTTCTAATGCTTTTAAATGACCCAGGGCCTTTGGTATTCTTTCACATGACCTTAAGGCCTGTTTCACACGGGCTTCAGCTTGTACAAATGCAATGTGAACAGCAAGCTTTAACAAAAGTATTTTTAGAGCTTTCAATAAGCTTTGTTGATCCTTTTAAAGTGACAATTAACACTCACATTAAGATCTGTGTATAACATTTCCAAACAGGAGTTAAAGGGTTTTTTAAAGGCTTAGAGAATGCTGCTCAAAGCTTGCTGAAAGTTTCATAAAAGCTTTGTCATTCACACTGCTTTTTTTTTTTAACTGAAGCTTATGTGAAGAAGAAGTCAATGATAAATATATATTTAAAAACCCATGAACATATCAAGGAATACCAAGAACATTTTCAGATATCACACCTTCCTTTTGTTTTGTCTTGTGCTTTAAGCATACCTTCCAACAGTCCCGAATTGTGCGGGACTGTCCCTCATTCTAACCTGAATCTTGTAGACCCATGTGCAGAAGCTGTGTGCTCCTCCTTGCTGATCAGTCATTTAGCCAATGTGCATTAACATTTGCCACAAATGATATAACAGGTAGTAATGTTGACTGTAGGTAATCAATTAAATTCAGGATATATGTGGCATATCATATTTTTAGTACATTTCAAATAGCCTCATAATACTGTCCTGGAGGTGAAGACAGGGCAAGCTTTGTAATGTGAAGGGTAAAAAAGTTGTGCCAGAGAACCACATGTATGGGGCACAGGTCACATTCAGGGCATTCCATGAATGATAATTGTCACAAGTTATTGTGCTTTAAACGAACTGTCAAGCCATCAATTGGCTGGTGTAATAACTGATCACAAATGCAGCACCAAGGCAACTCCAGGTCAAGCAGAAGCTAACAGTGCAACTTCCTTGTTTGTAAAGGAGAGCTGGGTTTAATTCTGCTTTAAAGTCTAATATTAGATTGTTGTAAGCACAGCTTACACAACTTAAAGCTATGTAAAACAATTCTTTTAACACCTTCCCTCTTGGCCTTTAGCAGAATGACGATCGGACGGGGGCTCCATTGTCCAGACTGAAAGTCATATGACGCCTTTTAGAACAAGCCACCGTGTGCGCCCCCGGTGTTTCGCAGAGCGGCAATCAGTGGTGCTACTGGTCGGCTGGACACACTGCATCTCCGATTACGGTAAAAAGCCTATGACAGGCTTTTTAGCACAGGATCAGCTGTGTCCAATCACAGTTGATCACAGTGTAAATAGGAAGTGCCGGTTATCGGCATTCTTCTATTCACTGCTGACAGGGCATGAGTAGGGGTGACCCGATAAGCGGCTCTCCTGACAGGGGGGTGATGCCAATCAGTGCCCATTATTGATGCCAATCAGTGCTGCCTGTCCATGCCCATCAGTAATATCTGTCAGTGCCGCCTATCAGTGCCATGTCAGTGCCCATCAGTGTCGCTTATAAGTGCCCATCAGTGCTGCATATCAGTGCGCATCGGTGCTGCATATTGGTGCCTCCTCATCAGTGCCAATTAGTGTAGCCTCATCAGCGCACATCAGTGAAGGAGAAGAAAAACTTTTGAACCATATGAACTTCAGTCATGTTTTGCAAACCTACCTCAAAATGAACCTAGGTACGTTTGACTCATGAATTTTTTTTTTTGCTATTGTGCAAAATAAGTGATCACGGTGCAGTTACTAACAGTGTTCATAACATTTCAGATTCAGGAATGCAGATAATGCTGTTTTCTTTCCTTTTTAAATTATTTAGAGAGTCAGTTCCATACCCTTATCATTTGCTTTTGGGGCATGCATACCCCCGGCTGTGAACCACTGCTCTATTAATTATTGCCAACACCAAATGTAGCCTCACATCTGTCCAATCAGATCTGGTTTAGCTGGTGTAGCTTGCAGTCACAAAATACTGCTGTCTAGGATAGGTGGTAATACAGCCCATAAGGTAGCACTGGGAATTGACTTTCAAAGTGTTTTTAAAAACTTGAACTCATTGAAATGGTTATTGCCATGGAATTATGACTAAGAAATGACTTTTAAAGACTTTTACTGGTACAGACTGTATTCCTGTGACAGCCCAATGGCAATCATGAGGACCTTACCAGGTTCAGAGCAATACACTTAACTTAACATTACCTGCAAACCCTCATAATGCAGGATATTTTCAGTTTGTTAAAAACTAGTGTGTTTACGTGTCCGGATCAGTTCAGCTCCCATTGTACTTCCAGGCTACAGCAGATATAAGCTCTGGAGGTCTTCTAGATCCCAGCATTGTGGTTATGTTGCCACCCCCCTCTCTTCCTGTCCATTGAAAAAGCAAACTGCCCTTGTTTTTTTGAATGGCCAAGAATGGGGGAAGGGGATTAGAGACACAATCGCAGTGCTGGGGTCTGTAGGGCTTGCATAGCTAATGTTTATAGGCACCTGGAAGTACAGCAAAATATGTACTAATACTAACATATAAACAACTAATTTATAATATGTCGAATAGAGTCTGAATTATGATGGCTTGCAGCTAAGGCTAAAGCATGTTACTGCTCTGTACCTGATAAGGTCATCATTCCCAGAGTAGGGCTTTAAGCATAAGACATTTACTCATAATGTTGTCATAGTTCATGGTTTGCTGATACAATTGCCTAATGTAGATAAATCGCTATCTTAGCTACAGTTTGACTAATAATATGTGTTTGTACTGTATACTATGCGATCTCTGCAAGACATACCTACCACTATAGAATACTAATAGCTCTCATTGCAGTCTTGTGTATGGTTTTGCATGCATAACCAATTTATCTCAAAGGCTCAGCACGCCCAAATGTGATATTACAGTTAAAAAGAAAAAATGCCAAACTAGAGCTACCACAGAGGGTCCAATATAAACATCAATTTACTTTTACCAAAATATAATTAACTCACAGTCATAAAGTCAAAAACACCTCTTTATTAAAAAATAAAAATAAAGCTAAAAGCACACCATGGTACTAATCAATTCCTCTAAAACATAACACTTTGGGGTTGATTTACTAAAGGCAATTAGACTGTGCACTTTGCAACATTCAGTTGCTACAGAGCTTAGTAAGTGAGGTACAGCTTCACTTTGCAAAGAATACCAAATCACGTGCAAGGAAAAAAAAAGCATTTTTGCTTGCACATGATTGGAGGATGGAGGTCAGCACAGCATCTGTTCATTTACTAAGTTCTGGACAACTGTTATAGCAGTTTTGAGTCACCAAGTATTAAATAGAAATGGGGTTTGTAGGGGTTGACATTTTTGTTTTTGGTTTATATAGTTTTGAGTCACCAATTATTAAATAAAGGGATTTGTAGGCCCTTCCAGATATTCTTGATTGTGTATTATTACAGTCCTTTTCTGAATGTTTATGGCAGCCTTCCTTAACCAGGGTGCTGCCTGAGGTACCTAGGGGTGCCGCAGCTTTCTGGTTGAAAAGGCTGTCAGATGCATCTGAACACCCACTCTGCCAAACGTCAGCATAGCAGGAGCTTGGTAAGCACAGTGCAGTGAAGCGCAGTGGAAGAGGGAGGTGGCTTTCTGAGTCCTGTGTCCCTACAGAATAGTACCTGGCATACGTGCAAGGCTATGTATGTGTGTACGCAGAACCGGTGTTGGGGAGGGGGGGCATACATCCTACTAAGTACCCCTGATTCTGACCCTGCATCTGGCTGCTGATCCAGAGATACACCGGCAGCCATTCATACTGTATGTCCCTTGCAGTTCACTATCTTGGCCACATTTTTTCCCCACTTGGTCAGCATCCCCCACAGCCACGTGGATTGTAATGGAAGAATTGTCCTTCCCTGAGGCTCTGGTGAAAGGAAAGTAGGGCACGGAGGGGATCAAAAGGGAGGGGGAGTGTTTGCTTGCGTAGGTTAGCAAAGAGGGTAAGGTACAAAGGTGTGCCAACAGAGCGTTTTTGCGTACAGAGGTGACCAGAGAGGGGGGTTTAATGTACAGAGAAAAGCAGATAGGGGGTTTTGGGTACAGAGGTAAGCAGAGAGGAGCTTTTGGGGTACAGAGGTGAGCCGAGAGGGGGTATGGAGTGTGGAGGTGAGAAGAGAAGTGGTTTGGGGTTGGACAGTTAGGTGCCGTCCTGGCCAGGAAGGTGGAAGTTAATTCTCATTCTGGATCCCTGGTCTTTTTGGACGGTCCTGCTCAGGGTCCGACCCACTTGTCCTGTGTCATATAAATTTGAACTGCTGTCCGGAGCAAGAGCGCGGTTAATTTTCCCCACAGTCAGACAGTTGAGGAAAAGAGAATCCCCAGAGAGTTAAGTGCAGTGAGACCTGTAAGGTAGGGAGATGGAGGAAGAGACCTGTAGGAGTAGGAGAATGTCGCTTGTTATGGCCTGCATACAGAGATTTTAGCTTGGGGTTCACCCTGAAGACACCACTGCTGGAGAAATGCCTCTGAAGGACTATGATTACTGGAATACACTTTTACAGGTATGGCGGGGCACCGCACGAGCCTGTAGTTATGAGTAGGAATGTAGAAATAACCTTGCATTTGTATATTGGACCGTGAAATGTCTATTTTTGCACCTTTCCAAGTAAAGTATTGAAATGTTGTCCTTGCCTAGTCTCAAGTCATTAAAGAGGTGTATCATAAGTAACTGGCACATACAAAGTTAACGAGTGGGTCTTAACACATTGTGATATGAAGACATCAGTGTAGAGTGGAGTAATGTAAAGGCACATGTGCGTAACCAAAGTGTAACAAGCAGCCTGTCAAGAGCGTGTACCTGTTAACGGTGGAATGGCCTCTAGCAGCGAGGGAGATTTTGTTGGCACTCCTTCCACCAGCGGTCTGCCTCCCATAGCAACGGGAGGAAATTGCACTGTAGAGGCTCTCCATAATGTGCAGAGGTACAGAAGGTCAAGTGTTAGGGTAAGTGCACATGTGGAGCTTGCGCGGATTGCATTGGTGGGGCCCACTCCGCTACTTGGGAGTATGTGTAAAGTGCGGCTCCCGCACTACCACTTTAAATAGTGTTGCTCGACAGCTGCAAACACCGATTAGTAAATCCGTGACTAAACAAAGTAGTAAATAATAAAGAATGATGTTGCGCTGACAAGTCACAATCTGTACTATATGGGGGTAAACTTCCAATAAAATATAATAATAATAATTCTAAAAAACTATTATTAAAACAGCATTACATGTGCAGTGATCAAAAAATATAGTCCAAATGAAAACACATCAGTGTCAAATGAAATGATGAAGAATGGTGGACTTCCACTTCCAACCTATAAAAAAGTGACATATAAATTAAAATAGAAAATTAAACACTCCAAAAAAATGTCAACTCAACAGTGTCAAATAAAGTGACTGAAGTAGGTGAACTATAATTTCCAAAGGTAAGTGACTGGTGTCTATTCCTGGTCGTGATTTGTGACACCTATGTGCTCTCTAGCAGCTCACCTTACTGCTGTAAGAAAACAGCATTGGATTAGACAGATCTTGCTCTGGGTGTCCTGATGTCTCCACCTGCCTCCATGGATGAAAACCACAGCTTGTGGATCGTAATTCAATTAGAAGTGAGATAAAACAAGACTTTTCATGGTAAGTATGGTGGAATGTGATCCAGAGTCAGGATAATCCCAGTTTGGGTGGTCCAGAAGGTGGTCCAGTGTGCAGCAGGAGATCCCAGCTGACCAGCAGAGGGGAGCCCGCAGCAAAAGGAAGTGCCAGAGGAGACAACCGCGCTGTCGGGACCAGCGTGGAACGCTGGACCAGGAAGTGACATCAGCAGAAGGGGGCCAGAACCAGCGTGAAGAAGTAGTGAAAAAATCTGGTGGGTGTGAACATTGGCTCAGCATGTCCCTCCTAAATGCAGATTTCAGAGAAGATGTGCATTGTCACAGGAAACCGAGATTTAACTGGAGAACAGTTGCAGCATCAGTGTACATGGTGTACGTTCATCTCTGACAGTAGGGGCCCGCCTTAAGGTTGAGTATTAACCCATGGCAACCTCAGCCTTGTCTCAGGGCATTGATGAAGATGGTGACATGGGAAATTATAGATAGGCAACTCCTATCCTCATATTGATTAGTGGTTCCAAATTAATAATAACTACTGCAGTAGGGAACAGACACAGAAGATACACTCTGCATCTTTCCAAATAACTGTTCTGCTTTATTATGATGCAATTGAAGGTTTTTATACACATGACTACGTAGGTATCACATTAATATTACAATTGAACGTTTATGGTAACAAGGGGCGTAACATAGGCAGACTAATTCTAATCAGGACTCAAAAGAATGCAAACATGTAATGAAAACATTATTAGTGCCATGTGCACGGTGAGGGCAGTGTGCAATACATACAAAATAGAATACAATTATATACAGAACTTACAAATTTCCTTTACAGTCTCCTCTCTTTTGATCAATATTTTGATCACTAACCATAGCTGCTATCACCTTTAACCTGGAACCTCCACACGCTTAGGTGGAGGTAGTCCTGGCCAAAAAGGCAAAACTCCATTGTGGAGAATATAATAGCTGAGCAGCTTTTTTCATTACAAAATAAATTTTCATTGTGAAAAATAAATGATTGATAAGACATATTTACAGAGTACTGGCTGTACACTCCTGTGGCCAGAATGGCCTTCTAGCTGAATTGTTGGCATGCTGACTTATCAGCATATGTAAACACAGACAATTCTACATAAAATAAAAGTTGTACAAAAGACAAATATGACTTCAACATGGCTAAACTACTTTTCAAATCACATTTCAAATCACAAATACAATTAGTATTTGAATAAATAGTACCCTAGACTGTGATTCCAAGAGGGAAACAAATCAAACGCAGAGATTTCTTTAATTTAGTCAATTTTGCAGTGTCTGGTATCGATCCAGGTGACTTTTCCTTCAAGTTTTGCACAACTGTACATGAAATAGATGCTGTATTGAGTCTCTAAAATTTCCTTATATATAAATGTCTCTTAACAATCCACAAGTCACCTGGCTTTAGGATCTGGAATTGGGGAGAAAACACATAAATGAGTTTGTCAAAAACCAAAAAGATCAGCAACATTCTCTGTGAGATCCAAATGGAGGACTTCAGCGGCTGAGACAAAATATAAGCAAGTGAGTAACACACTCCTAAACAAAACCTCATAGGGAGAGAGTCCAACATCCCTTTAGGGGCTTAATAAAATATAAGAAAACATTCAGGCAAAAGTTTTCTAGTTTCTTACTCTACTTTTTCCACTACATTGTAGACAGTAGGGGGTGTAAAAATAAAACCTCAAAACTTCTAGTACGGACTCTCCTATAAAAATGATTTCCTCTGTTACTCTCTGTAGATTCTGCACTCTGTACTTACAAACTACTTCTGATAACACTTTTTACTGTGGCCTTTGCAGTAGCATTTGCCACTGGACATCCAGAAAACATGTCCATACAGACAAAATGCATACTCATGAGTTCCTGACTTGGGCATCTGGATATATCTTTTTGTAATCTCTGGAAGGGATGTTTCGCTTTTGGTAACACCTTTGGTAACAGGTAAAACAAGAAGTGGTATGTTATAAAAAAACAACTGTGGAGAACCCTGGCTCTATCCCATGCTCATTTACTAAGGCAGCCATAACTGCTTGTGACTGATGAAATGGTCAATCTGTCAAGCTGGAAGGAAAAGAGTGAATGGTAGACATAAAAGATCACATTTTTCCAAAGTCATGTTTCATAAGAAGTTGCCCCCTGTGGACCACTTGTTCTTCTTGTTCTGGGGTCCTTAAAGTTGAATTATTAATCCTAGCTATACGGGCCAGAACTAGGGTGGAATCTGTGAGTTGCACAAACCCAGCAAGTGTCCAGGGCTGTAAATTCAGCATCCTTAGTCACCTGGTCAGCTTCCATGTGTGAATTTTAATGTTAGTATGTCTACCTCAGCAAGAACCTGAAAGGCTGAAAACAGCCAATCAAATTAACTTAGCATGCTTGATTGATTTACCTGCCGAAGTAAAAACAAACTTCTGGCCCTTAAAATGGAACTCTCTATATCTCAACTATCTTTATAAATATATACTTTTTTATAGCTCACAGGCTTTGCTAAAACATGGAGCTCTGCTTCTTAAACTGGGGGAAAAGGATCCAATGACTCTGAATACAGAGTATCCTTCTGGGTGATAAACTGCATACTCAGTATAAAACTGGGAATAACTCTACAAAAAAATGAAATATCTGGGTCTTCAGGGAGTGTGTCCTGCACTGGGCTCACAGCAGCTGATCCCTATGTCATCAATTTAACATATGTGGTTTTCCTTTGTCTCCAGCCTCCTCCTATAGAGGCAATAAGGTGGCTGGATTCAAATGTATGCATTTCTTATTGTTAGATTTGTACATAAACAAACAAAACAAATCTATATTTTGAAACTTTCATTAGACAAACATTTAGTTAGCTGTATATTTGCTGTGCAGAATGTGGGGCCATTAAAAATTAAATATTTGACAAAAATAATGTCTAACTTTGTCTAATAGCACCTTTGCATAAAGCTGCAGCTCAGATATATCAGGGTGAACCCTTCATTACTGGGTCCAGCTTGCATAAATATATTACAATGGGTTGTTTTCTATCATGCTGTTTGTGTAAGAACTCCAGTTTCATGTTTCAAAAAAGACATTTTTTTCCTGGCAATATTATAACTTTTCATTGCTTGCTCTGTTGTTAGTTTTAGCTAGCTAACACAAGTCCTTAGTTTCCATCTGACATTATTTTCCTTATGTCATAACATAATAAATTATAACAATACCCTACGGTCATGCAGAGATGTCCATAAGTCCAAAGGATTCTTTTGCTTATACCACTGCACTTACAAGGAAAAGGGGCACATCATTTCACAATCCACACGTTCTGCTTTGGATTTTAAAAATAAAAATAAATGAAAACAGAAGGACCAACGAGGTGTACCGTATATACTCGAGTATAAGTCGTTCCGAGTATAAGTCGAGGCCCTAATTTACCACAAAAAAAATGGGAAAAACTTATTGACCCGAGTATAAGACGAGGATGAGAAATGCACAGCTACTGTAAGTGGAAAAGAGTGTCAACAATGCCCATTTGCAGCATCACTGTGCCCATTTGCAGCCATAGGTCCCCTGAACTTCAAACTCGGTAGTTAAGGGTTCCTAGATGCCCCCTAGCTGCAGCCAAAATTTGGGGTCTCTGAACCCAAAGGGTCCCGAAATGACATTGCTGCAGATGGACACAGTTGACCGAATTTGGGACCCCGTATCTCGGGGCCACTTAGGGCTAAGAACCCCAAATTTGGTGTGCAAAGCCAGTGGAACTAGCACCATAACATTTCCAAATCTGGGCCCCAAGTGGCCCTGAGATACAGGGCCCCAAAAAACAGTTCAGAAAATGTCAAGCACTTTTCTACAGCAGAGAATGACATTTTCCGAACCGGATTTGGGGCCCCGTATCTCAGGGCCACTTGGTGCTAGGAACCCCAGATTTGGATATGTTATGGTACCAGTTCCACTGGGTTTTCACAACAAAGTTGGGGTTCCTAGCACCAAGTGGCCCTGAGATATGGGGCCCCAAATTCGGTTCAGAAAATGTCAAGCACTTTTCTGCAGCAGAGAATGGTATTTTCCGAACCGATTTTGGGCCACTTAGAGCTAGAAACTTCAGCTTTGGATATGTTGTGGTACCAGTTCCACTGGGTTTGCACACCAAATTTGGGGTTCCTAGCACCAAGTGGCCCTGAGATACGGGGCCCCAAAGTCAGTTCCGAAAATGAAATTTTTTGCTGCAGAAAAGTGCTTGACTCGAGTATAAGTCGAGGGGGGCACTTTCAGCACAAAAAAATGTGCTGAAGAATTCGACTTATACTCGAGTATATACGGTATATTACAGAACAGAAAGCTCTCAGCCAGATCAAAAACTATACAACAATTGGCTGCAGGAGGGATCTATCCTAACAGGGTGTGTGGCCTTGACGTGATGGGTCTGTTATATTTAAATTTTATTTATTATTACTCTCAAATCATGGGCCGCACATCAAATTATTATCAGATGTTTAGATGTCATTTTTGTAGAAAAACGTCTTATGTATCCCATCCATCTTGGCTTTGTTAAATATTATGGCATCTGTATTACAATTAACAACCTCATCTTAATCTTTTTTTTCTCTCAATAAAGGTAAAATTACAAAATTGTTATCTTAATCTAAACTAATCCCATTTTACAAATTTGTCCAATAACCTGGATTTCATTTCTAACCAAAGGTTGTCTAAACCAGTTACAATATATCTATATTATTTAAAAAAAAAGTTAAACTCCTAGGCAAAGCTCGCCATCTGACATGGGAATTTATAGATAGGCAACTCCTATCCTCAAGTTCTCAATATTACACCCTAATTCTAATATATATCCAAAGATATATTTCCTTAAATGAGGACATTTTCCACTATCAAAGGATATTCAATTTGTGTAATACACAGTTAAATGTAACCTTTATTTTACCATGTTTGGAAAACAGATTCAAAATAATTGTGATCACATTGTTTATCAGATTAATTAACCCGGCACATTTTGTTATAAATGTTTTGTCTAAAAAACTGAAATTGACATGGTGTCCTTCCAGCTTATCACTGATTTCTCATCCCAGCTACATTCTTTCATGAGAGTGCAAAGGAGGGGGTCACATCTGCATACATGACACACACAAGAGATAGAACTAAAGGTTGCAGCATTTACACACACTAATATCTCTCTAAAATTGCTTACATTTTTCCCATTTGTACACAATACATGCATATCATTCTCTCACTTTCTTTTAACTCTCTTTAATATTTCCCTGCTTAAATTCTGCTTTCCTTATTATGTTTTGATATCCTTTGCATCCCATGTATTGTAATCCCATACTTCACATACTCTAGCTTCTATGATTCTATGATCAGATGGGCAGCCATAGTGCTCATCCCATATTTCCTCTCTGACAACATATAAAGTATTCTGTTTTAACTCTCATTACTCTGTTTTGACTTTACTAGTTGTAGTGCCTGACCCCAAATTCATCCCACAACTTAACATGAAAATGCCCCTTTCTGTCTAGTGTTAATTGTCACCCTTGATCCATCCTGCTCACATAGATAGCTGTTTCTCCTTGTCCACTCTAACCATTTATCTATGGGCTCAGTATGGGCGGAACCACACCTTCGGTTCATATGGTTCATATATTTTATAGTGCTCCTCTTGCGCTGGGCATTTTTGAGGATCTCTTACCCTTCATTCCCTTACTTAATTTAATGCCCATAATGACTGGCCAGTCTTCTCTACGTGTGCCTATACCCTCTTGCCTCTAAACTACTTTATCTAGCAGATGTACTACATATACCTGTGAACAGCACTATTCTTCCCTTTCTTATCTATAACACTTCGATGGACAGTAGACAGTGACAACATAACATATAACCACCAATTAATACAGTTTGATTAAGGGGAGTAAAATAGGTACCCTTTGTCCTGAAAATGCCTTACCGATCAAGGAAGTCTGATAACTCAAATGTAAGCAAATGGCTTACCTCAGCCGGCTGATTATCAGAAATTCCAGAATCGTCTCAAGCTCCTCATTTCTGATTCTCAGGGTCACTTGCAAAACCTCTCCTAGGCAAAGCTCATCATCTGACATGGGAATTTATAGATAGGCAACTCCTATCCTCATATTAATTAGTGGTTTCAAATTAATACTGCTGCAGTAGGGAACAGACACAAAAGATACACTCCACATCTTTCCAAATAGCTGTTCTGCTTTATTATGACGCAATTGAAGGTCGTTATACACATGATTGCGTAGGTATTACATTAATATTACAATTGTACGTTTATGGTAACAAGGGGTGTAACATAGGCAGACTAATTCTAATCAGCACTCAAAAGAATGCAAACATGTAATGAAAACATTATTAGTGCCTTGTGCACAGTGAGGGCAGTGTGTAATACATACAAAATAGAATACAATTATATACAGAACTTACAAATTTCCTTTAAGACATTTTTAAGCCTTAGTTGATATTGGAGCATTGTACAGCTAAATAGTTTTTCTTTATTTAGGACAGAGTGGAAAGAAATTAGTATGTCTGTCAGGTTTTTATTGGTGTCTGTGCCACTGTTAATAAGATTTACCATCTCTATTTGTCCTGTTTATCGTTATCATCAAAAGTGTGAGTAAAAAGAAAATCCTAAATTTTGGGTTGTACCCAGAACAGTAATAGAGGGGAAATCTTCCAAAAGGGAAATTGGTTCTGGTGACCATGGTGACCCCCCTGGGATTACCTCAATTTCCTCTAATTTTCTGTTTTGTCTATGGGAGAGGAGCTGAAAGAAAAGCTCCCCCACGGGTCACGGCAAAAAAACCTGACAGGGGTTATTATAACTCTCCCTTATTCTATCCAAAATGGAAAAAAAACGGAAAATTGTATCATACTTACCGTAATTTTCCTTTCCTGACGCCAATCCATGGCAGCATACTAGTGATAGGCTCCGCCTTTCTCCTCTCCCTCAGGACCAATGAAATAGCATAAATTAAAGGCCAGTTAGGCCCCACCCCATTCTTCGTAATTAGCTAGATACCGAAACGCACAAGGGTGGGTCCGTATGCCGCCATGGATTGGCGTCAGGAAAGGAAAATTACGGTAAGTATGATACAATTTTCCGTTTTCCTGACGCCACCATGGCAGCATACTAGTGATACATATCCTAGCTAACAGGGTGGGTTCTACTTAACAAACCAAAATAATTATTTTATATATATCATATATATATATATATATATATATATATATATATATATATATATATATATATATATATATATATATATATATATATATTTTCAAATGGGACAGAAGACTGAACAGTCATTCCTCCGAAGCCCACAAGGCACCCAGATCTATTCTGTAAAGGTTGAAAAGGTATGCTGGGAAAAGCATGCCACTTTCCTGTAGAATGAATCCATAGATGCTTTCAACTGGGCAGCCTATGAGGCCTCAACCCCTCTGGAAGAGGATGCATCCTGCCACTGAAGGAGGCTCACGACCCATTTCCCATCTGCACAACCAATCTTGCTAAAGTCCAGGAGGCAACCTCTCTTGCCTGATGAATTCCATCTGGAACAGTGAAAGACTTATAATATGAACTGAAAAGAACAATTGTGGACAGAAACTTCTTTCAAGCTCTGGGAATGACCAATTTGTGTGGTTTTCTTGCTTGAACATCTGGAAAGTTAGGCAATGGACAGATGATTGATAGATGGAGGGCTGTCGCTACCTCTGATATAAGCTGAACTACAGGATGCAGCTCTACTCCTGTAACAAAAGCAATATGCTTTTCTGAAGCTCTAAGGGCTTGAAACTCAAACCGACTTCTGTTTGACGATTTGCGCTAAATACTGGTTAGTAAGCGATGTCTTAAACCGAACACTGCCCTGTTGGAATAAACAGTTGAAATAAACCCCAACAGCATCAAAAGATTTTAATTGCGAAAGATTCTCTCTCGCAGTTGACGAAACCTCCTGACTGTCTTCAAAATTTTGCAAACTAAAGGGCCTTTGGCCAAATTAAACCTTGTTCTTGCTGACACCTGCAACCTCAAAACAGTATAGGGTAAGGTTCATGTCCAATCTGACCTACAAGAAGACCAGAACAGCTGCCACCAGAGGTGCAGTAAGAATAATATCTTGCCCTGCAAAATAGTAAAAAAAACACAAGTTTGTTCCAGACCTTGGCATAGAGGCTGTTAGTAGAGTGCCTTTCGCACCCTCCAAAGTAGAGGTCACTCTTGGAGCAACTCTGGAGCAATCTAGATTCTGCGGCTTCCCCTTCCCACCATTATGCTTGCATCACTGGTCTGTGCATGTGTGAAGGGGAATCGACTTCTGTACTCTGAAGTAGATAGCCAGGAAGCACCAAGACTCCTATGGTCAGAATGGAGGGGTGGTCGTGACTACCATGGTCATTCTTGACAGCTTCCAGAGGAATTTCATTACGAGACAAGTTGGGGAAAAACATATACAGTAGGCTTGATTTCAGTTTCATGGAGAAACTTAGCTTCTGTTCTCTGCTTTGGAGAGTGGAAACCCAGTCAGACCTCTTCTTAAATTGGCATTTGCTGTGAAAAGCAAAGTAGCCTGTCTGTGGTAGGCCACCTGTGGACAAGCCTCCCCCTCATGCTCTGGCAAGCTTACATGATGGACAGTATGTCCATGTATTCCAGTCCCCTAGGAGGTAAATTTCTTCCGGAATTTGCTGGTGATCTTCCTACCCAGACATTCTGGGTTCTACATCTTTCAATAGCATATTGCCGCGAGATCCTCCCTGGAGCTGAAAATACGCAATTGCTGTCCTGTTGCTCAACCGCAAGATGACTGGTCATCCTTGATTCTGTGTAGCAAGGTCAAAGTGATTAAAAAAGGCTGCCTGACCCTCCAGCGCTTTTGAGACTACCTTCCTTGGCTAGCAATCTCCGCTTGCCTTGACCGACAGAGCCTCGCAGTGCGCCTTCCAGGCTGTCGTGCCGATATGATTTATCGCATTAATCCAGTCAGATGGTTTGTGACATCCTCAAGGTCTTTCCATCACCGTGGACCGCTATACATACTGCGTGACACTGACCATAGCTGTGCAGGATCCTGTTTCCTCCGTTGTAGTTGAAACTAGCACCAGTGCCCATGCACCCAAGGAATCATCGGTATGAATGACATCATTATGGCCAGGAGGCTGAGACACCTAGAAGTCGTCCAGGAAGTAGAGGCATCTGATCTCAGAATTCTCCTTATGACCGTCACCGTCCTTTTCTGATGGAAGCAAAACAGAGGAGCCAGTAGAGCCCCCACAGGCACTTTAACTGTTGGAAAGCAAAAGTTGGCCTTTTTTTTTTTTTTTAATGTAGAAAGGAATGACGCCCAGGTAGTGGCGAATCTGGAGACCCTGTTCTCCAAGAGGAACTGACACGGCACTGAAACCTCTGTATATTCTTAGAGATATTCATAGGCTAAAAGGTAGGCTGATAAAGCGGTGATGTGTCCAACCAATCGCCAAATTTACTTACTTTGGAAAAAAAAGGAAAGAAAATATTTTTGGCATGTAAGGCTAAGAATCCTGACGATCTAGCGAAAGCCTCCAGGAACCTGCTGCAAGCGAATGCTTCTCTTCAACCCCCGCGACCTACAAACAGGGGTGGGTAGGAAACCAATCTCTCCTGGTAGATGGGACAAGTAAGTATTGTAACCGCCGTGGTTGCAGTGGATCTGGCAGCTCCGAGGGGGAGAATATAGGTCCGGAGAAGGAACAGTGAGGAATCCACCAAAGTGACCATGAGTGCCTATCCTCCAAGGATCTGCACAATCCACTGTCCAGTAACCCATGATGCGTGCCCACTGGGACTTACCTTAAAAGTCTGGGAATGTGCCCGGTAAAAGGGTTTTGTGGGTACCTGCAGTACACCCAAAGATTTTCATTTATGGACCTTATGAAAGGTTGCCCCTAGAGGAGCGGAACCTAGCGGGAGAAACACATTTCTCCCTTTATTCATTATTATTTATTTTTAGTTTTTTTTTTACTTTCCTGCTTTCTGTTATGGGAGAAGAACGGACCCTCCTCCTGTCACTTCCGACATGGCTGTCTCTGGTTTCATATCAAACAGAGATCTTGCACTATAAAGTGACTATTCCAATTTTGTTTCTAGGAAGCCAAACACAGCCCCAGGTCTCAACCATAGGGTACCCCTAGCCGTAACTGAGTATAGCATTGCCTTGGCCAGGCACCAGGTTGAGACTATTGCTACTTCCACAGTGAGATTTGCCGATATTTCTTGTCCGGGTCCCAAGATATCAGGCCTAAGGATTTCCTCCCCAACCATATAGTGGGAGCAGAAACCCAAAGTACCCGTCACCAAGGTAAGGGCCTCTGTTCAGCGATGCTATATCCACCTTGAATTAAACCAGTTTCCTAATGGAAAAGTGATTGCTCATTAAAAGGGTAAATATGTCTTTGTCTTTTAACCCATGTAATGGTCTGCGTGACTGCCTGGATACACAGTTCTCCAAAGAAAAACTGACACCAAGTAGCTCCAGATCTTCCTCTGGTGCAAGGTAGCCAAAATCATTTGCAGGCTGCGCCCCCTTCTCAGGAGTACTGAGAGGATGAGTGATCCATGTGGCAGGTTGTTCTGCTAGTGGTTAGACCCGCAACAAGGGGGGCTGGCTAACTAGAGTAACTACAGTGAGTTTAAACCAGAAGTTTTGTGCCACCTTATAAGTAATAAGGACATTTGGTATTACCTGTCAGCTGCAAACTTCAACGAGGCCGACTTCACTCACCAGCCTCCTGGGCATAGGCACTGTGCCACAGGTCCTGCAGGACTCTTGTTGGGGTGCTGGGTCTGGGAAAGAAGAGATAAGACTATTCCTTGGAACCTCTCTCCTGAGTAGGAGTGGCATCCGAGCTATGCTTCTCTGAAGAACGTCCGCCTTTCTATGGTCTCTGGCTCTGGCCTTTGAGAGCGTGGGTGCGTGGAGCTGCAGCAAATCAAAGCAATCCGCATGAGAGGGCACTTTTTTCCTGAAAACTTACCGACATGGTGGTCCCCACCTAAGTGTTAAGGGTCTTTTGTATGGGTGGTGACTGATACTCGAACCGTGGAGAAATGGGGCGACCAGCTGAGAGACGGACAGCCGCAGAAAGACCGAGAAGAGGAAAAATAGATAAGACAACAGCGACTTTGCTTCTCCCTCTATTAACGTATATCTAAATATATACATACACATATATACATCTACACATTCTCTCCTTTCCCTTTTTTTTTTTTTTTTTTTTTAAACCAATATGCATGCATATATAAATACATGCACATACCGCTCCATATAGCACCCCCCCCTCCCCACATACATACATACCAACCAACATAAGAAAACACAAATATATATACAAACATATACATGAACATATATACATACTGCAGAAGGTCAGCCTGGCGCAGGGTTAAGAAGAGGTTAATCGAAGAGGGCAGATACTTCCCCTTCAGACCTGCTTATTGTCAGCTGGGATGAAAGTCGCAGAGAGGAGCTGTTTGAGTAGGAGAGAGAGACAGCAGCATGCTGTGTGAAAATGTCCATTGCTGGATGGTGTGCTGGGTGAGCTTAACCACATAAAGACTGTAGCTCTGATTGGAGCCATGAACTATTACCTATAAGCCTGTGTGCTGCTGAACTGTGAGCTGTATCTGTGTGCACAACCGTGTG
This sequence comes from Lithobates clamitans, assembly GCA_037952925.1. Classification (NCBI taxonomy): domain Eukaryota; kingdom Metazoa; phylum Chordata; class Amphibia; order Anura; family Ranidae; genus Lithobates; species Lithobates clamitans. The sequence goes on along the minus strand of JBBGZY010000654.1, from coordinate 1,984,941 downwards.
ACAAGACAAGTCTGTCTTATCTTAAGTTTATTTTGCCATTTTGCTGAATAAAGCCACTTTTGTTTTAATGGGCTGTCTCTGAGCCAGCTGTCCACCCCTCTGATCCCTTACAATACACATATATACATATCCATATATATATATATATATATATATATATATATATATATATATATATATGTATATATATACATATATATATATACATATCCACCTGCACCAAACCTATACATACAGAACCTACAAACATAAGCTATAGCTACAGGACAGCAAAGGACAGAGAACCTGTCTAGGGGGAGTAATGTACCCAGACCAGTGCCACTGCAGGAGGAAAAGAACAGGAGGTGGAGAAAATGACAGGAGACAAACAAAGGCATGCAAAGCTGGCCTCCCATAACCCAACAAGTGTTGCAGACACCAAACTTAAAGGCAGATTTCATCACTAAAGAGGAAAAACTGATCAGCTCCATCGAGACACACAGAAGGAGCTCCCAAGTTACTCTGGCACTTTTAGCAGCCTGATACTGGGACTTCATTCTGGGAGAGGCTTAACCCAGCCGGCAGCTGCCTGGAGGCAGAGGGGGAACATAGTACTGCTTACTCTTCACTGGTGCGTGGAGGTATGAGGACAAAAAGAAGAATGGGGTGGGGCCTAACTGGCCTTTAATTTATGCTATTTCATTGGTCCTGAGGGAGGGAAGAAAGGCGGAGCCTATCACTAGTATGCTGCCATGGTGGCGTCAGGAAAAAGTTTTGCCTTTAATTCTACTTTAGTTTAAAGATGCTAAGTAGTAAAAACAAGGAAATCAATTATAAAGATGTTATATTATTTTTTAAAATGTAATTAAAACAGTGTATATTGTATGACAGTATCAAAACACTACACTGTTTGTTAACATGTAAGTATAAAAGACATACATGTAAAATGAATGGTAAGTTTATAATGCTATTGTAAATTGTCTATCCACACTGTTAAGGATTGTAATATTTCCTTCAAATATTAGATAACTCTTTTTTTCACACATTTGTGGTTAAGTAAGATTACGAGTTGTTCTGGTAAGGCTTCCCATAAACTCCAGGATTATAGCTGCATTTTACATTCTTTCAGGGATTACATAAAAATACTGTTATGTAGTTATGTTACACTTTCATATATGTTTCACCTTGTCCAGAAGACTTATGCCCCGTACACACGGTCGGATTTTCCGATGGAAAATGTCCGATCGGAGCGTGTTGTCGGAAATTCCGACCGTGTATGGGCTCCATCGGACATTTTCCATCGGATTTTCCGACACACAAAGTTGGACAGCAGGAGTTAAAATTTTCCGACAACAAAATCCGTTGTCGGAAATTCCGATCGTGTGTACACAAATCCGACGGACAAAGTGCCACGCATGCTCAGAATAAATAAAGAGATGAAAGCTATTGGCCACTTCCCCATTTATAGTCCCAACGTACGTGTTTTACGTCACCGCGTTTAGAACGATCGGATTTTCCGACAACTTTGTGTGACCGTGTGTATGCAAGACAAGTTTGAGCCAACATCCGACGGAAAAAATCCTAGGATTTTGTTGTCGGAATGTCCGAACAAAGTCCGACCGTGTGTACGGGGCAATACACTGTTAAAAGCTTGATAGAAAATATAAATTTAATGTAAAATATGTTGACATTTGTCTTATTGGTTTTATTTTTCTTTAGAGTTATAAAAATTCCGAAATTCAATTTGAATGTTCGTTTTCTGGAAAGGTCCCCTTATTTTTACCTTCCAGAGCAGGGGTAGGCAATCCCCAGCACTGGTGCAGCAAGTGGTATGCAAAGCCTCTTTTGCCGGCACTCGACTCCCTCCCCATCAGCAGAGCAGCACAGGGAAGTGTTAGTGAGACACTAATGCATTCCAATTTCAGAATTTCCCATGCCACTCCTGCACTGAGGGGGAGGCACTGTGCTCCTACACATTGTAAAAGATGAGAAACATGGTTTGGTTTTCTAAGTTTGCTGTAGCTGCGATCATCAGCTTTTGTGATGGGGAAAAGATTGGGTGCAGTTCTGCTAGAGGGGGGCAGTCCCTGTTTCCAGGAGAAGGAGGACTGTCTTGGCAACTGCTAAAGCCAATCACAGTTCTGCTAGCCCCCTCTACCATCTGGAGGAAGATGACTCCCTTGGTTGCCACTACCTCATAAAGAAGGGATTTCACTGTGATTCAGTGACAGTTTGTGGAATTACTGTTGAGCTTCTGGGAACTTTGTTGAAATTATTCCTGAACCTTTGCGTCACTTACTACTGAACCCCTGCACTCGGTGTCCCTTTAAGCCAGAGCCATTATTCAGCACAATGAAAATTACACCCAACCACTTTTTCTCAGCTGCAGGGGCCCAACGTATGATCCTGCACACAGGCCCACTGCTTTCAGAAAATGCCCCTGACCTGAGCACATCATTGCGCATCCATTCCATATGCTTGTATGTGACATCACATACATCACATACAAGCACGTGGGCTGGATGCGAGAGGTGGATCAGCAGGATGAGTGTTCCAGGACAGGTAGATGTGTCTCATCTCTTCTTCCTTACACCACTCTGCATATCACACATATCATAGATGGGAAGAGGATACAGCAGTGGAGCAGATGAGCAGGAGGGTACAGCAGTGGGAAAAATGAGCAGAAGGGGTTCAGAGGTGGGACAGAAGAGCAGGAGGGTACAGTGGTGGGGAAAATGAGTAGGAGGGTTTCAGAGGTGGGACAGAGGATCAGGAGGGTACAGCGGTGGGGCAGATGTGCAGGGAGGTACAGTGGTGGAAGAGATGAGAAGGGGGTTAAGCAGTGGGACAGAAGAGTAGGGGGGTACAGTGTTGGGCCAGATGAGCAGGGGGGTTCAGTGTTGGGGCAGAAAAGCTGGGATGTAAAGCAGTGGGGCAGATGTGAAAGGTGGTGTATTGGTGGGGCAGATGAGCAGGGGGTTACAGTGGTGGGGCAGGAGAGCAGGGGGAACAGTGGTGGGGCAGAAGAGCAGGGGGGTACAGAGGTGAGACTAATGTGCAGGAGGTACATCGGTGGGGCAGATGAGAAAGCGGGTTACAGTGGTGTGGCAGATGAGCAAATGGGTTCATTGTTAGGACAGATGAGAAGGTGATTCAGTAGTGAGACAGAAGAACATGGGGATACAGCGGTGGAGCAGATGTGCAGGGAGGTACAGTGGTGGGGCAGATGAGAAAAGGGGTACATTTATGGGGCAGATGAGCAGGGGGGTTACAGTGGTGGGACAGAAGAGCAAGGGTGTACAGTAGTGGGGCTGATGTGCAGGAGGTACAGTGGTGGAACAAAAAAGCAGGGGGGTACAGTAATGGGGCAGATGAGCAGAGGGTTGCAGTGGTGGGACAGAGGGGCAGGGGGGGTTCAGTGTTGGGCCAGATGAGAAGGGCGTTGCAGTGGTGGGAAAGATGAGCAGGGGGGGTTCAGTGTTGGGGCAGAGGAGAAAGGAGTTACATTGGTGGGACAGAGGAGCAGGGGGTTACAGCGGTGGGGCAGAGGAGCAGGAGGTTACAGTGGTGGGGCAGAAGAGCAGGGGGAACAGAGGTAGGACAGATGTACAGGAGGCACAATCATGGGGCAGATGAGAAAGGGGGTTACAGTGGTGGGGCAGATGAGCAGATAAGTTCAGTGTTAGGACAGATGAGAAGATGGTTCAGCGGTGGAACAGATGTGCATGGAGGTACAGTGATGGGGCAGATGAGAAAGGGGGAACATTGGTGGGGCAGATGTACAGGGGGTTACAGTGATGGGACAGATGAGCAGGGGGGTACAGAGGTGGGGCAGATTTGCAGGGTAGTACAGTGATGGGGCAGATGTGTAGGGGCTTACAGTGGTGGGGCAGATGAGAAAGGGGGTACATTGGTGGGGCAGATGAGAAAGGGGGTACATTGGTGGGGCAGATGAGAAGGGGAGGTTCATTGGTGGGGCAGATGAGCAGGGTGGTACAGTGGTGGGGCAGATGTACAGGGGGTTACAGCGATGGAGCAGATCAGCGGGGGGGGGCAGTGGTGGGGCAGATAAGCAGGGGGTACAGTGGTAGCGCAGATGGGCAGGCTAGTACAGTGGTGGGGCAGATGAACAGTGGTGGGGCAGATGTGCAGGGGGTTACAGTGGTGGGGCAGATGAGCAGGGGGTACAGTGGTGGAGCAGATGTGCAGGGTAGTACAGTGGTGGGGTTGATGCGCAGGGGGTACAGTGGTGAAACAGATTTGCAGGAGGGACAGTGATCTGAGTTGTGAAGGTGCATGAATTGGAGCTCATCTGAAGTGTGGAGTTGCAGGAACTGGGGCTGATCTGAGGCGTGAGAGTGCAGGATGTTAATTTATCACTTCTAAAATAGTTTACAGCATTTACTTTATAAAAAAATCCTTTCCGTGATTGAGAGTAAGATGTTGACATTTTTTTGGTTATAAAATCGGCACATTCAATTTATTTGAAAACGGAAATTTGTATCATACTTACCATAATTTTCCGTTCCTGGTGCATATCCATGACAGCATACCTATGATAGAGCTCCGCCTCTACTCCTCCTTTCACACTAGTAAATAGCATAAATTAAAGGACATAACCCCTCCCCCAACATTCTTCATAATATAGAATACCGAGGGTGGGAGTTTATGCTGCCATGGATAGGCACCAGGAAAGGAAAATTACGGTAAGTATGATACAATTTTCCATTTTCCTGGTGCCTCCATGGCAGCATACCTGTCATAAATAACTAGCTCATACGGGTGTGTTTTAATGCTTTAACGAAAAAATAAATATTAATTAGACACAGACATAGTGGCATGAAGTGCTTTTCTCCCGAACTCTATTGTTGTAAGATCCCCAGGATCAATACAATAATGTTTGAGGAACGTGCGTCGGGAAGACCAAGTGGCGGCCCTGCATACTGTTTCAAGAGAAACATTTGCGCTCGCTGCCGAAGATGCTGATACCGCTCTCGTTGAATGAGCATTTACCTGAGCGGGAGGATCCAAGTTCTTCACCCTGTAAGCTTTCTGTATTAATTTGACGACCCAGGGGGGGAACCCTCCCTTCCTCTATTCTTGCCCCATGGGATGATAAGAAGTCTATCGGAGTTCTTAAAACTCGCTGTGGCTTCCAAGTAGGCCCTGAGAACTTTGGAGAGATCTAACTCATGACAGGAGCTTGATTCTGGGTCAGAGAAGACTGGTAATGCCCATAATTCCGATAGATTTGCCGTTGAGGTGACCTTGGGTATGAACCCTTGGAGAGGGTGAAGTTCTACTCTGTCTGGAAGAAAGGAAATGTGTTCCTCTCCCACTCCCAGGGAGTGAAGCTCTGAAATCCTCCTGCCAGATGTGAGACAGCCAGGAGAAAGGTTATTTTCACGGTTAGATTCCAAATTGAGATTTTATCTACCCGTGCAAATGGGTAAGCAGATAATACTTCCAGTATCAGGGGAAGATCCCACTTTGGAAAGGAGCGCCTGGTTGGAAGGCGCATCTTCAGTACACCCTTGAGAAATGTGACCACTAGTGACCACCTTGTGTTGGTTGCTGCTGAGATTACCGACACTTGAACTTTAAGGGAACTCTGGCTGAGACCCAAATCGAAACCTGTTTGAAGAAAACTCAAAATATCAACAGTAGTAGAAGAGACTGGATCAAAACCCTTTCCTGTGGCGTAAGTAACTTTTTCCAAATCTTAGCATATATTGCATTGGTTGCTGGTTTCCGGGCTTTCAGCAAGGTGGATATGACTTCCTGGGAACATCCTAACAGCTCAAACATCCTCCTTTCAACCTCCATACTTGAAGATTTTGTGGATCTGGATGGATTAGCCTGCCCTGGGTTAACAACTGTGGGAAGCGGGGAATCTTGATACGGAGGATTCACACTGAGGTGGAAGGCTAGGGGAAACCAAGGCCTCTTCAGCCAATAAGGTAATACTGCCATAATTTGAACTGGTTCCCTTAGGAGTTTGAGGAGAAACTTCAATATGAGCGGACAAGGAGGAAAGGCGTAAGCCGCCTTGAAGTTCCAAGGGCATGAAAATACTCCCTCCGCTTGTGGGTGTGGCAGGCGAGAAAAGAATCTCCTGAGCTTGGAATTCTCCTGGGAAGCAAAGAGGTCCACCTGTGGGGTCTGCCATAGATGGGAAATCTGATCGAACACATGGGGGTGGAGTGACCACTCGTTGTTGTCCCCAAATCTCCTCGACAAGATGTCTGCCTCTGTGTTCATCTTGCCTGGAAGATATATCGCTCTGAGGTCCACCAGGTTCCTTTCGGTCCAGATCATTATAGGTTCCACTTCCCTCAGAAGTGTCCTGCTGTTGGTGCCCCCCTGTTTTTGAAGATCGGAAACTGCAGCTTTGTTGTCTAGGTGCAGAAGCGCCCTCTGTCCCTTGATTTGGGGTGCAAATGAATTTAAAACTAGAAAAGCTGCTCTGATTTCCAATACATTGGATACTATCCCACTGGTGGGAAAGGACCATCTCCCCTGGATCCTGACTTCTCTGCAATGGGCACTCCACCCCTGACCACTCGCATCTGAAGTAATTGTGGTCCAAGAGTGGGAACCCAGATGATGAGAACGGGAGAGATTTTCCGGCCTGGTCCACCAGTGCAGGCTCCTGGACATCAGGGTTGGCAACAGAATTGTCTGGGATAGATGTTGCTTTTTCCATTGTGTTAGAAAACCTGTTTGGAAGTGTCTCAGATGCCAGTGAGACCATGGGATCATAGGAATACAGGAAGATATCATGCATACGAGGCTCAGACATTGTGGGGCTGGCAAGTGGGATTTCTGTAAAGTCTTCAACATCTTTTGAATGATGCCCTCCATCTTCTGTTGAGGTAAAGAAACTGTGGTCAGATCTGTATCGAACATTGCTCCTAGGTAGATCATTTGTTGTGTTGGGATCAGCTGGCTCTTCCGGTGATTTACCAACCAACCTAGATCTGACAATGACTGTAGACGTATCTCTCTGTGGGCTATAAGTTCATCCGGATTGTTTGATAACAATAGGATGTCGTCCAGATAGTGGTAAATTCTTAACCCTCTCTCCCTTAGAGGGGCCAGGACAGATATTAACACTTTCGTAAACACCCGAAGGGAGGTGCACAGCCCGAAGGTTAGAGCCTGGAATTGCAGGTGTACATGACCCACTGCGAACCTTAGATACTTTTGGAAAGATGGTAGGATAGGGACATGAAGGTAGGGGTCCTGCAGGTCTACTGATATCAATCAATCTCCTGGTTGTGTGACTTCAATGATTGTCTGCAGTGACTCCATCTTGAAACTCTCAAGATGAATGTATTTGTTGAGTCTCTTCAAATCTATCACAGGTCTCCTGTCTTCTTCTGTACCAGGAAGCGGGTGGGATAGAAACCTGCAAAACGTTCCGATGAAGGGACGGGTACTGACCCCCTGACGCTGAAGTGACTTCATAAACTGACCTAAGGCTAGAGCTTTCTCTGGAGAGGCCGGAATCTGGGTTTCCTTGAAGGAAGTGTGTGGAGGCTGATGAAAGAAAGTCCTGAAATGTCCATAATGAATTGTTGATAGAACCCATGGGTCCCGACACCTGGCAGCCCAGACTGGGAAAAACATTTTTTAGCCGGGCTCCTACTGGGGGCGTCTCCACCCCTCTGGCGTCAAAAAGGCTTCATCCCCTCCTGGGGAGCACTGAGAGTCTTGTTCTTTCTGGCACCCAGAAAGGAAGACTGAGGGCCTCGCCATGATCTCTTGTTGTCCTTAAAGGGGCGAGATTGCCTAAAATCTCTGGAGTTTGACTGCCGAAAGCGAGATACATAATTTCTTGTTCTCCAGACCCTCCTGTCCTGAGGAAGCAAGCCGGACTTTCCTCCTGTTACTCGGGAAATTGCTTTATCCAGCCTTTCTCCAAAGAGGGATTTGCCATCAAACGGAATCTTGCACCAATTTTGTTTTGACCCAAGATCAGCAGTCCATGGTTTCAGCCATAGGGCCCTTTTTGCCATGACCAAGTAAAGCACTGAGTTGGCTGAACAGTGGACCGAATCAATGGCTGCTTCACCCACAAAATCTGCCGCCAACTTAAGCTCCTCCAGAGCCTTGATTATATCATCCTTGGGGACATCCAACCTATCCCACTGGTGGGAAAGGACCATCTCCCCTGGATCCTGACTTCTCTGCAATGGGCACCCCACCCCTGACCACTAGCATCTGAAGTAATTGTGGTCCAAAAGTGGGAACCCAGATGATGAGAACGGGAGAGATTTTCAGGCCCGGTCCACCAGTGCAGGCTCCTGGACATCAGGGTTGACAACAGAATTGTCTGGGATAGATGTTGCTTTTTCCATTGTGCTAGAAAACCTGTTTGGAAGTGTCTCAGATGCCAGTGAGACCATGGGACCATAGGAATACAGGAAGACATCGTGCCTATGAGGCTCAGACATTGTGGGGCTGACAAGTGGGACTTCTGTAAAGTCTTCAACCTCTTTTGAATGATGCCCTTCATCTGCTGTTGAGGTAAAGAAACTGTGGTCAGATCTGTATCGAACATTGCTCCTAGGTAGATCATTTGTTGTGTTGGGATCAGCTGGCTCTTCCGGTGATTTACCAACCAATCTAGATCTGACAATGACTGTAGACGTATCTCTCTGTGGGCTATAAGTTCATCCGGATTGTTTGATAACAATAGGATGTCATCCAGATAGAGGTAAACTCTTAATCCTCTCTCCCTTAGAGGGGCCAGGACAAATATTAGCACCTTCGTAAACACCCCAGGGGAGGTGCACAGCCCGAAGGGTATAGCCTGGAATTGCAGGTGTACATGACCCACTGCGAACCTTAGATACTTTTGGAAAGATGGTAGGATAGGGACATGAAGGTAGGGGTCCTGCAGGTCTACTGATATCAATCAATCTCCTGGTTGTATGACTTCAATGATTGTCTGCAGTGACTCCATCTTGAAACTCTCAAGATGAATGTATTTGTTGAGTCTCTTCAAAGGTGACAAAGGGGACGATGTTTATGGCCATTGCCCCACAACAATATTAACTGTTTGTGATTAATAACATTGGTCATGATATTGCAATACATGATTTCATGCAAAAAACAGACAACCAATCTAGACAATTTAAACATAACATTGTTCATGATATTGCAATACATGATTTCATGCAAAAAACAGACAACCAATCTAGACAATTTAAACATAACAATTACATATCCTTTTCACATACATCAGAACTAAACCCCTCAAGAAAAGGTCTGTAGCTAAGTATGCTGTTTAGGCCAGGTGCGTTGTTCGCATTTAAATCCATAATCCAGCGAGATTCTCTTTGGAGAAGGAGTTTATTCCAATCTCCACCTCTCGCATTAGGATGAATTCTATCGAGAATTACAAAGGAAATTTTGGGAATTTTCCCATTGTGTAAATCCCTCATGTGTCTCCCAAGGAGTAAACCCGGATTGACTGTCATCATGCTTTTTATGTGTCTCCCTGCCCTTTTACGAAATTCAAGTTTTGTTTTGCCAATGTAAAAACGATGACATTGACATTGTAGCATATAAATCACGCCAGGATTCTTGCAATTTGCAAAGTGTTGAGGTTTGAATGCTCTACCATTAGGTAGAACAATATGAGATCTTGTGTCCATGTACTGGCATATGGCACATCCACCACAGGTGAATGTACCAAAGCGTTTACACAGATCTTTTCTGAATTCTCCTACAAATTCAGAACATACCAATTTGTCTTTAAGAGAATTAGCCTTACGAAATGTAATATTGGGGTGTGATGATATATGCTGACAGAGAATAGGATCAGCCTGTAAAATTTTCCAATGTTTTGTAAGAGAGTTTTTGATATTTTGATGTTGATTACTAAATTTAGTTATTAATCTAGTATATTGGGGTTTTGTAGGGATATGTTTATCTTTTGAAAAAAGTAAATCTGGTCTAGATTTATTGCAGGCCGTCTGTATGCCTTTATGAGGCAGGTATGGGAGTAGCTGCGTGAGAGCAGGCGATCTCTCAAACCGGCTGCCTCAAGTTGAAAGGATTCAGCTGTAGAACAATTTCTTTTGAGCCTAAGATACTGGCTGTAGGGAATGGACTTGATGAGAGATTGTGGATGGACGCTTGATGCGTGGAGGATAGTACTTCCCGCAGTGGGCTTCCTGAAAAGTCCACTGGAAAGACCGCCATTGTCATTCTTGTGGACAGTGACATCTAGAAAGGTGATCATGGTGTCACTATATGACATAGTGAATTGTAAATTGAAATATTTTTTGTTGAGAGTAGACAGGAAAGCATGTAGAGCATCAATGGGACCGTCCCAAATCATAAAAACATCGTCAATGTAACGATGCCATATTGTGATGTTATTCGTAATGGGCAATAGATCCTTATCATCAAAAAAGGAGTGCTCCCACTCCCCCAGGTACAAGTTCGTGTAAGAGGGGGCACATGAGGTCCCTATAGCGACACCTTGCACCTGGAGGTAGTGGGACCCATCGAAAATAAAGATGTTATGTGTCAAGGACTGATATGATGAATTGATGGAATTTGTTATCATCACCATGTGAATGGAATAGTATATGCTGTATAGCTGCCTTTACCCTCAGCTTCTTTAGCAAGCCAGTGGTCGTCTTGGAGGTTTGGGGTCATTATCATGTTGGAATACTGACCTGAGGTCCAGTCTCTGAAGGGAGGGGATCATACTCTGCTTCAGTATGTCACAGTACATGTTGACATTCATGGTTCCCTCAATGAACTGTAGCTTCCCAGTGCCAGCAGCACTCATGTAGCTGCAGACCATGACATTCCCACTACCAAGCTTGACTGTAGGCAAGACACACTTGTCTTTGTACTCCTCACCTGGTTGCTGCCACACACGCTTGACACCATCTGAACCAAATATATTTATCTTGGTCTCATCAGACCACAGGACATGGTTCCAGTAATCCAACGTCCTTGGTCTGCTTGTCTTCAGCAAAGTGTTTGCGGGCTTTCTTGTGCATCATCTTTAGAAGAGGCTTCCTTCTGGGACAACAGCCACATAGACCAATTTGATGCAGTGTGCAGCGTATGGTCTGAGCACTGACAGGCTGACCCCCCACTCCTTCAACCTCTGCAGCACTGCTGGCAGCACTCATACGTCTATTTCCCAAAGAAAACCTCTGGATATGACGCTGAGCACGTGCACTCAACTTCTTTGGTCAACCATGGCGAGGCCTGTTTTGAGTGGAACCTGTCCTGTTAAACCGCTGTATGGTCTTGGCCACCATGCTGCAGCTCAGAGTCTTGCCAACCTTCTTATAGCCTAGGCCATCTTTACATAGAGCAACAATTCTTTTTTTTCAGATCCTCAGAGAGTCCATTCACACCTGGGACCTTGTGACACTAACAAGTCACATGACACCGGGGAGGGAAAATGGCTAATTGGGCCCAATTTGGACATTTTCACTTGGGGGTGTACTCACTTTTGTTGCCAGCGGTTTAGACATTAATGGCTGTGTGTTGAGTTATTTTGAGGGGACAGCAAATTTACACTGTTATACAAGCTGTAAACTCACTACTTTACATTGTAGCAAAGTGTAATTTCTTCAGTGTTGTCACATGAAAAGATATAATAAAATATTTACAAAAATGTGAGGGATGTACTCACTTTTGTGAGATACTGTAGGTGTTGCTTGTGAGTGGTATAAGATGCAAGGGCCAGCTATGATATCGCTTTCTTTCTCATTGAGCTAAGATACACAATACTAAGGACCAGTGGCGGTGCATCCATAAGGGAGCATGGGCGCTGCCCCCTCTCTCCAGCCACCCCTCTATCACCAATAGATAGATTAATGCATTGCATAAATCCATCTATGGCCGCAGCTTCCACCCCCTATTCAGGCTCCTGGCGCCTGAATTACAGCAGCGGTGTATTTTTTGAAGCACCTGATTAGAGCCATAGGCTCTAATAGGCATCAAAAAAGGTAAACAGTGAGCGCCATGATTGGCGCTCGCAGTTCACTCAGCTGTGTTAGAAAAGTGAAGGAATATTCACTTTCCTAACACTGAACCGCCCTCCGCCAATCAGGTGCTCAGGTCTGTTACCCGTCACCTGATTGGCTGAAATGACGGAGAGGACGGGAGGAGCGGACTAGAAAAGACATCGAGGAGGTGGAGGAAACTTCTCGTCACCATCAACCGCTGCCCCACTGAGACAGGGCAAGTGCCAGGCAGACGGCGGATGAGGGGCACAGTGGGAGCATTCGATGGGCACAGTGGGGGCATTTGATGGCACAGTGGGAGCATTTGATGGGCACAGTGGGAGCATTTGATGGCACAGTGGCTGTGATTGCTGGGCACAGTGGCTGCATTTGATGGGCACAGTGGCTGCGTTTGATGGCACAGTGGCTGCGTTTGATGGCACAGTGGCTGCATTTGATGGCACAGTGGCTGCCTTTAAGTGGGCACAGTGGCTGCGTTTGATGGTACAGTGAGTCTGCAACTGATGGGGTTTTTTTTTCAGTTTGTTTGTGCCCCCTCAAAAATTTTGAGCACCAGCCGCCACTGCTGAGGACGGACTTACATAACGTATCATCTCTGCTCTTTTGCTTTACACGCTCTGTAATACTCTTTTAGATTTCTATGTTAATGTTCTACTTTCTTTGTAAATAAATAAGACCTTTGCTTCTTTGAGCATTGTGTTTATTTTTATAGCTAATATTGTTATTATATCTTCACCATTTACATTATTCTAGCTCTGATAGACTAGCTAATTATAGGAACAAACAAGATAGTATATATTTGCAATTTAAGTAGAGGGCATCCAAAAACCACCCCTATTTATTTCCCCTGCGTTCCCCTACACTTAAAAATGCACTGCAGTTGCAGTCTGCAGTGGGTATCAACTTAATGACACGCCAAACGCAGGTTGTAATTTGCCTGCATCGTATCACATGGTACAGTAGTTCCATGTGACCTGGTTGCTGTGCACTTTTTAAAGTAGTGCACTACTTTTAGCGGTCCAGCGTAATTTCAGCCCATTCAAAATAGTGTGTTCCTGTGGGGTTCTTGGTGTGAACCAGCCTTTAAAACTTTGAAAATGAATTGTTGCAGAGTGTCTGCATCTACAGAGGTTTGTAATGACTTGTTTCAATGATTGTTTACTCCTTGTTTCAAATGTGCATGGAATGTCCATAGCCTGCCCATAGTTCTTTAAACTGCAATACAGATTTGCAGTTATTTAGCACACATTTGTAATCCAGTGGGCAGAAGGTGCATACAATATTATACAATGGCTTCACCTTCAAGGAAAATGAAATAGGAACATATATCCTGCATTATTTAATAACCCCTAGCAAAGCTCTTAAAATGTCATGCTTTGCTGCTTCTACCTTTCAGGATTATGTTTCAGGCCCCAGTGGCTCCAGAAGGGGAATGTTTGTTGATAAATTTACAGGCAGAGTAATACAAGCAGTGGGAGAATGAGATGCAGTGTTGAAATTAATCATGGTGGATCACAGTGGGACAACACAGGTAAAATGACATGAGCCTTAGTTCTCTTGTCACCACAGACCGAATAGTGGAGGATAATAATAAGTGAACTTGTTGAATGATAACTTGCTGTTCCTGATTTATTTTATGAATTATTATGTACTCATGAAAACATAAAAAGTGGAATGCAAAACAAGTAATGGGATATAGGTCACTAGGTTTAGGAATTTTAGGGATCCTACTAATAAGGGGGAAAAAAAGCTAAAAATACAATATAAAAAGTATGAACAATTATATATATATATATAGATACAGGTATTATGGTATATATAAATATATAAAGATATGTGCTTAAAAGAAAACCTAAAAAATGTTAACTGTGAAGATTTGAACTGTGTTTACCAAGAAGCAACTTGCATTGAAATCTCATATAAATTATACATTGAAGTGCTGCATCAAAACATGCACCTAAATAATTGAACATTCTTGCTGTATAACAGTACTCTTTTGGCACAGCTTTCACAGATTAAAGATGATCATGCTCTACCTTTTACAGCTGGAAATATCTTTAAGGCAAGTACAAAATACACTCCATACAAATAAACTTTATAAATAATTCAAAAACAGTAATACCCAATATTTTCTTAGCTACCAAAGATGTTTAAACAACCCACAACACACATCTGAAATAGTTAAAGCGTAACTCCACTTTTGTTGAGAAAAAAAAATCCCCTCTGGGTGATCTATGTACATTGCAAGGATTATAACAACCTTTGTTGCAGATTCCTACTATTTGTTATTCTGAATAATCCATGTGTGTTTGTCTGTGCCTCTGTACAAAGTGGGTCTAAAGGGAGTGGTTTCATAATTAACTGTCAGGTGCGCAGCTGCAGAGCACTAATGAGGAAATCTGCTGGGCCTGCATCCCTATAGACATGCTCCTGTTGAAAATATCTTTTCAAAAATTACATTTTTGTTGGAGGGGATGCCTGACATCTGACTTGTATCTAAAGGCTCGTACTCACTACAAGAAAATCGGGCGAACATTTTCATCTAAACAATTTTTATATGATTTTCGTATAGTGTGTACACAACTTTCGACAGCTGATTCCGGGGACAAACTCCAAAATTATTCTCGTATGGGAACAGAATGAATGATTTTGGTTTAATGTGTACCGTTTTCGTACATTTTCGTGCAAGAAAAATCAGAAAAGAAGGACTGCGCATGATCACAAACAACAAAAAAAAGCCTTTGTACGAGAATATTCATAAGAATTTTCTTTCATCGGTTCTGATTTTCTGTCAAACATTGTGAAGAATCGGACGAACGTTCTCCCGATTTTCTTATAGTGTGTACCCCACTTTAGACTTCTGGGAAAATTAGTGAGCCAATCAATCACACAAGCAGGAAATGATGTTTCTGGGGAGTGGTCAGTACACACTCTGTGTACAGAACAACTCCGGGTAGCCATATTGCATTGCATTCTCAGAAAATTACAGTGCCTGCAGATTGAAAAGGAAAGGTAATTTTTAATAACATTCAATCACAATATGATTAGTTTCACAATTATATCTGCTATGTTATTTTTTCTTTATTTGCCATTTTTTTTCTTTTCACACAAAAGTGGAGTTACCCTTCGACTAACTTTAGAGCAGTCAGTGTTTCAATTAGCTTTGGAACAACAGCCGAATTGTAGCCTTAAAGGGTAACCTACATTTACTTCGAATTACATTTTTATTATTTAGTATTTAGGACAGATGTTTTTCATGCATTGGTTTTTAACCATTTCATGACATGTGTGTGTTTTATATATATATATATATATATATATATATATATATATATATATATACTGTGTATATATATATATATATAGTATATATACATATATATATATATGTATATATATATATAAATATATATATATATATATATATATATATGTATATATGTATATATATATATATATATATATATATATATATATATATATATATATATAGTATATATGACATGTAAGGTATTTTATTTGACAAACTATTTAATTAAAAACTCTATTATATTTTATTATGCAATGACAAATACTATTTTTCCTATTTTTAATTTATTTTATTGAATACTAAACTCAGTAGGGCTGAGCAGCACTCAGCCTTTCACTGGCAACTTTGTATTCTATGAATGAACATAAAGTTTCCTCTCATTGGCTGAGGTAGAGATTGTGACATGATCAATCAGCCTCTGAGACTACATTTTATACAGCTGTATCTCCTAGTGAATTAAATAGTTAATTTGGACCACCTTGGTCCAAACAAACTAATTGAACTTCACTAAAGGCTGGAGATCAACTTTAAACAAATAAAATGTGTAAGAGAAGATGGCTTTTTAATTTAGGGCAGGGGTATGCAACCCCCAGCACTGGTGCAGCAAGCGGCACGCAAAGCTTCTTTTGCCAGAACTCGACTCCCTCCCCATCAGCAGAGCAGCACAGGGAAGTGTCAGTGAGACACTAATGCATTCCAATTTCACAATTTCCCATGCCGCACCTGCACTGAGGGGGAGGCACTGTGCCCCCACACATTGTAAACGATGGGAAACCTTGTTTGGTTCTCTAACTTTGCTGTAGCTGCAATCTTGAGCTTTTGTGATGGGGAAGAGATTGGGTGCAGTTATGCTAGGGGGGGGGGTTCCTGTTTCCAGGAGGAGGAGGACTGTCTTGGCCACTGCTAAAGCCAATCACAGTCTTGCTAGCCCTGTTCACCATCTGGAGGTAGATGACTTGCTTGGTTGCCACAACCAATCTCAGAAAGAAGAGATTTCATTGTGATTGAGAAAACCACAATCAGGTGACAGTGATGGCCCAGATGAGCAGGGGGTTCAGTGTTGGGCCAGATGAGCAGGGGGGTTCAGTGTTGGGGCAGAAAAGCAGGGGGGTAGAGCAGTGGGGCAGATGTGAAAGGAGTTGTACTGTTGGGCAGATGAGCAGGGGGTTACAGTGGTGGGGCAGGAGAGCAGTGGGAACAGTGGTGGGCAGGAGAGCAGGGGCAACAGAGGTGGGGCAGAAGAGCAGGGGGGTACAGAGGTGAGACAGACGTGCAGGAGGTACATTGGTGGGGCAGAGGAGAAAGCGGGTTACAGTGGTGGGGCAGATGAGCAGATGGGTTCAGTGTTAGGACAAATGAGAAGGTGATTGATTAGTGAGACAGAAAAGCATGGGGATACAGCGGTGGAGCAGATGTGCAGGGAGGTAGAGTGGTGGGGCAGATGAGCAGGGGGGCTACAGTGGTGGGACAGAAGAGCAGGGAGTACAGTTGTGGGGCTGATGTGCAGGAGGTACAGTGGTGGGAGGTATGAGAAGGGGGTTCAGCGGTGGGACAGAAAAGCAGGGGGGTACAGTGATGGGGCAGATGAGCAGGGGGGTACAGTGATGGGGCAGATGAGCAGGGGGATTCAGTGTTGGGGCAGTGGAGAAAGGAGGTACATTGGTGGGACAGATGAGCAGGGAGTTACAGCGGTGGGGCAGAGAAGCAGGGAGTACAGAGGTGGGGCAGATATGCAGAGGGGTGCAGAGGAGAAAGAAGGTACATCGGTGGAACACATGAGCAGGGGGTTACAGTGGTGGGGCAGAAGAGCAGGGGGAACAGAGTTGGGACAGATGTGCAGGAGGTACAGTCGTGGGGCAGATGAGAAAGGGGGTTACAGTGGTGGGGTTGATGAGCAGATAAGTTCAGTTTTAGGACAGATGAGAAGATGGTTCAGTGGTGGAGCAGATGTGCATGGAGGTACTGTGGTGGGGCAGATGAAAAAGGGGGCCCAACGTATGATCCTGCACACAGGCCTACTGCTCTCAGAAAATACCCCAACCTAATCTCATCATTGCGCATCCATTCCAGATGCTTGTATGTGACATCACATACATCACATACAAGCACGTGGGCTGGATGTGAGAGGTGGATCAGCAGGACAAGTGTGCCAGGACAGGTAGATGTGTCTCATCTCTGCTTCCTTTCACCACTCTGCATATCACGCATATCATAGATGAGCAGGAGGGTACAGTGGTGGGGAAAATAAAAATGAGGGGTTCAGAGGTGGGACAGAAGAGCAGGAGGCTACAGCGGTGGGGTAGATGTGCAGGGAGGTACAGTGATGGGCCAGATGAGCAGGGGGTTCAGAGTTGGGCCAGATGAGCAAGAGGGTTCAGTGGTGGGACAAATGAGAAGGTGATTCAGTAGTGAGACAGAAGAGCATGGGGATACAGCGGTGGAGCAGATGTGCAGGGAGGTAGAGTGGTGGGGCAGATGAGAAAAGGGTTACATTGATGGGGCAGATGAGTAGGGGGGCTACAGTGGTGGGACAGAAGAGCAGGGAGTACAGTGATGGGGCTGATGTGCAGGAGGTACAGTGGTGGGAGGTATGAGAAGGGGGTTCAGCGGTGGGACAGAAAAGCAGGGGGGTTGTCACAAACACGTACTTACCGAGGCCGAGATGCCGAGAGCGGCTCGCCCTTACGACCACGCGCACCCAGACCCCCGAAATGGGTACAGGAGGCTGGGGGCACGCGGAGGCACGGGCTTCCGGGTGACTAGCAGGTTCAGAGACTGGAAGCGGGTGTCCCGAGATCCAGGGGGAGCAAGGCTGCAAACACAAGCAGAAGTTAGGGAATAGGCAGGTATGATCAGGGTAGTCCAGCAGAGAGGTGGTTAAACAGGCCAGGGGTTTGGTACACAGATCAGGCAGAGTGTTTAGGGACAATCCAGGAGAGTAGTGGTTAATCAGGCAGCAGGGTTCGGTACACAGATCAGGCAAGCACTAGGGACAATCCAGGAGAGTAGTGGTTAATCAGGCAGCAGGGTTCGGTACACAGATCAGGCAAGCACTAGGGACAATCCAGGAGAGTAGTGGTTAATCAGGCAGAGGTTCGGTACACAGGTCAGACTATAAAGCTTAGGGAACACAGGCACAAGGAAGCAGGGGAGAGCTGACGACAAACCAGCAACCCGACTGGGTGCTGGAGCCGTCAGATAAAGCCCCCCGTGCCCGGCGAGCGCGTCAGTGAGACGCGCTACCGGGCACCCGCACGGGCTACGGCGCGCACACGGGGACCGCCGTGCACCCGCGCGCGCCGCACCATCAGGCCGCGGACGGGTGTGCGGCGAAGCGCTCGTCCCGTGCGCATGCGCACCGGAGCCCGGCGAGCGGAGACGCTCCCTGGCTCCTGACAGTGCCCCCCTCCTAAGGGCGGACACTGGACGCCAAGGCTGGCCATTAGTTCTGGATGATCTTGATGGAATGCTCGAATTAACTGTGGAGCGTGTAGGTTCCTGGCGGGTTCCCACGAATTATCTTCGGGAGGGTACCCCTTCCATTGAATCAGGTACTGTAACTGTCTGCCCCTCTTCCTGCAACCAAGAATGGATTCCACTTCAAATTCATTCTCGCCATCAATTCTGACTGGCGGAGGAGGAGGTTCTTTTCTTCCTGGAAAAGGGCTGGGCACCACAGGCTTCAATAGTGACACATGAAAAACGGGGTGAATCCGGTATGTTTTGGGAAGTGTCAATTCCACCGCCACAGGGTTGATAATCCTCCTGACTTGAAAAGGCCCAATGAACTTAGGCCCGAGCTTTCGAGAAGGCAGAGGTAATTTCAGATTGATGGTGGACAGCCAGACCTCGTCTCCTACGTCAAATTTTGGATTTGCCTTTCTGCCCCGGTCGTACTGTTTCTTATAGTCCCCCTGGGTCTTGTGTAATGTATCTTGAATCCTTTGAAAATTGGACTGTAGTGAGATTATCCTATCCTGGACTGCAGGAACTGCCGTTTCTGGAATGTTGTTAGCGAAGGATGTGGGATGGAACCCACAATTTGTCCAGAAAGGAGTCTGGTTGGTGGAGGCATGGATAGAATTATTGTACGCAAATTCCGCGTAAGAGAGAAGGCTCGCCCAATCATCCTGAGAACCCGAACAAAAGCATCGGAGGTACTGCTCCAGCGTCTGGTTGGTCCTCTCTGTCTGACCATTGCTCTGAGGGTGATAAGCTGAAGAAAGGCAAATGTTGATCCCCAAAGCCTTGCACAGTTCCCTCCAGAATTTGGACGTGAACTGAACGCCTCTGTCTGACACGATACTCCTTGGTATCCCATGGAGCCTAACGATCTCCTTTAGAAAAATGTTGGCCGTGTCCACGGCAGAGGGAGTACCCCTCATGGGCAGGAAGTGGGCCATTTTGGAAAGGCGGTCGACCACAACTAGGATGGTGGAGAAATTCTCTGAGCTGGGTAGGTCAACGATGAAGTCCATGGAGACGTCAGCCCAAGGTCGTTCCGGAATGGGCAAAGGTCTGAGCAAACCCCAGGATTTGGTGTTCTGGCCCTTGCTTCTCTGGCATAGGAGACAGGACGCCACATATTCCCTACAGTCCCTTCTCCATCCTGGCCACCAAAAGGAACGAGAAAGGAGCTCAGCCGTCTTCTTGTTCCCGAAATGTCCTGCCATCTTGTGATCATGACACATTTGAAGGGCTAGGGGCCGAGTCACCTGTGGTACAAATATTTTCCCTTTGATCCAGAAAAGGTCTTCATATTTTTTCAGGGAATGCACAGCTGGTTCCGTACATGTGTCTGATGAAGATTTGATGGAGGATATTAAGTCTGCTTGAGTTAATCCAAGAAAATTTTGAGGAGAGAGGATCGTGCATGGTGTTGGTATTTGGGAGTCTGCGGAAAACATTCGTGAAAGGGCATCAGCCTTCCCGTTCTTTGCCCCAGGTCTGTATGCAATATGGAAATTAAAACGAGAGAAGAACAGGGCCCATCGGGCTTGGCGGGGCTTTAATCGTCTTGCTGTTCTGAGGTACTCAAGGTTTTTGTGATCCGTAAAGATCATCACCGGATGGACTGCCCCCTCCAGCAGATACCTCCATTCCTCCAAAGCAAACTTTATAGCCAGCAGCTCTCTGTCACCCACGTCGTAATTAAGTTCCGGTGGACTGAGTTTCCGGGAAGCGAAAGCTACTGGATGCAGGATGGCCTTTGGTCCCTGTCTCTGGGAAAGAATTGCTCCGGTTGCGATTTCTGATGCATCTACCTCCAATACGAAGGGTTGAGTCGGGTCAGGATGGCAAAGGATTGGAGCAGAACTGAATAGTTCTTTTAACTTAAGAAAAGCCTCTTGAGCGGCTGCGGACCACTGGAACGAATGATGCTGCCGAGTTAGTTGAGTAATAGGTGCCACAATGGCAGAGAATCCCACGATAAATTTCCGATAGAAATTAGCAAATCCTATAAACCTCTGTACTGCTTTCTTATTTGATGGAGCTGGCCACTCCTGAATTGCCTGAATCTTCTGAGGGTCCATTGCAACCCCATTGGTGGAGAGTATGAATCCCAAGAATTGTATGGTTGATCTCTCAAACTCACACTTTTCGGCTTTTAGGTATAGCTTGTGTTGCAAGAGAATAGCGAGAACTGTTTTAACGTGTCTCCTGTGCATCTCTAGCGTAGGGGAGAAGATGAGGATGTCGTCCAGATACACCACCAGGAAGTCATCTAGATATTGTCGGAAGATGTCATTCACTAGATGTTGGAAGGTGGCTGGAGCATTGCAGAGGCCGAATGGCATCACCAAATATTCAAAGTGGCCGAATCTGGATCTAAAGGCCGTTTTCCATTCGTCTCCAGCCCTGATCCTGACGAGGTTGTAGGCCCCCCGGAGGTCAAGTTTGGAGAACACCTTGGCCGATCGAAACCTTTGGAATAGCTCAGGAATGAGTGGTAGCGGGTACCGGTTCTTGATTGTGATGTTGTTGAGTTGTCGATAGTCTACGCAGGGTCTAAGAGTACCGTCTTTTTTTCCCACAAAAAAGATACCTGCTCCAGCGGGTGAAGATGAAGGGCGGATGAAACCTTTCTCAAGATTTTCATCTATGTACTGCTTTAGAGCCTCCAGCTCGGTTTCGGAAAGGGGGAATATCCGGCCAAATGGAATCTCAGAGCCAGGAAGATCAATTGGACAGTCGTAGGCCCTGTGAGGTGGTAGGCGGTCAGCCATTTGTTTACTGAAAACCTCCTGGAACTCGAGATACTCAGAAGGGACGTGTTGGAGGTTGTTTGGCGGTACCGCCATTGTGGCACAAACTTTGGAATCCGGAAGCAGGCAGTGTTGGGAGCAATACTGAGAAGGGAATGATACTGACTTGGTGCTCCATTTGATTAGCGGATCGTGGGCTTGCAACCATGGTAGGCCGAGTATGATGGGGAAGATTGGTGAGCGAATTAGGTCAAGCCGTAAGAACTCCCGGTGGCCGGAGTCTGTGACGACTGAAATAGGTTGGGTCTCCTGGGTGATGGGGCCCGAGCAAGGAAGGGATCCGTCGGCCAGGTGTATTTGTAGATCCTGCTCTTTGGTCTGTAGAGGGATCTTCAATCTGTGTGCCAAGGCGGAATCTATGAAACAGCTGCAGGCCCCAGAATCAACGATGGCCTGCAGGCGAGTCTCCTTTTCCGGAAGCTGCAGAGAAACAAACAACATCACATAAGCCTTGGGGATGTTATGGTTAGGAAAGTTCAATATGTTTGACTGAGGGAACTTACTGGGCCTGATCGGACAGCTGCGCAGGAAGTGCCCGGTTCCTCCGCAGTAGAGGCAAAGGTTAGACTGCCGTCTGCGCTGTTTCTCCTCGGAGGTCAAGGGACCTCGGACCAAACCGAGCTGCATCGGTTCGACTTCAGGGACCGATGCGGTAGTAACTGAAGGTGAAGTTTGGGGTACTGTGGAGTGAGGCCGTGGTGACGCCCAGGCAGAGCGAGGCTGCTGAAACCGTTCTGAGCGCCGCTCCCTAAGGCGCCGATCAAGTTTTGTAGCTGCTTGAATGAGTTCCTCTAAGGAAGCAGGGGTCTCCATCCTGGCTAACTCATCTTTGAGTAATTCAGATAGGCCTTGGCGGTACTGGTAACGTAAGGCCGGCTCATTCCAGTTGGTGTCGGCCGCCCACTTACGGAACTCTACTGTATAGTCCTCAATGGGTCTTCTTCCTTGGGACAAATGGTGCAAGATAGCTTCGG
This sequence comes from Lithobates clamitans, assembly GCA_037952925.1. NCBI lineage: Eukaryota > Metazoa > Chordata > Amphibia > Anura > Ranidae > Lithobates > Lithobates clamitans. Next base: position 1,962,401 of record JBBGZY010000654.1, on the reverse strand, counting down.
CGGTGGCCATGCGTTGCGGATCATCGTAGAGCTGGGTCATGCTCTCAAAGAACGCCTCGATAGTGTTCAGGGCAGGGCTGCGCTGTTCCATCAGGCTGTGGGCCCAAGCCTGGGGTTCCTCGGAAAGCAGGGAAATGGCAAACCCCACCTTGACGATCTCTGAAGAGAAGGTTCTTGGCTGTAGAGCGAAGTAGAGGGAACATGCGTTTTTGAAAGCCCTAAACTTCTTGCGATCTCCCGAGAACCGTTCAGGTGTAGGAACCCTGGGCTCAGGAAGGGCCATAACCACAGTGGGGTTGGCCGGAGCTTGGGGAAGCGGACCCCCACTGCTGGGTGCAGGAGCTGCGGCTGCGGAGGGTAGTAACCCGGAGATCTGCTGCAGGCGGTTATCAACTTGTGTGTAGCCTTCTTGCAGCTTTTGTACGGAGTCCGCCAGGGTAGATACTTGCTGACATAGGATCTCCAAAGGAGAGCGCGCTCTGTCGGCCTCAGACATCTGGCTGGTTTGTACTGTCACAAACACGTACTTACCGAGGCCGAGATGCCGAGAGCGGCTCGCCCTTACGACCACGCGCACCCAGACCCCCGAAATGGGTACAGGAGGCTGGGGGCACGCGGAGGCACGGGCTTCCGGGTGACTAGCAGGTTCAGAGACTGGAAGCGGGTGTCCCGAGATCCAGGGGGAGCAAGGCTGCAAACACAAGCAGAAGTTAGGGAATAGGCAGGTATGATCAGGGTAGTCCAGCAGAGAGGTGGTTAAACAGGCCAGGGGTTTGGTACACAGATCAGGCAGAGTGTTTAGGGACAATCCAGGAGAGTAGTGGTTAATCAGGCAGCAGGGTTCGGTACACAGATCAGGCAAGCACTAGGAACAATCCAGGAGAGTAGTGGTTAATCAGGCAGCAGGGTTCGGTACACAGATCAGGCAAGCACTAGGGACAATCCAGGAGAGTAGTGGTTAATCAGGCAGAGGTTCGGTACACAGGTCAGACTATAAAGCTTAGGGAACACAGGCACAAGGAAGCAGGGGAGAGCTGACGACAAACCAGCAACCCGACTGGGTGCTGGAGCCGTCAGATATAGCCCCCCGTGCCCGGCGAGCGCGTCAGTGAGACGCGCTACCGGGCACCCGCACGGGCTACGGCGTGCACACGGGGACCGCCGTGCACCCGCGCGCGCCGCACCATCAGGCCGCCGACGGGTGTGCGGCGAAGCGCTCGTCCCGTGCGCATGCGCACCGGAGCCCGGCGAGCGGAGACGCTCCCTGGCTCCTGACAGGGGTACAGTGATGGGGCAGATGAGCAGGGGGCTACAGTAATGGGGCAGATGAGTAGGGGGTTCAGTGTTAGGGCAGAGGAGAAAGGAGGTACATTGGTGGAACACATGAGCAGGGGGTTACAGTGGTGGGGCAGAAGAGCAGGGGGAACAAAGTTGGGACAGATGTGCAGGAGGTACAGTCGTGGGGCAGATGAGAAAGGGGGTTACAGTGGTGGGGCTGATGAGCAGATAAGTTCAGTTTTAGGACAGATGAGAAGATGGTTCAGTGGTGGAGCAGATGTGCATGGAGGTACTGTGGTGGGGCAGATGAAAAAGGGGGAACATTGGTGGGCAGAGGAGTAGGGGGTTACAGTGGTGGGACACAAGAGCAGGGTGGTACACTGGTTGGGCAGATTTACAGGGAGTTACAGTGGTGGGGCAGATGTGCAGGGGGTTACAGTGGTGGGGCAGATGAGAAAGGGGGTACATTGGTGGGGCAGATGAGAAAGGGGGTACTTTGGTGGGGCAGATGAGCATGGTGGTACAGTGGTGGGGCAGATGTACAGGGGGTTACAGTGGTAGGGCAGATGAGCAGGGGGGTTACAGTGGTGGAGCTGATGAGCAGGGGGGTACAGTGATAGGGCAGATGAGCAGGGGGGTACAGTGGTGGGGCAGATGTGCAGGGTAGTACTGTGGTGGGGCAGATGTACAGTGGTGGGGCAGATGAGCAGGAGGTTACAGTGGTGGGGCAGATGAGCAGGGGGGTTACAGTGGTGGGGCAGATGAGCAGGGGGGTATAGTGGTGGGGCAGATGTGCAGGGTAGTACAGTGGTGGGGCAGATGTACAGTGGTGGGGCAGATGAGCAAGGAGTTACAGTGGTGGGGCAGATGAGCAGGGGGGTTACAGTGGTGGGGCAGATGAGCAGGGGGGTACAGTGGTGAAACAGATTTGCAGGGGGAACAGTGATCTGAGGTGTGGAGTTGCAGGCATTGGGGCTGATCTGAGGCGTGAGAGTGCAGGATCTTAATTTCTCACTACTAAAGTAGTTTACAGCATTTACTTTATAAAAAATAATTTTCGTGATTGAGATTGTGAATTTGACATTTGTTTGTTATAAAATCGGCACGCTTAATTTCTTTGAAAACATTTTTCGGCATACTGTGCTCAAAAGGTTGCCTACCCCTGATTTGAGGTATATGTATAAAAGATACAAAATTTGGCAACAAAGATAGATATACAATAGAAACAAGTTAATCTGTCCACACACATGCAGTTGAACTGAATTATCTAGACTCAGCTTTAAGTTTATAACAAAGTAGCATTCATCTACTTACTCAATAAGTAATTACTTACTTATCCTAATGTAGTGCTACCCCTTACAGGAGCCACTGGTTGCGCAGTTCCTCTGTGCTTACCTTGACCTTGGCAAATACCTCAGATCCAATGACACCTTGGGTATACACGTCAAAAGGTAGAGAATAATAATTTTTGTTAATACCTTAGAGTCACCTTAAAATGAGACTCGAGACCTTGTGGTAAGGTAACAAAGTATATTGCCAAATAATGTTCAGATAAGCAGAGTATAACAGTGACTTTTTTTGCAGAATACACTATAATAAGGCTTCACTTGCTACCTTAAAGTGGTTGTAAACCCCATTCATGAAAGTTGAACTAAGCACATATACAGTATCTTAAAAAAGTGAGTACAACCCTCACATTTTTGTAAATATTGTATTATATATTTTCATAATACAACACTTTGCTGCAATGTAAAGTACTGAGTGTACAGCTTATATAACAGTGTAAATTTGCTGTCCCCTCAAAATAACTCAACACACAGCCATTAATGTCTAAACCGCTGGCAACAAAAGTGAGTACGCCCCTAAGTGAAAATGTCCAAATTGAGCCCAAAGTTTCGATATTTTGTGTGGCCACCATTATTTTCCAGCACTGCCTTAACCCTCTTGGGCATGGAGTTCACCAAAGTTTCACAAGTTGCCACTGGAGTCCTCTTCCACTCCTCCATGATGACATCACAGAGCTGGTGGATGTTAGAGATCTTGTGCTCCTCCACCCTCCTTTTGAGGATGCCCACAGATGCTCAATAGGGCCTATGTCTGGAGACGTGCTTGGCCAGTCCATCACCTTTACCCTCAACTTCTTTAGCAAGGCAATAGTCATCTTGGAGGTGTGTTTGGGGTCGTTATCATGTTGGAATACTGTCTGCATCCCATTTTCTGAAGGGAGGGGATCATACTCTGCTTCGGGATGTCACAGTACATGTTGGCATTCATGGTTCCCTCAATGAACTGTACCTCCCCAGTGTCGTCAGCACTCATGCAGCCCCAGACCATTACACTCCCAACCGCATGCTTGACTGTAGGCATGACACACTTGTCTTTGTATTCCTCACCTGGATGCCACCACACACGCTTGACACCATCTAAATCAAATAAATTTATCTTGGTCTCATCAGACCACAGGACATGATTCCAGTAATCCATGTCCTTAGTCTGCTTGTCTTCAGCAAACTGTTTGCAGACCAGTTTGATGCAGTGTGCAGCTTATGGTCTGAGCACTGAGAGGCAGACCCCCCCACCTCTTCAACCTCTGCAACAATGCTGGCAGCATTCATACGTCTATATCCCAAAGACACCCTCTGGATATGACGCTGGGCACATGCACTCAACTTCTTTGGTTGACCATGGCGAGGCCTGTTCTGAGTAGAACCTGTCCTGTTAAACCACTGTATGGTCTTGGCCACCGTACTGCATCTCAGTTTCAAGGTCTTGGGAATCTTCTTATAGCCTAGGCCATCTTTATGTAGAGCAACAATTCTTTTTTTCAGATCCTCTGAGAGTTCTTTGCCATGGGGTGCCATGTTAAACTTCCAGTGACCATTATGAGACAGTGAGAGCGATGACACCAAATTGAACACACCTGCTCCCCATTCACACCTGACATCTTGTAACACTAACGAGTTACATGACACCGGGGAGAGAAAATGGCTAATTGGGCCCAATTTGGACATTTTCATTTAGGGTGTACTCACTTTTGTTGCCAGCATTTTAGACATTAATGGCTGCGTGTTGAGTTATTTTGAGGGGACAGCAAATTTACACTGTTATACAAGCTGTACACTCACTACTTTACATTGTAGCAAAGTGTCACTTCTTCAGCGTTGTCACATGAAAGGATATAATAAAATATTTACAAAAATGCAAGGGGTTTACTCACTTTTGTGAGATACTGTATATGTAGTGTTTACTTATCTCTCTCCAAAGCTGTATATGCTGTTTCTCTCTGGTGCTTCGTTCCTCTGTTATCAGCATAAGCTACTACTGACAAGTTCTCTGACACATGAGATAACATGAGCTGAAAATTTGTTTCGGGGAAGGTGCTTAGAGGGAGATTAGCAGGGAGCGTGTCTATTCAGACTACAGCTCTGCAGGTTCCTTTGCTCCTCTGCCTATGTGGAGGGGGTGTGTTCCTTTCCTCCAATCAGCTCTCACACAATGTAAATCCAGTATCCCCACCTACCCCTATGTGCTGTGGAAAGAGGAAGAAAGATTTTTAACATGATCTGCAATTTCCAAAGAGTGTAGAAAGGGGAAGACAGCAGATATTCTGTACATGAGAAACATATGTAGGAGGATTTGTTTTATCACTGTGTATCATCTGAGGCTATTCACTTCACTGGGTATATGTAAAAGGTTTCCAACCACTTTATGTTCAAACCAAATCTATTACAAGGGATGTTTACATTCCTTGTAATATGAATAAAAGTGACACAATTTTTTTTTTTTAAACAGTGTAAAAATAAATAAAATCACGTAAAATAAATAAGAAAAATAATAAAAAAAAATTTCTAAACGCCCCGTCCCGATGAGCTCGCATGCCATTGCTGAGCCTGTCATCTACTAGGACCCCCATGTCCTTTTCCATCCTAGATTCCCCCAGAGGTTCTCCCACTGGTGAGTAGATTGCATTCAGGTTTTTGCCACCTAAATGCATTATTTTATTTTTTTTTACAATAAACCTCATTTGCCATGTGGTTGCCCACTCCATTAATTTGTTTAGATCCTCTTGCAAGGTTTCCACATCCTGAGGAGAAGCTATTGCCCTGCTTAACTTAGTATTGTCCGCAAATACTGAGATAAAGCTGTTTATCCCATACTCAAGATCATTTATGAATAAATTAAATAGGATTTGTCCCAGCAAACCCTGGGGGATCCACTTTCCACACCCGATCATTCCGAGTATACCCCATTTATCACTAACCTCTGAACTCACCCCTGTAGCCAGTTTTCAATCCAAGTGCTCACCTTTTGGTCCATGACGACAGGCCTTAGTTTGTACAGTAAATGTTTATGGGGAACTGTATCGAATACATTTTCAAAATCCAGATACACCACATCTACGGGCCTTCCTTTATCCAGTGGGCAGCTCACCTCCTCATAGAAGCTCTTGGGTCAATAATCCAATTACCAGCTCCTCTGTATCTGTAGAAGTAGGCTTCCCTTCTCAGGTGGGAGACCCCCTATAAAGTGGCATTGGTTCCCAAGTGGTTTCCTGCAGCAAGTTGACAAGTGGAGGATTCTGCAATGCAGCGATTGGACCCTGCGTGGCATTGGCAATGGTCAGCTAGTCTGGGCTCGGTGCTCCGGATCCCTTGTCAACACAAGTGATAGCTTTTGCTTTGGATCGCGACAACAGCAAACAGCAACTCTCTGCCTCTAACTTAGTCCAGCAGTATGCAGCTGATTTCCCCGCTCTCCGGAACCGTCAGGTCCCAATACTGATGCAGCACTGAGTACCTAACCACTCTCCTAAGCTCTCTCCTTCCTATAACAGGACCTTCCCTTCTTCATACACTGGGGGCTAACTCCCAACTGCCCCAAAATTTTGCTGGGCTTTTCTACTTATATGGCCCCTCCTGCCACTAGGCACACTGGGTCCTGTAATATATTTTGCCTTCAATGATATTGGCATCTCTCCTGGCTCAAACTACATCTCCCAACATTCAGTGTTTCAGGATTAAAAGGATTCAAAAGTTCTATGTCTTGTGGTGAGAAAAGTGAAATACTATTCAGAAAATGTTCACTTTAATAATGCATTATAAGGCCTGCACATTCCAGTAACAGTGATTCTGGTTACAATAAAGTGTATGTAAACTCTTATGCCCTGTACACACGGTCGGATTTTCCGACAGAAAATGTGTGATAGGACCTTGTTGTCAGAAATTCCGACCGTTTGTAGGCTCCATCACACATTTTCCATCGGATTTTCCGACACACAAAGTTTGAGAGCAGGCTATAAAATTTTCCGACAACAAAGTCCGTTGTCGGAATTTCCGATCGTGCGTACACAAATCCGACGCACAAAGTGCCACGCATGCTCAGAATAAATAAAGAGATGAAAGCTATTGGCTACTGCCCCGTTTATAGTCCCGACGTACGTGTTTTACGTCACCGCATTCAGAATGATCGGATTTTCAGACAACTTTGTGTGACCGTGTGTATGCAAGACAAGTTTGAGCCAACATCCGTCGGAAAAAATCCTAGGATTTTGTTGTCGGAATGTCCAATCAATGTCCGACCGTGTGTACGGGGCATTACAATGAACCTATCTTGTCTGCTCCCTTTTTGTTTGTTGAAAATACCATTTTTTGTTATATGTGTGTGATAAGTGAAAAAAAACCCCAAAAAAACAACAACTTTTTGATCTTGAAAGAAATCTAGGAAGTTAAAAGAGAAGTGTGGGATTTAAAAAAAAAAAAAAAAATTTATACTCATCTAGGTGGATTCTTTCCGATGCTACATCTGTCCCCTGCCACCTCTACACTGAAAAATAAGCAAAGACCGCTGATCGTACAGTTCTTAGTTTTTAGTGAGCAGAGAACCAGTAACTCTCAGTCACTGCTCTCTGCTCTGCCCCTCCAGTATTCACTGGAGTGCCAGGCTGTGGAGGGGGCAGGAGCAGCTGACTCAGTCTCTCAGTGGCATGCTGAGAGGCTGATACAGCTTTCTGTCCAGGCATGTGGGTGCATCTCAACATTAAAGTTGGGATCTCTCCAGATTCTGGACCAGCTGAGTGGTGTCAGCCAACAGCAGAGTTAAACCCGCTGACGGCTGAATACGGGTCACAGGAGTGCAGAATGATGTGCACTACTGTGATCTACAGGAGAGATCTTTAATAAAATTCTGTGTCTACCTCTGCTGCACTGAAATTTAAAGTGTATGTTACCCCAAAAGTATCCTGTTCTAATTGCATTATTTCCTTTGTGGAAAATACCTGGTGATCCTGCCAGTCCCCTGCTTTCCTTATTCAAACTGACTACACCAGGCAAGGTAATCTATAAAAGAACAAAGACAGAGGGCACACCAGCCTTGCACATTATCTTTGTAACACAGTGATTTATTAAAAATACAATGATATACTCACAAATGAATATAGGGGTGATTTACTAAGAAGAAGGCACTGCACCAGTTCATGCATTAATTGGTGTGCCGAAAAAGTCATTAACTGAACGTGCGAAGCACATTGAAGCGCAAATAACAAAAATAAATACCCGCATATGTAAACTGCAACTGGCACTAGGGTAACTGCAGTTTTCTCATTGATAATAGCGCACGCCCAATAAAATTGGTTAATTTCATCTCATTGGATGTATCTTGTTAGGCAATTAGTAGGTGTTCTCAGTTAATTAACCCTTTTGATGCTAATCTCATTCCTATCACTTCTAAAATATCTTTGAAATGTGTTCTTTTTTTCTTTTTTAACCCAAATCTTTCAATACATTACAAGGAACAGAGAATAGTTTCTAAACCCAATAAATTTTCAGATCTTGATCTTTAAAGGTGACCATACACTGCAATCAGTTAGATCTAAAATAAATTAGATTTAGTGCAAGAGCCTGTTCGAATTCCTATATTTTGAATTAATTGTTCAAGTGCGTCTTCCTATTACCTATTTTGCCTAAATGGTACATGACCATCTTAAGTGCCAAATTTGGTATGTAGATGTGCCATCCATGACCCACTTGTATTTTCCTATTGATATTTCTTGGGCATTATACAAGGCACATGAAAAACCACCTTTTTTCAAGACATGCTAGAGTGATCAGGAATCTATAAACTACGGCTCTCCAGCTGTTGCAGAACTACACATCCCATGAGGCATTGTAAAACTCTGACATTCACAGACATGACTAAACATGATGGAAATTGTAGTTCCTGAACAACTGGAAGACCCCTGTGCTAGACCATTATTATGCCTCCAGAATTGGGAGTGTGGCATCTACCAAAATTCTCTCTGCTGGTGGACACAAGAACCTACATCTATAGATATATCTATATATAGATATATCTATATATACACACACACTGAAGCAGGAATCAATATACATTGGCCCGGAAGTGAATCTGTACACAGGAAGTAGGTGTGTGTTTTGAGGCCAAATCATTTAGACATACACACATGACCCACACAAACTCCACCCCATGTAAAAATAAAGCAAAAATTATCTTAATTTGCAAATAAGGATCACCTCTTTCTCAGAGAACAGTGAGCAGGGCATGGTGGTGGGAAGAAATTAGCAGCAGTACAAGCAACTTCCTGGAGGGGCGTAATGTCATTCCTGTGTGCTGGCCAGTGGCCACCGTTTTTCGGGAACCAGATATGCGCCACGGGTACATACCTCTGCGCACACAGCAGTTGCGCATGTCACATACACAGCAGTCGCGCATCTAGATGCATTTGGCGCATCTAGATGCATTTGGCGCATCTAGCTGCAGGAACCCAATTTTAATGGAATTCAATAGTAAAGCAGATGCAGCTTTCCAGGACTGGACTAACAAATGTTTCTAGTGAAAGGCAACTGGTGTTTTCTATTAAACAAAATCTAAATAGGCCATTGACATGCATCACAGTTGAACTTAGGAATGTGTCTTTGCAAAGTTAAACTAAATGAAATCCTTTCTTATTTTTGCTTGGGAATAGAGTGCAGAGGGATTAGAAGTCTTGTCGGTTTTTGGGGATGTCTACACCCCTGATAGGGTGAACACACCTCACAAATGTTGCCAGTTTCTCTTTCAAATTTATTCACTTCCTGTCACATAGCCAAACAGGAAGTGAGGGTAAAACCCTACAAATGTGTTTCCTTGGGGACACACAGGTCAATCTAAATAGTTTCCCCATTAGGTAAATTGCACTCTAGCATTTTGCTCTGTACACCCCAAATTATTAGGTATCTTGGACTTTGAGGTTTATTTACTAAAGGCAAATCCACTTTGCACTACAAGTGCACTTGGAAGTACAGTTGCTGGAGATCCGACGGGGACATGCAAGAAAAAAAAAACAACATCTTTGCTTCTACATGATTGGATGATAAAATCACCAGTGCTTCCCCTCAGATTTACAGCGAGTACACTTGTATTGCAGAGTGGATTTGCCTTTAATAAACCCCAAAATACCTAATAATTTGGGGTGTACACAACAAAGTGCTAGAGTGCAATTTGCCTAATGGGGACACTAGTTAGACTGACCTGTGTGTCCCCATGGAAAGACATTGGTAGGGTTTTACCCTCACTTCCTGTTTGGCTATGTGACAGGAAGTGAAGCCAATTTTCAGAAAAGGGACACAAAGCCCAACCTAAAAAAGACAAGCAGGGGGTTCTAACACTCACTTGGTTTCCCTCAAATGCCCACAATTAGAATGGGATTGTCTTGAGATAGATTTCAAATCAGTGCCTTTAATCACTGGTTCTTAACCCTGTCCTCAAGTACCCCCAACAGGCCATGTTTGCAGGTTTTCCTTCATCTTGCACAGGTGCTTTAAATCAGAGTTGATGGTTTGGTATTTTGGACAGCTATTTAGCTAAGATAAATTCCCAAAACATGTCCTGTCGGGGGTACTTGAGAACTGAGGCTGAGAACCACTGCGCTAAAATGGAAAGTTGAATACTTACTTTTCTGTAATTTTCCTTTCCTGGTGCCTGTCCATGGCAGCATATGTACAATTCATGCATATGCTACCATGAAGACACCAGGAAAGTAGCTTTTAGACAAATCACACCTTTCTTTGTTTTTCCATGCCAATCAGCCTAGTTAAGCTGCAACTGGGAAATATGTTGCATGAAAATTGTTTAGGGGGGCGTGTAAAATAAATTACTTGGATTGAGCATGCATTTCCAAAAAAAATGATTAACAAAACACATAAAACATAAAAATTTGCTACAAGTTTTATTGGTCAACAAAAGAGGACTTGGAAGAGAGCAAGGAAGGCATAAAACACATGTATGTTAATTTGAGACACTAACAGAATATGGTTTTGAGGTCTGACCGTTTTGCAGAGAAAATTAACAGGAGTTAAAAGGACTGCGCTCACAAACAGACCACAAATGGACAGTCTCTTAAGGATTTAAACATTTAGTAGTCACAACAGCTTGAGGAAGATTTTGCAAAATAATGCAGCACAATTAAATCAAAGTGAAACTAACAACTTACAACCAACACAGATTGACAACATCAAAAATATTTCAGTGAAATACACACACATGCACATACACACACACGCACACACTTCAGCATGCTACAAAATTACAGATGGGACACACACCCCTCGGTCCAGGGGGGCAAACAAAGAGCCTAACATGGGCAAAAGTTAAACAATGAATACCATTGCAGTCTATAGGAACTGACTATAGTCCCCTAGTCCCCACTTGGCTGGCTTATATTCTAGTTATTGGCCTTAAAATGGGTATGGGGGCCCAGGTCCCACCCTGAGGGACATATATCAGTGTCACCAATTTGGACACCCCCAAAAATGAAACAAGGAGAAGTGCCTTTAAAAATGCAAAATTGCTTAAAAGCTAGTAACTTGGGGTGAGGGTGGGGGCTTACTCTGCCTGTAAAGTGGTGCATCTGTAGCATGTATCCAAAATGCTGCTTCAAAGATGTACGGCTTTAGAGAAAACTTACAAATCTACATTGCAGCTGCAAGATTTTAGCCCAAAACAAAAAATAGCCTGCCCGCCAATACAATGCCCTTCCCACACACTAACAAACCCCTAGCCAAACACACAGCAAGCCAGCCCATGAAAAGGGGGTGAATGCTTGGGGGCAGGAGGGGCTTGGGCGCCCCTAAAGTCAACCACCTTGTTCCCATATTCAGGGTGATAAGGGCCTCTTCCACACAACCCAAGGCTGGGGTTGTGGGTGCTGCAGACAGGGGGCTTTACGGAATGTGGAAAGCATCCATTCAGCATCCATACCACAGACTTTTCCTAAATGAGGGTCTGTAGGAATTTTAAGGGACAGAAAAATAAAATGCCGGCCGCCCAAAAAAAAGGGGCTCAGATACTATTCTTCATGAATGCGTAATATATAGTCCCCCCTGTCACTTATTTACCAAAAAAAATGAAAAGCAAACAAACACACCCACCCTCAAAAGAAGTCCTTCACTAGTAAAAAATACAAACACTGATGATAAAGTCCTTTATTAAAAAAAAAAAAATAGTCCCATTATGTAAACCCATCATCAATCCCATTGTGTAGCGAAGTCGATACCCATCATTCACAAAGAATGATACCTGCCAGACTGCTCACATGTCCCCTCCTGACAACTGCTTCCTGCAAGTGACATTTACTTAGCTAACAAACCAGGTGACATCATTGACCAAATGGGCACATGACCATATTTGATCAATGACAACACCCAGGATCCCCCCCCCTGAGACATCATTGATCTAATTGGGTAATGTCCATATTTGGTCAATGATGTCACATGGGATAGCCCAGCCCTTTATTTACATTCAGGTGTGGGCTCAGAAGCAGTCTTCAGAACGGATGGGTGTATGTTTTCAAACATGTGGTGCAAGTATTTGCATATAACTTTTTTTTTTTGTGAGTGATTACTCATTCTACTGAGGGGAGGCTGGTATTTGGAAGCAAGTTCATTATTTACAAGTATCAGCCTGTTTATGCCTTCTTACCTGTTAAGTGTTGCCATAAAAATCATACGATATGCATACACAGAAGCCACCCTGATCCTAGGGGTAATATGCCTGGGTAGGGTGAAAAACTGGTTAAGCAATGGCAAAGAAGGCTATTTGTTATTAGGCTAAATATTTAAATTATTGAAAAAATATCAAAAAAGGGTAAAACCACATATCAATAGTACTCTACATTAAGTGTACACAGTGCTGTCACACCACAATCCCACCACCAAGATGAATAAAACCAATATCATCGGATAAAAGTCCGGACAGCTAGTGATATATGCGTCAGAGACAGTAGCGTCTCCAGCTTTCATATTTAAGGGGGGCACATGGGGGAATAGGGACAAAAGTAGGGGGGGAACTATAAAATGCAATTTTATTATATATATATATATATATATATATATATATATATATATATATATATATATATATATATATATATATATATATATAAATATATATATATATATATATATATATATATATATCCTGGGGCCTTTTACTACGATTCCACAACGGGCCATTTCACATGTTCTGCAGTGAGCTGCCTTCCTACTGTATTGGGGCCCCCCAGGGTGGCAGAAAACAAGAGATATATGTCACCAGCATACCAAGAAAATATAAGGGTTCAAAGCAGTGGGAGAACTATCAGGGTTGCAAAGGTTGTCTTGCCACCGGGCCCTGGTGTTCTGCCACTATGGGGTTCCCCAGCCTCCTCTTGCTGTCCTGCCCCTGCTATTGACAGCTCTGGTCTGGCATCTCTTGGAATTTACAGGCTGGTTCTCCTGTCCTAAGGACGGGAGAAATCAGTCTGTTTTTTCAGTAACTGAAAGTCCTGATGGAGTCCTTCCTGCCAATGAGGATGCAGGGGAAGGAGCAGATCGGGCGGCCGTGATTGTGTTAGCAAAAAAAACAAGTAGAAAGGCGCAAAGCAGGTATACCTCACATAACAGATCCTAAATAGTCCAATGGCAGGGTAGGTGTGTGTAGATGTATATAGATATATATACAGGAGGAAGTCTATCAGGGCTGCCACCAAAAAAAGACCAGAAGCAAGGTCCAATAGGCTGAGGAAGATAAAACAAGGAAGAGGGGCGCCTCTGAGTATATATCAATAATCATTTATTTACAACAAACAATATCCACTCACATGGAAGACTGTAGTATTGCGTTCCGGTGCATCTCTGAGTAGAGAAGAGGCTGGAGGACCACAAGTCTCAGCAAGTCCGTGCAGCGCTGGTCACACATCAAATCCTGGCAGGGATGGATGGTGGTGGCAGAACACGGTGGGAGCTCCCTCGGGTCTCCAGATGGCACTTCAGGATAGATGGTGGGTTAAAATGACATAGACCAACGGTCTGTGGGTTCCAGGGAGGGGATAAGGGGACGCCAAAGCCGATCGCCGGGCGCGCTGCCGTCTGAGGCTCGTACGGCTCCGTGGAGAGAGATGGTGACGGCCGTACAGGGAGCCAGAACGAGGCCTGGAAAGCAAGCGCAGCGCGGCGCCGGGCCGTGACGTCACAGCTCTGCGACGCGTTTCCGAGTCTGCGCGCTATTGATGACAGGAATAGCGGCACTCCTTTCTCAAGCATAGGGGGCGGATGTTATGGCAGTCCTTTTATAGTCTTTGGGAGGGGGGGGGAGGGGCGGGGCTGAGGATAATGGACAGTATCCGGATACACTGCAGCTTTTGGCAATACTAGATATGATACACATGGAAGTGGGGCACAAGTTAATAAAAAGATATATGAAGTTTGAGCATGGAGTATCTATACATTCATATATAGGAAACACATGAGTATAGTTATACATAGAATTGGAAATTAAAAATTAAAAATTAAAATTAAAAATTAAAAATTAAAAATTAATTAAAAACCAGTACACATCCACCTGCAGAATAAGACCTGGTGCATATACAACCAATATGGACCATACATAAGAACATGTAAGTGTATCAATTGAGAATTGGGATGGTACTTAAAAATAATAATAATAATAATGATAATGGACCAGTGCAAGATAAAAGATATATATATATATGAAATAAACAATATATATATGTAAAATACACAAGAGATGGTGATTATGCAAATATGAATATCAATACACACTGTTAACATAATTGGCGATGTACACAGTCCGCAAGGGAAAAACCAGGAAAAAGGAGCAGGGGGAGGGGAAAGGGGGGGGGGGGGGAAGGAAAAGCCGGGGGGAAAAGAAGGGAAAGGGGGGGGGGGGGAAAGGGGAGGGATGGAAAAAAAAAAGGGGGGGGGGGGGTTGGGAAGAAAAAGGGCAGGGGAGGGGGCGGGGGATGGAATATACTTACTCGTGGACCCGCCACCCCCACAATAATAGATATGTTAGTGTGTATACAACCTGTGGTAAGGATGATAAAAATACAAGCAATGAATATACACATACCATATATAAGCAAATAAAAGCAATATATATCTATAATATGGTTGCAATCTCGGTGCCCTCATTCAAGCCCCCAGGCGAGAGGACGTCGAGATTGTAAATCCAGAACGTTTCCCTTGCACAGAGCTTTTTGAAACGTTCGGCGGGAGTATATGACTTGGGGATTTGTTCAATTACCCATACAGTGAGGCCCGTGGTGGATTTTTGGTGAAAACTAGCAAAATGTCGTGGGACACTGTGCATGTCTTTACCACCCTCTATCAGTCTCCGGTGTTGACCGAAACGCTGTCTGAGGGGGCAGATTGTTCTACCGACATAGATCAGTCCACAGGGGCACATGAGGCCGTAGACTACAAAATCGGAAGAACAATTGTAGAATTGGTCTATCTGATACGTTTTACCTTTGGAAAGGAATGACTTTTGTCCATGTTTGACAAAGGCACAAGTTTTGCATAGGGTTTTTTTGCATCGATACATGCCAACCAAAGGTATAAGTGTGGTGGCATGGTCGTTGGTCACAGTGGTTTTGAATTTGCTTGGGGCAATTTTACTTTTCAAGTTAGGTGCTTTACAGTAAGTGATTCGTGGTACTGTAGGGAGAAGAGTTCTATGTATAACTATACTCATGTGTTTCCTATATATGAATGTATAGATACTCCATGCTCAAACTTCATATATCTTTTTATTAACTTGTGCCCCACTTCCATGTGTATCATATCTAGTATTGCCAAAAGCTGCAGTGTATCCGGATACTGTCCATTATCCTCAGCCCCGCCCCTCCCCCCCCCTCCCAAAGACTATAAAAGGACTGCCATAACATCCGCCCCCTATGCTTGAGAAAGGAGTGCCGCTATTCCTGTCATCAATAGCGCGCAGACTCGGAAACGCGTCGCAGAGCTGTGACGTCACGGCCCGGCGCCGCGCTGTGCTTGCTTTCCAGGCCTCGTTCTTGCTCCCTGTACGGCCGTCACCATCTCTCTCCACGGAGCCGTACGAGCCTCAGACGGCAGCGCGCCCGGCGATCGGCTTTGGCGTCCCCTTATCCCCTCCCTGGAACCCACAGACCGTTGGTCTATGTCATTTTAACCCACCATCTATCCTGAAGTGCCATCTGGAGACCCGAGGGAGCTCCCACCGTGTTCTGCCACCACCATCCATCCCTGCCAGGATTTGATGTGTGACCAGCGCTGCACGGACTTGCTGAGACTTGTGGTCCTCCAGCCTCTTCTCTACTCAGAGATGCACCGGAACGCAATACTACAGTCTTCCATGTGAGTGGATATTGTTTGTTGTAAATAAATGATTATTGATATATACTCAGAGGCGCCCCTCTTCCTTGTTTTGTGATTGTGTTAGCGCTCGTTTTATGCAATGTCAGAGAGCAGAGGGAGGGGGGAGGAATCACCCGCAGGAGCTGACTGGGGACGCTCTCCCTCTCAATAGAGACTGTGTTACTCCAACGGTGACCCGAGTAAGATGTGGCGCATCCGCTATGAATGCAAACAAAAAAAGTTTTTTTTTTTAATTGGGGGGGGGGGCACATGGTGGGGCACAGCATACTGTTGGGGGGGGGGGGGTCAGGGCCCCCTCTGGCCCCCCTAGGGACGCCATTGGTCAGAGATTTCCAGCGTGGACAACTGCCATATATGTTAGAGCAAACATGAATTGTAAAGCTGGAACCTATGACACATGTTAGCCCCGAGGCTCTATTGCTGCCTCATCAAAGGTATTAATGTTATGGATCATACAATTCCCATAGAACTGTTGTTGTAGGGAAGGTTATATTAGCTCATAAACCATAGTCTCCATAATGTTGACCACCATTGAAATAGGCAGCAACTAGCGGCAGGTACGAAGATGAATCTATTGTATTTGATGTTGGTACAAAGCAAATGCAAGTGGTTCAATTGCCGTGTGTGGTGTACCTGCTAATGTGCCTTGAGACCTGAATTATGTTTTCTACTTTTTGTTATAAAAAAAAATCCAATAAACTAAATTTTAGTCATACATTTAGGCCAAAATGTATTCAGCCACATGTCTTGGGTAGAAAAAAAAAATCAATAAGCGTATATTTATTGGTTTGCGCAAAAGTTATAGCATCTAAAATCTATGGTACATTTTCTGGAATTTACGCAGCTTTTAGTTTGTGACAGCCTCTCATTTCTTGAGGTGCTAAAATGGCAGGGCAGTTGAGCCCGTTGAATATTTTATTTTTTTGTCATAAGTGGTTGAAAAATTACAAAAAAAAAAAAAAAATTTTATACAAAGTTGTCACATGTGGTATCCCCGTACTGGGGAGAAGCAGCAGAATGTATTTTGGGGTGTAATTCCACATATACCTATGGCATGTTTGAGCAATATATCATTTAGTGACAATTTTGTGAAACTTGTGGCAAAATATAAAATATTCCAAGAACTCAACATGCCTCTCAGCAAATAGCTTGAAGTGTCTACTTTCCAAAATGGGGTCATTTTGGGGGGTGAGGGGGGGTTGTGCTATCTTGACATTTCAGGGCCTCCAAAACCGTGAAGGTAGTGAGGAAGTGAAATCAGCATTTTACGCCCTTTGAAATCCTGAAGGAGGTGCTTGGTTTTCGGGGCCCCGTACGCGGCTAGGCTCCCAAAAAGTCTCACACATGTGGTATCCCCATACTCAGGAGAAGCAGCAGAATGCATTTTTGGGTGTAATTCCACATATACCAATGCAATTTGGGAGCAATATATCATTTAGTGACAACTTTGTGTAAAACTTGTGGCAAAGCATAACATATTCCATGGACTCAACATGCCTCTCAGCAAATAGCTTGGGGTGTCTACTTTCCAAAAAGGGGTCATTTCAAGGTGTTTTGAACTGCCCTGGAATTTTATGCACAAAATTAGAAGCTTTTGCCACACATCACCCACTTTTCTAATTACTTGAACCACCAAGTCCTTTCTTTTTCAAATTTTATCTTTATTCAATTTCAAAGGTTTGAAATACAAAACAGGGCCTATTGGGCATTCCCAGGCTCAATATAATACATAAAATAAAAAAACAGACAGTGGGGGTCATTTAGGCCCCTTTCACACTGGGGCGGGGTGGCATTGGTGGTAAAGCGCCGCTATTGTAAGTGGCACTTTACCGTCCGTATTCGGCCACTAGCGGGGCGGTTTTACCCCTGCTAGCGGCTGAGAAAGGGTTAAAAACCACCGTAAAGCGCCTCTGCAGAGGCGATTTGCCGGCGGTATAGCCGCGCTGTCCCATTGTTTTCAATGCTCCTTCCCTGCTCCAAAGTTGGTGCTGGCAGGACTTTTTTTCCCGTCCTGCCAGCGCACAGCTCCAGTGTGAAAGCCCTCGGGGCTTTCACACTGGAGACAAAGCAGCGCCACTTTCGGGTCGGTTTGCAGGCGCTATTATTAGCGCAATAGCGCCTGCAAACCGCCCCAGTGTGAAAGGGCCCTTACTATAGAGCTGCAGAGCTAATTAGCTGCAATTTATCGCTAATTAGCACTAAAACGGTATTCACTATAGCGCTGTTGAAAAAATATTCACAAATTCGAATTTACTATAGTTCCTTGAAACCAAATAGCGCCCAAACCCTTACTCTGCTAAAACCTGGAGTAATGCACATGGAAATAATGTTTAGAGCATGATATAATTGCCTAAATGGTATATTATTTAAAGATAATCTGCTTTTAAGCTGTGTGAAAAATTGATTTCTACAATGAAATATCTTTAAAAGTCTGAGAAGTGAAAAATTCCCTGTTTTGGACAACTAGGTGCCAACACAACTGAGCATGCTCAGGCCAGAAAATAGCTCTCATTTTAACTCAAGTGTCTTTTTTACCCGGCGCTATAGTAAATACCAAAATGAGAGCTAATTAGAGAGCATTTTTTGGAAGTGAAAATCTGCTCTATTCTAGTCCAAATCAAGTTTCAGCCATTGATTCTAATGGAATAATTGTAACTTTCACAAAAAAAAAAACCTTTTAATGTTGAGATGAAATGTATCTTTCTCTGAAATAACTTTTCCTTTGCAACATTGTTGCTTCTACTTAAAGCGGGAGTCCGGCACCCATCTTTTTTTTTTTTTTTTTAGGCCATTGAGACACTTTGCTAACCCCAAAATAATACTCACAGTTTGGGTGTAATATTTGTGCCTCTGTCTGTTTTCGTACTGAAGGTGTTTTTTTTCTTCTACTTTTCTTTCTCTTTAGTTTTTGTGGGTGGTGGTTTTGGGGAAGTGCAATATCTCTTATATCTTATTTCAATATGTATTTGTGCACCAGAAAACTAATATCTTCGCTCTGGTTCACATTGATGCTACTTTGAAATCACGCTACTTCACTTGAAGTAGCACTATTTCAAAGTAGCAAGGTCAGCATGATTTCAGGTGCTACTTGATAGACATCCGTGTGGCTTCATACACAAATGTCTATTGAATTTGCACCTGAAATTGGCAAAAGTAGTGCAGGAACTACCTTTAGCAAATTGGTGCGGCGCCACAAAATCGGTGTTGCATCGATTGGAACAGGGAAATTGCTGCCAATAGTCATGTGATTTGATCTCTCATGACATGACAAATCGCTCCAATGTAAACCTAGGCTTCTGCACACCTGCAAATAAATGATAAAGGTGGAATCTTTATATATAACAGCTGTGGAGAATTGCAGGTAATGAATTCAGCTGGTGGATAGGCAGTGTTGTATGTGTCAGCTTTAGTTCACATTGGTGCGATTTGACATGTCAAAGCGGTGGCAATTGCACTGTTTTAATTGGTGCGACTTTGGGGTGCAATTTGTATTGAAATCAGTGCAGAAACCTGCACAGAGGTATCTAAAATTCCCACTGCAATTGGGAATGAAATTGTGTGATTTCAGCTGAATGATTTCCTCCCTCTGTCAGTGTGAACCAGGGCTCAAACTGGGCCTTTTGTTTTTGTCATTCACCTGCTGCTAACCCAGGGACACCATTTCTTATCGAACGCCTTTAAATATCATAAGTAGAAATACAAATTTGCATATCTGCACATAAACAAAAATAATAAAATTCTAATTGTGGTTTAAATGACTTTTTTTTCCTTTGAAATGTCATTTTGCTGTCATCATGGGAAACATGCACCACTTTACAGGCATACTATAGACACCCCCCAGGTACGAAATTTAAAGGAATATTATATTTTTATTGTTTCACTCTAAGCATTATTAAAATCACTGCTCCCGAAAAAACGTCCATTTTTAAAACTTTTTTTTGCATTGATACATGTCCCCTGGGGCAGGACCTGGGTCTCCAAACACTTTTTATGGCAAAGAACTTGCATATAAGCCTTCAGTGAGAACTTTGGATTTTGCAGGTTTGAGCCCCATTGACTTCCACTATTCCAGCATATGTGATCTGATAATAGCAATAGCGCTGCTTTCCATTTGCATTAGCCCTGAGTTTCTAAAAGTTGAAGTCTTTCTGGCCTTTTTTGAGAGCTATTTTTTGGTCCTGCAGGATAATTTTTTGGCGCTATAGTAAATGACCCCCTATATATCTTAAGTAACAATTAAATAATTTCCTTCTTCACCTAGTCAACCAAAAAGAAAAAGGTTTTAAAATGAGTTACCTTTTTTCTATCTGCCTAAGAAATTCAGCATTTATGATCTAAGGGTCCATGCCTCAATAGGGGGGAACCTGGGGACGTTCCCTCCCACTGCTTGTAAAAGTAGTCTAGCAGCTAATTATCCACTAAGATTGCTTTTACATGAAAGTTGACTGCTGGCTGAAAAGAACAATACCAAGATGATATCTCAACCTGCAGACATAATTCTGGTATAACCACTCAAAGTCCAGCAAAATACCATTACGTTGCTGGTCCTTGTTGGGCATATATTGTAATGTTATTTTCTTTCATGCAGCCTGTTGGCTGAACGAAAAAAGAGATTGATCGGTGGGTATGCCCACCATTAGAAAACTGCCCTGTATCCACCCACTTCTAATGATGGGCATACATGCACCATTTTGTTTTTAACTGTGGAAGTGAAATCGCCTCCTACAGCGCTGGAGTAGATGATTTACATATCGTGGGAGCAAACGCTGTTGCTGTCATGATATATAAATCAGTGCTGCAGCTAAATGACATACCTGAAAAGCAAACGATGGTAACAATAAAACATTAACTCAAAAAAAAAAACAATTTGTGCCAAAAAAAGAGTAAAAAATATATGCCGAAGCATGGCGCCAATCTGCCCCTAATGTTAGAAGCAAATCGCCCCTCCACCCCTGCCCCCATGCTTTGGCATACATGCCCTTTTTTTAACTGTGGTGGTGAAATCACCTCCTACAGGGCTGGAGTCATGGCTTTATGTATCATGAGAGCAAACGCTGTTGCTGTCATAATAAATAAACCCGTGCTGCAGCTGAATGGCGTACCTGTAAAGCAAATAATGGTTAACAATAAAACAAAGTAACATTACAGTATAGATGTAAGACATACCATACCTGCAAAGCAAATACAATAAAATAAAATACAGTAACGATAGAGAGAGAACAATAGTCAGAGAAAAATAGATAGAGAACAATAGAGAGAGAAGAAAAATAAAACAACTATTTTTGGCTTTTTTATTTTTTATTTTTGTTGGGGGTTTTCTTTTCTTTTTTCCCACTTTTCTTTTATACCATTAAACGTTCCAGATTAGGGTCTCTCAAAATGTGATGGCCATCTCATCTTTCGAAACCCTGTCTATGTGTGCCCTAGGACTGTGCAGTGCTATGCCCTACGCTAATACTACACTAGTGTGTGGTCACGCCTATATCCGTGTCTTCTGCAGACACGACATCTTCTTTGGGGTGCTCTTTGGGCAGATGTACCACAGAGGACTTCTGGGAAGTGCCTCTCATGCAGCCGACTCACTGCATTTACATTGTGAAGTTGGGGCACAGCCCCTTCTGGAAACAGAAGGGCTGTGACAATCTCTTCCTGAAATTTTAGGAAGGATCCAATTCGTCCTGACGCTTTGTATAGCACAAAAGCTTAAGGTTGTATTTGTGGACACAGAGGGGCTTCAGAAAAACACCAGTCGCCGTTGGAATTTCGACTGTCGTATCCGCCTGAAGGGAGGACAGAATGAAAACATTCCGTGTGTCCCTCCACTTCACTGTGAGCAAATTATTACATTTCAAGCAGGCTCTCTCCCCCCTCTAAATCAGGAATTTACAAGCCATTGGGAGAAGCCCCGGTGATTCAATCGTACGGTGCCACATGCGTCAATTCCACAATCAAAAAGGTGACTAAAAAGTGGCACGCTTGCGTAATAATTGTCCACGTACAAGTGGTACCCCTTTCTGAATAAGGGTGACACCAAGTCCCAAACAATCTTGCCAGCGCTCCCTATGTAGTCTGGGCAGTTGGGGGGCTCCATGTAAATGTCTTTTCCCTCGTAAACCATAAAACTATATGTATAGCCTGTTGCCCTGTCACAGAGCTTGCCAGTTCACCAGAAGGATGAGCGGCACTAGTACTGGCTCTCTGCTCCATACGAGAGCCCTGCAGTTCTTGCACCTCAACAACAGAAGAATGGGGTCGGGTATGCCTGACCTTAGCAGGGACCACTACTCCGTCGTCAGAGCTATCTGTCAGGGTGCTGCTGCTCTCTACCGGTTCATATACTGAGCCTGAATCTGACAGCGAGGCGGCTTCCCCTTCGCTCTCATCTGTCATGCTTAGCAACGTGTAGGCCTCTTCACTAGTGTACCTCTGTTTGGACATTTTGACCTCTAAATTTACTGGTACAACTAGTGCGACTTACAGGAAAAAGAGCACCTGATTGTCAGCGACTGCTTCAATCGCTACCAAATAAATTAACTCCTAGTGTTCACAGGGATCAGGCCTGACTCTGCGAACGCTGCAGTTATGTGTGTTGTGTTTTGTAAGTGACAGTGATCAATTGATACTACACTTGGGTGGGCTGGAGGGGCTAAATGCAGGTCCTAGGAGGTATCTGGGCTGATACCGCTAATGTTGCGTTTTTGGGAACACCTAAACTACTGGGGACGCTAATATAGTTCTGATCAGATCAAATATATTGATCTGTTCAGACACTATACTAGTAAGGGAGGTGTGTGTGCGTGGGTGTGGGTGTTAGAGCTACTGGCACTAATCTGATGCTGCCTGGGATTGATGCTGACCCTAACTGACACTAAAACTGTACTGGGGAGCGATCAGAGGGTTAAACCTTTATTAGGTAATATATTGCGGGTACCCCGATGCTATAAAAACAAGACGGTGACAGTAACTAGCTAACTGGCTAACTAGCGTCACCCGTCACAATAAATACAGTGATCAAAAAAAGAGATCTGTACACTAAAGTAGTGACACTGGTGACAGGGGGTGAAAGGGTTAACTGGAGGTGATCAAGGGGTTAAACCTTTATTAGGGGGCTAATGGGGGGTACCCTAGACCTACCTGGGCCTACCACTAACTGCCCTAACGCCGATTAGTGCCACAAGTCACACCAGTACAGTGAGCAGTGAAAAATCTGAAAACTGTACTTGGTGACACAGTGACAGGGAGTGAAGCGGTTAACTGGGGGGGGGGGATCGGGGGGTGAAATGTATGCCTATGTGTACTGTGTCAGTGTAGTGTTGATGCAACTCACGTTTGGATGTCCTCTCTCCTCTCTCTGGAACCGAAAAGGATTCCACAAGGGGAGATGACATCACTTCCTCTGCCTGTGTTTACATTACACAGGCAAAGGACAGTCTCTCATTCGCCAGAACTGATCACCAGGTCCAGACCAAGGCCTGGTGACTGATCGGTTCTGGTAGCAAATCCGACTGCCGTGGGTGCACCGGGTGCGCGTGCCCGATGTACAATGACAGTGATTTGCGCAGGAGAGCCAACTTGCAGCAGTACAACTGCCAGTGATGGGAGTAAGTCACACATATGCAAGTCACAAGCAAGTCTCAAGTCTTAACCTTCAAGTCATAAGCAAGTCCCAAGTTACTGTGGCGAAAAGAAGCAAGTCAAGTCGAGTCCCTGCTAGAAGTCAAGCAAGTCAAGTCAAGTCATTTATTTTGGTCAAGTCACAAATTAAGTCAAAATACTGATCTACCCCATTTCCATCCTTTAAATGAGTTAAAAGTCAGTTTTCAGGAAAGGTTTTGTTTTATTTTCAACATTAACAAAACTGCTTAGTGCTTTTTTCTTGGCATATTAAAGAAACACTTTGAATGCCCAAATAGCAGACAAGGAGCAGAACACTCAGCAATTAAATGGCCAACAAGCCTGAAAAAATGTAGTCCTTGCTGGGGGGGAAAAAAACTAAGCTCAATGTTTGAACTTGACACAATGCCAATATCTGGACACTTGAATGGTGATGAGAATAATAGTATTCTCATCACCATTCAAGTGTCCAGATATTGGCATTATGTCAAGTCCAAACTTTGAGCTTAGTTATTAGAATAGAAAAAAGAGGGAGAAACACCCGCGCAATGGGGTGCATGCAATGGAATAAAAATTTAAAAATTAAAGAATGTTGTTGGGACTGCTGCCACTACCGATTACTTCCACTAGGTGGAGTAAGATATAAGAAAAAAGGAATAGAAGTAGATAGGCGCTGTTTCCAAACCTGGTGAATTCAAATGTGTTATTCCCTTATGCCCTGTACACACGGTCGGATTTTCCGACGGAAAATGTGTGATAGGACCTTGTTGTCGGAAATTCCGACCGTGTGTAGGCTCCATCACACATTTTCCATCGAATTTTCCGACACACAAAGTTTGAGAGCAGGATATAAAATTTTCCGACAACAAAATCCGTTGTCGGAAATTCCGATCGTGTGTACACAAATCCGACGGACAAAGTGCCATGCATGCTCAGAATAAATAAAGAGATGAAAGCTATTGGCCACTGCCCCATTTATAGTCCCAACGTACTTGTTTTACGTCACCCTGTTCAGAATGATCGGATTTTCCGACAACTTTGTGTGACCGTGTGTATGCAAGACAAGTTTGAGCCAACATCCGTCGGAAAAAATCCTAGGATTTTGTTGTCGGAATGTCCGAACAAAGTCCGACCGTGTGTACGGGGCATTAGTGGGAGGGCAGTATGGAGTGGGAAAGATTGTAAAGATGTTGCCTATTCAGTGAATGTTTATCCAGTGGAATTGTGTATAAAGGTCCTGGATGTGCATAAGTCAAGTTGGTTGTCTAACTTAATAAAGTGCAGTGTGTGCTCTAAAAAAGATATAACTTAATCCGTATAAATATAATATATCCATATATAAATGAACCCTATTTTTAAATTAAAAATATTTGTGCAAAATTATGTGATCCATAACATAAATCAATAATTTACATATGAAGTGAACAAACAAATAAATATAATCAAGTGCTTTCAGTGCTGCTACAAAAAATCCCCCTGGATTCTGATGGATATTCCAATGAGTAAATATACTGTGGATGTGTAAGATCCCAAGAGGGGGTGAAGGATCTGGTGAGTGCAATCACTATTAGAACACGGATTAAGGCATGCACTGAAAGGTTTACTCATTATATACGGTCCTAACCTAACCTTGTTTAAAACAGTGACACGTTTATCATTCCAGATTAGAATATTACGTTACATTAGTGACTCATAGTGACACTTTTTGGGTACCAGTGACACCAATACAGTGACCAGTGCTAAAGTTTGCATTGATTTCAGCATGCATGGAGCACTGCAGTACATGAACTTTCACTGGATGTGGACTGTTTAATGAGTTTGTAGTACGCATGGAGCACTTAATTGCAATATGATTTTTATGTAATATTCACGTTGAGCACTTTGTACTTCGCACAAGTAATAGTTAATTAGTGAAGGACTCAGGGAGGAACTGTTCTGGGACTGGGGGTCAGTGCAGTGGCCGTCGCAGCGCAGGAGAAAAAAGCACAGAGCTGAGGAGGAGGAGAAAACAAGGAAAGAAGGTTTGGGTACCTACCTAGGTGTTTAGTTTTAGCATGTGCAATGATATTGATGATTGCATCTGCAATCATATCTGCATCCTGCAATCATCAGTACAGGCCAGGGCCCTGCTAGCTGCTACATCACTAGTGCAGATTTGCAGAAGCTGCAGGTCTGTTTGATGCAGTGCCAAGCAAAGCTAATGCTTCCCTGCAAAGTTTGCAGGGAAGTTTTCAGGGAAGCATTTGCTTGGCACTGCATCAAACAAACCTGCAGCTTCTGCAAATCTGTTTCCTCCCCCTCGGCTCTGTGCTTTTTCTTCTGCGCTGCGACGACCACTGCACTGACTCCCATTCCCAGACCAGTTCCTCTCTGAGTCGTGTGACTGTCCCTGCTCCAGTGCCCCCTCAGTAGAAGAATAATAATACAAGAGTCTGCCATGACTTACTCTATGGCTGCTGGACTGGACTTCACTCAGATTCAGTCAGTCGGCTCGGCTCCTTGGGCAACTTCCAGTTCGTTTTTCTTCCTCCCCCACAGTGAGGCCCGCGACTCACGCTGCTGGCTCTGCACACTTGCACAGAAGCCCAGCCCCTCCCTCAGAGATCACTCCGCAGCAGGAGGGGGGCGGCACCACGGCCTGGCCGGATGGTATATAGAGACCTGTACAGCCTAAGAGGAGAGATTGCAGTGCAGTCATCATCAAATAAAAAAAAAAGTCTGCGGTGGCCGCGAACACTGCAAGCGGCGCTCGCGGACACCTATCCGATCCCTGCCCACAATGTTAGCAAGCTGTATTTGTGCGGGCAGAAGCCAGGACTCGGGGGAGCTTTCTTTTGTGGGGGGGAGGCTTTTGCCTAGGCCAAGACACAGCACTGGTGGTGCCAAGTCATTGCAAGTCATTGCAAGTCAAATAGCCCAAGTCAAAGTCAAGTCGCAAGTCATTAGTGGCAAGTCAAAGTCAAGTCGAGTCATTTATTTAATTTTGTCAAGCAAGTCGCAAGTCCTCAAACAGGTGACTCGAGTCTGACTCGAGTCAAGTCATGTGACTCGAGTCCCCCACCTCTGACAACTGCGGCGGGCGGTCGGTAACTGGTTAAAATCCACAATAAGGTATATGGTCTTTTAGGTAAATTGTACGTTTGCGCCTGACCTCCTGATAATTTTGGTGCAGTAATTCTAAATGTGAGTTTCAGGACACTTCTTAATTCCTTGATGAGACACATCAGATGTGACTACATCTCCTCTGCTGAAAGCACATATAGGTGCATGTAACAGACCTCTGTCACAAACTCTTTGGTGATGTCCAAGACCCCTGCTACAGTACCCTCCCTGTGTTATCATCAGCCTAATGTGATAAGGTGGGCTGGTCACTTTGCTGATTTGTTTTTTGTGAAAGGCTGTGTAGGTAGAAATGTGTCAGGACAAATCTGATTATTAGAGGAGAGCAGCCTTAGTTCCCAGCACAGCTACAGAACTAACCATACTGTGCTCTCATGCCTAGTGTGGTCAGTTTAAAAAAATAATAAAAAATACGAAAGCATAAAACTGGCAGGAACACCAGGGATTTCACACAAAGGGAGCAATACAAAGTGAAAAGGATATTTTTCCATACAAGTACATGGTACAGCAGGCACATATCAGGAATATAAAAAATGTTGGGTTTACATATTCTTTAACCACTTCCATACCAGGCCTTAGTAATATGACACCGGCAGGAACATCTCCACCCTCCAGGTGGATGTCATATAAAGTCCTCCAGTTCTTGCAGCGCCTGCAGGCCCACGGGGGCCCACAGCACGGTGATCGGGGACGAGGTGTGTCCCCTGGGACACAGCCCATCCCCGATGAGGGTAAAGAGCCAATAAAAATGTCTTTTTACCACGTGACCGGCTGTGTCCAATCACAGCCGGTCACATGTGTTGTTCTCATTCTCGCCGCTCGTACGTGCCCCCGGGGGCACACAGCGTGGCATTTGGGGATGAGGCGTGTCCCTCGGACACAGCCCATGGCTGATCAGGGTAAAGAGCCAATGAAATCAGCACTTTACCATGTGACTGGCTGTGTCCAATCGCAGCCGGTCACAAATGTCAACAAACGGCTGTAGTGCCGTTTACGGGTCCTCCTCCTCAGTGTGTGAGGAGGAGACCTGGAAGAAAAATGTGCTGCAGTAGAGTAATGTGCCCAGATTGCCCCAAAAATAAAGAGTACCTGTCACCAGCCCCAGAGTACCTGTCACAAGCATCAGAGTACCTGTCACCAGCATCAGAGTACCTGTCACCAGCCCCAGAGTACCTTTTCACCAGCCCTAGAGTACCTTTTCACCAGCCCCAGAATACCTGTCACTAGCCTCAGAGTACCTGTCACCAGCATCAGAGTACCTGTCACCAGCCCCAGAGTACCTGTCGCCAGCCCCAGAGTACCTATGACCAGCATCAGAGCACCTGTCACCAGCCCATCAGAGTACCCGAGTACCTGTCACCAGCTCATCAGAATACCCGAGTACCCGAGTACCTGTCACCAGCCCATCGGAGTACCTGAGTATCTGTCACCAGCCCATCACAGTACCCGAGTACCTGTCACCAGCCCATCAGAGTACCCGAGTACCTGTCACCAGCCCATCAGAGTACCCGTGTACCTATAACCAGCCCATCAGAGTACCGAGTACTTGTCAGCAGCCCATCAGAGTACCCGAGTACCTGTCACCAGCCCATCAGAGTACACGAGTACCTGCCGCCAGCCCATGCCTCATAGAATTGGGGTGTTTGCTTTCTAAAATAGGGGTCATTTTGTGGGTTTTTCCATTGTCCTGGTGCTCCAGGACCTTCAAAACTGTGATAGGTTGTCAGAAAACTAAATGTGTAATTTATGCTCATTGACGGCGCTCCCTGCATGTTGGGCCTCTCTATGTGGCCAGGCTGTGTAAAAGTTTCACGCATGTGGTATCACCATACTCAGGAGGCGTAACACAATGTATTTTGGGGTGTAATTTTTGCTATGTACATGTGTTAGAAAAATCGTAAAAATTGACAACTTTGTGTAAAAAAAAAAAAAAAAAATTTAATTTCCTTTTTTACATTTTTGGAACTTTTGGAAAAAAGACTCATTGTACCTCAAAGAATATACGTTGGGGTGTTTGCGTTCCAAAATCGGGTCATTTTGTGGGTAATTCCACTGTCCTGGGTCTCCAGGACCTTCAAAAGTGTGATAGGTAGGATTGAAATTAGATGTGTAATTTATGCTCCTAGAACGCCTGACAGTGCTCCCTGCATGTTGGGCCTCTCTATGTGGCCAGGCTGTGAAAAAGTCTCACACATGTGGTATCACCATACTCGGGAGTAGCAGAATGTATTTTGGGTTGTAATTGGAAGTATGCTTATGCTGTGTGTGAGAAATAACTTGTTACTATGACAACTTCAAAAAAGGGCCTCAACAAATGAGATTGGCCGTCAGTACATCAGGTGTGATCAATTTTTAATGATTTACACCATAGCTTGTAGACTCTATAATTTTCACACAGACCAAATAATATACACTAATTTTGGTTATTTTTACCAAAGATATGTAGCAGTAAAAATTGTGGCCCAACCTTATGAACAGAAATTACTTATCTGCACAATTTTATAATAGAAACAAAAAAAAAACAAGTGGTGATTAAATGCCACCAAAAGAAAGCTCTATTTGTGTGAAAAAAATGATAAAAATTTTGTTTGGGTACAGTTATGCATGACTGAGTAATTGTCATTCAAAGTGTGAGAGCGCTGAAAGTTGGGAATTGGTCTAAGTGGGTATAAGTGCCCTGTATTGAAGTGGTTAATCATAATCAATAATCTATTGGCATGTCAGCAAATGACAAAAGTTTACAATGTGGGTTAATACGTACAATTTTTTAGTGTCTTTTCTTCAAAAATAATTGGAAATTGGGGGCGGAGACAGTTCCCCAATCTGATCTTCACCAAGGAAGAAAGACTATCTCGTTACCAATGCATATTTACGTCCCCCTATATATATATATCTTATTTAGTTACTGCGGAAGATTTATCATCCACCTTTATACATCCCCCATATCCACCGTAGGGAAACCCTGCAGTGTTTTGGCTGTGCTTTTGCGGTTGGACTCCCGGGTAAGCGGCGGTGCATCCACCCCTTTTGTATTCCTCCCCATGTTATCAAATGTATTTCATATTTAATATGTATATGTGTGTGGTTTCACTACACTTATATACAATGATTCTCTCTGTAATTTTGACTGTTTCTGTTATCTCTATTGTAGATATTATCCTCCTGATGAAACGGTTATAGACCGCAAAACATGTAGAGGACCACATGTCCCGTGAGGACCTACTATACTCTTGACTCTATTTTTGGAGCACATTAAGTATCTACACAACTGTATAGACACCCCTTGATTTTATATATTGTTCTGTCGTGATTACTGGAAAGCGGTGTTTTGTCTCTTTTTATATGTATAATTAGATAACATTTTTATTCATAATTTGTATATTGTCCCAGAGATAGTCCTTTCTTCCTTAGTGGAGATCAGTTTGGGGAACTGTCTCTGCGCCCCCGATTTCCAATTCACTAAGATAATGGTACCTCCCTTTACTCCCCCCATCCCTTTTTTTGAAATCATAATCCTTTGAGGCAAAATATAATCTATGCACTGAAATGGTTGTATTTCCAATTGAATAAAATGCACACAATTTTTGTCAGCAAACTGCCAGTTTCAATCAACCTGGAGAATAAAAAAAATGCTTTCAAAAGCAACTAGTGATGTATTTGCATCATGATAAAATACTTTTAGCCTCAGGTCATTCAAAACTATGCTTTGATTTAATGCAATCAAATAGTCTGCACATTGAGAACTCTATTAAAATAACTGCATGTTAAGTGCCAGAAATTACGAGATTTTTGTTTTAGCCACACATGCTCTATGCCCCTGCTGACATTAATGTTCTTTCCACAGTATTTTTCCATGCTTCTTTCCACAGTATTTTCCCATGCTTTTCTGCCAGGACGTAAGTAAAATACTTATTTCTTTTAATTTTGTTCTAAATCATCTCGAACAGCTATCTACAGAACAAACAAAACAAATACATTAAGCTGCACTATTTATTTTTGACCACTGTGTGGAAAGGGTAGATATGTCAAAGAGACGACACAGGTGGCTACACATGGCACACTAATAGCAAGTAATGTAGCAAATTAGAGCATCTGACTATTACGTAACAAAAAAAACAAAGCAACCAATCAGAATTCACCTTATTGAAAACAAAACACTCTCAGTAGAGGATGGACACTATATGGTTGCTGTGAGCTATTGCACTTAACCACTTAAAGACCAGCCTCGTTTTGGATTTTAGGTGTTTACAAGTTTAAAACAGGTTTTTTTGCTAGAAAATTACTTAGAACCCCCAAACATTATATATTGTTTTTTTTCTAACATCCTAGAGAATACAATAGCGGTCATTGCAATACTTTTTTTTGCACCGTATTTGCGCAGCGGTCTTCTAAGCGCACTTTTTTTGGAAAAAATTCACTTTTTTGAAAAAAAAAATAAGACAACAGTAAAGTTAGCCCAATTTTTTTTTTATATTGTGAAATATAATGTTACGCCAAGTAAATTGATACCCAACATGTCACGCTTCAAAATTGCGCCCGCTCGTGGAATAGCGTCAAACTTTTACCCTTAAAAATCTCCATAGGCGACGTTTAAAAAATTCTACAGATTGCATGTTTTGCGTTACAGAGGAGGTCTAGGGCTAGAATTATTGCTCTCACTCTACCGGTCGCGGCGATACCTCACATGTGTGGTTTGACCACCGTTTTCATATGCGGGCGCTACTCACGTATGCGTTTGCTTCTGCGTGCGAGCTCGTCGGGACAGGGCGCTTTAAAAAAATTTTTTTTTTGTTTTTATTATTTATTTTATTTTATTTTATTTATTTTTTCACTGTTTTTAAAAAAAAAAAAATTTGGATCACTTTTATTTCTATTACAAGGAATGTAAACATCCCTTGTAATAGAAAAAAGCATGACAGGTCCTCTTAAATATGAGATCTGGGGTCAAAAAGTCCTCAGATCTCATATTTAGACTAAAATGCAAAAAAAAAAAAAAAAAAAAAAAAAAGTCGTTTGAAAAATTACATTTAAAAAATTTGTGCCTTTAAGACAGTGGGCGGAGCCGTCGTAATGACGTCGCTCCGGCCGTCACATGGTATAGAGACGGGTGGGGGCCATCTTGGCCTCACTCGTCTCAGTACCTCAGCGGTGACAGGTCCCGATCTCCTCCGCCGTTACCGACGGTTCCGGTAAGCGGCGGAGGGTGCGGGAGAGCGGCGGGAGGGGGGGTGGCACCTCTCCCGCCGCCGATAACGGTGATCTCGCGGCGAACCCGCCGCTGAGACCACCATTATCGTTTACAGAATCGCTCACTGTAAAGATGGATATCTCGGTTGTGGCAGCAGCTGCTGCCGTTACCGAGATATCCATCTTCAAAAAAATGACGTATATATACAGTGAGCGGGGCTGAAGCGCAACCCTCCACCCCACCCCTCCCCCTGATTTATTTTATTAAACCTTACCTACCTGGTGGTGAGTTCTGCTAATTTTTGATACTCACCCACCCAGCAGATCCAGCGCTGTCCAGCTGAGAGTCTCTTCTTATCTGGCAGTGATTGGTCCCGTGCATTCCCTGTGACTTCATCGTTAGGCTGCTGGCTGTTCCGGGTTTATCCGATGATGTGTGGACAGCCCCTTCCTCATTTCCTCAGTTAAAGCCTATACCTCTTGGGGATTGTAACTTTCATAACCCAGGAGTCACAGCGGGCAGTGTGTGCGTCATTCGCCTAGGGCGAATGACGTGCATGGGGAAGCGTGACGGACTTCATATAAAAAAAAGTGATAAACAAAAGAAAAAAAAGGCCCTAGCAGAGGACGGGAGAAGGGATGGAAAGGCGGGATCATCCTAGGGAGGCTGAAGGTCCACTTTAAGAACTGTCACTTAAAATAAAGGAAACGTTTCCTTAGAGAAATATAGAGGCTGCTATTGCTATTCCTGGAGCAAGTATGGAAAGAAGGATGTCTGACTTTACAGATATGCATACTTGTTCCAGGTCAGTGTTTTGAAAGGGTAGAGTGATGGGTTGGTCGTCACGTTCGCAATGCTTCCCTCCTCGTTGGGCACCAAGCAAGGGTCACATGGGAGGCTTACCCTGGGGAAGGTTCTTCTGGGCTATGCTAGGCACCTCGTACCTTTAGATTTGTTCTGTATTCATCAATGCCCTGGGACAAGACTGAGGCTGCAGTGGGGGGATGATCAATCTTAAGGCGGGCCTCTAATCTTAAAAGTGAAAGTACACCATGTAAAATTGCACCATAACTGTTCTCCACTTAACTCTCAGGTCCCTGTGTACACCTTCTCCATAACTTGCTTTTCGGAAGGACACACTGAACTATGTCCACATCCACCTGTCCAGCTTTTTCCACTACCATTCCCCAGTAGTGGAGTGGGCTCCACATGTGCACTTACCTTAACTCTTCAACTTCCATACCTGTGTACAGGATGGAATTCTCTGTGATGCAAATCTGCTCGCATAGCAACGGGAGACAGATCACTGGTGGAAGAAGTGCCGACAACATTTCCCTTGTTGCTAGAGGATGTTCCACCTGTAACAGACACCAGCCTGATGAAGGGGTCCTGTGCGGCTCTGAAACATTGCACTTGGTCTTTTGTGATGTGATCTGTCTGCAATAAAATTTTTGGATGATATCTAAGGATCCATAGTGTGCTGGTGAATATGTGCATTAGTTACTTGTATTACACCCCCTTTAGTGATTTCAGACCAGGCAGGAGCAGCTTCAAACGCTTTACTTGTAAAGTGTAAAAGGCATAACAAAGTCCAACATTCAAAGACATAGATTCTTTCCTACATCCCTAATCCTAACTCAGGCCATGTGCTGGCCATGTGCTGCCCCGGCATGCCTGCTAAGGCAGTGTCCATGCAATTATGAAGTCCATCAGAGGCACTCTCCAGCAGCTAGTGTCTTCAGGTTGAACCCCAAGTTCTGATGACCTTACATTCAGGTAATGGTGAGCAACATGTTTCTACTCCTTGCAGGTGTTGTCCTCACTCCCCTATGGGCACTTGAACCAGAACCAGAACTAACACTCAGACTTGGGCCAGGACCAGGACTCTTGCTTTGGACTACTGTCCCTCTTTTATATGACAGGATCAGTTGGTCGGACCCAGGGAAAATCCTGCCAAAAGACCAAAGAACCGGCAAAGTATCAACTCCTACCCTCCCGTCTGGGACAGCACCTAGCTGGCTAATTCCAACCTACTGTCACAGACATTACTCAACTCAGTTGGTCAACGGTATGGTCAGACAACTAGCATCTTCAGAAGTGGACTGGCAATGACTGTACGCATGAGTTTTTTTAGGGAATGTTTGCTGAAAGAAACACAACTAAATTAGGGCATTTAGCACACAATAAGAATTTGACAAACTTTTCCACTCAAAACTAAGTGGCCCCTTTTCTTCTTAGAAAAAGTATGATCATTACACTGCAAGTGCTACACATATTGGCATAGGCTGAAGACTGCACTGGGTCTTAACTGTGTGGTAATTTTAGGGAAAATGGGTATATTGTTAAATGCAAAGGAAAATAAAAAATAAAAGCTCAGACAGTAAATCATCTGCAATACACCCACCTTTCCATATATTTTATCCATTTAAAGACCCTGCAAGTACAGAAAAACACCTGTTTTTGTGCCAGAAATGCACTCAACTCCTAACTCTTGTTGTGGGTTCTGAATAATTTTAGACTTTTGGGCAACAATAAATTGTAAATGAGCACATTTTTTCACCCGTATACTTTTTGTTGATGCAATCATACCTGAAGACATAAAATTGAAAATAAATAAATAACTATTAAAATACCTTTACTAACCCAAAATTTTATCCCAAACCCTAATTGTTTACTCTTCAGCCCTTTTAGTGTGCTAATACAAAATATTTAAAGGTAAAGTAGATTTGTACCCAAAGAGACACTGTTGCTTTTCTGATTCAGGTATAAGTTCCTATATCAGTTAACACTTCTTAGAGAGGAAGGAATGTATTGTATTGCCTTCTCACCACCCTCTTTAACCCCTTGGACCTCGCACAAGCAACCCCATTCACTTGAATAGGTCACGATCGTTGAGTGTACAGGGGGTATAATTCCTGCCACAGCTGCAAAGCTAAGCACGGCAAGTGTACACCCCCAGCCACTGCCTCTGCAGCTTAATGGGGTAGCGGTTGAGGGGTAGTAAAACTGCGGCTCAACAGCAAGGTTTTACCCACCCACAACCTCACATGTGAATGAGCCCCAACAGTGCAGCCAGTCACAGTTCTCCGATCACCACCACACCAGCCACAGTGGCAAAAATATGAATGCAATCTATACACTGGGGGGAGAACCTCTGGGGGAATCTAGGATGGAAAAGGACCTGGGGGTCCTAGTGGATGATAGGCTCAGCAATGGCATGCAATGCCAAGCTGCTGCTAATAAAGCAAACAGAATATTGGCATGCATTAAAAGGGGGATCAACTGCAGAGATAAAACGATAATTCTCCCGCTCTACAAGTCTCTGGTCCGGCCGCACCTGGAGTATGCTGTCCAGTTCTGGGCACCAGTCCTCAGGAGCGACGTACTGTAAATGGAGAGAGTACAAAGAAGGGCAACAAAGCTAATAAAGGGTCTGGAGGATCTTAGTTATGAGGAAAGGTTACAAGCACTGAACTTATTTTCTCTGGAGAAGAGACGCTTGAGAGGGGATATGATTTCAATTTACAAATACTGTACTGGTGACCCCACAATAGGGATAAAACTTTTTCGCAGAAGAGAGTTTAATAAGACTCGTGGCCACTCATTACAATTAGAAGAAAAGAGGTTTAACCTTAAACTACGTAGAGGGTTCTTTACTGTAAGGACGGTAAGGATGTGGAATTCCCTTCCACAGGCGGTGGTCTCAGCGGGGAGCATTGATAGCTTCAAGAAACTATTAGATAATCACCTGAATGACCGCAATATACAGGGATATGTAATGTAATACTGACACATTATCACACACATAGGTTGGACTTGATGGACTTGTGTCTTTTTTCAACCTCACCTACTATGTAACTATGTAACTATGTAAGTGTCGCCAGATCAGTGTAGATAGAATCACTGTTTCTGATTTGCCTGTTTATTGACCACATTTATGCCTGTTGCCTGGACCGATCTTTTGACTGTTTGATGACCATATCTCTGCCTGCACCTGAACTGACCCTTCTGCACATCTAATTGATTATGTTCCTGCGAGGCACCAGTCCCAGCCATCCCCTGTGGACAACTGCACTCCTGGAACCACAGGAACTCTTTTGTTCTTCCTTTCTTTTACCTCCTGTGCTTCCTGGATAGTGAACATGGCATTCCTGGGGCAGCCACATACCAGTAGGCTAGGGTTGTATAGAGGTGACCATAACAGTACATTGGTTTTGATACAATTGGTTGATTTGTGTGATGCACAAAATACAATATCTGGTACATAATCAGTCCAGGCTGTGAAAAAGTCCACACATGTGGTGTCACCATACTCAGAAAGAGTAGCAGAATGTGTTTTGAGGTGTAATGCTAAGTATGTCCATACTGTATGTGAGAAATAGCTTATTAAATTGACAACTTTGTGTAAAAAAATTTAATTTAATTTTCATTCAGCATTTTCCAAAGACTTGTCGCAAAAAATCAAGTCTTTAAAAGAAGACTTTGTTGTGACACAAAATGTAATCATATTATGGGTGTTTCCACTGTCCTGGTGCTCCAGGAGCTCCAAAAATGTGAGAGGTAGTCAGGAAATTTGATGCATAAATTAGGAGCCCTTAGAAAGCCTGAAGGTGCTTTGGATTTTGGCTCCTCTGTGTGACTAGGCTCACATATGTGGTAACCTCATACTCACGAGGAGTGGCAAAATGGGGTGTAAGTATGCCTATGATGTGTGTTAGAAAAATCTTAATTGCTTGATAGCTTTGTGTAAAAAACATTTTGATTTTCTTTCCTGCATTTTCCAAAAACTTGGGGCAAAAAATTACATTTTTAAAAGACTCATCATGCCTCTTAGAAAATACATTAGAGTGTTTGCTATCCAAAATGGAATCATGTTCACTGTTCTGGTGCTCCAGGGCCTCTAAGAATGTGATAGGTATTCAGGAAATTAGATATATAATATACATGTATTTTATGCTCCTTAAAAGCCCAAAGGTGCTGACATTGTGAGCCCCTCTATGTGGCTAGGCTGTGAAAAAGTCTCACACATGTGGTGTCACCATACTCAGAAAGAGTAGCAGAATGTATTTTGAGGTGTAATGCTAAGTATGTCCATACCGTATGTGAGAAATAGCTTAATAAATTGACAACTTTGTGTAAAAAAATTTAATTTAATTTTCATTCAGCATTTTCCAAAGACTTGTCGCAAAAAATCAAGTCTTTAAAAGAAGACTTTGTTGTGACACAAAATGTAATCATATTATGGGTGTTTCCACTGTCCTGGTGCTCCGGGGGCTCCAAAAATGTGAGAGGTAGTCAGGAAATTTAATGCATAAATTAGAAGCCCTTAGAAAGCCTGAAGGTGCTTTGGATTTTGGGCTCCTCTGTGTGACTAGGCTCACATATGTGGTAACCTCATACTCACGAGGAGTGGCAAAATGGGGTGTAAGTATGCCTATGACGTGTGTTAAAAAAATCTTAATTGCTTGATAGCTTTGTGTAAAAAACATTTTGATTTTCTTTCCTGCATTTTCCAAAAACTTGGGGCAAAAAATTACATTTTCAAAAGACTCATCATGCCTCTTAGAAAATACTTTAGAGTGTTTGCTATCCAAAATGGAATCATGTTCACTGTTCTGGTGCTCCGGGGCCTCTAAGAATGTGATAGGTATTCAGGAAATTAGATATATAATATACATGTATTTTATGCTCCTTAAAAGCCCAAAGGTGCTGACATTGTGAGCCCCTCTATGTGGCTAGGCTGTGAAAAAGTCTCACACATGTGGTATCCCCATACTCGGGAGGCTTAGCAGAATGTGCTTTGGGCTGTAATTATAAATATGCCTATGATGTGTTTGAGACATAATTTGTTAAAAATGAAAAAGACAAATGTCACTTAATTTCTTAATTTTCCAAAACATTGTAAAAAAAAATACAACTTCAAAAAGCTTTCCATGCCTCTTACTAAATACCATTGTCTACTTTACAAAAAGGGGTTCTTTGGGGGGGGGGAGGGTCCTGGCATTTTAGGGACTTGTCTTGCCTACAGTCAAGCATGGTTGTGGGAGTGTCATGGTCTGGGGCTGCATAAGTGCTGCCAACACTGGGAGCTACAGTTCATTGAGGGAACTATGAATGCCAACATGTAGTGTGACATACTGAAGCAGAGCATGATCCCCTACCTTCAGAGACTGGGCTGCAGGCAGAATTCCAACATTCCAAAATGATAACGACCCCATACACACTTCCAAGACGACCACTGCCTTGCTAAAGAAGCTGAGGGTAAAGGTGATGGACTGCCCAAGCATGTCTCCAGACCTAAACCCTATCGAGCATCTGTGGGGCATCCTCAATCGGAAGGTGGAGGAGCGCAAGGTCTCTAACATCCACCAGCTCAGTGATGTTGTCATGGAGGAGTGGAAGAGGACTTCAGTGGCAACCCGTGAAGCTCTGGTGAACTCCATGCCCAAGAGGGTTAAGGCAGTGCTGGAAAATAATGGTGGCCACACAAAATATTGCCAAATCGGACGTTTTCACTTAGGGGTGTACTCACTTTTGTTGCCAGTGATTTAGACATTAATGGCTGTGTGTTGAGTTATTTTGAGGGGACAGCAAATTTACACTGTTATACAAACTCACTACTTTGCATTGTAGCAAAGTGTCATTTCTTTCGTGTTGTCACATTAAAAGATATAATAAAATATTATTTACAAAAATGTGAGGGTGTACTTACTTTTGTGAGATACTGTGTATATATATATATATATATATATATATATATATATATATATATATATATATATATATATATCCCATAGTTTACACAGACTAAAAATATACACTGATTTGGGATATTTTTACAAAATAAATGTAGCAGAATACAGTTTGACCTAAATTTATGAAGAAAGAAAAATTTCTGTACCAAAAAAAGAAAGGTCTATCTGTCTTAAAAAAAGATGAAAATAAAATTTGGGTATAGTGTTGACTGAGTAATTATATTCAAAAGACTGAATTTGTGCTACAGGGTAATCAAAAAGCCGCTAGCACATCAACTGATATACAGTGCATTGAAAAAGTATTCATACCCCTTGATATTTTCCACATTTTGTCATGTTATAAACCAAAAAATAGAGGATTATTGCCTGGATCAACCAAGAGGTTAATTATATAGATGGTTGTTTTAACGGATAAGTATCAAAAATTCATGCAGGCAAAAGTCTGCATGCAGTTCCAAGGTGCCCTATGAATCATATAACGAAAACATAAGAGAAAGAGTTCTCTAAAAGAGGGTCAGCAAGGAACACTGATATTGATACAAATCAGCTTTATTGATTACCAAATAGTATACCAAATTAAAATACAAAAGAAAGTGACAAAACCAGCAATAGTGACTGACGGTTACCACAAACCAGTTAAAATGGGACAACGTTGTCACAGGGGGTGATTAAAAACATGTGGGAGCCGCGGCTTCACATCCACTCATACACATCATACACATCTCTAAATAATGAATAAGGTATAGTGAGCTAAATGATATAATTCAGATTAAGTGTTGCTGCCCTATTAGGGTACCAATCATATATAGCAGTTGGCCAAAACCTGTATTTGGAAGGTCCTGTATGGTGGGGGCAGGTCATATATCAATAGCGGAGATGTAGGTGGATGGACAATCTGGCAAATGATGAGGTATATTATGGTTCAATTTAGATAAATCGATCTGCTGAGGGGTAAGCAATGCCCAGTTATTGCACACACATTGAATGTATAGCAGCTGTATAGATGGCACATCAAATCATATCCCAGTTCCAGCAAGTGGATATAAATTGTGCAGTTCAAGCAGCAAATTATATGTCCATGGAGACAAGTATAGGAGGTGCAAACAGTACTGACATACTTTTATAAAGACGCTGAATGAAATGGAAGGATCTCACCAGCCTCAGTAGCTCTGTCGCCAGGTTTGCAGTAAGTCCTCAGTCCGCAATTCCTGAGTCTCTACATGGATAGGTGCCGCTGTGATAAACGGATAAGTGCCAAGATGAAGGGACCGTTTGTTGATGAAGCCGCCGTAAGGCAGGTGTCTCAGTATGGAGAGATGTTGATGAAAGAGACAAGCATCAGCTGTTGAGTTGTGCAGAGATAGGCCGGGTCGAATAGTGCAGGTCGAGTTGCCAGGTCGAATTGCCAGATCGAATAGCGCGCGGCTCCCAGTGACGTGCTGACGCTGTTGAGTTATTTTGAGGGGACAGCAAATTTACACTGTTATACAAACTCACTACTTTGCATTGTAGCAAAGTGTCATTTCTTTCGTGTTGTCACATTAAAAGATATAATAAAATATTATTTACAAAAATGTGAGGGTGTACTTACTTTTGTGAGATACTGTGTATATATATATATATATATATATATATATATATATATATATATATATATATATATATATATATCCCATAGTTTACACAGACTAAAAATATACACTGATTTGGGATATTTTTACAAAATAAATGTAGCAGAATACAGTTTGACCTAAATTTATGAAGAAAGAAAAATTTCTGTACCAAAAAAAGAAAGGTCTATCTGTCTTAAAAAAAGATGAAAATAAAATTTGGGTATAGTGTTGACTGAGTAATTATATTCAAAAGACTGAATTTGTGCTACAGGGTAATCAAAAAGCCGCTAGCACATCAACTGATATACAGTGCATTGAAAAAGTATTCATACCCCTTGATATTTTCCACATTTTGTCATGTTATAAACCAAACACATAAATGTATTTGATTGAGATTTTACGTGATAGAGCAACACAAAGTGGCACATAATTGTGAAGTGGAAGGAAAATGATAAATGGTTTTAAATTTTTTTTTACAAATAAGTTAATACTTTGTAGAACTACCTTTCGCTGCAATTACAGCTGCAAGTCACTCTTTTTGGGTATGTCTCTACCAGCTTTGGACATCTAGAGAGTGACATTTTTGCCTTCTTCTTTGCAAAATAGCTCAAGCTCTGTCAGATTGAATGGAGAATGTCTGTGAACAGCAATTTTCAAGTTTTTTCACAGATTCCCAATTGGATTTAGGTCTGGACTTTGACTGGGCCATTCTAATACACAAATATGCTTTGATGTAAACCATTCCATTTCAGCTCTGGCTGCATGTTTAGGGTTGTTGTCCTGCTGGAAGGTGAACCTTCGCCCCAGTCTCAAGTCTTTTGCAGACTCTGACAGGTTTTCCTCCAAGATCGCCCTGTATTTGGCTCCATCTATCTTCCCATCAACTTTGACTAGCTTCCCTGTCCCTGCTGAAGAAAAGCATCCCCAAAACATGATGCTGCCACCACCATGTTTCACGGCGGAGATGGTGTGTACAGGGTAATGTGCAGTGATAGTAGTTTTCCGCCACACATAGCGTTTTGCTTTTAGGCCAAAAAGTTAAATTTTGGTCTCATCTGACCAGAGCACCTTCTTCCACATGTTTGCTGTGTCCCCCACATATCTTCTCGTAAAATGCAAATGGGACTTCTTATGGCTTACTTTCAACAATGGCTTTCTTCTTGCCACTCTTGTATAAAGGCCAGATTTGTGGAGTGCACGACTAATAGTTGTCCGGTGGACAGATTCTCTCACCTGAGCTGAGCTCTCTGCAGCTCCTCCAGGGTTACCATGGGC
The DNA here is from genome assembly GCA_037952925.1 of Lithobates clamitans. Classification (NCBI taxonomy): domain Eukaryota; kingdom Metazoa; phylum Chordata; class Amphibia; order Anura; family Ranidae; genus Lithobates; species Lithobates clamitans. The sequence goes on along the minus strand of JBBGZY010000654.1, from coordinate 1,920,865 downwards.
CTCTTCGCTGCTTCTCTGATTAATGCTCTCCTTTCCCAGCCTGTCAGTTTAGGTGGACGACCATGTCTTGGTAGGTTTGCAGTTGTGCCATACTATTTCCATTTTCAGATTATGGATTGAACAATGCTCTGTGAGATGTTTAAAGATTGGGATATTTTTTTATAACCTAACCCTGCTTTAAATTTCTCCACAACTTTATCCCTGACTTATATGGTGTGTTCCTTTGCCTCTGTGATGCTGTTTGTTCACTAAGGTTCTCTAACAAACCTCTGAGGGCTTCAAAGAACAGCTGTGTTTATACTGAGATTAAATTACACACAGATGGACTCTATTTACTAATTCAGTGACTTTTGAAGGCAATTGGTTCCACTAGATTTTAGTTAGGGGTACCAGAGCAAAGGGGGCTGAATACAAATGTATGCCACACTTTTCAGAAATGTTTTTGTAAAAAAATTTGAAAACCATTGATCATTTTCCTTCCACTTCACAATTCTGTGCCACTTTGTGTTGGTCTATCACATAGAATCCCAATAAAATACATTTACGTTTTTGGTTGTAACATGACAAAATATGCAAAAATTTCAAGGGGTATGAATACTTTTTTTAAGGCAGTGTAGATTGATAAAACAAATTGGTAGCAAAGTGCAGTTCTAAATTATTATGTAGAAATCAACAGATAATGTAGGCAAATATGTAAAACCAAAAAAATACAACCATTAACAGTCCCCAACTGAACCCACTTATTCACTTTGCACTATATTTAGGATTTCTTATGTGGAATTATTTCATTTGAGGACTGTTAATGACTGAATAATTGTGACAATGCCAAAAACGTAAAAATGGCCTTAGCAGGAAGGGATGAAAGTGTTCGGTAAAGAGGTGGTTAGAGCAGAAGTGCAGTGGTTATCAATTCTGTTTATTGCATGACAAGAATCCCTAGTTACAGCAGGCAAACCCAGTGGGTAAACTTTCTGTGCACCTGTAACCCAGTACCTTGCAAAGTGTTCTGGTAGGTCTTTGAAATGTAATGTCTTAATATGGAAGCATATAAAGGGGATGCATTGTTAGAACAACCTTTTCCCTAATCTGAAGGAGGTAATCTCTGCATCTGCTTCTTCAAGAAATCCCATGTGGAATATATCTCAAATCCAATTAACCACCATATGAAGGAGAAACCAATTTACATATATTAATTACAACAATTAGAATGGAAATTAGCTTTATCTTCATGGAAGTATTGTTTCTAATTGTTCCATCATTTTATTGTTATAATTATTATTGTTGCTATTTATATACTGCCCTCGAGGATATTTTATAAAGATTAAGCTTTCCTTTTACATAGAAATTATAAATATACAGTTGGCAAGTTGCTTAATTTTTCTCAAATCTAAATTAATCTAGAAAAAAAACAGAACAAAAGGCTAGTGAGGAAACTGTCATATTTTACCTGAGATGGATTTATGTTAACCCCATCAAAATCAGATTTAGGCACTGCCAATATCTATGTCAAAATGTATGCCTTTACTATTGCAATAACTGCTAGCAATCATCACTGTGTTCACCCGGCAGGTATGGCTCTCCCTGCCACCCCGCTGAGAGAATACAATAGGTCTGTGGAAGGGATTCCCCCATCAACACTGGCACCATCTATGGCTAGCCTAATTGGAATACAACTGACAAAAAATGGGTAGGATAGACAATTGGAAATGCTGTAACAATAAGTGATACGGTAGCTAAAAGAGCAAACAAAATCTAGAGAAGCACACTAATATTATACCTACTATGCCTCCCTTACTACAGGACACAACACTATTGGTAACAAGGATGTCTGTTCTACACCCTGGTGAACCTGAAATGCCTTTTACTGCTTGGGTCTGCATGTTTGGGAATTACATACTTGCTGTTAATTAAGAGAACTTATCTACTGTGAGAAAGTGTGTTTTATTATTCACTGCCTGGAAACAGAAGGACATATATTTTCTATACTCTACCTGTAGCAGATGACATGATTTACTCTCACTGCTTAAAAAACTCATTTGTGCCTAAAGTAAACAGGGCTGCAGAATGACTTACATTTTGGCAAAGTGGCCAGCATAATGGTGAGTCCACAGTACAGTTTATATAGCAGCTTTTTAGAGAGCTGGTTACCTGTGGGTTTGGCACTCTAATGCCCTGTACACACAACCGGTTTTGCCGTCGGAATAAACTCTGAAGGTTTTTACGACGGAGTTCCGACAGAATTCCGCTCAAGCTGTCTTGCATACACACGGTCACACTGAATTCCGACCATCCAGAATGCGGTGACGTACAACTCGTACAACGGGAGTAGAAAATGAAAGTTCAGTAGCCAATAGCTTCCGTCTCGTACTTGCTTCAGAGCATGTGTCGTTTTTGGTGCGTCGGAATAGCATACAGACGAGCGGTTTTTCCGATAGTAATTTGTTCCATTGGAAAAATATAGAACATGTTCTCTATCTAAGTCCATCTGAATTTTCGACAGAAAAAGTCTGATTCGGCATACACACGGTCGGAATATACAATGAAAAGCTCCCAACGGACTATTTCTGTCGGAAATTCCTCTCGTGTGTACGCGGCATTACAGGTGAAAGGATATGAGACCAACTAGCAGAAAAATCATTCCACATTAGAGAAAGATTCCAAAGAACATGAGATAACTTGCAGTGACAATTACAATGTCAAGTGCAAGTGGAACTATTACAGCTGACACAAAAAAACAAAATCAGCATACGGGCTGTGCATCCAAAACCTGCTTTACCCTCATAAGGCACATACAGTATTCAGGTCCAATACTAAGGTACAGCAAGACTGAAAGGCAGAATTGTTCATTCACAGAACAAGGTGTGGTTCAACGCACCAACTATGCTGAAGAATGCACATAGTGATATACTGTAAATGCAAGAGAAATGGGATGCTTTGAAAAAAAAAATTACGTTCTGGCTTTTCTGGTTTGTGAAATTACTGCCCGGGAGCTTGCCATCCTAAAGCTGAACTTCAGCTCCAACCTTTCCTCTTACTCTAGAAAGCATGGCCTAACATAGAGTTTTAATTTACGTTTTCCAATTAGAGCAAAATTCCTCTTCTTCTGCCCTGTTACGTCATCGTAGGGCTCTAAAAAAATCTATGCATCAGAGCAATAATATTCTGGGCATCCTACATCATTTCCTAAGTGGGTCGTGGGATTGGAGGAGCTATTGGATGGGTGTGTAGCAAAGAAATCCCCTGTCATCAAACTGACCACACTAGGCATGGAAGCACATCTATCCCAGGGTGGTCAATTTTATGACTGTGCTGGGAGCACAGCCAGTCTGTCTTCCAATGGTCAGTGCAATACTGTTTCTCTGCCCCATGCTGACTTGCTTTTTACTCTTTACACATATATACTGAATATTCACCTCAGTCCCTGCCCTCAAGGAGTTTAAAATCTAAGGTCACTAACTCACATTTATGCATACACATTCTAAAACCAATTTACCTACTAGCATGTATTTGGAGTGTGGGAGGAAACCCACACCAGCCAAGGAGAACATGCACACTCCAGGACATAGTGCCATGGTTGGGAATCAAACCAATGACCCTAGTGCTGCTAGGTGGATGTGCTAACTACTTAGGAACTGTGCTGCCTGATAGTTTGCAATGTATATACAAATGTTTTGTCTTGCATTTTTAATTTAAAGCAGAAGTAAACCATCCATAAAACAGTTTCATTTCAGGCACGTGCCGGAAATGTAACACTCCCATTGGTTGTGCTCTCAACCAAACTGTCAAACCATCCAATGGCTGGTGTCATACCTGATCACATGGGCAGCATTATTGCAGTTGTAGATTAAACAGAAGCAAAGGTGACAGCTTCCTTGACTGAAAACGATAGGGGGGGTTTACTTACACTTTAAACTGAATGGGTTGTAAATACTCAGAAAACGATGGCTCTTAACACCTCTTTGCCCCCTCAACAGCATGGAAATTATGAACTACCTATAACTTTGAATGGGCATCAAACTCCCTTCCATATCTAGGCATCCAACTGCCAGCTTTGAAGAACACTACCAGGCTAACTATCCTCCACTTTTTAGCTGAATCCGGGTAGATCTTCAACAATGGAAAGACTATCCCTTATCTTGGTTCAGTACAATCATTTCTATTCAGATGACATTTCTACCCATGATACTTTATTATTTTAGAACTTTACCAATTGCAGTCCCGAGAAGAGATCTACATCAACTACAATCGTATGTTCTCCATTTTATTTGAGGAAATAAAAAGCCTTGCATGAACAAAATGACATTATATGTCTCAAAATCATGTGGTGGGCTTGGCTTCCCTAATTTACAAGCTTACTATCATGCAGCTCAAATAACACAGCTTTCCTACACAACGGCCAAGGGGTCTCCATCCCTCTGGGTCTCTATTGAGGCTCTTTCATGCCACCCTTTTGCCATTGGCTCCCTAATGTGGCTTCCGAACCGCCTTCGCCCCCCTACTTTGTGCCCCACCCTGTCTCACTCCCTAACGGTTTAGGACATGGTGCGACATCGTAGATCCTTATCGTCTCCACATACCCCACTAGCCCCCTTGTTCTGTAATCCTGAATTCTCCCCTGGCCTGACTCCATTGTTATTTCAATGGTGGCTCAATAAGGGACTTCTTAGGATAGGAGACTATCTTGATGGAGATCAACCTTACTCTTTGCAATATTTTAAAGATACGTTACAGATGCCCTCTAGTGAATTGTTTAGGTACAATCAGCTTATTTCTTTTGTACCTTCTAAACTTAATTTTTTAGATGGACCTCTTACACTTACAAATTATGAATTATCTTGCCAAATGAAGGGCCTCCTACGGGGACGAGTATCTATGGTATATGCCACTTTTATTGAAAGTGGGAATGCGAATGGGACTTGAATACCACTTTTGAATTATCTGACTGGCAAGATTTTGCTTATGCTTTATCTAAAGTATCCATTAATATGACACTAATTGAAGCTAATTATAAAACCCTCCTTCGCTGGTATTTAGTACCAACCAGGGTCGCTAGGATGCATCCATCTGCATTCCCCATTTGCTTTAGATGGTGTGGCCAGGTGGGTACAATGTATCACGTTACTATCACTAGATTTTGAATTTGTGTATTTAACCTGGTATACTCTGTGATAGGGATTGATATCTGTAGATCCCCGGAAGCGGAGATTTTCCAAAAGCTTCCTGAGGAGGTCCCTGAAAAATTGATGAAGCTAATTATATACTAATTATATACATATTTTTTGGATGCCGGAATAACGATTGCTAAATATTGGAAGCAGTCGATGGTTCCTCTTGATTCTGTGAAGAATAAGCTTAACTGGATCATGGTTTATGATAGACTCACCTGTATTCTTCACAACACTACTAAGAAATTTGATATGATATGGGATCTGTGGATACGATATACATCTTCATCCTAATACACCTCTGGCTGACCCTCCTTTTTTCTTTTCTTCCTTTTCTTCTTTCTTCATCTGCTTTTCCTTGCTCCTCTCTTTAATATTTACTGTTTATCAGATATTCTTATAGATATATAATGTCTTGATAGTACATATAATTCCATGTTGTTGATACTTACGGTAAGGGGTACAGGGGAACCTCCACCCCTTTTTTTTCCCTTCTCGTTCCCCTTCCCCACCCCCCTCCTTTGGTTCCAACACTATACCTTTTCCCTGTGCTATAACTATTCCCAGTAGTACAGGTCTAAGTGGCTCATTGGGACTCTACGTAGTTAGTCTCTAATGAATCAGAAACCTGTTTCATGACATGGCCACTAACGACTTATATTGTCAACCTCACCAATATTTCCACCAAGTATATTTTATACCAAAATTTCTCAGTTTAATGTTTGAGGTGTTGTATTTTTGCATATCCTGATGGAAGGACATTCGGATGCTTATGCTTAATTTCACATTTATAAGCTTTATTGTTCATTGAATGTACTTTTCTATGACATTGTCGTGCTACTTGAATAATAATAAAAAAAAAAATATTGAAAGTTAAACTGAATGGGTTGTTTTACAAAGTAAGGGTTCACATATACTTTAATATGTGCTGAATATATTGAAAAAGGGGAGAAAAAAAAGTGGAGGGGTGGGACTTTAAATGGAGCATGCGGGTGCAAGTAAATAGATGAATGCATAGGTAATCTTAGTATGTAATAGTTCATAAACTAGGTATTTTATGGTAATAATATATCAAAATCCAATTAGATTCATACATGGTAATGATACATAATCAAATAAAGTTCATGATATAAAACAATTATAATACAAAGTTTGGCCAATATGATCTGGGGCCTCCCCAACATTTAGAGTAAACCATGTTATACAGTAGAGTGATTTATAGTCCAATGAATTCATGTATATACACACACAAATTTAACACAGTAATGCCCAATATGTCTGAAGCCTCAGTGATCCCTATCATTGATAGTAAGTCGATAAAAAACGATAAAAAGCAACCATGCTATAAGGAATTGATGGAAATACCCATGGAACCTAATATTCAATAGAGTGGGGGGAACAAATTCAAATTATCTAGACATGACAAACCACATACAGCTCACAGTCAAGTGCTCTCCATCTAGTGGGTAAATACTAGATGGCAAAATAAACATAAATCAATAAACACTGAGCTGACAGCCTATTGTTTATAAAAGAAATATACTAATAAAAAATTGAACAAATCAAAAATGAATATTTATAACAGCCACATACTGGAAATATAAAATGCTCCCGAAAAAACGGCTGTTTTTAAAACTTGTTTTTGCATTGATACATGTCCCCTGGGGCATTAACCCTTTTTAGGGCAATACCATGCAAATAAGCCTTTAAAATTAGCACTTTTGATTTAGAACGTTCGAGTCCCATAGACTTCAATGGGGTTCTAAAGTTTGCGCAAATTTTCGGTCTGTTCGCAGGTTCTGGTGCGAACCAAACCGGGGGGTGTTCGGCTCATCCCTACTGAATATAATTATAATATTACAAATACAACGCATTTCCCACATAGGCTCAATTTAGGCATCCTGTAAGGGCTCAAGCATATTGATGCATCTGCCCATACAGTGTAAACCAATAGGTATATTTTAATGCATGATGCTGGGTACAGTCATCCATAGATACGAATAGGTGAAGGCCACTGTACACAGCTCTGTACTGCTACTTGTGGAAACTGGTACATTGGCATACTTTATGCAAGTTGCATTCACTGTATACAGCACAAAGTACACCTGGGCACTAAAATATGCCTATTTGTTTATGCTGCATGGGGGAACGAATAATATCACTCACAATAATAATAACAATATCACACTCAGATTCATTTAGAATTTACTTAATCGCAAATGATGAGTTACAAAAATATCAGTCTAATGTGGGGTACACACCATAAGCTGAAAAAAAGACTGGCAGATCTCTGTGCTAACACAAGCAATGTTAGTACTGCGATCTCCCCCACTGTGTTTTAATAGGGCTGCCTCCCCGCACGGACACACTGATCAGCACTTGAAGCCATTGGCTGTGAGTGCTGATTGGATGTCGGTCAGCTGGTTTTCCAGCATGCCCGTTTGACAGATTCCAAATGAAAGGCCGGCTTCTATCGGACAGGCTGCTATGCACACTGGCTGAATGTTAGCTGGTTTATTTTCAACTGGCAGATATTTGCCTCGTGTGTACCATCCTTTAAACCCAGTACAGTTCTCTGCAATCCCCTCTCATGGTATGTAAAATAAATGTGTAGCGCTGGTGATGTGTTTATACACAGAAGCCTGACCAAAATAGAAATCTGGAGGCGAATAGTGCTATAAATACAATGATATAACACTCAAAAGTGTATAGAAAATACAACGAAAACAAGTGAATGTGAAAATCTAAAAGTGACTCTATAAGCAATAAAGAAATCGCACATAATCACATAAGCTTAATATATGTGAGATGATATAGTGTAATGTATGACAGAAATATGAAAAATTTTATTTTCTCCTTCCTCAGACAAGGAAAGTGCATATGATTAAAGTGCAAACATAAGTGATTAAATAATCATACAAAATCACATAAACTAATATGCAGGAAAAAAGTGAAATTGATGTTCCAATCCTAACACATAAAAGGGTGTATAGATTCTATATATAAAAAAGCTTCTATATAGGTAGAAACCACATGGAAGTATTCTTAGATGTAACATAAAAATACAGTTACAGAAACTGCATGTGGTCCAAGGTATACTGTTGCAAGTAATTGGATCAATGATAAAGATGTACCACATATAGATAGAACCACATGTAAGAGTCCATAATATTATGATACAGTAATATTCATGTAAATTAATATAAAGCGGTGATGTGTTTTCCATAATTCTGTGTTAAATTCCCATACAATCAGTGGTTGAAGTAACACCTGGGATAGTGCCTCCACCTTCTGGGGGGAGGGGGTACTCTTACCCGAAATGGTGGACTCACAGGCTGATGGCGGTGAGTCAATCGAGCATATACCGGAATACGGTAAATGTGGATGAGGTCCAAGAGGCGGAATGTTCAAACTTCTCTTTAGTTGGTCAGTGAACAGCACAGAACATAACTCACCACAGGGGTACGCCGGATACAGATCAGATTCAAAGAACAAAATGCTAAATCTTACCCTTCTTCAATCGATCAACGGTGTTAGAAACACAGATCATCAACCGCAATCCTTCAAATAATGGTAATGGTTTCAGAGTATGGAAAAAAAGAAAACTGCCTCCACAAATCCAAAAAGGATAGGATTTTATTAAAAATAAACGTCCAACACCCAGGCAAATGGGGGCTGGTATAAAACAGGTTCAATTGAACAGGTAAAATTGCGCAGTAAAAAGTTGCTCAGCAAGCATAGTAACCCTACACGTTTCGTCTATAAAGACTTTGACTGGAGTATATCCCCTCTTATGTCCTTGTGTTTGGTTGACAATGATGGCATCTCTTCCATCTTAGAGCCACCAGGTCGGGGAAGTTGTGAGTCCAGCTATTTGCTGCAAAAACTTAGAACCTTGTCAGTGTACCTTCTAAATTTGGGAGGAATCCTAGAAGCTTATTATATCACTGAGTTGTCAACTGAGCAGATAAAGCCACTGCTGACTACATCTCTCTGTAAGCAGTTACTCTGTGAATTTTATTTCTGGTTATAGTGCAGTCTAAGCTTATCATTTGAGATGAAAATTATTAAAGCTCGATTCACACCTAGGTGTTTTTCTTCTGATGCGCTTTTCCATATCAAGCAACGGAAACATATCAAAACGCAAGTTAACGCTTGTTTCAGTGAACTGTATTTAATGTCAGTGCATGTCAGAAAGCAACATCAATGCGCATTGACATTCCTCATGATGCATCAATGTGAGCCACGATTCTTGTGGATGCGTCTTTTGACATGTATTTTGATGTGTTATTATAAAAATGCAACTTCAGGTTAAACATTACATTAACTAGTGTATGTTCAGCTCCACATGTGATAACAGTAACAAACACACATTTGCTTTTGTTTTTTAGCTGGTATTATACAATATTGTTCATTAACTGTGTTAAGAGTGTTTGTGTATTTTTTTTGTATTTGAGGTTTCTTATTAACTAACAGTTAACATTTCTTTCTAAGCAAAGAAAAACACACTCTCATACACCATACTTAAATGCTAAATGTACCTCTAAGCATGGGTATACATAAATAGCTTAAGTCCATAATCAAAGTCATTGAGCAAATGCTGTAAAACTAATTGCCGTGAATGTGTCCCTCATACAGTAAGTCACTGCAGCAATTATTTGTGACAGGACTTCATCTTGTAACAATGTCTGCATTAACACAAGGGAGAAATTGTGCTTACACCATTGTAATTCTCAAAGAAAGCCAAGTAAATCATTAATTTACTATGTAACAGGCGCTGTCTTATAAAGACTAGCTGCAAATAAATATGATAGAAAACACCTCTAGTTGATAGCTGAAAAATACATTGCTAAGGACAGCAATGAATACAATTTCTGCTTTATACAAGATTAGTGTGCATGATTTTCTATTTATCAACATCTATTTATGGGGACATAATAAAATAGCCCACCATGACAAAGTGGCCAATCAAGCTTATTCCACCTCAAGTGTTGAGCATAATAAAAGACCCCAGTGGCATGATGAGTGTATTTTTCTTTTAGTTACAGAGCTAAAGGGAATTTTTATATATACATATATATATATATATATATATATATATATATATATATATATATATATATATATATATATATATATATATATATATATATATATAGTACTTTATGTTTAGTACTATGACATATTTTTGAAAATATTTTTTTCCAAAAGGTATATATGACGTATTTGTTTCAAAATAATATTTTACATTAACCGCTTCCCGACCGCCTCACGCAGATATAATGCGGCAGAAGGCCACGTACAGGCAGATTAACGTACCTGTACGTTGCCCTTTAAGAGTCGGCTTGCGGGCGCGCCTGCCGGGAGCTCCGTGAGCGTGATCAAGGGTCCCGCGGACTCGATGTCTGTGGGGATACCTGCGATCATCTCACGGTGAGGAAGAACAGGGTTATGCTAATGTAAACAAGCATTTCCCCGTTCTGCCTAATGACACTTACACTGATCACAGCTCCCTGTAATCGGGAGCGGTGATCAGTGTCGTGTCACACACAGCCCTCCCCCCTCCCACAGTTAGAATCACTCCCTAGGACACGCTTAACCCCTACAGCGCCACCTAGTGGTTAACCCCTTCACTGCCAGTGTCATTCACACAGTAATCAATGCATTTTTAATCGCACCGATCGATGTATAAATGTGAATGGTCCCAAAATAGCGCCAAAAGTGTCCGATCTGTCCGCCATAATGTCGCAGTCAATAAAAATCGCTGATCGCTGCCATTACTAGTAAAAAAAAAAAAATATATTAATAAAAATGCCGTAAAACTATCCCCTATTTTGTAGACGCTATAACTTTTTTGCGCAAACCAATAAATTAACGCTTATTGCGATTTTTTTTTACCAAAAATATGTAGAAGAATACCTATCGGCCTGAGGAAAAAAATTTTTTTTTTATATCTTTTTTGGGGATATTTATTATAGCAAAAAGTAAAAAATATAGCCTTTTTTTCAAAATTGTTGCTCTTTTTTTGTTTATAGCGCAAAAGATAAAAACCACAGAGGTGATCAAATACCACAATAAGAAAGCTCTACTTGTGGGAAAAAAAGGACGTTAATTTTGTTTGGGAGCCACGTCGCACAACCGCGCAATTGTCAGTTAAATCAAGACAGTGCCAAATCGCAAAAAGTGCTCCGGTCTTTGGCCAGCCAAATGGTCCGGGGCTTAAGTGGTTAGGCCTTGCAGCTAGCAGGAATTAAGGCAATGTCTGTAGCTGTTTTGTTAATAACTAGCCTGAATATGAAAAGAGACTAGATTGCAACAACTACTGTATACTTTTAAGGATCCCTCCATTTCCCATCTTTTGAAATGCTCTTTCTCTGTATTAGCGGAAGAGGGAATTAATAGTCAATTTACACATGCTGTCCATAAGCATGCAGATAGTACTGGGCATTTTTTATGAGAAAAATCAGTATGCTGTGCAGACTAAGTGACATGGATGCACTCTGTAATATATGCTATTTGCAGGATTAAGAGTTTATACTTATAATTAAAGCTGAATCCGGGAATTTTACTGGATTACTATGTGTTAAGTCCTAGCATCTTTCCTGTCAGAACTCTGGGAATGTAGTGATAGCTGTACTCCAAAAGCTCCACAATATGTAACCTAAAGAGATAAGTCCACAAGTTGGCATGCACCTCTCTGGACTTAACTTATAGTAAGCCAACACATTTTACAAGGTCACTGAATTCCTTTTGTTCAGCATTAAAACTCCGGGTAGCTAAAAAGATCTCTCTAGTCTCCCCTCCCCTCCCCCACATTGCAAGAGTTAATTGTTCACTTTGTTTAGGGGTAGAGGAACAAGCAGCTATACTTACCTTGTTCCTCACTTCTAGAAGCTTCCTCTGCCCCCTTGAAGATGCTTCTCTTTGTCACTTCACCAGTCGCAGACTTTCCACTGTGATCACATACAATGTGAAGTAATGACATAGAGGGTCCGTCCACATCCCAGAGAAGAGGAGAGAGCCGACTGCCAAGGAAATGAAGAATACACTAAGTATAGCTGCTTATTCGGATCCCCATAGACAAAATTGGCATTTATCCTAACAGTGTGTATTTCTGTAGGGGGAAACCACTGCAAAGGTAATTTTTTAACCTAAACCATAGTCCAGCTTTAAAGTTCCTAAAACATTTATTAGTAAACAGACATGCCTCACAAAACTTAAAACGAAATTGGCCTAAGATAATGATAGTTTTCTTTTTCTTTTTTTTTTTAATTTCAAAAAAGCTTTATTGAAGAGCAGTATAGTACAATTTAAATATATCTTTACACATATAGACAGCGCCTATAATAACCAGGCTTTAGCCAACTGAATACACAAAAACAAAAAGAAAAAAAAAGTTGTGCATAGCGATATGTTAGTGAGATTCAAGCGAGAAGGAGAATAGTAACCAAGAGCACTCAATCTAATCGACAGTCCCGACACCCCTTATGGGACCACACTGTGTCAGGAGCCAACCATCTCCAGGGAAAAAGATGTTGCTCCCTAGGAACCAGGACTGGTCTCGCATCTCAGGAATAATGACAGTCTCCGGAGACACAGGAGAGTCCGATAGGGAGAAAATTAAGCTCTTCTGTCAGAGTCTCTTCTGAACTGAGAAATTCTTCTATGTGTTATCCCATCCACCTATATACTCCTGTTCCTGTGTTAACTGTGGAGGCTCTTACACCAATCAGGAAGAGACAGGGCTGGATTTCCCACAAGGCCACCGAGGCCAGGCCTCGGGGCGGCAGTGGTGCAGGGGCGGCCGCGGCGCCGCTCCTGCAGCGACTTCTCAGCTTTTGCGGCCGCCCCCCCGCCCACATGTACTGGGAGGGCAGCTTGCCCACACACTTCTGTCTTCCTGCCAGCAGTAAAAATGGCGCCCGTGAGGTCACTCAGGTCACTTGTCAGATTAGGCGACCCCCGGTGTGGCCCAGTGTATAGCTCCAAGTGGAGTTGTTGGAGGGATGGGCGTCAAACGTCATGACGCCCGGTGTGTTCGGGTTGTGTTGCCTCCAATCAGAGGGTGAGAGAAAGTGAGGGGAACCCGGGGCTTCTGTATACACAGCCTACTGAGCACTGTGTCCTGACAGCACTGATAACGAGGTAAGAAGCCTGAAGAGCCCACGGGGGGGGGGGCAGCAGCCATCCTTCATAGCTGTGCACCTGGATAGTTCCTTCCCACTATACAAGACTACAAATCCCAGCATGCTCTCTTCTCCCTGGAGTCACAGGTGCAGTGTTCACCCCCCGATCGCTGCATGTGTCCCTATCAGCCCCCCCGCGATCAGCGCCTGTGCCCCTGTCAGCCCCCCACCAGCGATCAGCGCCTGCGCCCCTGTCAGCCCCCCACCAGCGATCAGCGCCTGCGCCCCTGTCAGCCCCCCACCAGCGATCAGCGGCTGCGCCCCTGTCAGCCCCCCACCAGCGATCAGTGTCTGCGCCCCTGTCAGCCCCCCCAGCAATCAGCGTCTGCGCCCCTGTCAGCCCCCCACCAGCGATCAGCGCCTGCGCCCCTGTCAGCCTCCCACCAGCAATCAGTGCCTGCGCCCCTGTCAGCCCCCCACCAGCGATCAGCGCCTGCGCCCCTGTCAGCCCCCTACCAGCGATCAGCGCCTGCGCCCCTGTCAGCCCCCCACCAGCGATCAGCGCCTGTGCCCCTGTCAGCCCCCCACCAGCGATCAGCGCCTGTGCCCCTATCAGCCCCCCACCAGCGATCAGCGCCTGTGCCCCTGTCAGCCCCCCACCAGCGATCAGCGCCTGCGCCCCTGTCAGCCCCCCACCAGCGATCAGTGCCTGCGCCCCTGTCAGCCCCCCACCAGCAATCAGCGCCTGCGCCCCTGTCAGCCCCCCACCAGCGTTCAGCGCCTGCGCCCCTGTCAGTCCCCCCCAACGATCAGCGCCTGCGCCTCTGTCAGCCCCCCCAGCGTTCAGCGCCCCTGTCAGCCCCCCAAGCGATCAGCACCTGAGAATGGTGGTGTGGTTGTGGGGGGGCGGCATTAAAGGACCCGGCCTTGGGGCGGCAAAGGGAGTAAATCCGGGCCTGGGAACAGAAGGACAAAATGTACTGGTAAACTGCAACTATATTAAAATAACATGTGAGAATAGAGGGTAGAAGGAAGAAAAGGAAGAAAAAGAGGTCAGGAAACAGATGCCAGTTAGGGGCTTTTATAAGCTTGTCTGTGAAGCTTTAACTCCAGGAATAAGGGATATGCCCATATGTCTAGCCCAGGGTTCCCATGATGCCTCAAAGGACTTTGTGGTGTCCATCATAGCACTAACCAGTTTACCTTGGGACATGATCCACAAGATCTTTCTTTTGGTGGCCCTGAGCGATACTGTGGGTTGCTTCCAGGCTTTAGCTATGGTGGTTTTTGCTCCTAGAAGCATAAACGATATTAACTTACGGGCATGTTTTGGAATCTTAGGGATTTGGGCATTAAGCAGAGCTATTTGGGGGGATTTCATCACGGGAAAGCCTGTGACTCTTCGAATTAAATTAAATACTTTGTTCCAGAATCCACTGAGTCTCGGGCACTCCCACCAAATGTGAAGCATGGAACCCTGGGCATGAAAATTTCTAAAGCACAGTGGTGATGTGGAAGCAAACATAATTGCCAATCTGGAGGGGACAAGGTACCATCTCATCAACACTTTTAAGTTTGCTTCTATCAAAGAAATGTTCACAATACCTTTGAAGGCTCTTGTTCCCCTCTGATGCCATTCCTCCAGGTAGGAAAATTTGGTGGTAGGTTCTAAGAGTGATGCATATATGATAGATATACCCCCCTTTTGGTCTAATGCTTGACTACACCATTGATCGTATTGTGTGAATTCTGGAGGTGTGGAATTACTTTTCTTTAAAGTGGAAAGAAAGTGAGAGATCTGTAAGAATCTAAATTTCTCTGATTCTGGGAGACCAAGTTTTTCGACACATTGTTTCATTGTGATTGGTCCGGAGAGGGAGAAATAGTGTCCAATACGGTACATCCCCTTATCGAGCCACCATTGGAAGGACTTGATCTCCATGACCGGCTGAAGCGAGGATTATGAAAAATGTGATCGAGTGGGCGGATGTCTGAGGTCAGGGTGGTGAGATGTTTCATGTTGTCCCATAATTTGAGGGAATGGGATAACGTCGGTGACAATACAGAGGGCCTAGATTTTATGGGACACCACAGGAGGAAGTCTAGGGTGTACGTTGGTACTGCTTGTCTCTCTATATTTAACCAATCGGGTTTCTCAAGTCTAAAATACACCATCGAGAGTTGGGCTAATCTAGCTGCTTGGTAATATCTAAAAAGATCAGGCAGACCCAGTCCCCCCTTGTTTTGGGGCTATAGAGAATATTGCGGGCAAGTCTGTAACCTTTTTTCCCCCATATATATTTAATAATCTTCCCTTGAAACACTTTGAGATGATGTCTCTTGATTGCTATCGGGAGTGATCTAAAAAAATAGAGGAGCCTAGGCAATAGGGTCATTTTGATAGAATGGATTTTACCTAGCCATGATATGTTGTATCGTGACCAAGCTAGGAGATCAGATTCAAGTTTGCAGAACATGGGAGGGAAGTTAGCCTGGTAAAGCTGTTCAAACTTGGGGGTAAGATTTATCCCAAATATAGCGGATTGTGGAGTTGCTCCATTTGAATTCAAATGAAAGTTTAAGCCGTTCCACTAATGAGGGTTGCAATTAAATATTTAGTGCTTGGGATTTGTCCATGTTGACCTGAAGACCCGATATGGACCCAAAGATTCAAGGAGCTTGCATATGTTAGGAAGGGAGGTTGTTGGGGAGGTGAAGAAGAGCAGGATGTCGTCCGCAAAAAGGGCACACTTGTGGATGTTTGGTCCACTACGAACACCCCTGATGTTTTGATCTGATCTAATCGCAACAGCGAGGACTTTGATCGCTAGAGCGAAGATCAGTGGGGAGAGGGGGCATCCCTGCCTGGTGCCCCTGGCTATTTGAATGGGGTCCGAGTAGTATACCTGCAGTTTAACCCTGGCTTTTGGATCAGAGTATAGAAATTTCAGGGTCCCCAAGAAGTTTTCCCCGAATCCCCATCGTATCAGGACTGCAAAAAGTTAAGGCCAATAGAGGGAGTCGAAGATCTTCTGAAGGTCCAATGAAAGTATTAGGCCTTCCTGGCGGGAGCCTCAGTCCCATCCTGATTGTAGTAGTGAGACAATGTCTACCACCCGTCTTACTTGGTCTGGACCTTGCCTCCCTGGGATAAAACCAACTTGGTCTCTGTGAATATATTGATTGGTGAACGAATTAATTCTGTTGGCCAAAATTTTGGTAAGTATTTTTAAATCGTTGTTAATAAGGGATATGGGTCTGTAGTTTTCTACTAGTTCTGGATCTTTGTCAGGTTTGGGAATTACTGAAATGAATGCCATATTAAGTTGGGAGTCCACCGGGACCCCTTCCCATTTGGAGTTAAAAAATGTAGTAATACGCGGCGCAAGGGTGTCAGCAAAGGTTTTATAATATTGATTGGAGAAGCCATCTGGACCAGGTGCTGACCCCCCTTTTAATTTTTTGATCACCTCCAGTGTTTCTTCTGTTGAGAAAGGTGTCTCCATGATTTCTACATGTTCTTTACTTAGGGTAGGTATATTTAAGTCGTCTAGGAAGGAAACTAAACTTGGGGAAAAGCTTTCTCGCTAACATTGTACTCATCTGATCTCTCTGACGATAGAATTTCGCATTATTCCAATTTAAAGAATTCTCGGCCTTAACTGTATGTGCTATGTTTAAAGCTAATCTGGCTGCGTCTATCTGAGCTATTTGGACTTTTGAAGGGTCCCGTTTGTGTTGTTTGCTTAAGGCCGAGAAGTCCCTCTCTAGTTTCTCTATCTCCGCTGCTCTTTCTTTATTACGTTATGAAGATATTTGAATGAGCTTTCCTCGGATTGTAGCTTTATGAGCTGCCCATAGGGTCTCAGCCGAGATTCCCTCCACATCATTCAGCAAAAAATAATCTTTCAAATCCTTCTCAATTTTTTTAACTTTAATGGGATCGTTAAGCAAATTTTCATTGAGTCTCCATTGGGAAATGGGGGGTCTGTGGAATCGACCCTGCAAAGAGATGACAATCATGGAATGGTCTGAGAGGGCTGTGTACTTAATATAGGCTTTAAGCACCGAGGGTATATGTATTGCCGAAATGAGAACAAGATCAATCCTAGAGTAGGATTGGTGAGGGTTCAAAAAGTGTGTATAATCTCTTTTTGTGGGGTTATGCTCCCTCCAGATGTCGGCTAGACCTTGTTGATATATCATTTTCGTTATCTTGGAACTGGATTTCGTGGGGCGGGTGAGTTGTGCAGAGAGAGGTTTAGATTTGTCCAAGCTTTGATCAAACGCGACATTGGAGTCACCTCCGAATATCACTGTGCCTTCCAATAGAGGGCCTAGGGTTTGGAACAACGCTTGAAAAAACGTTGTCTGGCCCCTATTAGGAGAGTAATGTGATATGATTGTGTACATGTAGTCATCTAATAAACCCTTGACCAAAATAAAACTGCCCTCAGGGTCCTTGTGTACTAGTAGGGGTTTAAATTGACATGTTTTCGCAAATAAAATTGCCACTCCTTTTGTCTTATCCTCGGCATTAGCTAAAAAGAATTGGGGATAATGAGCATGCAGAAATGAGGGAGAATATCGTGTGGGGAAATGGGTCTCCTGGAGCATAACTACTGCCATTTTTTGGGATTGATAAGCCTGAAACACTTTTCGTCTTTTTATAACCGAATTAAGACCCTGGACGTAATGAGAGACTAGCCTAATGGTTGTTGGAGGCACGGTTTTACTTGGCATAGTAGTGGAGGGAGAGGGGCATATGGAAATAGACATCACTTACCTCCTCCGAAATACTTTGGAGTAGTGTTGATCGAGGGATGGAGCAGAACCTGGAACCTGGATGAGAGGAGTGGAGTGACATCATCTGAGGACTGGCACAAAAGAAGAAAAGATTAGTAGGTAAGAAAAGAGAGAAAGAGAGACAGTGCAAAATGGCCCAACTAGGGCCTGCGACATCGGGAGGGAAAAAGAATCCTTCCAATGTCGCCGAACAAGATACCAAAATAGCCCTCAAAAGGGGCTAACTGTTCATCTCCCGAAAATGGTTTAACCATTGTCGTGGGATGGATAGAGGTGCATGGCTGCTGCCCCAGTCAGCGCCAACCCTGGTGGTAACAAAAATGAAATACTTTAGATAACATTAAATTCAACACAAATACAATCTAAAACGTTAGATAATATAATAATCGAAGCCAGCCGGCATTCGTTGTCTACAAAAATCGAAAAAGATCGGGGAGAGGTGGGGGGGGGGAACAACGTGGTTGATAGGAAAGGGAGGGAAGGAAGGGAGTTGGGGGAATGGGAAGGGACAATGGGGAAGACGGGGGGGATACGGGGAGAGGGAAAGTCCAAAAGCTTCAAAGAGAAAAGCTCCCGAAGTCCTGGGGAGGTATGGATCAACTTTTAGGGAGCTGAAAGTGTGCCCGAAGTGAGTTCCACTAGAGTCTGTGAAGTTTGCTTCTCAGGAAAGATCCTTGTGCGCCTGTGTGTCTTCTGATCCATGAGCTAATGCTATGAATGTTGATATGGGTATGAAATCCAAGGACCAACCGATGAGGATACGTTGGAATGGTCGGAGACGGGGAACAGGATAGGATTCAGAGTCAAAGAGGAGAATCAGTAGGAATTCGCCCTACTGGGCTAGATCCTGAGAAATGGGCATCAATTGTCTTTGGGAAATGCGTAGGAAGCAGGTCTTTTGCAAGGTTGAAGTCTGTCATTCCCAAAATCTTAGTGGAGATATGTTGACTGGGTTTGGTGATGCACTGTCAACCCTTGAGATTACTTTAACAGAGCAGAAAAAGGGATTCTGGAAGGTCCTCAACGTCAGAGAGGAGAGATTTCAGGGAATGTAGCCCACATGACCTGTCCCTGAGGAAAGAGATGCAAGTTTTAGAGGATCTTCTGTAGTCAGGTGGGCAAAGCTTCCCTCAAGCGTCTGCTTTTGTTTGTTTTCCATAGGGGGGAAATTGGACTGGCAAGAGTGGGTCAATTGGAGGATCCTGCTTGAAGATTCGACGTGTCTATTGATGGATCTTGTGATATGAACTTTAGGGAAAGAAGCACCCGTTCGCCTTCCTGTAAAGGGGTGAAGGAGTGGGTTTTACCTTTGTAGGTAAATTTTAGAGCAAAGGGAAAAACCCACCAGTATCTGCTTTCCTTCTGCGCAAGGATCACTAGAAGAGGTTAAAGGGCTCTGCGTTTTTGTATCGTCATGGGTGATATGTTCACAAATATCTGAATATCATGTCCTTGAAAAGAGATATGTGATTGCTGGCGGGAGAGTTTCATAATCTCCTCTTTTACTCCGTAGTAGTACGGTTTCACCACCACATCCCTGGGGGACCCGTCCTTCCTGGGGGGTCCCAAGGATCTGTGAGCCCTGTCCAACTCCAGCTTATGTGGGGATAATGTAGGTATGAGGCCTTTGATCAGGTCTAGTGCAGCTTTGGGGACGTCTGTGATAGATTCTGGGATGCCTTTGACCCTCAAGTTCTCCCTTCTTGAACGATTTTCAAGATCGTTGATCCTATTTAAGGCTACATCCATTGGTTCTTGTATAACCTGAATATGATCTGTGTTTTGATTGGCTTTTGACACCGTGAAATCAAGTTTCTGTTCAATTGCTTCTATTCTGGTGCCCAGGTTTTGAAAATCAGAATGGATGTCATTTGTTATTTTGTTGGCTGTGTGTTCCAGGCCCCTCTCTAGTAGCTCCGACAGCTTAATAAAGAGATCTCCTGCATTCTGGGGCATGTCAGGGTCTGGGCCTCCTGAAGTATTAATAGTGTCCTGGTGGTTAGGAGTATTCCCCATAGGAGATAACATATAGTTAGCCAGGGATCGTTCAATAAACAATTCTGGGGACGCTGGTGAAAGGGATACATTGAGGGGAGCAGTGGAGGTCGCTTGAAGAGTGAAGGCAAAGGATGCAGGGGCGATCACTTGCCTGTTTTCAGCTAGTCCCCCTGTGACTGTGTCTCGTGGCTGAGACGCAGCCGCCATCTTGGATTCGGCCTGCAATCCTACGATGGAGAATTGGGGTCCCAGGTCCCTCCTTGCTGTTCCACCTGGCATAGAGGGGGTGAGGATATGTTCCCCGATCGGATCCCAGAACGTACGGGCTTGCTGCTGTCTCCGATTCGGTGCTAGGGCGGCTGGTTGGCTGGGGCAGTGAGGAGCTCCCGGCTTACGCGGCCATATTGGAGTCCAACGCGCATGCGCCTCCGATAGTTTTCTTTTAATAGGGAAGATGAACAGTAGTTGAAGAATGTATCAGTCAGGTGATGACACACAGAATACTTTCCCATCAACTCCACCTTACAGAGAAGTTAGTGGGACTTATTTCAAGTAACCACAGCTGTTAAATTGTAACCTGTACGTATCTACTGTATGTCATCATCTTTCTGAATTAATGTGATCCTTTCCACTTGAAAGGTAGAGATGACTTTTAGCTCTTAGGTTGTATCACTCACTTCATTCACTCTACCCACTGTGGAAAAGTGTCCCTCAGATCATTGGCTTGACAATTCCCCTTACATTTAAAGTAATAATTAGCAGAACTTGACTGTTTTATTTTCTTTCACTTTATCTACCCAGCGAAAGTAGAGTAAAAGTGTAGCTGCTAATATATAAAGGAAAGAAAAATGAAATAAAATATTTTTTACATTTATTCGGTATTGGGCAGCACAGTGGCTACCCATGGTTCTTGGTTCAATTTCCAACCAAGACACTACCTGCATAGAGTTTGCGTTTTCTCCCTGTGCTTTTGTAGATTTCCGTTGGGTTCTCTGTTTTCCTCCCACACTCCAAAGACATACTGGTAGGTTAATTGGTTTAAGTGGTCCTTGTCTAAAATGGCCTTGGTATGGAATTTTTGGACCAATCTATTGCTTGTCTCTTTATATTTCTATTTTGTTTACACTGTAAGCTATCTATTATGGTTATAAATAATAAAAATGTATTCAATTTTAAAATGGCCTTGGTATCTGTGTATGCATGTAAGATAGGGATCTTCGATGTTAAGCTCCTTAAAGGCAAGGACTGATGTGAATGTACAGTATGTGAAGTGTGTGAATTAGGATACTGGCATGAGCTCTGCTAAACAGGTTGGGTAAAAATATGACTAAATTAATGCTCAAAGATCAATCATGGTTTATTCCTATCAGAGAATAGGAATCTTAAAATCTTAAAATGTTTTGGGTGCTATAAATCTTGCATATTTCACCTGTGTGGATCACCCAAAAATGGTACAAAAAACTTGTAACCTCTTTATGAATTTAATTTAGAAAAAAAAGCACCCTCACATTAAGTTATCCACATTACGACTCGCTGAAGATGAATGAGGCTTGGCTGTCACACACACTAAAGCTT
Organism: Lithobates clamitans; assembly: GCA_037952925.1. Classification (NCBI taxonomy): domain Eukaryota; kingdom Metazoa; phylum Chordata; class Amphibia; order Anura; family Ranidae; genus Lithobates; species Lithobates clamitans. Next base: position 1,899,195 of record JBBGZY010000654.1, on the reverse strand, counting down.
CAACAGCTGTCAGGTTTGGAAATAGAGGACCTAACAGACCCCATATAGGGTCTTCTGTTGTCCCTCTTTACGAAATACCCTTTAATTCCCCATTTGAAGGCAGAAACCTTTGAGTTACAGCTCGGTAATCCAATTTCTCCATTGTGAAGGGTACATGCAATACACTCCCATATGGTCTTACTCATGTAACACCCTTTACTTTAGGTAGGTGTTAGAAGTAGGATTTTTGTAGTGCAGGTAAATTTAATCAGGCCTAGCTGTAAACTATGCCTGTTTGTTTTGATCTGTGTGGGCTGGGAGTGACTCAGAGTAGACTGGTGACTCACAGATAGCATCATCTTTCGGTTACCTCCCTTCTGCTTCTAGAGGATTCTAGAAGGAAGGAGAGGAAGAGAGGTGGAGCTGTCTGGGGTGTCTCAAGGAGCCCTGACCAATCCCCAGCTAGGATTGGCAAGGGGCAGGCCTCCTTAATATACCCAGGGTTAGACCAGCTGGGAAGGAGTTGTCGGGCGGAAGAAGCTGGAGATGGAGCACTAGGTTGTTGGGCCTTTGACGCATTCCCCAGTCTGGGGGGGGGGTGACCTTGGGCCTGAGGGGTTTGGGTGCAAGTCAGAGCCTACCTAAGTAACAAAGGAGGATCTGGACAGGAGGCACAAAGAGGAACCAAGAAAGACAGCAGAAGCTAGCGTTGCCAGGCAAGTATCCAGGATGGATCCACCAGAGTGCAGCCAGGAGGGCTGGTGAGTGAAAGGCACAGTTGGGAGAGCTGGGGAGGCATGCCGGAGCAGACTGGGAATGTGCAGTCTGAGATAGATGTAGCGCCTGCAGGAGAGACTGTGATGTCATGGGCAGTGAAGTCGGGCAGCTGCCGCCAAGAGGGTTGGCAGGGCCTGAAGGGGAATGACTGGGAGCAGCAGTCCACCAAGGTCAGCTAGCATTAAAGACTTTCCTATTTTTGTTGCTACACTAAAGGGGTCCGCGGTCCCTGCCTGCAAATGGCAGTTTCTAATGCCTGACAAAGTCAGAGTTGGACCTAACCATCTGCTAGCTGTACCAGGAACCAAGTATTGCAAAGCAGAGAGGAACCGTCTACAAATAAGTGTTGTGCTGGAGGAGACTGAAACTCTAGAAGTGAAAATAGAGATTCCAACTGATCACCTTATTGATTCCATTATTGATTCTGGGCATCCCATAATTTTCCTTACCCTATCCAAGCTTAAAATCCCTCAATAAAATACAAAACACACATAATGACTGTTCATTGTCTCAAAGTGTCTGGGAAGTGAATGCCGGGCTGGGGCAGGGTGACAGGTGGACCACAATATCCAGCAGCCCCTACGGGGGTACCGCTACACTCAAGTGGTACCTCAAGTGGTACCTTAGGGCTGACCCAAATTGTCCTAGATGTGACAGAGGATCATCTATGCATTAAGATAAAAAGCCTTCTCTGTGCAGCAACCCCCCCCCAGCCCCCCTAACACTTACCTGAGGTCCCTCTCTGTCCAGCGATGTCCACGAGTGTCTCAGCTATCTGAGATTCTCCCTCCTGATTGGCTGAGACACAGCAGCGGCGCCCTTGGCTATTACTGCTGTCAATCAAAGTCAGCTAGCCAATCAGGGGGTGGGGCTGGGTTGGGGCTTCTTGTCTGAATGGACACAGGGAGCTGTGACTCGGCTCAGGTGCCCCCATAGCAAGCTGCTTGCTGTGGGGGCACTGAACAGGAGGGAGGTGCCAGAAACACAGAAGAGGGACCCGAGAAGGGGAGTTGCCGGGCTGCTCTGTGCAAAACCATTGCAACAGAGAACGTAAGTATAACATTGTTTGTTATTTTTATGGGGAAAAAAAGAGACTTTACAATCACTTTAATACATATGTTTTGGAGATTCCCCAAACTCCATTGGTATTGGTGTGCCTTTGTAACTTTTATTTCCTTCATCTTTCAAGTAACTGTATCACTTGACCTTAAAGGGGTTGTAAACCCTTGTGTTTTTTCACCTTAATGCATCCTATACATTAAGGTAAAAAAACACCTGTCATTGACTGGCCCACCAGCTTTCCCGATATACTTACCTGAGCCCCGTATTCCTGTTGCCGGAGACGTGTTCTCCCTCTCTCCACGGGGTCCCGGCTCTTGATTGGCTAGATTGATAACAGCGCAGCTATTGGCTCCCGCTGCTGTCAATCAAATCCAATGACGTGATCGCCGGGGGCGGGGCCGAGTCCGGCATTTGTGTCTATGGATGCAAATGCTGGACTCGGGATTGCACCCCCAAGGTAACCCCCCGGGACAGCACTTCTCCTAGGGGGTTATCTGATGTGGGGAGGAGCTGCGACAGCCGCCGGGGAACCCCAGAAGACGAGGTTCTGGGACACTCTGTGCAAAACGAGCTGCACAGTGACGGTAAGTATGACATGTTTGTTGTTTTAAAAAAAAGAAAAATAAACCCTTACAATCACTTTAAGATAGGTTTGTTGACTAATAATAGTAACCTGCGCTTCTACTATATCTGTAGAGGGCCATGTTCCTATTATCAGTCTGCTTTATATGTGCGTAAGATAAAAGCTCAAAAATGAGTATCTCCGGGTACACCAATATTTGATGAGTGGAAAAATCAGGATAACGCTACTATTTCCTGGGAAAAAATTGTATTGCAACACAGAAATTGTCAACAAAAATTTGGCCCCACTGGTAACTCAGAGGTTGTTTTCTTTACTACCCTGATTGAGTGTGCCTCAAATACTGTATACATGTTTTTTGTACTTATTCAGGCATATGGAATTTGAATAATGTATACTACAGTTTTGTGACCTTTCATTGCACATATGAATGACAAAAGGCTATTTTGATGTTTTTTTTTAATTGAAACAAGAGGTCAATATTGCATAAATAAAGTTGAATGTTCATTGGTTTGTTACAAGGCAGATCCACTAAATTGTACAAGATTGTTTCTACTCGTACAATGCGTTTGTACAATGTCACTATGTTGTATGTTAATGACCTTTTTTTTAAGCATGTAGATATATCATGGCACCTGCACTTTTGTTTTGTTTTTTTGTATGTTTAGAGTAAAAAAAAAAAAAATTACACATCCAGTGTAAGCAAAATTCTATAAAAAACATCGGATTTAAAGAGGAAGTAAACCCTCTTTAAAAAAACGTCGTCCCGGAGTTACTTCCGGGTATCGCCGCTCTGGCGCTGTGATTGCCCGGAGCCGCGATGACGTCACTCCCGCACATGCGCATGTGGGGCCACCGGTAATGGCACGGAGACTGCAGCAACGGCACATAGGTGCCATTGCTTCAGTTTTCCCCAGTGCGCATGTGCTGATGTCAGGGATATCTCTTAAACCGTGCAGGTTTAGGAGATATCCCGGGTAGCTACAGGTAAGCCTTAATATAGGCTTACCTGTAGCATAAGGTTGTAAAATAGGGTTTACAACCACTATAAAAAATTTTGTTAGCGTGGGCGGAGCCAGTGGCTGACATGTAAGCAGCAGTGTGAAAGAGCTTCGGCCGGGATGAAATCTCCTGTTATCATCCTGAGTGTCAAAGACACAGATCCTACATTACACTGGACGCCTAACCTCCTACAGAGCTGGCAGAGCTGACTACCATGGTGAAATACGGGCCAACGCCCATGGAATCCGCCGTGGAACATGTGTCCCGTTTTGCCTGGGGATCCCAAGATGGCGGCAACCACGAGGAGAAGACCCAGGGAGCACGCATGCAGAGGAATGGAGCTGACTGCTCACCCATGGACTCTGGCTGTTCGTGGTTAAGGCAGAACCCTCCCTTAAACAAATTATGGAGGCCATACACACCTGCCAATCTACCCTGCCTGAGCATATAGATGGCATGAGGGCTGAAATGTCTTTCCTTAAGCAAGATGTGCAGATTATTAGGGAAAGGGCCACAGAAGCAGAACAGTGAATCAGTGACCTGGAAGATGTAGTCTGCCCATTAGAGGGCACGGTGCAAACTATACAAAGAGAAGTTACTGCCCATGCTGACAAATTTTGAGATATGGAGGACCGCCAGAGATGGAACAACGTTCGATTTGTGGGATTCCCAGAGGGTACACAACCTGAAGATTTTCTGGAACTTTGGCTTAAAGACAATATGGTGGATGCTACTTTCTCCCGTCTGTTTGCTATTGAAAGGGCACATCGGATCCCCTCTAAACCATCACATTCCGGGTCACACCCATGCCCGATGATTGCACGCATCCTACATTTTAGAGATCGAGAAAATATCCTCCGTGCAGGACAGTCTCTGGGGGCCTTACAGTATAATGGCAACCGCATTTCTATACACCCTGATTTCTCTGCAGCAACACAGCGGCAGTGTGTCAGTTTTGTTCATGTGAAAAAAAGTCTGCGGGAATTACAATTAGCATACAGTATGCTTTACCCTGAAAAATTGAGAGTGGTGGATAGAGGCAACGTTTATTTCTTCAACACCCTTTCGGATGCCTCACGCTGGTTGGATGCCAGAGGGTGCTCTAGCCCTGATGAACATCGTTGATTGCTCTGAACCTCTTAAAAAGTGGGAGGCACATATACAAACTATTGTAATTCCTACACCGTTCACCTGATTTGGATGTAAATACCCTCAAATTAAAGCTGAAAGTCTGCAGTTAAAGCACATCTTGTTTGTTTCATTTCAAATCTATTGTGGTGGTGTATAGAGCCAAAAAGATTAGAATTGTGTTGATGTCCCAATATTTATGGACCTGACTGTATGTGCTCTCCAATGCCCCGATCTGCATTCCGAAAAAAACATTTTGCTATATTAATTCACTGCTAAGCTCCTTTCTGTGGGGTTCCAAGGCAGCCAGAGTCTCCATGAGGATCTTGCAACTACCGGTGGGAAGAGGAGGATTGGCGTTACCTGACCTTTGCCTCTACTATCTTGCATCACAGCTGGTGCATATACATTGGGAAATGTTTCCACAATTTAACAACGTGGCTGAGGCAGTGGAAGAGGCGGTTGTTACTTTCTATGAAGCCTTGTAAAACTTTTTCTTTCGAGGGGAGGTTCCCTACAGAGGGAGGCAGGGTGATGCTCAAATCTGCTAAACGTATCCTAGGGATCTGTCTGAAACATATAGCAGATGACCCTCTTCACTTATCCCCAACACTCCACTATGGTTCAACCTGTGTCTGAAATAATTTTTCCATCTGCAAGATGGCTATAAATGGTCTAAATTTGGACTCACATACCTCCACCAACTATATGATGTGGGAGACCTCAAAACATTTGCACAACTGAGGAGGGAACAGGGAGTTGCTGACTCCTGGGCATTCCAATATACCAGACTAAAACACGCCGCACACACTCAGTTTGGGACTGAATCAATCTCTTTAGAAAACATGAACCTGGAAAAACTCCTTGGCACCCTTGACCACACTAAATTAATATCTAGCTATTATAGTCTATTGATAGGCAAAGATAACCCAAAAGAGAAGAAAATTAGGGAAAGATGGACCAATATTAAACCTGAGCTAATTGAGGAACAGTGGGAGGCAGTGTTGGCCTCATATATGCCCACAGTTATCTCGGCCAGAGACAAAATGATACAACTCAGGTACTTGCACCAAATGTACTACACACCCCTTAGACTGTATAAAATGGGAAGGAGAGACTCTCCCACGTGTCATAAATGTTTGGCATCAGAAGGATCATTTCTTCATATGGTGTGGGATTGTAACAGGATTCGTCCTCTCTGGTCACAGGTGACCCAATTTATTGCTGATACATTTGATCTCCCAAATATTTGTAGTCCATTATTGGGACTTCTGGGCATTATTGAGGAGTAACAATATGAGAACTTTACTGCAATTACTATTCTTCTATGTCCGTAAGCTGACTGTCATCAATTGGATTAAGAGAGACCATCTCACGTTAACTTCCTAGAAGGGCCTGGTTAATGCTAATGTAACATTATATAAACTGACTTATGAAGCCAGAGGATGCTCAAAAAAATTCAATAAAGTTTGGGGTAAATGGCTCAATTCTGGAGATACTGTACAAACTGACACTTAAGATGTTTCTTTTGAAAAATGTATGCTCTGAGATCTGAATGCATTGTAATTAAAGAATATGATTTATAGATACTGGCACACATCAGCACACATCACAAGAGTCTACGGAGGAATTTATCTCTGGATTAGTTTTATTTCTTCTTTACATGACTATATTACACGTTATACATAGCATGGTAACAAAATCAAAACAAAAAAAGTGCTATTTGTACTATTGGCTAAATTGAGTTCTGAAATATGGATGCCTAAGACTTCATAAAGAAAACTATGTGATATTATGTACACTACACGAATGTAACCTGCCTTCATTTTTCCTAATATGTATGTACACTTGGCAAATAAAATCTTAAAAAAAAAAAAAATTGTTTGCATTGTCAGTGCTATAAAATACCTGTAATAATTATAACAATTTATTCTTACCCTGAACCTGTAAAGGCTTGTGTCAACCATAGCCTTTCCTATTGGAATGCTATACTGCTTAGACTTATGCAATCAAATATACAGTAGAGCGTTTGGCAAGAAAAGGCTGCATTCATGTTTTGTATCCTAATCACTTTTTGCTAGCTTGTGGTCTCCTCTTGGAGAAAGGACCCACTGCATCTGAAGAGCCACAACACAATACCAAGAAGATCAAATGAACCCTCTGAAACCTTTTTTCAAAGGCATGTCAAAAGCAGAGAAACAATGCCAGTGTTCACAACACCTAAAGCAGTTGCAAGTTTGAAGGCATTCTGATAGTGAAGCTAACCTGTACTGCACTTTTTTAATGCATTTGTACACTTATATGGATACGTCAGGATTATAGATGAATAAGTTTTATTGGGGGACCAATGTAAAGCCATCTTGGCAATCACTGGGTCTATGATAATACCAAGCAGTGTATCATAACACATTGACCATAATGGGGCCTCTGTGTGTAAGAGCTGTTTTTAACTACAACAGGCTGTTTTTTTTTAACTACAACAGGTCAATATGTATAAAGTGTGGTTAATCAGTCTGGGTCCATTATGACACCCATGGGCTCTCTGTGGAGTTACATTTTTTAGTAGATAGATAAATGTACCAGTGTCCCCGTGCTATACATATACCTCCACCCTTGATTTGTTCCCACAAACCCATAGCACCTTTACTGCTTCCTCAGTACAGATTTACTTTAGATTTAATATTCTTTCACACATAATGAAACGGGAAAGAATGTGACTTACAGCATTATAAAAGATTATACGGTATTTTCTACTTCCTCCTACCAAATCATACTGTCATTTCAGAAAGCAAAGTTTGATATGGAAGAAAATTAACAATACTGATCCCAATCAACTAAAAGTTCATATCAGGTGACAGGTTACAGAGATTTTCTGCTTCACAGATTGTGCCATCAGATTATATCAGAGGCATATTTATCTGGGTTCTGGTGCTAATAGAACACAGATTATGTTTGTTGCCAGATTAAATGCCAGTTTGATGCCATACTCAAATTAAAAACCCCACTGATGTTTATCGTCTTCTTTTCTTTGGACCTGATCCTCCTCCCCCCTCTAGTGCCTTTTTTAAGTGGGGTTTTTAATTTGAGTTCAGCCTAGTTATCCCAGGGTGAACAGAATGTTCTCAGCCAGGGCCTAAAATTTGCACCTCCACGTAAGCTTAATAAATTTGAGAATTTTATTGACATGCATAAGTTCATTCACAAAGTAAATATTAAGAGACACTTTATTTTAAACCCAAACAGGGAATCAAAGTCAAATTACCTCCAATACCTCATCTCAGGTCAACACAGGTGATGGGGGCATTATTCCTACCCAGCATACTAATTTTTCAAATGCTTCTTTGTTTAACCCTCCAGGATTTGTTGCTCCATCGATACAGGTTTTCAAAAAATAGTCCTCAAGGATCTGATAGCCCTCAAGATCCCTAGAACAGGAACCATGTGTGAGTTCCAGCAAGGTCTAAAACAAATCTGCGTACGTAATGACATTGTCATACGTCCTGCAGACAAGGGAGGGGGTATTGTTATTCTTGACAAATATGACTGCCTTGAGGAGATGAATAGGCTTTAATCTGATCACTCAACTTATACACCACTGGCTTCAAACCCTACGGTAAAGTTCAAAAGAGAACTCTTAGGTCTAGTTGAGGATGGCTTTCGGCAAGGAGTTGTGAATAAAAAAGAAAAGGCATACCTGGTACCTCAGTCCCAAGGGTGCCAGTTATGTACTACTTACCGAAAATCCATAAAAATCTTTTAAAACCACCAGACCGTCCTATAATTAGCGGTATCGACTCGGTGACGGCCAGGATAGCTAGATATGTGGATGAATTTTTACAGCCATTAGTTACAGCAACCCCTTCCTATTTAAGGGTTATGACACAAGTTATCAACCTTTTACAGGAACAGGAATGGATAGATGGCTGAATATTGGCGATGGCAAATAAGCATCGCTCTACACAATTATATCTCACCAACAGGGATTAATAAATTTTACCTCGATCAAGATCACTCTTTACCACAGACTCAGAAGGATTTCATTATTGAACTTCTGGTTTTCGCAACAGGCCATAACTATTTTTGGTTCAGAGGCAATTTCTACCTACAATTTTGTGGTGTGGCTATGGGCGTTAAATTTGCGCCCAGCTTAGCCAATTTATTATGGCCTATTGGGAAAAAGAGGTGATTGATACTAACCCCCTGAGAGTTACGCCTTTGGAGGAGGTACATTGATGATGTCCTCCTCCTTTGGTAAGGCGATTCATCCTCTCTTGAGACGTTCTTTGCCAAACTCAGTCGGAATGCTAGGGGTATCTCCTTGCAGCATGAGATGAGTCATTCACAGATCCATTTCCTTGATCTCAATAATACTGTCAGGGACGACCATCTAATTACTACCACGTATTTTAAGGAGACTGATCGTAATGCCTATTATCCCCTATCTAGCTGCCATCATGCATCATGGCTAAATGCAGTTCCCAAGGGCCAATTCCAGTGAATCAAGCGGAATTGTACAGATATCTCAGATTACCACCAACAAGCAGAAGTTATGAGAACTAGGTTCCTCGTTAAGGGTTACTTGGAGAGGGATATCGATAACACAATAGAAATGGTTGGGAACATGGATAGGGATAATATGCTACATAGGATAAGAGGGACTCCTTATGGACTGGATAACAATCAATTTGGATGGTCCATGATTACGGGCTACTCCAACTAACATTTTTCTGTAAAAAGGATCCTCAGTAAACACTGGGGTATCTTAAAAAATGATAAGGTACTTAGTTCAGTGATTCCTGACCGTCCTGTAGTAGTATATAGCAGCATCTCTGCGACATAGTCTTCTTCTTTCAATCCATTTAAGGTTTTTTCCCTGCAGAAAATGCAACATTTGCCAGATTAACTCCTTTAGGGGACGTAAGTGTCAGTCTTTCCTGTCCACACAGACACATAAGACGCATAACATTGAATCATTTATTACATGCTCTACGGAATATGTGGTTTATATAATTCAGTGTCCGTGCTCTAAACAGTATATTGGATGCACTAAAAGGACGTTACATGTACGTCTACCTGAGTATGTGGGGAATATCAAACGTGGCTTCAGAAAATGCCTATATAAGTCGCCGCACACCTCGCAGACGGCATTACAGCGGGAGAGAGCGTTGTGTCAACATCGGAAGAAGAGAAGAGGGGAGAAGACAACAAAGAAGACCGGGCCTCGCTAGCAAGATAGCGGGGGAGTCCGGCAGAAGATACCGGAGAAGAACCGGACAGCAACAGAAGAACCGGACAGCAGGAGAAGACCGGGCCCCTGCTAGCAAAAGAGCATCAAAAGAGCAGAAGATAGCGGAGGAGCCCGGCAGAAGAACCGGGAAAAGAGGCCGGACAGCGTGGAGAAGAACCGGACACCGGAAGAAGAGGCCGGAGAGTGCGGAAGAGACCCCCGAAGACGGAAGAAGACCCCCGGAGCTGCCTAATAAATTACTTTAAAAACCTGTCTAGTGTGTTTTTTTTCTTGACACTTTTTTCCCCCCAGGTGAATGGGTAGGGGTACCATGTACCCCATACTCATTCACGTAGGGTGGGGGGCCAGGATCTGGGGGCCCCCTTATTAAAGGGGGCTCCCGGATTCTGATAAGCCCTCCGCTCGCAGACCCCGACAACCAACGGCCAGGGTTGTTGGGAAGAGGCACCAAACCGCATGTAAGGCCCCTTTCACACTGGGGCATTTTTCTCGCGCCATAGCGCTAAAAATAGCGCCTGAAAAACGCCCTAAAGAAGTGGCTCCATTCACTCCAGTGTCAATCGGGCTTTCACACTGGAGCGGTGCGCTAGCAGGACGGTAAGGCCCCTTTCACACTGGGGCGGTGGGGGCGTCTGCGGTAAAGCGCCGCTTTACTGTCATTTTAGCGGCGTTATTCTGCTGCTAGTAGGGTGGTTTTAACCCCCCCTGCTATCAGCCGAAAAGGGGTTAAATCCACCCGCAAAATGCCGCTGGAGCCCTCACTGGAGTGAATGAAGCCGCTTCTTTAGGGCGTTTTTCAGGCGCTATTTTTAGCGCTGTATAGCCTAAAAACGCCCCAGTGTGAAAGCGGCCTAAAAAATTCCTGCTAGCAGCACCTTTGGAGCGGTGTATAAACCGCTCCTGCCCATTAAAATTAATGGGACAGCATGGCTATACCGCCGGCAAAACACCGCTGCGGCAGCGTTTTGTGGGCGGATTTATATAAACCCCTTTTCGGCCGCTAGTGGGGGGTTAAAACCGCTAGCGGCCGAATACCGCCGGTAAAGCGGTGCTAAAATAGTGCAGTTTTTTTCCGCTGCTGCCCGCACCGTCCCAGTGTGAAAGGGGCCTAAGGCCGTTCAGGTCTGCCTCGGACCTGCGGAACTGAACAGACACTCCATAGTCCTCTATGAAGGGTCGGATGTCCGCTGACATCCGACCCACTCCAATCCGAAAAAGTGTAACGGAGAAAAAACCTATTTTTCCACACGTCTGCGGATCGGATGACTACGGACTCTATGGTCCGTCATCATCCGATCCCCCATAGAGGTGAGCAGCACTCTGACAGGTCCGTCCCCGCACAGTGTGCAGAGACAGACCTGTCATCTGCCTGCTCAGGGGGGATCGACGGAGCGATCCCCCGCTGAGCAGAGCGGGCTCCGTACACGGACACGTCCGTGTGAAAGAGCCCTAAGGCCAATGCCCTTTGTACAAAAATCCACCGGAAAGTTTGTACAAAGTCCCATCGTGTGTATGAGGCTTAAACACCAGAAATTCAAGTTTTCATATCTTTAAAGGTCACCATACACTGGCCAATCAGTTAGATCTTCCATAAATTAGATTCAGTGCAAGAGCCTGTTTGATTTTCTACAATTAGAAGTAATTCTTACAGTGCATCTTCCTATTACCGCTTTAGTCTAATGCTCTCTTTCCACTATTTCAACCCCAAAGTTGCGTGATTTACAATGTGCTTTTTCGGCTTGTTTTCCACTATTGCAACTTGTCGTGGCACTAGGGACTGAAAAGTTGCATCACAAGTTCTACCCCATGATTTACAATCAAAAAAAAAAAAAATCTCGATTCCCCTCAAATGTCTACAATTAGAATAGGATTGTCATAAACTTGATTTTAGTTCAGTGCTCTAAATCAGTGCTTCTCAACCCTGTCCTCAAGTACCCCGCAACAGGCCATGTTTGCAGGTTTTCCTTCATCTTGCACAGGTGCTTTAAATCAAAGTCAATGGCTTTGCATTTTGGACAGCTATTTTGGATAAGATACATTTCCTAAACATGTCCTTAAGGATTAAAACAACATTAGGCACAACATCTTGAGAAAGAATTTTAAAAATAATGCAGCACAGACAGTTAAATCAAAGTGAACAACGTAAAAACAACAAAAATTGCAAACATAAAAAAAGATTTCATGGTAAAATAACCACCACCCAAAAAATACAACAAACCAAAGTAACAAATAAATTGCATAAAAACACATCTGTTTTGCAACAACATAACAAAATACAAATAGAAAATATGTGTTAGAAACTCGATAAGGACACCCAAATGTACTCTCTTGCCAGCCCCCCCCCCCCCCCACATACACACAATCTTGGCTCTTTTCAGGGCAAAGTAAAGATTGCTATCTGCAAGCTTTATATAACATAGTTAAAATCTCAAAATCTCTGCGCTTAGGACATATAGCAGAAAGAGGGGGGGGGGCAGATGAAGAGGGGGAGGGGGGGGAGGGGGGAGAGAAGAGAAAAAGGAAAATAGTGAGGTATGCTGCCTCCCCAGGTTAAGTCCCCAAAAGGACTAACATGTAATGGATAGTAGGTGGGGGTATGGCGCTCCCTATTGAGATGTGGAATGTTAAATTAATGTGCATATACGGTGACTATAGCAAATGGGTTAATTAATAAAAAAGGTGAAGACTGTGAGACTCTAAAGGTGAATCCATATAATGTAAAAATACTTTATAAAAAATGTATGTATATGTATATGCAATCCCTAGTGTATTGCATATACCTCTAAATCACCAATAGTATCAGAAAGTGCCACTAGGTGCTGCTGCTGAGCAGCTATTGTGATAAATCCAACTTATATGTATGCAAAATTATTGACATATAGCAGTGCAAAACCATATAAACGACAGTGCAGTATATATATATGGCAGTGCAACCCAACATACACGTATATATATAACCGTGCAATCCAGTAAAGTGCAATATAGTGCAATCAAGTCCAAAAAGAGCCAAAAAAAGAAAATTGTGAATGACATCAAAATTAAAAATTCCTTTCTCAGTAGGTGAATCCCAGTTTGAATGGCAGCAGAAAAGTTCCAACAGCTAAGTGACTTTGGTGCCCACAGAGATAAATCCGTGACTTCTGTGCTCCCCTTTTGGCTCCCCACTCACCAGCTTCCACTACCCCTGCAGGGGTGACAGGCACTCTTGGATCCCAAGGCCGTCCTCTTATCCGGTATCCCGTGGTTGCTGAGATGGGATGCCTCTCTCCCAGGGGTTCCGGACTACCACCTCATACCATGTCCAGAAAGGGGATCACCAGCAAAAGCCCTCATAAAAAGAGATGCCACCTCATAGTGTAGTATAATTAAAAGCTTTAATGGCATAAAAACTCCCCAATGGGGAAAAAACACATCGCACTACACTATGGGTGAAGCCGATAGCCAGGAAGTGCTTGGACCGCACGCCACACGCTGCGGGGAAGCACTTCCTGGCTATCGGCTTCACCCATAGTGTAGTGCGATGTGTTTTTTCCCCATTGGGGAGTTTTTATGCCATTAAAGCTTTTAATTATACTACACTATGAGGTGGCATCTCTTTTTATGAGGGCTTTTGCTGGTGATCCCCTTTCTGGACATGGTATGAGGTGGTAGTCCGGAACCCCTGGGAGAGAGGCATCCCATCTCAGCAACCACGGGATACCGGATAAGAGGACGGCCTTGGGATCCAAGAGTGCCTGTCACCCCTGCAGTGGTAGTGGAAGCTGGTGAGTGGGGAGCCAAAAGGGGAGCACAGAAGTCACGGATTTACCTCTGTGGGCACCAAAGTCACTTAGCTGTTGGAACTTTTCTGCTGCCATTCAAACTGGGATTCACCTACTGAGAAAGGAATTTTTAATTTTGATGTCATTCACAATTTTCTTTTTTTGGCTCTTTTTGGACTTGATTGCACTATATTGCACTTTACTGGATTGCACGGTTATATATATACGTGTATGTTGGGTTGCACTGCCATATATATATACTGCACTGTCGTTTATATGGTTTTGCACTGCTATATGTCAATAATTTTGCATACATATAAGTTGGATTTATCACAATAGCTGCTCAGCAGCAGCACCTAGTGGCACTTTCTGATACTATTGGTGATTTAGAGGTATATGCAATACACTAGGGATTGCATATACATATACATACATTTTTTATAAAGTATTTTTACATTATATGGATTCACCTTTAGAGTCTCACAGTCTTCACCTTTTTTATTAATTAACCCATTTGCTATAGTCACCGTATATGCACATTAATTTAACATTCCACATCTCAATAGGGAGCGCCATACCCCCACCTACTATCCTTTATATAACATAGGTTTCTGTGCTAATGAGGCAATTGCAAACACATGGACAGTCCATGAAACGCATCAAAAACGCGCATGCAGAAAATCACCTGGAACGCGTCCGGACTGCGTTTCTATGGTGTGAACTGGCCCTAAGGGCCCAAAGCACCCTCCCAATGTTGAGGGCATGTGGCCTGGTACGGTTCAGGAGGGGGGCGCTCTCCTCCCTCTCTTTTACTGCAGCCTGCCAGGTTGCGTGCTTGGATAAGGGTCTGGTATGGATTTTTAGGGGGACCCCATGCCATTTTTTTTTAATTTTGGTGTGGGGTTCCCCTTAAAATCCATACCAGACCTAAAGGGCCTGGTATGGATTTTGAGGGGCACCCCCACGCCATTTTTGTTTCTTAATTTCAGGGGAACCCCACGCATTTTTTTTTCTTAATTTAGTTTTTTTTTCTTAATGCTGTTTTTATCAATGAACTTTTATGTGTATTGCCGGACCGACATTTCATTATAGCCGCGAAGTGAACCAGCGTTAAAAAAAAGTGTAGAGGTGCGCCCGTTCAACCTATGCAAATGCATTTACGTTGCTTGACATTTACTAAGATAGTTCGGCGCACTGAACTAACGCATTTGAATAAGCACAAATGCCGTTTGAGCATGCGCAGTGCATAAATTGACCTCCCGCAGTACTAAATGTATTTGCCGGCGCAGCCGGCTTGTTCGGAGAAAGTTACTTTCTCATTCTATTTTGGGCATATTTGTGACTTGGGCAGTTAGTACCATACTTCCTCACATCACCCCCATAATATTGGCACTTCCAGCTTGTTTACATTTTCAGTTAAAGAATCCGTGCGACATGTCTATAGTGGCCCACCGATCGCCTCTTCCCGTGCGGGAATTGCGCTGTGTTACCGGCGCATATGTTTTGTAAATACGAAAATGTAATTTGCGCATTGGCATTGGCCGCAACTCATGGCACAAAAGCTTCATAAATCAGCCCAACTGTGTGCTTGCACAGCATGCCTGTAAGGTATAATGGGAGTAGAAGGGACATAAACTGACCACTCTGGCATGACTTAGTCATGGCAAGGTCAGTTTATCCAGGAAGAGGGGAACTGGCAGAACTAACTAGGTATTACATAACATGAACAGAAAAAAATAACATAATTATATATAAAAAAACTCTTAAAGAGACAGACTATTAAAATCCAATTTGTAAGGTTACAAATTTTTAGGTAAGCAAAACCAATACATTGTAATATATTACAAATAAATAAAATACAAAAAAAATTCTATATAGATCAGGCAACAAAAAAGAAGATATGTCTTTTTCACAGTGTGTATTTTAACAAAATGTGTTATTTTATGAAGCAAGCTAAGTGTTTTGTCAGCGTTTCTAAAAATAAATACTCTTTTGCATCTTAAATCGAGCATGAGCCTATAAATTTGAGTTTATGCCAATAATGAATCAGTCTGTATGCAATATTTACAGCCTAGAGCAAAACATTATATTCTTCAGTAGCTGTTACATAGGGTACATGCACAACATATACAAATCTTAGTTTTATTCTGTTAATAGAAGAATGCATCATTCCTGAGACTTTGGCTCCACCATCAGATTAAAAATTCAGCAAGCTTTGACTGCAGTTTAGTGTTTTCCTAAACACACATAGCCATGAAAGTAACATAGGGATCGTATAAAATAAAGGTCATATGTTTAAAAAATAATTACCCTAGTTGACATATTTTTAGAAAATATATATGCTCCTGCAATTAGTGAATAATAGAGATAAGTGAAATTGAAGGTCTTTGTTTTGCAAAGATGAAAATGAAAATCAGCACATTTTGACAAAATATTGCTATTGAATGAGATGTATTTAAGTCAGTGAACAAGATAAAATCAAAGTGTTTTGGATCATTTGAGGAGCGCATTGGGCTTTAAATGGCTTGTGAGGTTTAAGGAAGATGATTTTAACTATGCTGCATGTCAAAACTATGTTCTTGTGCCAAAACAGGCGATCATGCGCTAAGGACATGACACCAGATATTGTAACAAATGTGGTGTATTCTAAGGAGCTTTTGATTGTTCACCATGTGTAATGATTGCTGGTTACCTGTACGTGCAACTAAGAGTTATGCTATATGTGAACAGTCTGCCTTCCCTTAACAAGTGTTTCATACCCACATATGTAAAAAATTAAGATTAAAAGTGCAGCACTAGCCATAATAAAGTGACAACACTGAAAAATTATATATCATCTTATCGCAACACTTTCAATTAAAAAAAACAATAAAAATTTATGTGCAATGCAGTCCATCAAAATAATCCAGTGCAAAACTAATAGTGCAGTCCAAAGCCACTAAGAGTAATTCAACAGATTGAAAATCTGTTTTAAAGATTCCTAAGTTTTCCTTCCACTTCACAATTATGTGCCACTTTGTGTTGGTCTATCACATAAAATCCCAATAAAATACATTTATGTTCTTGGTTGTAACATGACAAAATGTGTAAAATGTCAAGGGGTATGAACACTTTTTCTTATTCCAACATTTTATTAAGAAATGTAATACAGACTACAGGGTTAAAGGGAGGATCATTCCCAAATTGCGTGGTAACAATAATGTATATAAAAATATCAAAGGAGAAAATCGGGACACAGCCCATATGTTTAACAGAAGTTTGAGAATCAGCCACATAGGTGAGAACCAATATCCTGATACATAGAAAATCAGGAACCTAAAGGTACACAATTGAAGGTTATAGGTAAGGGTCAGGTAGATGAGGACCCACGTGGGTAGAAGTCTGTCGTCCGGTGTGTCAAGAGACGCTGGTGTGTGGGGCCCACTAAGATGTCAATGATCTGGGGCGTATAATTCTTTGTATCACAGATCAGTGTAGCTAGGCAAAGAGAAATGCCCTAAGGGGGGGGGGGCGATCCAAAAAGGGATCTAGGAGAAGAGAGGAGGGGATAGGGAAAGAGAAGGAGGAGGAGCAAGGTGGAGATAAGAAAGAGGACAGGGAAGAGTTGGAATGTTGCCGGGGGAAGGGGGGAATAAAGGGAGGGGGACAGAACCGGTGCCTATGGGGGTAGGTTAGGGGGAGAAGTAGTGAGCTATTAAAAACAGGGGGGAGGAAGTGCTCGACCCATGGCTGCCACAGGCGCTCATATTTTGTAACTTTGTCGAGAATTACAGCCTCGATCTTAGCATGAATCATTGCTTTAGTGATTCTATTTTTAGTTTCCACTGAATTTAAGTGCTTTGATTTCCAGGCCTTTGTGATTGTTTACTTTGCAGCAGTGGTAACCTGTAGGAGTAGTTTGAATTGAAGCCGAGTGATCTCAGCGGGTTTATGGTTAATTAGGGCTACTGCAGGGTCAAGATCCAGAGTATTTCCGACTAAGGTTTGGGCAATGGGGCAATTCCACCAAATGTGTTGGGAGGGTAGGATTGGAGGAATTTATAGATCCGGGCAGGGGTCAAGTACCAGAGCATTAGAACCTTGTAGTTGGATTCGGAGGCCACTACGTTCTGAGAGGCTGATTTAGTGGCCATCCAAATATCCGACCAATCCTTGGCTTCCAGATGAAGGCCCAGGTCAGATTTCCAGTTTGCTACATAACAAAGGGATTAGGAGGGAGGGGGTTTAATAGTTGTGTATAAAGAAGTGAAATTCATCATCTTGAATGGGGATTGCTTTCGCAGATGCGTTCAAATGTAGTCAGATCAGGGAGGAAGGGATCTGTGCGTAAGCACAGAGTGAAGAAATGTTTGAGTTGGAGGTAGCGAAAAATTTCTGATTCAGAGATGCCATGGGATTCGCGAAGGGTGGGAAATGACTTAAAGGTGTCGGGGGTTGTGAATTGGTGGGCTCGGATGAGGTTAGATGAAGACCATTTATGAAAGGTGGAAGGAGAGGACCAAGCAGGGAAGGCGTGGTTATGAAGATAGGACACAAAAGGGTTATAGGGAGACTGTAATCTGAATTCTAAGATTATCCCATAGATGTAAGGAATGGCGGGTGACGGGGTTCTGAAGGAACCTGCGGTCAGCAGGGCACAGCCATAGCAAGTTGGCCACTGAGAGGGGGTCGCAACTGACTGATTCAATTGCCACCAATAGAGGCACTTCTTGAGAGGTGTGATATTTTGGCAGTTGAGCCAAGTGTGCCGCTTGGTAATATTTGGTAAAGTGTGGGAGGGGTATGAATACTTTTTCAAGGCACTGTTTGCGTGTTGCGGAAAAAATAAGCCAAAAGACTTGCACTCCCACGTTGATAGGTCTCAATTGGGTCTGAAAGTGAAATTGATGAGCTGGATTGCAAGAACATTGACAGCTGAATGTCTCTTTCCCATGTACTTGTATAAAGCTGGCAATACATTATGCAATCTGATTGTACAACCTCTGTACTACTTTCTTTAGAAACTATGCAATAGGATAACCCACCTAAACAACCCATATAAAATCAGGCAGGCCCTTGCACTCCTCTAAAGGAGATTGTACAATCAGGTTGTACAATGGATGGACAGCTTAAGCGCTTCAGCCCCGGAAGATTTGGCTGCTGAATGACCAGGCCATTTTTTGTGATTTGGCACTGCGTCGCTTTAACTGACAAGTGCGCTGTCATGCGGTGCTGCACCCAAACAAAATTGATGTCCTTTTTCCCCCCACAAATAGAGCTATCTTTTGGTGGTATTTGATCATCTCTGCGGTTTTTATTTTTTGTGCTATAAACATTTTATTTATTATTTTTTTCAAAAAAAGCTATTTTTTTTCTCAGTTTAGGCCAATATGTATTCTTCTACATATTTTTGGTAATAAAAGTTGCAATAAGCGTATATTGATTGGTTTACGCAAAAGTTATAGCGTCTACAAAATAAGGGATAGATTTATAGCATTTTTAATATTATTTTTTTTTAATAGTAATGGCGGCGATCTGCGATTTTTATCGGGACAGCGACATTATTGGACACTTTTGGCACATTTTTGGGACCATTGGCATTTATACAGAGATCAGTGCTATAAAAATGCACTGATTACTGTAAAAATGTCACTGGCAGGTATAAACAGACGATCAGTCTCTTCTCCTCTCAGAGAACCGGAAACTGTGTTTACACACACAGATCCTGATTCTCGGTGTGGAAAACAGTTTAAAGTTTCTTAAATTATTTGACTCCTTACTGAATCTGCTGCTTTTTTGTCTAGGTTTTATGAGCTTTCCTTCAGTAAAAATAGTTGCTTATAACTGTAAAATGCGTGGGGCGTGGCTACGGCATGCACGAGTGAAGACGTGCTCTCCCTGAGCTCCGTGAGACCCGCTCTACATACAGCCTGAACGGCAGTATTTACTGGGGAATTAACACTCACAAAGATGCCCCCAAAGCGTAAGACGTCCCCGCAACCACAGTGGACCCCCCTAGGCCGGTCAGAATCGCTGGACAATTTCTTCTCTGGGATCCGCAGAGGAACGACAAGTACAGCCAAGATGGCGCCCGGAGGCCACGCTGCCAGGGATGCTTCCCCCATCATCTCCCCACACATGCCTCTGCTATCCCTGCCTCCCCCCTCCCCTCCGGCTCAGACAGCTCAGAAAAGCCCACTGATGGGGGTGATGTATGGGGAGATAGAGACATTTGATCTCACCTTCTCTCCCTACCTACCAAAGCTGACTTGGAGAGGGTTGTCCACAGAGTGGAGAAAGCCATGAGACAAGACATAGAGGCCTTGCAAGCTGACACAGCACACTTGGGTGGTAGAGTTGAGACCCTGGAGATGCAGTGGGAAGAGACTACCCCCACCCTGCAAGCCCTTACAGATCATTGCAAACTACAAGACTGCAGGATTGAGGCCCTGCTGGATCAAATGGATGATTCTGAAAACAGGAGCCGCAGGGTTAACATACGCATTAGGGGCTTGCCTGAAGCCACAGGCCAAAGAGACATTGTACCCACCCTGCAAGGAGTCTTTAAACAAATATTGGGCTGCCAGGCACCTAAACATATTGAGATAGACCGGGCCCACAGAGCCCTGAGACCCCCCTCTGAAGATCCTGACAAGCCTAGAGACATTATTTGTAAACTGCACAAATACTCTCTCAAGGAGCGCATCATGAAACAAGTCCGAGGAGTCAGACATGTGGATTTTGATGGAGCTAAATTATCTTTTTCTCCGGACCTCTCCAGACGCATGCTAATGCAGGGCTGCGCTCTCAAACCATTGCTGGTGGCTTTGCAGGATGCACAACTGCTCAACAGGTGGGGTTTCCCCTTCAGCTTATCCGCAACTAAGGATGGTAAGCAGTCTACCCTACGAAGCAAGGCTGATCTACCCCATTTTTTGGAGTCTTTTGGATTGCCACAGGTGGACATTCCAGACTGGAGGGCTTCGTCGGAGATACCTCTCCCAACTCGCCCTGAACCGTGGCAAGCAAGTCACCGCAGACGTCGATGTGGATCCCGGAGAGGCCCCTCTACTCAAGCACCCCACCTTCAATCCCCTCAGAAGGAAGCCTAAACTAGCGGAACTATCTAAAGTTGGCATCTCAAATGTTCCTGGACGTTACTTGACCCCCCCAGCTGCTGATTCACCTTTTTGCTTAAGATTGAGGTGCAATTTTTGTACCCCATGCTGATAGCGGGTTCCTGAGCAGACTCACTCCCCAAGCTGTATCACCAACCCCCAATAGGTCAACTCCTTGGAGATTTGTTCCCTTTTTGGGAAATGGCGCTGTTCGCTGGTCCTCACCGTTCCCTCGTCCCGGGGGGGGGGGACTCCCGGACAACGGCAAAGTCGCACTTTGTTCTGCCCTTAGGGCTTTTGGTTTTTCTCTGTTTTTTCATTTACTGTTTTTTCTTCCATGTCCTCTGTTGCTTACACCTGCAATAACCGTGGTTTGTCTTTTAGGCTTCCACTCACATTTAATGTGCTCCGTGTGCTACCCCCTGCTGGCCTGGACATGCTGTGGGTTCCTCCTCCTCTCTGCTAGCAGCCTGGTGGCTCCACCTTGTGACCCCCCATCATGGCTAGTCTGAAAGTCGTATCCTACAACGTACGTGGGGTGGGATCCCCTTCAAAACGCAGTAATGCCCTGTACGCATGGTCGGACATTGATCGGACATTCTGACAACAAAATCCATGGATTTTTTCCGACGAATGTTGGCTCAAACTTGTCTTGCATACACAGGGTCACACAAGGTTGTCGGAAAATCGTTGATCGTTCTGAACGCGGTGATGTAAAACATGCACGTCTGGACTATTAACGGGGCAGTAGCCAATAGCTTTCGTCTCTTAATTTATTCTGAGCATGCGTGGCACTTTGTGCGTCGGATTTGTGTACACACAATCTGAATTTTTATAGCAAGCTCTCAAACTTTGTGTGTCGGAAATTCCTATGGAAAATGTGTGATGGAGCCTACACACGGTCGGAATTTCTGACAACAAGGTCCTATCACACATTTTCCATCGGAAAATCCTATCGTGTGTACAGGGCATTAGTTGTGGCTTGGGATAAAATGCACAGGGGCACATATTATTTTTTTGCAGGAAACGCACTTCAACACTGACTCCCCACACATTTATATAACTCTTGGTACCTTAGCAACTCCCCCCGTTCCAAATCAGGAGGAGTTGCCATAGCGGTCCATAAACATTGTCCCTTTATCTTGACAGACCAACTAATTGACCCCAATGGAAGGTTTGTGTTTGTTAAGGGCACCATTTATACCCATAGGTTCACGTTTGCAACTGTGTATGCCCCAAATAACAAACAACTTACTTTTATAGACTCTGTCTCAGAGTCCTTGTCCTCCTTTAGAGAAGGTCAACTTATTCTGGGAGGTGACTTCAATGTCAGCTCCGACCCACAGTTAGATACGTCATCAAGCTGCTCAACCCACTCGCTTGCCTTACTGAAACACTTTCGAAAATCATTGCAGGTGCATACCTTGGTGGACTGCTGGAGGCTACTGCACCCGACAGACAGAGATTATAGCTATTTCTCAGCCACACATAATGTCTATATTCGTATAGACTTCCTGCTGATAGACCAGTACTCCCTAGACTCCCTGGCTGGTGCCTCCATTGGCTCCATCACAATTTCAGATCATGCCCCGGTCTCCATCTCCCTGCGTCCCCTGTCTATGGAGACATGGACATGGAGCTGGCGCTTGAACCAAGGCATTCTGGATGATGCGGTGGCACAAAAACAGGTATTAGATACCATCTACTTGTACTTTGCAGAGAACAAAACTGGCGAGGTGGATATGGGCTCGGTGTGGGAAGGATATAAAGCGGTTGTCCGAGGGGAGCTGATATCTCAAAGGTGAAGACTAAAGAAAGTCAGGGAGGGGGAATTATAGACCTTATTAGGCAAAATTCGGGCAGCAGAACTTTTGCTTTCCACTGATGCTGAGAAGGCATTTGACAGGGTGGACTGGACCTACAAGAGAGTGGTGTTAACCAGGCTTGGCCTGGGCCCCAACATGCTCGCATGGATATCCTCCCTCTACAGTTCCCCAACCGCCAAGTTAAAAGTAAATGGCCTACTGTCAGACGCTTTCCCGATTAACAATGTTACGCGCTAGGGGTGCCCTTTGTCCCCTCTTATTTTTGCTCTGACCCTAGAGCCACTGCTTAACAAAATCTGCCTTAATAAAGATATCAGGGGCTTCACCGTAGGGCCAACAGAACATAAAATGTCCGCCTACGCAGACAACGTCCTATTTTACATCTCGGAACCCCTGATATCACTGCCTAACATCATGGAAGAATTGAGAGAATTCAATTTATTGTCCAATTTTAAGATAAATTACAACAAATCGGAGATACTGTCACTGAATGTCCCCATGGGTCTACGTACACAGCTGCAGACTGCCTTCTCATTTACTTGGTGTCAAACCTCCCTGAAGTATTTGGGGGTCTACCTGCCCGCGAGTTGTTCCCAGCTTTTCACATGTAACTATGCGCCATTGCTCTCTACTATCAGAGTAGATTTGAAGAACTGGGACAAATCCGCCTTTTCGTGGATGGGCCGAGTCAGTGTCCTCAAAATGAATGTGCTACCCCGTATCCTGTTTGTCCTACAGATGGTGCCTATCACCTTGCCTAGGACTTTCTGCTCAACCCTCAACAGCCTGTTTATACAATACATATGTAGTGGGAAATGCACCAGACTGGCCCTCCGCGCGATACAACGTCCCAATGAAAGGGGGGCATGGGGGTCCAGATAGTCCGCAGATATTATGAGGCTATAGCTCTACAGCGCATTTTAGACTGGTATTACAATGTTCCTCTTAAACTGTGGGTTCCACTTGATAAATTCCTGGCTGGCCGGAACCAGTCACATCCCCCCTGGCTCACCGGGAGAACAGGGGTCTTTCGGCGCTGGTCTCTCCCATGGTTTCCCATGCCCTGACTATCTGGGACACCTTGAATAAAAAGGGAAATCTCGCTCTGCCAACTTCCCCATTGGTGCCCCTATGTGGCTTCCCCTGGTTTACTCCGGGGGAACATCCAACTTTCTTTCGGACGTGGACAGCCAAATGGAGAGTCCAGACGTGGTAGATTTGTTCAGGACCAAGGCATGTTGCCGTTGGCCACACTGAGGGATCAATTCGGCCCCTTCCCAATGGATGAGTGGCGCTACAGACAGCTTCGGCATTTTATTAATAGCCTACCCCAGGGGGCCCGTTCCCCTACCCTGGCATCACCCTTTGAACGCTTATGTATGTCAGCCTCTGTTGTCCCCCATGCAATATCAGTACTATATGAATTGCTGCAATCTATACATGTTGGGGGGAAACCGGGGTTTATTGGGAAGTGGGAGAGGGACCTTCAGCACGTCTTCACCGAACCCGAGTTGGACCATCTTTATCGCCTTACACACTCGAGCACAGTAGATACCAAAATGCAAGAGAATAGCTATAAAGTGCTGACTAGGTGGTATAGGGTTCCTTCTAAACTTGCCAAGATCTATCCGTCTCTCCCAGCCGCATGTTGGAGGGAATGTGGGCTCAGAGGCTCATTCCTCCACATCTAGTGGGAATGCCTCAAGTTAAGGCCCTACTGGTTAGACATTCACGCTCAGATCAAGATGTCAGAATTGTGACGCCACATTTTCTTTTTTACCTGACAGTATCTGTGTTTTGCGGCCTGTCAGTATCTGCCTCTTTCTTTTCTAGGCCCTATCTTCTAGAAGAGCTTCCCTTTCCCCCTTTCCACTTCTTTCCCACTTCTCCTCTCCCACATTAAGGAACCCTACCCCCACCACTGCCTTTCCCTTTTATTTCCTTCTCCTCACCCCTACCCCCCCCCATTCCCCCACTCTCAGATTTTTCTTTGGCTTGGGCTCTGTTACGCATTCCACCATTTTTGCAAACTGTACGAGCAAACCCGGACAACAAGGGTATTATGACCAAGAATGGAGAACACAAGCTCTTTGCCTACACACACGATTTCATATTTTTCACGGAAAAATAAGAACCCTAGGATAGGGAACTTATGTACCCCCCGGTACAGCGGGACTTTATAGGCGAACAAAACAATTGCGTTTATAATTAAAAGCTGTTATTTATTTGTTAGAAAAAAAGCACAAAAACAAGACAGACTAAACATAAATCTGTACAAAAGAGCTTATGCAGTAAATTTTCTTTCATACTAATCATTTTATATTTTCATCCATAAATATATCTTTCTCTATAAGCCTGACATGTTTCAGGACGATGTCCCTTCTTCAGAGGCGTATTGCAGAGAGAAATTATATGTATAGAAGGCGCATTCTGAAAAAACAAGTGAGAACAGTTTACATATTGAAATGTTGTACAAGATAAACAGTTCACAACATGGCATCCAACAGTGTCCAACATACATACCAGAATCCAGTCTTTAAAGAAAAAATGCTGTGCATGAGGTATGCAAAAAAGCAAGCTTTTGTGTCAATGAAGGAAGGTGATTTGATAAAATGACAATGGCCACCAGTTATCCAAATGATGGGCATGGCGGCTCTCCCTCAGGTTCAGGAATAGCCCCGCAAAGGCCCCCGAATAGAAGGACGGCCCTGCCACATCCACACTGTAGCCCTAAAAAGGGGGGAAGGGGTTTGTATAAATTAATGGATCGCATTAGATTGCTATAAGCAGTCTAGATTGCTATAAACTGCTTTCTCCATAATTTCAAACAGAGTGCAAGGCTCTGTGTTGCAGCCGCAAATCTGATAGTCCTTTTGTTGCTATGCAACTGCGTTTTAGAAGAAGTTTTTATTAATGTTATTATTAATATTATCATTAACAATCCCAAAAATTCGGACTCAAAAAGACAAGGGAACAAATATCAAAAAGGGTATGGAAGCATAATGAACACGGCTTTTTCCCCCTGATAGTTGTATTGCGGAAATATGGCTTCCCATGTATATTAATAAAAAAATAGTAAGGGATGGACTATCAGTGTAGCTACAATCTTGACCACACAGGCACAATTAAGGTTACAATGAAGGAGATAGTAAAGCATTGCCTCTCCTTCATTAGAAAGTGCATAGAAAATATAGGATAAAGCTCTTTGTTACTTACTTGTTTGAGTTTACAGGTGTTGGACAAAAGGTTGAAGCGTGATGAGCATTGGTAGGTATGGTTTGACACTGGGCAGAACGCCAATTGCGGCTTTTTAACAGCCGCCGGCGCCTGCGCAGTGTAGATCACACCCTCAGGGTCAGCAAAGGTGGATGTATATCGTCGCGTATGACGCACAAGCGTCATAACAATGTGGCATGCGCAGGCGATATGAGCAAGTGGCGACCTGGGGGAACTAAGGGACCGCGTCATCACTACGAGACCGCGTCATTGCGTCTGACGCGGTGACGACATATGGGGGCGGTGCAAAGAGACGGAAAAAAGGCAGCGGAGTGGTGTAATAGGTTGCCAAAGGGGATCCAATCATCACAACGGCAACCAAAAATACACAAGTAAACCAACAACCAATAAATGCTGATCAAGGACTGAAATATTGAAAACAAGAGAGTTACGAAAAAACAGGGGACTCGGGACTTGGGACATCCAATCCAAATCTGCCCGGGCCCACCAGCGCCTAGGCGCTGGGGGAGCGTCGTGCAGGCAAGTCCCACCGACGCACGAAACACTGCAATGGCATGCCCGAACTCAATCGGACAAACCTGCAGTGTGAAAGGACGCCATGCCGCCATCAAAAGACGGAAACGACATGGCCCCCATGCGCCAGGCGGGAATAAAACCAAAACCAAGGGCACAAAAAGAAAAATTATATATCAAAAAACAAGTGTCTTATAAACATACATCTATATGCACAGATATATTACTCCAAATGATTTGATGATTTTATTGGTCTGGGTGCAAGGACACGGTCGGATGCACGTGGTGGAAGAGTAGCAAGGATCAATGGATACAAAGCAAAACTTGGAACTGTAAAACATCTGGGACAAAGTAGGGAGAACATCACAAACAGAGACCAAAATCGCGGTCAAATGCACAAGCATATTTGATACATTATCATATAGTGGTATCAACACCGTACATAGATAGGTTGAGTACATTTATAAACAGTGTGCATTCACAGATGTATTGACAACATTTTTTACATGACAGAATAAGCAGCACTATAAAAAGAAGAAAAGAAAAATCTTCCACAAAATCAATTGTCACATCAACCTTAAATTCTTTAAGCATCTTATTTAACCACTTGCCGCCCGCCCTATTACCAAATGACGGCTGCAGAGTGGTTTGATATTCCTGATATTCCTGACCGGACGTGATATGACGTGATCAGGAATATCGAGTCGCTGCGCGCCCCCGGGGGCACGCATCGCGGAGATCGTTGTTGCGGGGTGTCAGTCTGACACCCTGCAACACCGATCTAGGTAAAGAGTCTCTGACGGAGACACTGGCGGAGTGTCCAATCACGGCTGATCACGATGTGAATAGAAAGAGCCGGCCGATCGGCTGCTCTCCTGACAGGAGGGGTCTGTGCTGATTGTTTATCAGCACAGCCCCCCCTCGGATCCTACCCAGGACCACCAGGGAAGCCGCCCAGGACCACCAGGGAAGCGATCCACACTGGACCACCAGGTATGCCCCTAGACCCCCAGGGAAATGCCACTGTGTGCCCAGGCAGCTGCCAATCTGTGCCCAGGCAGCTGCCAATCAGTGCCCACTTCAATGCCTACCACTGCCAGTGCCACCGGGGATGCCCATCAGGATATGAACTTGACGCGTGTAGGATAGTATTTCCAGCGGTCTCCTTAAACTTTTACTAGCATGAGGCAGGCGGACCCGGACCTTCCTCTGGGGCGACATGTGTGAGACCACCACACGGGCAAATTTCCCCTTATCCATTTCACCATTCTCGACTGGATTCATCCGGATACGAGGGGTGGTGATTGGAATAAGATCTTGCTCCAGAGGGAGATCCGTTGGATCGCGAGCCTCAATGCAACTCAATTTCCAGGCCTCCACTCAAATGAGTTTCCATCCATTCCTAGATGGTTTTGTATCAGGAGGATGTGAAAAAGAATAATCCAGTATATTAAAACATACTGCATATCCAAAAACATCTAGGCTATGTACGCTTAACCACTTCAATACAGGGCACTTAGACACCTTCCTGCCGAGACCAATTTTCAGCTTTCAGCGCTGTCGCAGTTTGAATGACAATTGCGCGGTCATGCTACACCGTACCCAAACTAAATTTTTATCATTTTGTTCCCACAAATAGAGCTTTCTTTTGGTGGTATTTGATCACCTCTGCGGTTTTTATTTTTTGCTAAACAAATAAAAAAAGACAGAAAATTTTGAAAAAAATAAAAGTTTTGCTTTTGTTTCTGTTAAAAAAAATTGTAAATAAGTAAGTTTTCTCTTTCACTGATGGGCACTGATAAGGCAGCACTGACAGGCACTGATACGGCGGCACCGATGAGGTGGCACCAATGAGCGGGCACTAACAGGCACTGACGATGGGCACTGATATGCGGCACTGATGGGCACTGGTAGGCGGCACTGATGGGTGGCACTCATATGCAGCACTGATGGGCATTGATGGGCGGCACTGATGGACACTGATGGGTGGCACTGGGTGGCACTGGGTGGCACTGATGGGCACTGATAGGCGACACTGATGGGCAATGAAAAGCGGCACTGCTGGGCACTGCTGGGCACTGATAGGGTGGCGCTGATAGGCGGCACTGATAGGCGGCACTGATGGGCACTGATAGGCGGCACTGCTGGGCACTGATACGTGGCACTGATACGCGGCACTGATACGAGGCACTGATGGGCATCCCTGGTGGCACTGGCAGTGGTAGGCATTGAAGTGGGCACTGATTGGCAGCTGCCTGGGCACAGATTGGCAGCTGCCTGGGCACACAGTGGCATTTCCCTGGGGGTCTAGGGGCATACCTGGTAGTCCAGTGTGGATCGCTTCCCTGGTGGTCCTGGGTGGCTTCCCTGGTGGTCCTGGGTAGGATCCGAGGGGGGGCTGTGCTGATAAACAATCAGCACAGACCCCTCCTGTCAGGAGAGCAGCCGATCGGCTCTCCTCTACTCGTGTCTGTCAGACGCGAGTGAGGAAAAGCCGATCACCGGCTCTTTCTATTCACATCGTGATCAGCCGTGATTGGACACGGCTGATCACGTGGTAAAGAGTCTCCGTCAGAGACTCTTTACCTAGATCGGTGTTGCAGGGTGTCAGACTGACACCCCACAAAAACGATCTCCGCGATGCGTGCCCCCGGGGGCGCGCAGCGACTCGATATTCCTGATCACGTCATATCACGTCCGGTCAGGAATATCAAGAATATCAAACCACTTTCCAGCCGTCATTTGGTAATAGGGCGGGCGGCAAGTGGTTAAATAAGATGCTTAAAGAATTTAAGGTTGATGTGACAATTGATTTTGTGGAAGATTTTTCTTTTCTTCTTTTTATAGTGCTGCTTATTCTGTCATGTAAAAATGTTGTCAATACATCTGTGAATGCACACTGTTTATAAATGTACTCAACCTATCTATGTACGGTGTTGATACCACTATATGATAATGTCTCAAATATGCTTGTGCATTTGACCGCGATTTTGGTCTCTGTTTGTGATGTTCTCCCTACTTTGTCCCAGATGTTTTACAGTTCCAAGTTTTGCTTTGTATCCATTGATCCTTGCTACTCTTCCACTACGTGCATCCGACCATGTCCTTGCACCCAGACTAATAAAATCATCAAATCATTTGGAGTAATATATCTGTGCATATAGATGTATGTTTATAAGACACTTGTTTTTTGATATATAATTTTTCTTTTTGTGCCCTTGGTTTTGGTTTTATCCCCGCCTGGCGCACGGGGGCCATGTCGTTTCCGTCTTTTGATGGCGGCATGGCGTCCTTTCACACTGCAGGTTTGTCCGATTGAGTTCGGGCATGCCATTGCAGTGTTTCGTGCGTCGGTGGGACTTGCCTGCATGACGCTCCCCCAGCGCCTAGGCCCTGGGGCCCCATCATTGGATGTCCCAAGTCCTGAGTCCCCTGTTTTTTTCCGTAACTCTCTTGTTTTCAATATTTCAGTCCTTGATCAGCATTTATTAGTTGTTGGTTTACTTGTGTATTTTTGGTTGCCGTTGTGATGATTGGATCCCCTTCGGCAACCTATTACACAGCTCCGCTGTCTTTTTTCCGTCTCTTTGCACCGCCCCCATATGTCGTCACCGCGTCAGACGCAATGACGCGGTCTCGTAGTGATGACGCGGTCCCTTAGTTCCCCCAGGTCGCCACTTGCTCATATCGCCTGCGCACGTCGCGTTGTTATGACGCTTGTGCGTCATACGCGACTATATACATCCACCTTTGCTGACACTGAGGATGTGATCTACACTGCGCAGGCGCCGGCGGCTGTTAAAAAGCCGCAATTGGCGTTCTGCCCAGTGTCAAACCATACCTACCAATGCTCATCACGCTTCAACCTTTTGTCCAACACCTGTAAACTCAAACAAGTAAGTAACAAAGAGCTTTATCCTATATTTTCTATGCACTTTCTAATGAAGGAGAGGCAATGCTTTACTATCTCCTTCATTGTAACCTTAATTGTGCCTGTGTGGTCAAGCTTGTAGCTACATTGATAGTCCTTCCCTTCCTATTTGTTTATTAATATACATGCAAAGCCATATTTCCGCAATACAACTATCAGGGGGAAAAAGCCGTGTTCATTATGCTTCCATTCCCTTTTTGATATTTGTTCTCTTGTCTTTTTGAGTCTGAATTTTTGGGATTGTTAATGATAATATAAATGATAACATTATTAAAAACTTCTTCTAAAACGCAGTTGCATAGCAACAAAAGGACACATTTGCGGCTACTTGCACTCTGTTTGAAATTATGGAGAAAGCAGTTTATAGCAATCTAATGCGATCCATTAATTTATACAAACCCCATTCCCCCCTTTTTAGGGCTACAGTGTGGATGTGGCAGGGCCGTCCTTCTATTCGGGGGCCTTTGCGGGGCTATTCCTGAACCTGGGGGAGAGCCGCCACGCCCATCACTTGGGTAACTTGTGGCCATTGTCATTTTATCAAATCACCTTCTTCCATTAGTACAAAAGCTTGCTTTTTTGCATACCTCATGCACAGCATTTTTTCTTTAAAGACTGGATTCTGGTATGTATGTTGGACACTGTCAGATGCCATGTTGTGCATTGTTTATCTTGTACAACATTTCAATATGTAAACTGTTCTCACTTGTTTTTTCAGAATGCGCCTTCTATACATATAATTTCTCTCTGCAATACGCCTCTGAAGAAGGGACATCGTCCTGAAACATGTCATGCTTATAGAGAAACATGTATTTATGGATGAAAGTATAAAATGAAAGAAAATTTACTGCATAAGCACTTTTGTACAGATTTATGTTTAGTCTGTCTTGTTTTTATGCTTTTTTTCTAACAAACAGTTTTTATTATAAACGCAATTGTTTTGTTCGCCTATAAAGTCCCGCTGTACCGGGGGGTACATAAGTTCCCTACCCTAGAGTTCTTATTTTTCGGTATTAATTTGGGATGTTGGCAACATATTGAAGGTGATGTAATTTCCCTTCTGTGGTTCATTATATCATATACATATTTCATATTTTTCATTACCTCCCCCCACATTACGCGCCCGTCTCATCCTTCTTTGACCTTGTATAATGTCAAAGGGAGACTTCGTAAACCACACACAAGATTTTCGGATACATCCAAGCTGTATTACCATGATGATACACAGCATTGTCTGCCTACTGGACACGCTGAATGTTGGCTGAAGGTACCCTCTCACCCCCTATGGCCCAGACTTAGCCTAAAGACGGGAGGAATGTCAACTCTGCACTGAGGACCTCGATGAGGCCGATATCGGATGAGTGGCATAGTGGTGAGTGGTATCAATTCTTATCTCCAGTTGGGAGTTATCTATACGTACGTACATTCACCTGACCTCATAAAATCCAGTAACTCGCCCCCAGCTGTTACTGACAAGCGGGTAGCTTACGCACACTTCCATACCCCAGGGGGGATCCTCTAACACCAATCCCATGTCTATTTTATGTGGACTGCATCACTAGGAAACCATATCCCGTATGTAAAGTGGACATCACTAATCTCAAGTTTACCTGACTGGAGTCAAATGCATGAACTCTTTATATTAACAATCATCCAGTCTGGCACATTGAGCTGACTGTTCTTTGCTTCCATCAAATTATGTCTGAATCAGGACTCAATAAAGAGAATTAGTTATGCATGATACCTGAGAGGCCTGTATGTCTGTTTGTGGTGGCCATTTGTGTCCCTAAGACAATTGTCTATTTGTAGATGTATGTGGTGGAGGTTGGTATATTTATATATTCACCAGTTGTTAGTATTATGTGAAATTTTCAATAAAGATTTTTTATTTTTATAAATATCGGCAGCTCCTTGTTGAAGAATTCTTTTGGGAATCCTTCTTACCTCCGTCTCTTGTATGCTCACTTCAATTCAGAGGCCCACACCCCCAAGGTTGATTATCTTTTAATCCCTGGGTTGATGGTATGCCATGACTATAACGGGGATTATTCATACTCTTAACCCTACTTTAGTTTTGCTAATTTGGATGTAGCCATTGTGTCATCTTTTATATGTTTGTTTTCTTGTATAATGTCAAAGGCCTAAATTTCCCAGAAAAATGTACTAAATTGCTGGCAGAACTGTAGAGGTTATGATCCCAAATCATAATCCTTCATGAGATCTAAACAGACAAATGCAGACCAATTTGATGCAGTGTGCGGCGTATGGTCTGAGCACTAACAGGCTGACCCCCCCACCCCTTTAATCTCTGCAGCAATGCTAGCAACCCTCATACTTCTATTTCCCAAAGACAACCTCTGGATATGATGCTGAGCACGTGCACTCTACTTCTTTGGTGAACCATGGCAAGGCCTGTTCTGAGCGGAACCTGCCCTGTTAAACTGCTGTATGGTCTTGGCCACCATGCTGCAGCTCAGTTTCAGGGTCTTGGCAATCTTCTTTTAGCCTAGGCCATCTTTATGTAGAGCAACATTTTTTTTTTCAGATCCTCAGAGTTCTTTGCCATTAGGTGTCATGTTGAACTTCCAGTCACCAGTATGAGAGAGTGAGAGAGATAGTACCAAATTTAACACACCTGATCCCCATTCACACCTGAGACCTTGTAACACTAATTAGTCACATGACATCGGGGAGGGAAAATGGCTAATTGGGCCCAATTTGGACATTTTCACTTAGGGGTGTACTCACTTTTGTTGCTAGACATTAATGGCTGTGTGTGAGTTATTTTCAGGGGACAGCAAATTTACACTGTTATGCAAGTTGTACACTCACTACTTTACATTGTAGCAAAGTGTCAATTCTTCAGTGTTGTCACATGAAAAGATATAATAAAATATTTACAAAAATGTAAGGGGTGTACTCACTTTTGTGAGATACTGTACGTGCTAGATTTCTCAATTTTATTTGGGCTGGCAAGCCGGCAAGAATCCATCGTTCCATACTATCCCTACCAAAAGAAAAGGGGAAATGGGTTTCCAGAACCTGTGAAATACTATGAGGCTTCGATGCTTTTTAGAGTTGTAGACTGGTGCTCCACTCAGGTAAACTGTGGGTATATTTGGAACAAGCCACATTGTGCCAGTTGTTAGCTGGGCTTCCAATGGGCCCCCTACTCCTTGTGCTCTTTAGCAGTCAAAAAACACCCCACAGTAGGTGCCATCCTCAGGATCATCAAATCCCTTTCCAAAACCTGTACTTTTTCCCTGCATGCGAGCCTCCTACTTCCGATAATGGGCACTCCGTCATTCCAACCGGGCCTGGGAGACCCTCAGTTTGATATGTTCCTGCAGTGGCACTCCTAAAGGCTTATCCATTTACCTCTGATTCAGCCAGCATGACCAGCGAAAGCTGTTTTAGCTCTGATTTTCTTTACAATACCAGCTTCTGGGGTGCCCCCCCTTCTTCTCCGCACACCTTCACCAACTGAAGAGACTATAGACCCACAGATATAAGTTTGCGGATCATTGCTGCCTCCTGGTCAAGATAGGACTTCCCAGATCCATGTGATGGCTGAGCATGACCTTGTTCAATTGGGCATTTTATGGCTTTGGACTTTACCTTACTGAGCTGGTGTCTCCCTTACTTGACAA
Organism: Lithobates clamitans; assembly: GCA_037952925.1. Lineage (NCBI taxonomy): Eukaryota > Metazoa > Chordata > Amphibia > Anura > Ranidae > Lithobates > Lithobates clamitans. The sequence continues at coordinate 1,865,404 of JBBGZY010000654.1, read as the reverse complement.
TTACATATTACACTATATTCAGCTTACTCTCTGTTGAGAAGTAGCTTATGAGGATTATAATGCCATCTGGGATGTATAGAGGGTGTTATGTTTTAGGAAGATATACTATGCTAATACTGGGAAATCATTAAGCACCTCCTCCCATAGATTTTTCTTGCGAGAACAGAAGGACACATTTTGGAAGACTTGGACCACCTATTTCTTTCATAGGGACCAGACTCCCTTGGCCTGTCAGTCTTAATTTGCCCTCCTGCAGGTAATCAGGGTGATAGACTGTGGCTGGAACCATCTGAGAGGGGGACAGTTATTGTCCCCTACCCCCCTACATCCCTGTTCTCTCTCCGCCCCTCCCTCCTATCTCTCCATCTTTCCATTCCCCCTTCCACTGCCCCATTCCAATTTTTTTACATCACCTTTGCCCCCACTGTTTTAGCCTTATTATCTGCTCTCATCTCTGCTCACCACCCTTTTCTGTGTTTTACACACTATTGCATGTGTATTGTTGTTTCTTGAAAAATGAACAAAATGTGGTGGAATTTGACATTTTTTTCTAATTTCTGGAATCTTTTTGCTGAGCCATACAGCCTATTGCATTTACTGAGACATATGTTGTTTGGGTAAGTTGAGGGGTGTTGGTGCCCATCTGATTCTGGAGATATATATCTATAGGATTTACTGTATAAAAATGTCCCATATGTATTTTCCTTTTCCTTTCTACTGATGTCAAAAGGAATATCATATTTTTTCTATTGGCATTAAATTTAAAACGCGTGATTACTTTATGTTAGGTTGGTGAATTATTTGAAATGAGCATATTTATGATGACAATATTAAGCATTAAAAATCTGGGAAATTAAAATTATTGTTCATTATTTAAACACAGATATTAACATTATCCTTAGCACATTCTATAATGTGTATTGCCTGCACATTAAAATGTATTCAAAATGAGTGATTAGAACTGCAGTCCGTGGCCATATATTTTATTTAACTGAACTATAAATGTCTCTTCAGCTTCAATCTACATTTAATTACCGTAGATGCTCAGTGATGAACGTCACTTCTTTAAGATGTTGCAATACAAAAGCTATAATAGCAGTTATAAACCTTTACTAAAGTAAATATTTAAAACACATCATTAATGAGAAAGAGCCAATTAATGATTCAGTGTATTTAATTTAGTGTAAGGATTTGTTTTTTACTTTTCTTCAAGTCTTACCAGTGGGGAAGCTTTCACCAGGGCAAAGACTCAGTTCGCCGACCATTCCTCCTTCCCCCTTCCAGAAGAGGATGGTGTCAGTACAGCAGAGGATGGTGTCAGTAGTTTTTTTATTTTTTACAATTTTATTATTATTTTTTAAGAAGAGTCTCACAAGAATGTATAAACAACAGCACAATAAAAAAAAAAAATAATACAACTCTTACATGATTTTGCGTACACTGGAAATAGTAATATATATCAATAGCAATAATTCTAGCATTAGACCTCCTCTGTAACTCTAAACATGTAACCTGTAAAATTTTTTACAGCATCGCCTATGGAGATTTTTAAAGTGGAGTTCCACCCAAAAGTGGAACTTCTGCTTTAAGCACTCCTCACCCCCTTACATGCCACATTTGGCATGTAATTATTTTTGGGGGGGAGTGGGTGAATAGTTTTGAGGGGGACTTCCTGTCCCACTTCCTACTTCCGACTACGGGCCGCCTAGGTGACTCCTTCTCTCCCCTAGGCGGCCCCTCCCTCTCGGCAATCTTCTGGGACCTGTCACAGGTCCCAGAAGATTGTCTATCCACTCAGAGAGAGCAGCGCGACTCGCGCATGCGCAGTGCACTCCCGGCTGTGAAGCTGCAAGCTGTCACGGCCGGGTGCCCACAGTTTCAATGGAGGGGCTGCGGAGAGGAGAGGGGAAGAGCGAGGCTCTGTGCGGCCGCATCGCTGGACCATGGGACAGGTGACTGTCTGTTATTAAAAGTCAGGAGCTACACTTTTTGTAGCTGCTAACTTTTAATAAACAAAAAAAGCTTGGAACGCTGCTTTAAGTACTGAAGTTTGGCGCCATTCCACAGGTGTGCGTAATTTTAAAGTGTGACATGTTAGGTATCTATTTACTTGGTGTAAAATCATCTTTCACATTATACAAAAATATCGGGCTAACTTTAGTGGGTTTTTTTTTTTTATTATTCATGAAACAGTTCCTTTCCAAAAAAATGTGTTTAACAAGTTGCTGCGTAAATACCGTGTGACATAAAAAGTTGCAACAATCACCATTTTATTCTCTAGGGTGTCTGCTAAAATATATATATATATATATATATATATATATATATATATATATATATATATATATATATATATATATATATGTATATATATATATATATATATCCCTGGCATTCCTCTAGACGGGCCGTGCTGGGCACAAGAGTAGCAATACCACTATCACTATTTCTGTCAGTGCTGGCACCCCTCTCAGTGTGGTCCCTGAAGCACATGCCCCCCCCCCGGCAATGATGGTAGAGCTAGCTCAAAACTTCTGGGGAAGAGGGTGGGGAAGCACATATGTCTTAAAACTTAATTAAAACTTTTCTATCTCTTACTGTAAAGACTGAAAACAACATATTTAAAGAGGTTGTAAAGTAATTTTTTTTCTCCTAAAATAAAAAACATGTTATACTTACCTGCTCTGAACCTGAACTTCCTCTTCTGGGGTCCCCTGCTGGTGCTCTAGGCTCCTCCTCTTCTGTGCCACCATAGGAATGGGCTTGTTTCTGAGTTGGGTTGTATTACACACAGTGCGGCTCGGGCCTGCCCCTCCTCACTGGATTTGACTGATAGAGGGAGAACCCTCTGCTCTCAGCCAAGCTTGTGGGAGAGTGGAGAGAGGAGAGAAGACCTGCAGATGAGCATAGGCATTAAAAGGTTTTATACCCTAATGCATTCTATGCACTTTATGACTTTAAAACCATATAAACATGTCTCATTCCATTACATAACCCAGTGGTCTCCAAACTTTTCAGTACGAGAGCCACATTGTGGATTTTACAAATACTTGCAGACCAAAAAAAACAGTTTTATATGGAGTCCTCTCTTATATCCAGAAGTGCCCCTCAGAGTCCCCCCTTGCATCCATGAGTGCCCGTCAAAGTCCCCCTTCTTACATCCAGGAGTGTACACATATGCCGTGTACACATGGTCGGACTCTCCGACGTAAAATGTGCAATCGGAGCTTGTTGTCGGAAATTCTGACTGTGTGTAGGCTCCATCGGACAGTTTCCATCGGAATTTCCGTTGCACAAAATTTGAGATCTGGTTCTCAAAATTTCCGACAACAAAATCCGTTTAAGCAAATTTTGATCGTGTGTACACAATTCCGACGTACAAAGTGCAACGCATGCTCGGAATCAAGCAGAAGAGCCTCACTGGCTATTGAACTTCATTTTTCTCGGCTCGTCGTACGTGTGGTACGTCACCGTGTTCTTGATGTTCGGAAAGTCCGACAACTTTGTGTGACCGTGTTTATGCAAGACAAGTTTGAGCCAACATCTGTCTGAAAAAATCCATGGATTTAGTTGTCGGAATGTCCGATCAATGTCCGATCATGTGCACGAGGCATAACTCGTACATCCAGGAGTACCCACTAGAGTCCCCACTAACATCCAGGAGTACCCATCAGAGTCTCCCCTTACATCCAGGAGTACCCATTAGAATCCCCTCTTACATCCAGGAGTGCTCATAAGATTTCCACCTTACATCCAGGAGGCTGGCTGAGTGGCCGTGGATGTGCCAGTCTCTGTATTATGATACACAGACCAGCACATCCACTGCCAGCCATCCAGGGTATTTTCATGGACATTTGCTGTGGGCTGGACTAAATCAGGTAGTGGTCCAGATGTGGCTCATGGGCCATAGTTTGGAGACCCATGACATATTCCAAAAATAAGAGAGTTATTGCCCTATTTAAGACAGTGGGCAGAGCCATGGAAATCATTGCTTTTTGTTCTTCTACCCAGATGCACTTTCAGAACTGCTGGTGTATAGTGCAAATATAGCCCAATAATTTATGGCAATTTATTCCAAATTGCATACAGCTATTCAGGCTATTTTTCCATCATAAGTGCTGGAGAGTGGGACCACTGTTCTCATGCACGGGCAGAGGCTTGGTTCTCCAGCAGTCCAACACTCCACCCTGCAATCAACAGATTGCTAACTCCAGCTTTAACTTTTTTAAATTCCCTTTCCTCTTGCTGTGTGTAAAAAAAAAAAGTTAAAGTGCAATACTTACCTTCTCAATGCTCCCGTGCTGCCCTCTCAGTTCTCCTCTGACCTTGGTTGCCACCCCACTTCCAGTATCTTCTAATTCCTTCCTGCGAGACCAACCTGTCTTGAACACATCACTTGGGCTACTGTCACCAAGTGACCTGGGATGTGAATACTATGCTACACAGTACTGAAGACTGTCCACTACTAGCACTGGAGATGCAGAAAAGATACATGCTCATTACATGACCACCTGAAATACTGCTGGAATGGAGGTATGTATGCATTCATTTACCAAAAATGTAGCTTTACGGAGTGATACAAGGCAAAACTGGAGGGATATTAAGCTGGATTTGGTTTTTATCTTTTCAGTTGCTGCATAAAGCTAAAATACTAAATATATGACATGTAAAATGTAAAGTAATGCACTTGGGGGCTAAAAATATGAATGCAAGTTACTGATTTGGGGATCCTAGTAGAAGACTGAGCAAAAGCATGCAATGTCAAGCTGCAGCAAGCAAATCAAACAGACTGTTAGCATGCATTAAAAAGGGAATTTACTCCAGAGATAAAACTATAATTCTGCCACTTTATAAAACACTGGTTCAGCCACATCTGGAGTATTCAGTCCAGTTACATAGTTACATAGTAGGTGAGGTTGAAAAAAGACACAAGTCCATCAAGTCCAACCTATGTGTGTGATTATATGTCAGTATTTCATTGTATATCACTCTATGTTGCGGTCATTCAGGTGCTTATCTAATAGTTTCTTGAAGCTATCGATGCTCCCCGCTGAGACCACCACCTGTGGAAGGGAATTCCCTTACTTGCCGCTCTTACAGTAAAGAACCCTCTACGTAGTTTAAGGTTAAACCTCTTTTCTTCTAATTTTAATGAGTGGCCACGAGTCTTGTTAAACTCTCTTCTGCGAAAAAGTTTTATTTCTATTGTGGGGTCACTAGTACGGTATTTGTATATTGAAATCATATCCCCTCTCAAGCATCTCTTCTCCAGAGAGAATAAGTTCAGTGCTCGCAACCTTTCCTCATAACTATGATCCTCCAGACCCTTTATTAGCTTTGTTGCCCTTCTTTGTACTCGCTCCATTTCCAGTACATCTATCTTGAGGGCTGGTGCCCAGAACTGGACAGCATACTCTAGGTGCGGCCGGACTAGAGTTTTGTAGTGTGGGAGAATTATCGTTTTATCTCTGGAGTTGATCCCCTTTTTAATGCATGCCAATATTCTGTTTGCTTTGTTAGCAGCAGCTTGGCATTGCATGCCATTGCTGAGCCTATCATCTACTAGGACCCCCAGGACCTTTTCCTAGATTCCCCCAGAGGTTTTCCCCCCCAGTGTATAGATTGCATTCATATTTTTACCACCCAAATGTATTATTTTACATTTTTCTACATTGAACCTCATTTGCCATGTAGTTGCCCACCCCATTAATTTGTTCAGATCTTTTTGCAAGGTTTCCATATCCTGTGGAGAAGTTATTGCCCTGCTTAGCTTAGTATCGTCTGCTAATACAGAGATTGAACTGTTTATCACATCCTCCAGGTCGTTTATGAACAAATTAAATAGGATTGGTCCCAGCACAGAACCCTGGGGAACCCCACTACCCACCCCTGACCATTCCGAGTACTCCCCATTTATCACCACCCTCTGAACTCGCCCTTGTAGCCAGTTTTCAATCCATGTACTCACCCTATGGTCCATGCAAACGGATCTTATTTTGTACAGTAAACGTTTATGGGGAACTGTGTCAAATGCTTTTGCAAAATCCAGATACACCACATCTACGGGCCTTCCTTTATCTAGATGGCAACTCACCTCCTCATAGAAGGTTAGTAGATTGGTTTGGCAAGAACGATTCTTCATGAGTCCATGCTGATTACTGCTAATGATACCGTTCTCATTACTAAAATCTTGTATATAGTCCCTTATCATCCCCTCCAAGAGTTTACATACTATTGATGTTAGGCTAACTGGTCTGTAATTCCCAGGGATGTATTTTGGGCCCTTTTTAAATATTGGTGCTTTTTTTTGGCTTTTCTCCAATCAGCTGGTACCATTCCAGTCGGTAGACTGTCTGTAAAAATTAGGAACAACGGTCTGGTAATCACTTGACTGAGTTCCCTAAGTACCCTCGGATGCAAGCCATCTGGTCCTGGTGATTTATTAATGTTAAGTTTCTCAAGTCTAATTTTAATTCCGTCCTCTGTTAACCATGGAGGTGCTTCCTGTGTTGTGTCATGAGGATAAACACTGCAGTTTTGGTTACTGAAGCCGTCCGATTCACTCGTGAAGACTGAGGAGAAGAATAAATTCAATACCATCTCCCCATCCTTTGTAACCAGATGTCCTTCCTCATTCTTTATGGGGCCAATATGGTCTGTCCTCCCTTTTTTACTGTTTACATACTTAAAGCGGGGTTCCACCCAAATTTTTAACAATATCTGTATGTATTCTTTTCCTTGCCTAGATGCTGACATGCCATTTAAAAAAATTTAAATCGCCGTAATTACCTTTTATTTTTCTATTCTTCTTTGCACTTCCTGATTCTCCTCCCATGGGAGTAGGTGTGTTTCTAGCCTCTCCCAGACTCCTGGGAGCTAGTCTCAGGCTTCCCAGGATGCCACTGAGCATGTGTGGGAATGAGCGGTGAATGCTGGGAGTACAGCATTCACCACATCCAGGAAATAAATGCTTGTGGGCTTCAAATGCCCACAATGAAGATGGAAACCGCCTGCAGTGAATAATATAAGTTATTCTTTCCGACGAAATCTGACACAGGCGGACATATTACACACAATATGTGAGTATGTAATGCTGAGAAGAAAAGTTTGTGAATGAACTCAAAAAAAAAAACAAAAAACGATAGATAGGTGGACCCCCGCTTTAAAGAATTTCTTGGAATTTTTTTTGCTCTCCTCTATGTGTCTTTCATGTTCTGTCTTAGCCGTCCTAATTGCACCTGGTCACCAATCCTCAGAAAGGATGTGCTGGAATTCTGTGCTGGAACTCGAGAGAGTCCAGAGAAGGGCAACAAAATTAATAAGAGACTGGAGGACCTCATTTATGCTTTATCGCTAGAAATAGCCTCTGCAAAGCGCCTGAAAACAGCCTCTTATTCATTCCAGTGTGTCTTTTCACACTGGAGCGGTGCGCTTGTGGAACCTTCCAAAAAGTCCTGCAAGCAGGGTCTTTGGGGTGGGTTGGGAGCACTGTATTTGGCGCTCCCAAAACACCCTGCCCATTTGAATGAATGGGCAGTGATTTAAAAGCGATTTGAAAGCACCGTAAACAGGCGCTAATGGCCGGCACTTTCAGTATGAAAGTAGCCTTGAGGAAAGAGGTTCAAGGGGCTTTCCATAAATAGGACATGTGTGTACTGTCAAAGGGCCTGAAGTATTCCTTTACCAGTCCAGAGGATTGATTCAACTGGTGATTCGAAGAGCTGCAGAGGTTGAACATCCGTATCCAGGTGAAGAGGCTCACTTAACACTATTCCTCTGTCAATCAATAATTTATGTTTTCCATATTAACATATAGAAGAATGGCTTTAGTAATTAGTACCTGTCATTCTGTGAAAAGGTGTGCACAACATAAATAGCCCTGGAGGACCGAAAATGAAAAACATTGATTATAAACATCAATGATTAACGCAAGATGACCAAATAATCTATAAGCACAGGTTCATAATTACATGACTTTGTGTACAGAAAAGTAAGTGAAAAGTGAGACACTTTACTAGCACTGGTATTTTGTGCAGGTTAGCATATTTTAAGGTACGCTGAAAGAAATTGTTGTACTGCAATTTAGACAGTACAAATGAACTAAATAACAAGAACAAATTCCCTGCACTGGTGATAGTCCTAGACAACTATACACAGGACAGTTATTTGTAGAATCATTGCTACTTAGTCAGTAAATATTTGTCGCACAATTCAGCAAATCACCAAAATGAGACCATAATCAGCATAAGAATGTATTGTGAAGAGGTGCTAGCCAAGCATAAAGTGTACTTTAGAGAAAGCATGTATGGCAGGCAGGTTGTATACTGTAAGTTCAGGCAACTGGTCAATTTAACAAACCCAATGATACATGGGATCATTGGTAAATGCTGGCATTACATGGCTCATATTTCAAAATTCGATCTGTGGGTGGCCCTGTCAACATCACCCACTTGACAAAGTTCATTATAAAATTGAAGAAGCCCTAGCAAGAAAACTCCTGGTAGAACAGTTTGGGTATGGTTATAGTCAGTGGTGTATTTAGGTTTTGTGCTGCTCTAGACCTGACTAAACTCACGTACCCCCTAATTTTAATATGGCCCACCCCTTCCTGTCAAGACCACACCTTTTCCTGTTTAAGACCCACCCTGTCAGTGCAGCCTCTTTAGTGCTGCTATTAGTGCAGCCTCATCAGTGTGGCCGCTGCAGTGCAGCCTATCAGTGCAGCCTATTAGTGCCCATCAGTTCAGCATATCAGTGCTGCCTTATCAGTGCAGCCCCATCAGGGCAGCTTATCAGTGCCGTCTTATCAGTGGCCATCAGTGCAGCCTATTAGTGCCCATCAGTGCAGCCTATTAGTGCTGCCTTATCAGTGCAGCCCCATCAGAGCATCTTATTGGTGCCACCTCATCAGTGGCCATCAGTGGCCATCAGTGCAGTCTGTCAATGTCCATCAGTGCAGCCTTATCAGTGACCATCAGTTCAGCCTTATGTCACTGGAATAGTAAGATTACTTCCAACTTGTAAGATATTTGGACTTGTGTTTGCTGCCACTAATTTTTATCATAGGATTATTTCATTTATTTGTATAATGACTAGGAAGTCCCTAGTCATTATACAAATATGTGAAATAATCAGTGGCAGCAAACACAAGTTGAAATGATAAAATAGGAGTAATCTTCCTAATTCAGTCTGCCCCATAAGACTGGCGCTATACTAAAAGTGTAGCGCAAGTAGGCGGGAGCTCTTTTTGTGCGGGAGCGGGGAGAAGGCTGTTTCTTTTGTGCGGGGGGGTGGCTTTTTTGCCGCCCCCCCTGCAAAGTTCCGACCTAGGGCTGGGCCTTGTCAGCCTAGGCCAAGATACAATGCTGCTCCCAAGGATGCTGTGGAGGAGGGTAGGGTAGAGCATTAGGCTGCAGTGCCACACTTAGATTTGGTGGCCGACAGACCAGTTGTATCAAGTACAGTCTGTCTATACATCCTCAACGGCCGGTATTATCATACCGACAGGGGAAAGGGCGGCCGCTTTATGGGGGCTCCAGACTGAATTGCCTCCAGGACCCTGCCCCCCGGCCCAGTCCGCCCCATAAGACTGGCGCTAAACTAAAAGTGGAGCGCAAGCTGGCAGGGACTGTCAGGGAAACAGGCGCAACCCCATGCACAGTTCCACAAGGTCAGCTAACCAGCACAGGCAAGGTCGCGCTAACGCGCATCAGCGCACACAAAGGTGCAATACTGCTACTAGACAGATGCCTGGCGCAACGATCGGACGAATGACAATCGTGCGAACGTAACGGAGCGCGCACGAAGTGATACAGGTGCCTTGTTTATTTAAATGTTCCACTGACAGTGCAACATCGCTGGATTATCATCAGCTCTTCCTGTGTTCCTGTGATTGTGTTTCCTGTTCTCCTGACCTCCTGTGTACCGACCCGGCTTGTTTATCTACTCCTCTGAACCTCCTGGCTCTATGTACCGGTTTGCTTTGGACTCCTCCTGCCTGCTCCCTGCATCTGACCCTGGCTTGACTAACGGACTCCGCATTCCTCTGTCTCCTGTACCTGGATTTGTTGATTTGGTTCTTGGACTGTCTTACTGTGTTTGACCCCCCTGGCCTGGCTTCTGATTTCCTATTGGACTTCCATTGGTCCCCTTCTCTGGACCTTAAGCACGTTGCCTCCAGTGACTTTGTTCTATCAAGTTCCCAATACCAGCTTCTACTTCCAGGCAACCCGTGCTTCTGTGAGCACCGCATCCCTGTGTCATCTTCAGGGTTGTGCTGCACTCGGCCGCAAGGGGAGCCCTCTCAGCATCTCGGCCTCCTACCAAGACCCTGACAGTATAATCCAGCCATGTCAGAGGCCGACGGAGGTGACTCCCCATTGAAGGCTGTTCTCCAGCAGATCACGGCTCTTGACCCCATTTATCCAGCAGCTTCAGGAGGAATACTTCCGGTTGGAGGAACGTTTGCAGCACCTACCTGAGTCACCCTCTCTCTCAGTTTAAAGCCCGCCTCCAGCGGCAACTACCAGGTTTATGGCACCTCCAGAACCACGAGTCCCAGTGCCAGAATGTTTCCGTGGTGATAGAAGAAAATTTAGGTCCTTTAAGAATTCCTGTTACTTATACTTTGCCTTGCAACCACAGACTTTTTCCAGTGAAACAATCAAAGTGGGTTTCACTAGCTCCTTACTACGTGGTGAGCCGCAGACCTGGGCCCATGGGCTGTTGGAACGAAGCAGCCCCATCATCAACACTGTGGACCAGTTCTTTGAAGTCATGGCCCGGTTATATGATGATCCTCTATGGGTAGCTACTGCCGAAGCAACTCTACATTCCCTTCGTCAGGCTCAGCACCCTGCGGAAGACTACACAGTAGAGTTCCACACATGGTCCATAGACTCTGGCTGGAATGAGGCAGCATTAGTACCAGAATCGAATGGGGTTGTCTAAGGCCCTTAAAGGTGAGCTAGCCAGGTTACAGGTTCCATCCACACTAGAAGATCTCATCCAGTTAACAGTTCAGCTTGACAGACGTTTACGGGAACGTCAGGTTGAACGTGATCGGGCCTCTTGCTCTACCAGGACACTGCCCCAAGTCTAGTCTGCACTGGCCCCCATAAAAATCGGCATGTTCTGTCCAGCATTAACCTCTGAGGTAAAACTTCATCGCCGGCAGGCGAAACTTTGTTTCTACTGCGGGGAATCAGGACATTTCATAGACAACTGCCCTACAAGACCAAGGAAACTAACCCTTCGTACTCCAGTTCATCTTCAATTAGCCAAGTCTTCCTCTGCTCATATCTCACTACCTGTTACATCGCTAGTGGCAGACAAAGAAATTCACCTCCAAGCAATACTGGATTGCGGAGCATGTAGTTGTTTTTTAGACTTGGCCTTAGCTAAAAATCTTGCTATTCCGCTGAACCATAAGAAACAGGGACTGACAGTCCATCTGGCTGATGGCTCCATGCCAAGCTTAGGTTATGTCACTCAAGAAACCGTACCTATCCTTACCATTACCAATTCAGGTCATCGGGAGTTTCTTAGATTCAATGTCTTAAGTTCCCCTATGTTCCCGGTCATCCTAGGAATCCCATGGCTACAAGCACACAATCCTCAGATTGATTGGTCCAAGAAAGAGGTACTTCTTACATCTTCCTATTGCCAACAACATTGTTTGGCCCCCGAATCCCAGGACTTTTCCAGTTGCTTGACTGTATAATCCACACCCAGTCTGGATCCTAATATACCAGCAGTTTACCTGGAATTTCTTGACGTCTTTGATAAGAAGAAAGCAGACACCTTACCGCCACACCGTCCTTACGATTGTCCCATCGAGTTATTGCCAGGAGCTACTATTCCCTTTGGCCGTATATTCCCCCGAGAAGAAGGATAAGACACTGAGACCATGTGTGGACTACAGGGAATTAAACAAAATTACCCTTAATAACCGCTACCCACTCCCGCTCATCCCCAAGCTCTTTCAAAGCTTCCGCACAGCACACATCTTCACCAAATCTGACCTCCATGGTGCTTATAACCTCGTCCGTATCCGAGAGGGGGACTTGTGGAAAACGGCTTTCAGAACAAGATTTGGACATTTTGAGTACCTGGTCATGCTGTTTGGGTTGTGCAATGCCCCGGCAACCTTTCAGCATTTCATTAATGATATCTTCCGGGAGCATTTAGATCACTTTGTTGTTGTCTACCTCAATGACATTCTTATTTTTTCAGCCACTCTGGAACTCCACAGAATACATGTTAAGAAGGTACTGTGCATCCTCAGAACCCACGGGGGTTGACCCTGCTCTACCCTATGTCCTGGAAGTTGACGCCTCAGAAGTTGCCACAGGGGTGATTCTCAGCCTCGGGGTCCCAAGGCGTTGCTGCATCCCGTAGCCTTTTCCTCACGGAAAATGAGCCCTCCAGAGAGGAATTACGATGTGGGGGACCAGGAACTTTTGGCAATTAAGACAGCTCTCGAGGAATGGCGGTATCTCCAGGAAGGTGCCACTCATCCAATCCATGATTTTCACGGACCACAAGAACTTAGAGTACCTCCGCAAGGCCAAACGCTTGAGACCCTGACAGGCTCGATGGGCTCTATTTTTCTCTAGGTTTAATTTCCAGATAACCTATCGCCCAGGGTCGAAGAATGGAAAGGCGGATGCCTTATCCCGGATGTTCCCGGACACTCCTGAAGAAATTGCACCCAGTACAGTTTTGTCTCCCCAAAACTTTCTACTAATCCAACCTGACCTAAGATCCTCAATTGAGCAGGCCTCTAGTCAATGTACAGAATCGGAAGTCTCCTCCCTGAGAAGCCATGAGGGACTCCTATGGCACCAAGACAAGATTTTCGTTCCTCAGCAAGCCAGACTACAAGTATTGAAGACCTTTCATGACCATCAGCTAGCTGGTCATTTCGGTGTCCGAAAAACAACTGAGCTGGTTCAGCGGTCCCTATGGTGGCCCACTTTGAGATCTGATTGTAAGAAATATGTTAACTCTTGCATAATCTTCCAACGGAACAAGGGGTTCAACGCCAGGTCTTGGGGCTTGTTAAGACGACTGCCAGTCCCAGAACAACCATGGAAGAAGATTTCCATGGACTTCATCGTGGATCTGCCCCCCTCAGAAGAATTTACTACCATCTTGGTGGTAGTAGATCGCCTGAAAGGTACCCCCTCTGTCTTGGATACAGCAAAGATCTTTATTAAGGAAATTGTCCGACTACACGGATTGCCAGATAACATCGTATCAGATAGAGGGGTACAATTTACCTCTAGATTTTGGAAAAATCTCTGCAAACTACTTTCAATTGAGATATGCTTGTCCACAGCCTACCACCCACAGAGTAACGGTCAGACCGAAAGGACCAACCAGACGCTAGCACAATATCTGCAGTGCTTCTGTTCTTTCTCTCAGGTTGACTGGATTCAACTATTACCTTGTGCAGAATTTGCATATAATAACTCGGTACACACTTCTACCAACCAATCACCCTTCTGGGTGAATTACGGCTTTCATCCTTTTTACCCAACGTCATTCCAGAATCTTCAGTCCCAGGAGTTCAGGACAGAGTGGATTTCATCCATACAAATTACCAAATACTCCAGGATACCGTGAAGAAGGCCCAAGAAGAATATAAAAAACAATACTATAGGAAGAGAAGAGCGAACCCTACCTTCAAGATAGGGGATAAGGTGTGGCTCTCATCAGTGAACCTCAAGTTACCATGCCCATCTCGGAAATTGGGACCCAAGTTCCTGTGTCCTTTTGAGATCAAACGTGAAATTAACCCTGTAGCTTTTGAACTTATCTTACCTGAGTCTTTCAAAATCCATCCGGTTTTTCATGTTTCACTCCTTAAACATGTTGTTTCTACTCCTTTTCCAGGGAGAGAAGAAGTGCCCCCACCTCAGGTCCAAGTTTGAGATGAAGCTGAATTCGAAGTTGAATCTATCCTTGACTGTCGTCGGAGAGGTAGGACAATTCAGTTTCTAATTAAGTGGAAGGGGTATTCTGCAGAAGAGAACTCTTGGGAGCCTGCAAGACATGTGCACGCTCCTAGGCTGATACAGAGGTTCCGCAGTAGGTACCCCAGAAAATGGGCACACTTAGGCATCCGGAGGCTGCCCCTTGGGGGGGCACTGTCAGGGAAACAGGCGCATCCCCATGCACAGTTCCACAAGGTCAGCTAACCAGCACAGGCAAGCTCGCGCTAACGCGCATCAGCACACACGAAGGTGCAATACCGCTACTAGACGGATGCCTGGCGCTGCGATCGGACGAACGCGCGTTCGCGACAATGCCGTAATCATGCGAACGCAACGGTGCGCGCACGACGTAATACAGGCGCCTTGTTTATTTAAACGTTCCACTGACCGTGCCACATCGCTGGATTATCATCAGCTCTTCCTGTGTTCCTGTGATTGTGTTTCCTGTTCTCCTGACCTCCTGTGTACCGACTCGGCTTGTTTATCTACTCCTCTGAACCTCCTGGCTGTACGTACCGACTTGCATTGGACTCCTCCTGCCTGCTCCCTGCATCTGACCCTGGCTTGCCTAACGGACTCCGCATTCCTCTGTCTCCTGTACCTGGATTTGTTGATTTGGTTCTTGGACTGTCTTACTGTGTTTGACCCCCTGGCCTGGCTTCTGATTTCCTATTGGACTTCCATTGGTCCCCCTCTCTGGACCTTAAGCACGTTGCCTCCAGTGACTTTGTTCTATCAAGTTCCCAATACCAGCTTCTACTTCCAGGCAACCCGTGCTTCTGTGAGCACCGCATCCCTGTGTCATCTTCAGGGTTGTGCTGCACTCGGCCGCAAGGGGAGCCCTCTCAGCATCTCAACCTCCTACCAAGACCCTGACAGGGACTCTTTTCGTGTGGGAGCCCGGAGGAGGCTATTTTTTTCATGCGGGGGGGTCAGCTTTTTTTACGCCCCCCTGCAAAGTGCCACCCTAGGCCTGGGCCTTGTTGGCCTAGGCCAAGATACAGCACTGGCTACAGTAGCATCAGCTGTCAAAATACAATAGCTGGTAGGGAAGATTGCTCCATCCAAGCTGTTAAGTGTGGATGGGGGAATCTATCCATTGTTCTTGTAACATAGTTACATACTAGGTGAGGTTGAAAAAAGACACAAGTCCATCAAGTCCAACCTATGTGTGTGATTATATGTCAGTATTACATTGTATATCCCTGTATGTTGTGGTTGTTCAGGTACTTATATAATATTATTTTGAAACTATCAATGCTCTCGGCTGAAACCACCGCCTGTGGAAGGGAATTCCACATCCTTGCCGCTCTTACAGTAAAGTAGATAAATTGCAGCGCCTAAGGCAGAAAAAACACCATATGTAATATAAAGTGAATGTCTCTGCAAACATATGTGAATATCCCACTGAAGGGGTATAATCAAAACAATGAAGAAAAGTCTGTGACAAAAAGATAATGAAGTGAAATCAGGATTGGGATTCTATCAACATTCCGGGTATCAGCTCAGAAGTCATCAAAGCAGTAAGTAGATGTAAATGCGCTTACCGGAACTGTTGGACTCTCCTGCCATCAGCATAGAGTCAATCGAGCAGTGTGCCACCACGGGCGGATGTACGAATAGCCAAGGACCGATGGAACGCCTGCAGGCCGAGATGTCACTGCTGAATCACCAGGATGGAAACAGGGACCAATTCCAAGGCTCAAACATTTTTTCATATCCAGGAAGTATGTGGAAAAAAGGGGAATGCCTCCACATAGTGCAAATCAGGGTTGTTTATTGTTAAAAAACCGTGGTACATAAAAGTGATCACAAATATAAAACAGAGTGGCAATGCAGAGAGTTAAAGCCGCCCTACGTGTTTCGATCAATAGACCTTCAACAGGGGCATGACAGTAAAGAACCCTCTACACAGTTTAAGGTTAAACCTCTTTTCTTCTAATTTTAATGAGTGGCCATGTGTCTTATTAAACTCCCTTTAGCGGAAAAGTTTTATCCCTATTGTGGGGTTACCAGTACGGTATTTGTAAATTGAAATCATATCCCCTCTCAAGCATCTCTTTTCCAGAGAGAATAAGTTCAGTACTCGCAACCTTTCTTCATAACTAATATCCTCCAGACCCTGTATTAGCTTTGTTGCCCTTCTCTGTACTTGCTCCATTTCCAGTACATCCTTCCTGAGGACTGGTGCCCAGAACTGGACAGCATGCTCCAGGTGAGGCCAGACCAGAGTCTTGTAGAGTGGGAGAATTACCGCTTTTTGAGTTAATCCCCTTTTTAATGCATGCCAATAGTCTGTTTGCTTTGTTAGCAGCAGCTTGGCATTGCATGCCATTGCTGAGCCTATCATCTACTAGGACCCCAGGTCCTTTTTCATCCTTGATTCCCTCAGAGGTTCTCCCCCCAGTGAGTAAACCTGGATGAATAAGATGTATGTATGGCTAGCTTAAAAATGTAGCAGTTCAGATAAAATATGATCATCTTGTCCAGTTAACAAAAACATTTGATGCCTTTCCAATAAAGTTCAGAAATAGGTTATACCAAAAATTCTAACCGCCAGGACTCCACTTTACAAAGAAAATAACTGATAGCTTTCTGGAGAGGTAATAAAAGTGAGCATGCCAGCACAGAAAAGCAAGACAGACCCAGGGCCGGTGTAAGGATTATATCTACACAAGCAAATGTGCATTTTACCGTGCGCTCCAACGCCCTAAGTTGGCTGTCTAAGCAGTCTTATGCTGGCACCATTCCTGCCCTTTGGACATGTCCCTGACAACTGCAAACTGTCACAACTTCTAATAAAAGTCTGTGGTTGGGCATCGTTGTGCGGTCCCTAGGCTGATCCCTGCGGCTGGATCCTTCCTGCAAAAAAAAACAAAAACGCTTCCCCTTCCTTTTGACTTACTGTGTTAATGTTCCTATTGTTTGGGATTGTGACTCTCTTGGGTGCAGGGGTAGTGAAAGAGAAGGGAAGAACACTGATGCCCCCTGACTCCAAGCCCTAAGGAGTAGTCATACACAGCCATACCATGCCCTCAACATGGAGGGGTGGGTCCATTACTTACATAGCCATGAGGCATGGCTACCTAGTGATGTCATCCGAAGGCCCCACCCCATGGCTATATAAGTAATGGCACATGGCAATGACATCACAAGGGGACATTGCCTCTGGATGACGTGTCCGGGTGGCCACGCCCTATGGCTATATAAGTAATGGCACACGGTGGACCTAGAATTACAGCAGGAGCGAGCGTCGGAAGAAGATCAGAGGAAGAACAGAGAAGACAGCGGAGAGAGGAGAACCGGCAGAGGGAGAAGACAGCGGAGAGAGGAGAAATGGCTGAGGGAGAACACCGCGGAGATAGGAAAATTGGCAGCAGAAGAAGACATCAGCGGAGGGAGAAGAACTGAACCGGAGGAAGCCATCAGTGGAGGGAGAAGAACCAGAGGATGAAGACATCACTGGATGGAGAAGAAATCTAAGGAGAAGAGACGCCAGAGCTGCTTTAAAAATTGTTACTTTGTCAAAAACTACTACTATTTTTTATTTTTGACAGTGTACAATGTACCCCATACTCATACACATAGGGTGGGGACAGGATCTGAGGGGCCCCCTTGTTAAAGAGAGCTTCCAGATTCCGATAAGCGGCCCTCTCGCAGACCCCCACAACCACCGGGAAGAGGCCCTTGTCCCTATCGACATGGGGACAAGGTGCTTTGGGGTGGAGGGGGTGCAGGGCCCCCCTGCCCCAAACCACCACTCCCCCATGTTGAGGGCATGTGGCCTGGTATGGTCCAGGAGGAGGGAGGGGTGCCCACTCCCTTTCCTGAACTGCCGGGCTGCATGCTCGGATAAGGGTCTGGTATGAATTTGGGGGGGGGGCGTGTGGGGTTCCCCTTAAAATCCATGCCATGGTCTTGGAGGGGGAACCCTATGCCTTTTTTTTATCTTGGTGTGGACTTTCCCCTCAAGATTCATACCAGACACAAAGGGACTGGTATTGTCGGGATCAAAGTCGGATCCTGTTCATTGGATGGAAGTCGAACTTCAAGTCGCAGGGCAAAGTCAGATACACAGTTGTACGACTGTCGTGCTGTACCAATGTGAACCCAGCCTTTAACCTAGAAGGTGATTGGTTACTAAGCACAGCTTCACCAGATTCTGTGTGCACCAGTTTTAGTAAATCTCCCCAATGTTTTCACTAGACAGGATTAAAGGGTAAATCTCCAACAGTAACACAGAATTGAAATATTTTGTTTTATTACAGTAAGAGAAGGCTAGAACTATATATTAACATTTGTGTCCCTGTTGCAGACTTCTTTACTTTTCATCTGGTAAAACTGAAAGAAGTGAGGCCTCTAACCCTTCCTACCCAAAACAGGAAAAAATAAGTTATATTAGACACATGCTCCTGGACCTAACCCATACTTATATTTCCAGTGTTACAGTCATACTTGTATGTAAATACAAGACTATTCTGAAAAGATCGATTCACCAAGTCTCCAAGAGGGCTCTTTAAGGTTACATTCACTCGGGCGACTAGCCCTGTTGCGAAAGACAGCAGCTGAAATCTGCTGATTCCTATGGCTGTTTTTGCTACATGTGAGAGGTTAGCTACACCCCCCAAGCCCTGTAAACCTCAATGAAAGGTCGGTGCCGTCTGTATCTATCCGTTGCTGTTTGCACAGCCAGCGATTACCTATAATGATTACTGCTTTACCCACACAAAACGCCTCCAGCAGCGACCACCGCAGGTAATCACTGGCTGTGTGGACAGCCACGGATTGCTGTAGCTGCTGGCAACCTATCATTGAAGTGTACAGGGCTCAGCGGCTACAGCTAGCTCCTCACAGGTGGCAAAAACAGCTTCAGGAATTTGCAGATTCCTTGTGATTTGTATCAGGGCTATTCGCTCCTGCATGTAGCCTAATACTTTTTATATACTGTACAGGAGATTTCTATTTCTTTAGGCTCAACACTGCTGTATATATACAATACATCATTTGTTGTCTGCAAGCATGAATGTAATTTAATTTAACCGTTGCATTGTATTTGTGAGCCACCATAATTACCATGATGGAATATGGTAAAGCTTAATGTAAAAGGCATCTTGTACAATAGTTTTGCATAAATCATAAAGACAGTGATATAATTATGTAACAAAAGAGTTCCATTCAGTGAGTGTGTGCTTAAACAGCTGGCTGTGCTCAGCCCATGCTGTGATTTACTAAAACTAAAACATCACTCTATGTGTTTAATGTATATGATTAAAGCTAGGAAAGGTAAAACGCTACAAGTTTTTCTGCAGAACAGAAAAGACAACTTTTATGAATATGATCCTGAGATATGTGATTGTATTGAATATTTTATTTTATTTTAAGCTTTTGGACTGTTTTGCAGATGAAATGTTATTGTCCAGCATTTGTGAAGAATGCTCAAAGGTTGTGTATGATTAATGATATTAATAATAATTATAATAATAACAATAATATGAAAAACAAAATATGCTTATGTGTGCCATTTAATATGACATCCCAAAAATGACAACCTGGGCCAGTTGATAACCTCCCATGGCTTCCAATACTACCTCTACGCTGACGACACCCAGATCTATCTCTCCACTCCTCAACTCACCTCCTCAATCACCTCATGTATCACAAACTTACTGAGCGACCTATCAGTATGTCACGCCACTTCACCACTTCCTCAAACTCAATCTTTCTAAAACACAGCTTGTAATATTTCCTCTTCCCCAATCCCCTCCCCATGACTTTACTATTGAGACCAACGGCACAACCATTGGTTTCTCCACACACGCCATGGTCCTGAGTGTAATCCTAGACTCTGATCTCTCCTACAGTCCCAACATCCAATCACTGGCTACTTCTTGTCGCCTTAACACCTGTAACATTTCCAGAATTTGCCCCTTCCAATCCTGACTAACAACACCACAAAACAACTGCAACTCTCTCCTCACTGGTCTACCTTTACACATCTCCCCTTCAGTCTATTATGAATGCTGCTGTTAGACTAATACACCTTACTAACCGATCCGTGACTGCTGCCCCTCTCTGCCAATCCCTTGTACATGCATATAAACTGCCAGGCCGCAAGACAAAAAGTAACTAATACTATCTGGTGAGTTTAAACCCCAGAGGGGAGTGTGACACACAGCCTGGAGGATTCTGCTGAAAGGTGCACACATCAATCAATACTAGGAACACCACCTGTGTATTCTTCTGACTCTTTCTCATCACCACCTGTCATTCCAACGTGCTTGTTTTCTGTTCGCATATGTTGTTTTACATATGCAAGCCAGTCATATTAACCATTGACAGGAGCGCTGCTTCGATAAATACCTGGCACAGATTAAGTGCTTTGGACTTGTTTATCTTGAGATTATATATTTATTAAGCATTGCTAACAAAGCGATTTATAAAGCAATACTCCTTTATATCTGGCTCTGTGAGTAATGATTTAAAACTGGCTTTGTAACCACTAATTCGGAACTTTCAAAGGGAACTCCAACTTTTTTTACATGGTTTGGTAATTCTATTTGTTCAAAAGTATTATGCCGCATACACACGAGCGGACTTCTCGCTGGACTGAACTTCGAAGGACTTTTCAACGGAGTTCCGGCGAAACAGACTTGCCTACACGCAATCCCACCAAAGTCCAATTGTTTCGAACGTGATGACATACGACTAGACTAGAAAAGAAAGTTCAATAGCTAGTAGCCAATAGCTGCCCTTGCCTCGTTTTCGGTCTGTCGGACTAGCATACAGACGAACGTTTTTTTCTATAGGAATCGAGTTAGTTGGAAAGATTTGAAACATGTTCTACTTCTAAGGTCTGTCAGATTTTTTTCGACAGAAAAAGTCCAATGAAGCCCAATCACGATCGGAATGTCTGACGGATTCGTTCCGTCGGACCTTTTCTGCCCGAAAGTCCGCTCGTGTGTATGTGGCATTTGTTTCTGAACCCCATTCTTTAGACATGATGCAAATGGCAGTGGCTGGAAACTGCTGCTTTTGACATCTGTGAGTGGCTAGCTGTGATGCCTTTTGTGTGTTCTGAAGGTGCAGGAATTGGGGTGATCTGAGGTGTGAATCTGCAAGAACTGGGGTGATCTGAGGTGTGAAGGGGCAGGAATTGGGGTGATCTGTGGTGTGAAGGGGCGGGAATTGGATATGAAGCTGCAGGAATTGGGGTGATCTGAGGTGTGAAGCTACAGGAATTGGGATGATCTAAGGTGTGAAGCTGCAGGAATTGGGGTAAACTGAGGTGTGAAGCTGCAGGAATTGGGGTGATCTGAGGTATGAAGCTGCAGGAATTGGGGTGATCTGAGGTGTGAAGCTGAAGGAATTGGGGTGATCTGAGATGTAAAGGGGCAGGAATTGGGGTGATCTGAGGTGTGAAGGGGCGGGAATTGGGGTGATCTGATGTGTGAAGCTGCAGGAATTGGGGGGGATCTGAGGTATGAAGCTGCAGGAATTAGGGTGATCTGAGGGGTGAAGGGGTGGAAATTGGGGTGATCTGATGTGCGAAGCTGCAGGAATTGGGGGGGGGGATCTGAGGTATGAAGCTGCAGGAATTAGGGTGATCTGAGGTGTGAGGGGGCAGGAATTGGGGTGATCTGAGGTGTGAATGTCTGCCTTCATTTTGTTAAACGCTGCGCAAACTGTTGGCACTATGTAAATCCTGTATAATTAGTAATAATTATAAATATTGTTGAAGATCAGTTTTCCTGGTAAAGTGCAGGGGGGTAGTGCAGAGGCTTGGGTTAGACCAGGGAGGGATGGATGAAAGCATGGGGAGGCAAGTTGAAGCGGCTGTTAATGTGCAAGTGTAGCTGCCTACATGAAAATAAACCATTGAAATCTAGAGAAACAATTTTTTTTTATCACTTAAAGGAAGACCAAACTGGTTCACCCCCTTCCTGCACATGCCCGTTTGAAGTTTTCAGTGCTGTCACAATTTGAATGGCCATTACTCAGTCTTGGAACACTGTACCCAAATTATTTTATATAATTTTTTTACATTTTGCTATATAAAGGAAAAAAAGCAAAATAAAAAAAAAAAAAAACACACTTTTCTTACTTTCTGTAATAAAACTTTGTAAATAAATAATCTTTCTTGGTAAATTTAGGCAAAAATGTATTTTGCTACATTTCTTTAGTAAAAAAAATAGGTGTATATATTTAGTCTGTCTGAAACTTATAAAGTCTACATGGTATATACATATACTGTATATTTGAAAATCAATCCTGATGTTCTGACTGCCTATTTCAATTCCTGTGGCCCTAAAATGCAAAATGCAAGGTTTGGACAAATACCTCCCAAATGAGTCCTTTTTGGATAGTAGACAGTCCAGAATATTTAGCAAGAGCCTTGGTGAATTCTTGAAGTTTTAATTAGTCGCCACATTTTGCTGGAAAATGAGAAAAGTAAATACAAGTTTTTTTCACAAAATTATCATTTAACAAGTTATTCTCATAAACAACATAGGCATACTTACAATTACACCCCAAAACACATTCTGCTACTTTTCCCTAAGTATGGGGTGCCACATGTGTGAAGCTTTTTACAGCTTAGATACCCCAAAATCCAAGGAGCACCAGCAGACTTTCTAGGGGCACAAATTACATATCTAATTTCCAAATTTTCCAAGAAGCATATTGGGTCTTTTGAAAAGTTTTTTTTTTTTGCCACACATTTTTGGAAAATATGGAAAGGAAACGAAAAGTAATTTTTTTTACACAAAGTTGTCAATCAATAAGATATTTCTAACATACAACATGGGTATACTTAGAATTACAGTCCAAAACACATTCTACTTTTCCTTCTGAGTACGGCAATACCACATGTGAGACTTTTTTACAGCCGAACTACTGTACATAGAACACCTTATGGCTTTCTAGGGGCAAAAAATTATGGATCTCATTTCCTAATTACCTGTTGCATGTTTGGAGGCCCAGGAACACCAGGACAGTAGAAACTCACAAAATGACCATATATTGGAGATGAAACACCTCATGTTATTTTTTAAGAGGCATGGTAAAACTTTTTAGGATTTTTTTTTGCCCCAAGTTTTGGAAAAGGCAGAAAGAAAATGCATACAGGCGGTCTCCGGGTTACAAACAAGACAGGGACTGTAAGCTTCTTCTTAAGTTAAATCCGTTTGTAAGTTGGAACAGGTACATTTTTTAATTGTACAGTAGCTCCAGCCAAAAAATCTATTTTCAAGCTTTTTGGATAACATAGAGAAGGGTTAACACCCCTTTGTTTTGCTGTCTGTGCCCCTGTTCAGAAGATTTCACCTCACTTTCTGTCCCAATAACAATTGGATTTTGAAAATTTGGGGTTATTAAGGAAACAAGGATTGGTGATAAAACATCAGTGGAGACACCTTTTTCCCATATTAACTCTTACAGGAGTGAATTTCCCTTCCTAGGGGTAGATTTCCTCTCACTTCCTGTTGCCTCCTTCCGTTTGTAAGTAGGAGTCGTTTGTAAGTCGGAGCAACCTGTATATCTTAGCATCAATGAGAAAAAATGGGTATATATCGCGCTAATACCCCAAAAAAGGTAATCAAATGACAGCCAGCACATTTACCAAACAAGTGCAAACCAAACCTACATATATAAAAATGATGTGGAGTGCTCAAAAGTAAACTTACAAAAACAATGAAGTAGAATGTGAATGACCACAAAACATTAGAATTATGTACTTCTACACATTCTGTGTAATATAAATGACCATAAGCAATGTATGAAAAAGTGACATGAAAAGTCAATAAGTGAAATATAAATGACTACAGAAAATTAATGTAATGATATAAAACAGTAACATGAATATCACAGGGCATCCATTGTTCAGTGAGTCCATATAATATCATACAAAAATGAATGTGAAAAAAAGTCCATAAAAAAGTGGTGAGAAGAGGATGACTTCTAAACCAAGAAAGACATTTCCGTGTGACATAGGGTTAGCGCTGACGTCCATATGGAACGTTCCGCGTGTCAGCCGATTTGCACCCTCTGTCTGGTGATCAGACCGAGGCTTGAACAGCACTGAAGTCCGACAGCTGCACTTCCATCAAGAACTCTGCTTCAACTAGCCACATGTCTGCTGAGCTCTGCAGCCTTGCGGTCACACTATGGAGGTCTATATGGGTCTCTGACAAGCCTTATTCTACGTTTATCTAGGAGAATTTTTATTGTCTTTTATACTTTTTTAATAAATTGCTACACTTACACCCTATTGTATTTGTTTTTTTATACAGGCTTAGTGATACTAACTTAGAAATGCCAACAAAAGTGAGAGAAAAGTTATGAAGTGCAATGAGGAACTAATGTCTGTAGTGAAAAATGTGAAGTGTTACAGAAGTTTACAGAAGGTGGGACATGAAATATATGGAGTTAGTTATGTTTTCTATGGAAAAGCATTGTTTTTAAGTTGAAGTGCTTTCCTAACCGCTTCAGCAGCGGAAGATTTTACCCCCTTCCTGACCAGAGCACTTTTTGCGATTCGGCACTGCGTCGTTTTTAACTGACAATTGCGCGGTCGTGTGACGTGGCTCTCAAACAAAATTGACGTCCTTTTTTTCCACAAATAGAGCTTTCTTGTGGTGGTATTTGATCACCTCTGCGATTTTTATTTTTTGCGCTTTAAACAAAATAAGAGCGACAATTTTGAAAAAAACGCATTATTTTTTACATTTTGCTATAATAAATATCCCCCAAAAATATATAAAAAAACATTTTTTTTCCTCAGTTTAGGCCGATCGTATTCTTCTACATATTTTTAGTTAAAAAAATCGCAATAAGCGTTTATTGATTGGTTTGCGCAAAAGTTATAGTGTTTACAAAATAGGGGATAGTTTTATGGCATTTTTATTAATTATTTTTTTTTTTACTAGTAATGGCGTGATCAGCGATTTTTATTGTGAGTGCGACGTTATGGCGAACATTACAAAATATTTTACAGTGCACACATACAAGAATGACATTTCCTGCAGGGCTAGTTAAAAACACCTGAACATACTACTACTGTTTGTAGGTCTTATAGCAGCACCATCTTGAATTTAAACGCATTGTATGGTGTGCCCCCCAAATATGTTCTTGTATATTGTAATAGGCCCTGACCAGGTCTTTTGGGCTGGAGCACCCCTCCCCCTCCTCATTACCTCTTATTTAGTAGCCACCAGTGTATAGGATGTATCCCCTTCAGTTCTCCCACATAGAGGAGTTCAGCTCCCATCTTTGAGACAAAGGATCTTCCATTCTATTACTAGAGTAGGACCCACTAATTCGGGGTACTTTGTCGCAGTAAGTGGGCTTAGCATTATATGACCATATAGTGTGACCAAACCCCCGTATTTTTTGAATATGTTCAGGTGTTTTTAACTAGCCCTGTAGGAAATGTCATTCTTGTATGTGTGCGCTGTAAAATATTTTGTACTGTTTGTAGGTCTTATAGCAGCACCATCTTGAATTTAAATGCATTGTATGGTGTGCCCCCCAAATATGTTCTTGTTATGGCGGACATGTCGGACATTTTTGACACATTTTTGGGACCATTGTCATTTATACAGCGATCAGTGCGATTAAAAATGCACTGATTACTATGTAAATTACACTGGCAGTGAAGGGGTTAACCACTAGGGGGCGGGGAGGGGTTAAGTGTGTCCTAGGGGAGTGATTCTAACTGTAGGGGGGGTGGGCTAGCAGTGTCACTACGCTGATCACTGCTCCCAATGACAGGGAGCTGTGATCAGTGACACTTGTCACTAGGCAGAACGGGGAGATGCTTTTTACATCAGCAACTCCCCGTTCGTCCTCTCTGTGAGGCGATCGCGGGTATCCCCGCGGCGATCGAGTCCGCGAGACCCGCGACCCGACTTACGGAGCTCCCGGCCGGCGCGTGCGCACGCAATGGCTCGGCGAGGAATTCAAATGGACGTACCTGTAAGTTCATTTGCCCAGCCGTGCCATTCTGCCAACGTACATCGGCGTGCGCCGGTCGGGAAGTGGTTAATGCAAACCTTGCGTTAAACGGAAGCCTCAGCCCATCTTTGAGGGCATTAGCAAGCGCTATATCTGTGTCCCACATGGGCGCAGTAAGCCCCGCCCACAACTTTGTTCCGCTTCATATTCTTTTCATGACTAATGTACTAATCCAGTTTTTACATTTCAGCTATGTGAATATTGATTACTCTAAAACATATCATTACATGTTATACCAAGTCATGCAGGTGTATCTGTGAGTGATAATGTCAGTAAAGAAGATCTGCAACCATTATATTACGTAAGTCTATTAGCCACTAATGTTGTCAATAAAGAGGATCTGTCATTATTGCATCATGCAGGTATAGCAGAAATGACCTGCCATTATGTGCCATCTTTGTGTGGTATAACCTACCATTATGTGGTTGTGCAGGTATAGCACTGACTGCAGCTGCCAGTAAATAAGACCTGCCATTATGACATCATGAAGGTTTCATAGTAATGAAGCTGGCAGTAAATCTGACTTATGAAATCTTGCAGGGCTATCAGTTACTGAAGCTACTACTAAAGAGCACCTGTCAGGATAGGTGACTTATTGACTTAAGTTGCATTTAAAGAGGACCTGTCAATGATACATTAGGCAGGTACAGTGCTGTGAAAAAGTATTTGCCCCTTCCTGATTTTTTTGCATATTTCTCACACTTAAATGATTTAGATCATCAAACAAATTTTAATATTACAGAAATCCAAGATGCAGTTTTTAAATTATTATTTTAATTTATTAAGCGAAAAAAGCTGTTCAAACCTGCCTGGCCCTATGTGAAAAAGTAATTGCCCCCACCCATGCCGAATCATGAATGAACTGTGATTAACCACAATTTTTTGGAAAGCTGAGTTAAATTTCACTTGCCACACCCAGGCCTGATTACTGCCAGACCTGTTGAGTCAAGAAATCACATAAATAGAAGCTGTCTGACATGCTAACAGACCACAAAAAGCCACACATCATGCCACATTCTAAAAAAAATTAAAGAACAGATTCGAAACAAAGTAATGTACATGTATCGGTCTAGGAAGTGTTGCCATTTCTAAGGCTATGGAACTCCAGCGAACCACGGGGAGAGCCATTATCCAAAAATGGAGATAACTTGGAACAGTGGTGAACCTTCCCAGGTGTGGCTGGCCTACAAAAATTACTCCAAGAGCATGACAATGACTCATCCAGGAGGTCATAAAAGAACCCAGAACATCTAAAGAATTGCAGGCCTCACTTGCCTCAGGTAAGATCTGTGTTCATGATCCATGATGATTGGATAGTTCCAAGGCCAAAGCCACTGCTGACCAAAAAGAACACAAATGCTCATCTCACATTTACCAAAAAACATCTTGATTATCCCCAAGACTTTTAGGCAAATATTCAGTCAGACATGGTGGTGGTAACGTGATGGTCTGGGGCTGATTTGCAGCTTCAGGACCTGGATGACTTACCTTAATTGATGGAACCATAAATTCTGGGTTCTACCAGAAAATCCTAAAGGAGAATGTCTGACCATGAGTTTGTGACCTCAAGCTCAAGTGTACTTGGGTTATGCAGCAGGACAATGATCCTAAACACAACAGCAAGTGCACCCCAAAATGTTTCAAACAAAGTAAAATTTAGGTTTTGGAGTGGCCTAGTCAAAGCCTGGACTTAAATCCAATTCCGATGCTGTATCATGACTTTACACAGGCCGTTCATGCTGGAAAACCCTCCAATCTGGCTGAAATAAAACAATTCTGCAAAGAAGAGTGGGCCAAAATGGCTCCACAGCAATGTGAAAGACTCATTGCCAGTTATCACAAACGCTTGATTGCAGTTGTCACCAAGGGTGGCACAATCAGTTATTAGGTTTAGGGTGGCAAATACTTTTTCACATAAAGCCAGGCAGGTTTGGACAGCTTTTTTGCCTTAATAAATGAAACCATAATTTAAAACTGCATTTTGTATTTACTCAGGTTATCTTTGTGTAATAATAAAATTTGTTTGATGATCTAAGTCATTTAAGTGTGACAAACATGCAAAAGAAATAAAAAATCGGAAAGGGGGCAAATACTTTTTCACAGCATCTATGATGTCCAGTAGTGAAGATTTGTCGTTATTACAACTGTTGGTGAATTTACAGTAGCTGTTTGCAAACCAGACCTCTCATGTAGGTGTAACGGCTACTGAATCTTTTTGTAAAGAGCACCTGTCACTATGTCATCATGCAAGTATGTTAATGACATTTTGTAGATGTAGCAGTGACATAAGCTAAGTCTACTACTAATAGTTCAAAAACATAATTTTAAAACCCATACTTTTACTTTTATTTTACACATACACTGAAACTGCACTTTACAAAACCTCAGATCTTTTTAAAGCGGAGTTCCACACAAAAATGGAACTTCTGCTTTTCGGAACCCTCCCCCCCTCCGGTGTCACATTTGGCACCTTTCAGGGGGGAGGGGGGTGCAGATACCTGTCTAAGACAGGTATTTGCACCCACTTCTGGCATAGACTCCCATGGGAGTCTACGCCACTTCCCGTCCCGACCGCGCTGTTTGCTGGGAACATATAGCTCCCAGGAGAGAGCGGGGACCACTAGGGACGCGCAGCGTGACTCGCGCATGCGCAGTAGGGAACCGGGAAGTGAAGCCGCAACGCTTCACTTCCTGATTATTTCACCTAGGATGGCGGCGGCAGCTGCCGAGAACCGAGCGGGTTCTCGGCGTCCCCTGCCGACATCGCTGGACCCTGGGACAGGTAAGTGGCAATGTATTAAAAGTCAGCAGCTGCAGTATTTGTAGCTGCTGGCTTTTAATATTTTTTTTTTTTTGGCGGTGTGGGTGAACCCCAGTTACAATTACTATTGTTATACACTTTGTTTATATAGTAGTGAATAATAGGATATACGATAATTGGAACCCAACTTAATAGTGAGAGAGAAAAATAAAGTAGATGCAGACTCTAACAATGTTGTTTAGTTTGCTAAACCATTATTTATTTATTTTTTAACGATCCATTTGTTTTTCAGCTTTTTTTTACCCTTTGTTGCATTTTGTGATGAAGTTCTGCAGCCATTTCCTGTCTACATGTATGCAGTCCAGCAATAGTTGACTGCATGGCATTTCTCATGGTAGGTTTCTTGATTGTGTCAACTGTGGACTGCATAATGTGTGCTGAAATTTCCATTGGAGACTATGTGACACGGTAACAATACAGGAGTACAACTGGGAGACTGGGACACAGCATTGTCACCCTATAAGAGGAAATGCCTGAACCAGGACCTTCATGCAACTTCATCCCAACTTTCTGAGATGGGAAAGAGGGACACCTATTAGTAAAAGTATGTAGGCATAGGACACACACCCTTCTAGACCCCCTTAAAGGAGAATTGTACAAAAAATGTTTGGCTAAAACCATGAGTGCTTTTTTTTACCACTACTATTCCTTTATATTGGCTTATGGAATTTACAAATGCGCCAATGTAGAAATTTGAATTTTTTTAAACTGTGGGCGATTCGGCATCTGATAAAAGTGGTCTCGGTGGCAGATTTGCCATGGGATCACTTTTATAGGCAGCGGGAGAGGTGCCCCCACAGCCACTTCCTTGTCTTTTTCCCCCGTCATTTCCCACTTGCCAAATAGGTCGAAACGATCTCCTGGAGCGATGGGCAGAGGGTCGAGTGAGGGAAATTTGGCCACCACTCGACTCTATACCCTTGGAGGACCAGAGCAATATCTGACGTCATTTCTGCCTTAAAAGGACTTTTTTTTTTCCCGGTAAATGTACAATTACATTTATTTTTTATTTTTTTACTTTTAAGCGTAAATGTGAGACTTGAGGTCTTTTTTACCCCAGATCTCGCAATAAAGAGGACCTGTCATGCTTATTTCTATTATTATTATTATTTTTCAGGATTTATATAGCGCCAACAGTTTACGCAGCGCTTTACAATATAAAAGGAGACAATACAGTTATAATACAATAGAATACAAGAGGATTAAGAGGGCCCTGCTCAGAAGAGCTTACAATCTAATAGGGTGGGGCAGGTGGTACAAAAGGTTGTAACTGTGGGGAATGAGCTGATGGAAGTAGTAGGAGATTAGTTGGAGACGTGATAGGCTTTCCTGAGAGATGAGTTTTCAGGGATCGTCTGAAGGTAGCAGGAGTAGGGGATAGCCGGACCAGTGGAAGTAGTGAGTTCCAGAGGATGGGAGAGGCTCTGGAAAAATCGCGAGACGAGCATGGGAGGAGGAGATGAGAGAGCTTGAGAGTAGGAGGTCTTGAGAAGAGCGGAGAGGATGATTTGGTTGATATTTGGAGACAAGATTGGTGATGTAGCTCGGGGCAGAGTTGTGAAGTATGTTGTGGTTAGTAGTTTGAATTTAATTTGCTGGGTAATTGGGAGCCAGTGTAGGGATTGGAGGAGAGGGTTGGCAGACACGGTTGGTAAGGTGGATAAGTCTGTCAGCAGCATTCATGATAGACTGAAGAGGAGATAGCCTATGGAGAGCAGTGTTAATTTTAGTCTTAGGACTAAATTTAGTTTTAGTCCCATTTTAGTCTTCTGCAATTGTTTTAGTTTTAGTCGTATTCAGTCGACTAAATCTCCAGTACATTTTAGTCGAGTAAAATGTCCTACGTTTTAGTCGACTAAAATCTCCAGTACAGTTCAGTAATTGCAATTTAGTTTTAGTCATAGGCTTTTGACTAACATGACATTTTAGTTTTAGTCTCATTTTAGTCTTAGGACTAAAATTGCATTTTAGTTTTAGTCTCATTTTAGTCTTTTGACTAACATGCTTTTAGTTTTAGTCATATTTTAGTCATCTCAACTGTTTTAGTTTTAGCCGTATTTTAGTCGACTAAAATAGTATTCATTTAGTCTCCTAAAATGTTTTAGTTATTTTAGTCGACTAAAATGTTTTAGTTGTTTTAGTCGACTAAAATAACACAGATGGAGAGACAGGCCAATGAGAAGGGAGTTGCAATAGTCAAGCCGAGAGATAACAAAGGAGTGAATGAGGAGCTTGGTGGTTTCATTTGTTAAAAAGGGGCGAATTTTAGAGATGTTACAGAGGTGAATTCTACAAACTTTTGACAGCGATTGGATTTTAGGCTATTACAAGGGATGTTTACTTTCCTTGTAATAGGAATAAAAGTGATGAAAATGTTTTTTTTTTCAAAGGGACAGTGTAAAAATAAAAAAATAAAAAAAGTAAAATAAATAATAATAAAAAAAAAATGTAAAGTGCTCCGTTCCTCCGAGCTTGGACGCAGAAGCGAACGCCTATATAAGTCACGACCATGTATGTAAACGGTGTTCAAACCACACATGTGTGGTATCGCCACGATCGTTAGAGCGAGAGCAATAATTCTAGCATTAGGCCTCCTCTGTACCTCTAAACAGGTAACCTGTAAAATGTTTTAAAGCATCACCTATGGAGATTTTTAAGTACTGTAGTTTGTCGCCATTCTACGAGCGTGCACATTTTGTAGCATGACATGTTAGGTAAATATTTAGTCTGCGTAACATCATCTTTCACATTATACAAAAAAACTGGGCTAGCTTTACTGTTTTGTTTTTTTTTTTAATTCATGAAAGTGTGTTTTTTCCCCCAAAAAAATATGTTTAAAAAAACGCTGCGCAAATACAGTGTGACATAAAATATTGCAATGACTGCCATTTTATTCTCTAGGGTCTCTGCTAAAATATATATATAATGCTTTGGGGGTAAGTAATTTTCTAGCAAAAAATACTGATTTAAACTTGTAAACAACAAGTGTCAGAAAAAAGGCCTGGTCCTTAAGTGGTTAATAGGTTAAAGCTAAGCATTTACATATGATTTGAGGAACTTTGGGAATAAACACCAGCCATTGCAACACCCTGTCTAATTAAAATATTAAAGAGTATGTCAGATTTTAGTGATTGGATGTACATTTACAATGATTAAAAGACAGATTGAAAAGAAAACGATTAGGCTCTTTGATATACTTTCTATAATATATACTAGACATCTAGTGCCCCCTAGTGCTTTTTTTCTGTCCAAAGAATATTTGAAACACCAGAAATTACTTACTAGTACGCATTTTACATATAGTACAATTTTTATGCCAGCAATAAAGATTGCAGGATTACCAAAGTTTGTAGTGTAGTCAGTTGTAGGATTTATCAAGACATTTAATGCCTTTTCTCCTCTTGCTCATTTTTGTTATCGTTATTACTATGTTACCTATTCAATTTAAATTGCAGTCCATTGCAATAAACCGCCAGGCACCAGAAGAGTATATTCCCCTGTCATGCAGATTGATTAGTGTCAGGTTTACAGGGGATAACGTGGGGGTGCAGAGTCTCCAGGAGTATGGCTTTTAGTTCCCTGTCTTAGCCCATTTTGGAGACAACTGAGTCGAAATGATACTTGAATCATCAATTAGTTGCTGGCAGATATTGCAATTGCAATTCAAGGATTCTATAAAAAGTCTTGTACAGTTTCCTACATACTATACAGTATTATAAGTAAAAAACATGTACACTAATGCATATGAAAACTAAAGAAAAGTAGGTGATAGGCTTATGAAATAAAAGGTGAATCACAGTGAATATTATAACACCATAAACATATTAACATGAATTAAAAAAAATGAAAAATAATAAAAATGTGCAAACATGATGATGAAGCCCCAAAAAAATCAATAAGCGCTGCCAATCACTGTGTCCATGAAAAAGAAGAAAAAGTGGCTTCTACTTTAGGGTCCAATGTGCTCCACCACGTGCAGATAAATAATACACTCACCAGATCAATATGGTCAACAATGCAGACTACAAATGTTCCAAACATGGATCTAAGATCCACAAAGAACTTCCGTCAATTTTATTTTTGGAATCCACGATGTTTCTCATTCACTAAATATGAATCATAAAAAAGCCCAGAAAATTGAAGGTGTATAGTGTAGTATATTTATTGAACTCCAATGGATAAAGGCCACAAAATGCACTCACATGACAATGTGCCTAGAAAGGCACCAACATAAACATCTCACTATCCCAACGGAATGAGAACCTGTGCTGTCCTGACGGGGGCATAGAATTTATATAGATTGTTCCTTAACCATTTTCTATGGTCTTTTATATTTAGTTCACATGCTGCCATCTAGTGACCATTTGTGGTAATGCACTTGTTTCTTATGTTCTTTTTCCCTTATGTTATGATACACTTCCTTTATATGTAATGCTCCACCCTTCTTCCTGAGTTTGTACTTCCTGTGTCATGGATGCAGCTACAAGCCACATGTGAGATAAAAAAGGGGGCAAAAATTGGGAAGGGGGAAATTGGGACTTTATATGATACACAACACTTGGGTGGAATGAATCAACCAATAAAGTAATTAGAATATTTATTGTTAACCATAATTGGGCATGGTGTACAGGTAACATTAATAGTAAACCAATATGTACAGTACAGAATTATGAAGAACATGGTTAGTAAATCACATAGCACTACAAGTAACATGATAGACATTATTGCACATAATAGATAATTAACCAGCAACATACCCAATATATGAAAAAACATGGTAAAAAATATAAAATTACATAAGTGGTTATAAGATTGATTCAGACAATTACACCCATAGTATACACATGATTGCTGTGGCATAGCATCAAATATATATGCTCGACGCGTTTCGTGGGTTGTTTCCACTCATCAGGAGCACCTATACATTGGAGGCATCTATAATGAATTTAAAATCATTCATCAATGGTAACTGATAAAAGAATAGGAAGAGAGGGAACACAAAGGGACTATGGTCCTAACACCTTTACCTATGGATAACTTGTAAAGAATATGGAAAGCATTAATAATGATGATATGCCGGAGGTACTAGGAGGCAGAAGACAACCCCCCCGGGAGCTGAGGTGATGGCCGAGCAGGCGACAATCGGGCTGAGAAGATAGAAATAAGAGAACATCACCTGAGATGAACGCGCTGTGCGTCGACGCCACGCTCACACGTCTTACGAGCGACGTCATTCCTGACGCCGCACGCAGACGTGCTTTCCATCTGCCTGCACCACGAGGGAGGTCAGACGCCCACTTAAGAGCGCTTGGCGCTCTGACATGGTCGTCCCCTCTCTATCAGCACGCTACGTGACGTTGGTGGGACTTTGCTGGCGGCCGGGCTCCTCTTTCATCCTTAGTCCTCCTTGGTCTTTATCAGAACTGGTTTGATTTTGGTTAATTTAGGTTGGCACTTTTAAAACTTAACTGGACTTCACTACGTATACTTTTACCCTCAGGTAATTTATATCCTATGGATTTTACCTCTGGCCTATGGTGGCAAGTTTATTTTCATTACCTTCCTATTTCCTTTTTTATTCATTCCGGGTGCCTCTTATGGGTACTTCTTACTTTGCACATTCCCTTCATATCAGATCTATACATCTACTGATTTGTTTCTTTGATGCTAATACTTTTTATTTATTTATTGCTACAGAAGCCCTACTGGGCTTATTCTTATCACTACATATCTGTTGAAGGGCGATTCATCTCAGGTGATGTTCTCTTATTTCTATCTTCTCAGCCCGATTGTCGCCTGCTCGGCCATCACCTCAGCTCCCGGGGGGTTGTCTTCTGCCTCCTAGTACCTCTGGCATATCATCATTATTATTAATACTTTCCATATTCTTTACAAGTTATCCATAGGTAAGAGTGTTAGGACCATAGTTCTTTGTGTTCCCTCTCTTCCTATTCTTTTATCAATTACCATTGATGAATGATTTTTAATTCATTATAGATGCCTCCAATGTATAGCTGCTCCTGATGAGTGGAAACAACCCACGAAACGCGTCGAGCATATATATTTGATGCTATGCCACAGCAATCATGTGTATACTATGGGTGTAATTGTCTGAATCAATCTTATAACCACTTATGTAATTTTATATTTTTTACCATGTTTTTTCATATATTGGGTATGTTGCTGGTTCATTATCTATTATGTGCAATAATGTTTATCATGTTACTTGTAGTGCTTTGTGATTTACTAACCATGTTCTTCATAATTCTTTACTGTACATATTGGTTTACTATTAATGTTACCTGTACACCATGCCCAATTATGGTTAACAATAAATATTCTAATTACTTTATTGGTTGATTCATTCCACCCAAGTGTTGTGTATCATATAAAGTCCCAATTTCCCCCTTCCCAATTTTTGCCCCCTTTTTTATCTCAATTAACAGGGATGGAGACCTGTGTACGTTGAGTCATGGCCTCATATAAAGTCCCAATTCTCTTTCTCTTTTATATATATACAAGCCACATGTAGCAAGGCACATGTATTCTGCATTGTAAGCTACAGACAATATCATCTTTTGACCGCATAAATACCACAACCTATTCATCTGTTTCTATCCTGTCATCTGCTGTAACCTGATGTTCAGAATAAAAGCACTTCTGTGAATGGAATCTGTATTTGGTGAGTGCAAACTATCTGCTGAGGATTGTCCTCAGTGATTATATCTTATACAGGCCAGGCATAGAGGTCTCACAAGGGATAGTTGCTTCACAACAATCGGAGTCAGAATAGTCAAAAGATGTATAGAATTCCCACAACCTGCTATGTATATGTGTGCACCTGATCTACAATCAAGCTCAGTGCCATCCGCCATCTTGTGAAGCACATGGTCGCACGAGTTTACTGCACCTCATGTGAATGTTAAAAACTGTTTCTCTACATTGAACTGTGTTACCCCACCTGTCTAAACTGCTGTTCGTCTTCTTAAAGAGATAGTATCATTTCAAAAACATGAAAAAATTCTAGGCAAGACTCTGAGCACCCTTTTGTGGCTGAACTAATGCAGATTCATCATGCCTCTGAACCCGCAGATTCTGGGAGCAGATCTTACACTCTGTTACCGAACAGAGTGTAAGACCCAAACGTACAATAAAACCGACACAGAAACTCAGAGAAAACTATGAAACCACTAGAGATGAGTTCTCCAGCAATCTGTTAGACTTATGGGACAGAACTTCACACTGCATGTCAGTTTTGTCACACTTGAATGATCAACCAGCTGAACTAAGAGACTCTATAGATCGCTTACCAGCAGCTGCTTGCAAAATACACAGCTTTCTTGCTGGACTGTAATATAGAGGACTCTTCAGCTAAACTGACCAGGGCTGATGCACTAAACCAACAAAGAGATCTCTTAGTGCAAAATGCCCAGTGTAAGGCAGAACTCCGCATTGCTCAACTGCAGGTGACCAGATCACACAGATCCACAACAACCAAGCACACTGCACATTCTTCTAAATCCTCTGGCTCCAGAAATAGAAACAAAGATGAAAGCTCAACAAGCAGAGACAGATTCCCAATTAAAGATTCTGCAAATGGAAAGGGAGGAAGCAGCTGCACTAGCAAGGCTGAGAGTCCTCGAACAAGCGATGGGAGAAAGTGCTAACTCATACTGGGCTATCCCAGCGGAACTGCAAGACCCAGTTGAACGCACCAGTGAATATGTACTAAAGCATAATGTTTGCAATGATACAGGGTTATCTCCTGTACGTCTTACTAACAACACTGTTCTGACTCTCAACACAGAGACCTTTCAGCTCCAAATGCCTGAGCCTCTTCAAGTCTACAACACAAGTGCATCTATGCAGCAAAACGCATCACCTCTTGCTGACAACAAGGTGACTTCCAGTGACAAGCCGCAGCTCAAGCCACAGCCAGCACAAGCCATAGGGACTACACCACAGTTAAAGGCTCTTGCAACATCATTTCATCCTGGTAAACCTCACGCTACTTCACCAGAGAACTTTCACACCCGAGGGGTTCCACAAGTTACTTTGGCACCGAAGAGTGAGAGATCAGACTTAAATTACTTCACCAGATATATGGTACGCGAGAGGGACACGCATCACGTTATACCCTTAGAACCTGTTCTGGTCGTGAAGAGACCTTCGGTAGAAGGGCCGATGGGTTCATGGTCTCTCATATCAATA
Source organism: Lithobates clamitans (assembly GCA_037952925.1). NCBI lineage: Eukaryota > Metazoa > Chordata > Amphibia > Anura > Ranidae > Lithobates > Lithobates clamitans. Next base: position 1,828,363 of record JBBGZY010000654.1, on the reverse strand, counting down.
AGGGAGAGGGCATACCCCTACCAACATTAGTCATGTGTGACTAGATACCAGATGAAAGGGAAGAAATTCCTACTTCAGGGGCTGCATATCACCATCCTCACTTGAGGCACCTTGTTAATGAAATTCCTACAATGGACATGAATGCCTAAATCTTGATCTTGCTAGGAAGAGACATTCTCAGAGTACACAAAGTACGCAAGCAATGCAATGGACCTGATGATACCCCTTACGCACAAAAACTTGATCTAGGCTAGGGTAATCGTGGGCGACATATGCTTGGATAGAATGCGTACGTCATCCGAGATCCACTCCTTCAAAATTTACATGTTAGGAAATGGACCTGCATCCCACTTCAAACAGTGCCCTCGCCATTATGAAGTAAAAGAGAAGCCTCTTGACATCAACCAAGTACCTGATGTCACTCCTAACCTGTGTGATGACAACCTAGGTACCACAGTGCTTTGTACTACAAACGATGACCACAAAATAGCCTTGTCAGTCGAAGACAGAGAGTTCATCAAATAATGGACAAGGAATGCTTCCAGGATGAGTCTAAGAGCTGGGTTGCACCATTAACTCTTAATGCTGCAAGGGTTAAGCTCCCAACCAATCGTGAACAGGCTCTATCCAGATTCAACTCACTTCAACGAACACTACCAATAGACCAGCTTTCAAAGTGGGAATCCTGGAAATAATCTCTACATGCCTTAGATGGAATCCGTATACCACGCTGCTACACTTCTGCCTCCCTTGCCACAAGTCAGAGGAAAGAGCTTCACATCTTCTCAGATGTATCTACTGAGGCCATAGCAGCTGTCGCTTACCTCGAGGTAAGAGATTCTTCTAAATTTAGCCCACATACGGTTTCTGTTTGGGAAAGCTAAGTTAGCTGCTAAGCCTGAACACACGATTCCCAGGCTTAAACTTTGTGGGACTGTGCTAGCTGTAGAAATAGCAGTTTTCATACTGCGTGAGCTAGACATTCAGATATATGACGTCAGATTCTACACAGACAGCAAAGTTGTTCTGGGCTAAATCTACAACCAGACTAAACGTTTCTATGTCAGCAACCATGTAGAGAGAATCAGGAAATCATCTAAACATGAACAATGGCATTATGTTCCATCTAAAATTAACCCTGCAGATCATGCCACCAGGCCAGTGTCTGTAAGTGTATTTGCAAATTCTTCTTGGTTAACAGGGCCTGAATTCCTGCTGGATCATCCAGAAGAAACCACAGCTGATGTCTTCAGTCTTCTAGAACCTGACAAGGATCCAGATATTCATCCTGAAGTTAAAACCCTCTTCACCAGAACTGAACAAAGACTCGTCTTGGGCTGTCAACGCCTTGAACGTTTCTCCAAGTGGAGAAGGCTTGTACGCACCATCGCAAGGTTAGTTCATATTGCAGATTGCTTCCACACAAAGCCCACAGATACTCACTGTCAAGGTTGGAACGTGTGCCAAAAGCTTCTTTCTGCAAAAGACATTGCTGAAGGTGAACTGATCATAATACGCAGTGTACAACAGAGTGTCTTTGCCTCAGAAATTAAATGTATCCATGACAAGAGGGACATTGCAAGAAACAGTCCAATTACCAACCTGAATCCATTCATTGACAATGATTGTATGTTAAGGGTTGGTGGACATTTAAACAAGGCTGATTTGAGTGAGCAAGAACAGAATCCTCTCATTATACCTGCTTGCTATCACATCACCACTTTGCTCATACGGCACTACCATGAAGGGGTTAAGCACCAAGGTAGACACTTCACAGAGGGTGCCATAAGAGCTGCAGGCCTTTGGATTATGGGAGCAAAAAGACAGATCACAGCTACACTGCACAGCTGTGTTCAGTGCCGCAAACTGAGAGGGAAACACCAGCAAAAGCAATGTCAGATTTGCCAGCTGACAGGTTAAGTACTGACCCACCTTTCACTTATGTTGATTTGGATGTCTTTGGGCCATGGATGGTAACAGCCCACAGAACTCAAGGTGGCCAAGCAAATAGCAAATGATGGGCAGTGCTGTTCACTTGCATGAGTGTGCGTGCAGTACACATTGAAATAATAGAATCGATGGATGCCTCAAGTTTCATCAATGCTCTAAGATGATTCCTAGCCATCAGAGGACCAGTCAAGACACTAATATCTGACTGTAGAACTAATTTCATTGGAGCTTGTCGAGAGTTACAGCTCAACTCTAGGCCAGTCCAAGACTTTTTAGCTGAAAAAGGCTGTACATGGATTTTCAATCCTCCTCATTCTTCCCACATGGGTGGCTCATTGGAGAGAATGATAGGCATCACACGTAAAATATTGGATTCTATGTTTATGGACTTTAATTCCACAAGACTTACCCATGAGATTCTAACCACCTTCCTGGCAGAGGCATCTGCTGTAATCAATTCAAGACCATTTGTTCCAGTGTCCAAAGATCCAGAGACCCCAGCTACTTTTCTTACCCAGAAGCTTGGGTCTGTTCCTGTTCCACTTGGAAACTTTAAAGCAGGAAGTCGGTGCTATGACCAGTGGAAGCGAGTACAACACCTCGCCAACTGCTTCTGGAATCGTTGGATGATGGAGTACCTTTCTACTCTGCAAGGACACAGAAAATGGCAACGGCTGAACCCTAACATACAAGTTGGAGATCTTGTTCTGCTTAAGGACCAGCAAGCTGAGAGAATGACCCATGGGACTTATTGTAAAGAGTGTTCCTAGTGATGACGGTATGGTACGTAAGGTGGAGGTGAAGGTTTCAAGACAAGGGACTTTAAAGACTTTCATCAGACCTATCACGGAACTTATTCTGCTCTTACCCTTTCGGGAATGAACTTGTTTGCCTACGCTGCTAGATCCTACCTGTGAATTCAAGAAGAAAGTGTCTTGAACTTTAGTTGACATAACTTGAATTAAGAGTTATTGTTATTGCATTATATGCATGTTCTTTTTATGTCTTTCAGGTCGGGGAGTGTGCTGCCCCAACGGGGCATAGAATTTATATTGATTGTTCCTTAACCATTTTCTATGGACTTTTATATTTAGTTCACATGCTGCCATCTAGTGACCTTTTGTGGTAATGCACTTGTTTCTTATGTTTTTATGTTCTTATGTTCTTTTTCCTTTATGTTATGACACACTTCCTTTGTATGTAATGCTCCACCCTATTTCCTGTGTCATGGATGCAGCTACAAGCCCCATGTAGCAGGGCACATGTATTCTGCATTGTAAGCTACAGACAATATCATCTTTTGACCGCATAAATACCACAACCTTATTCATCTGTTCGTATCCTGTCATCTGCTGTAACCTGATGTTCAGAATAAAAGCACTTCTGTGGATGGAATGTGGTATTTGTTGAGTTCAAACTATCTGATGAGGATTGTCCTCAGTGATTATATCTTATACAGGCCAGGCATAGAGGTCTCACAAGGGATAGTCACTTCCCAATAATCTGAGTCAGAATAGAACCGTACTGCTGTCCGCAAGCCACCACATACAGTTATGTATCTTTTGGGCCTGGGCAGAGGGGATTGTATTAAAAATGTACTCTTGTAAACACTATACACATGTAAATGTGCATAAAGGCACGTGCAATGCATGGCTTTTAGCAAATTGTTATGCAGTAATTTCCTGTCAGCAGTTCTGGCATGTAGATGATCTTTTTTAAACACCCCGTATGCATGAGCCCTAGTAGCTCTAGTAGCTCCCCTTCTCTTTCCCTGCACCCCCGCCCCCTTTGTGTATTTTATGTTTTTTTTTAAACTTACCTTTTCCTGACACCTTCAGTTTGGTCACATAACACAAAGGTTGCTCTTCTTCTTCGACTATTCTCCAGACGGCCTTCAATGATGCAAAATTGTGATGCGAGGGCACCATGATAAAACCCTCCTCCACACGGCTCATAATGTCCTGTTTATTATAGGGAATGGGATAAACAACACAGGACGTCATTCCTTCAATTGTGTCATAATAAAGCAGAACAGTTATTTGGAAAGATGCTGAGCGTATCTTTTGTGTCTGTTCCCTACTGCAGTAGTTATTATTATTTGGAACCACTAATCAATATGAGGATAGGAGTTGCCTATCATCAATTTAGTCAGCATGGCGAGGCAGCCATGAGGGGATTCCAGGTGACCCTGAGTATCCGAAACGAGGAGCTTGAGACGATCCAGGAATTTCTGATAATCAGCCGGCTGAGGTAAGCCTTTTGCTTACATTTGAGTTATCAGACTTCCTTGATCGATAAGGCATTTTCGGGACAAAGGGTAACCATTTTACACCCCTTAATCGAACTGTATTGATTGGTGGTTATATGTTATGTTGTCCCTGTCTATTGTCCATCGGAGTGTTATAGATAAGAAAGGTTAGAATAGTGCTGTTCACAGGTATATGTAGTACATCTGCTAGATAAAGTAGTTTAGAGGCAAGAGGGTATAGGCACATGTAGAAGAGAAGACTGGCCAGTCATTATTGGCATTAAATTAAGTAAGGGATAGAAGGGTAAGAGACCCTCAAAAATGCCCAGCGCAAGAGGCTATATATGAACCGAAGGTGCGGTTCCGCCTATACTGAGCCCCTAGATTAATGGTTAAAGTGGACAGGGATACACAATGGGTAACTGGGTTACCACCAAAGTCCACAGGGACTAAGAATCATGCAGAGTAAACAGCTAGAGAAACATCTATGTGAGCAGGATGGATCAAGGGTGACATTAACACCAGACAGAAAGGGACATTTTCATGTTAAGTTGTGGGATGAATTTGGGGTCAGGCACTACAACTAGTAGTCAGAAACAGAGAAATGAGAGGTAAAACAGAATACTTTATATGTTGTCAGAGAGGGAACATGGGATGAGCACTCTGGCTGCCCGTCTGATCATAGAAGTTAGATATAGAAGAAATCTGAACAAAATAAGGAAAGCAGAATTTAGGCAGGGAAATATTAATGAGAGTTAAAAGAAAGTGAGAGAATGATATGCATGTGTAGTGTATAAATGGGAAAAAGACAGCGATTTAAGAGAGATATTGGTGTATGTGTGTGCGAATGCTGGGACCATTAGTTCTATCCCTTGTGTGTGTCATGTACGCAGATGTGACCCCCTCCTTTGTGCTCTCATGAAAGAATGTGGCTGAGATGAGAGGTCAGTGATAAACTGGAAGAACACCATGCCAATTCCAGTTTTTTAGACAAAGCATTTATAACAAAATGTGCCGGGTTAACGAATCTAATGGTAAACAAAGTGATCACAATTATTTTGAATCTGTTTTCCAAACATGGTAAAATGAAGGTTACATTTAACCATGTATTACACAAATTGAATATCTTTTGATAGTGGAAACAGTGCATTAAAAAGAAAGGGAAATTAAGTAAAATTAAGTAATAATGAGTCATCATTTCTAATATGAGTTTACCACTTTTTATTAATAATACAGATATATTGAAACTGGTTTAGACAACCTTTGGCTGGAAATGAAATCCAGGTTATTGGGGAAATTTGTAAAAATGGGATTAGTTTAGATTAAGATAACAATTTTGTAATTTTACATTTACTCAATAAGCCCTTATTGAGAGAAAAAAAAGATTAAGATGAGGTTGTTATTTGGAATACAGCTGCCATAATAATTAACAAAGCCAAGGTGGATGGGATACATAAGAAGTTTTTCTACAAAAATGACATTTTAAGGTTTTTGATAACAACTTAATGTGCAGTCCATGATGTGAGAGTAATAATAAATAAAATTTAAATATAACAGACCCATCACATCAAGTCCACACACCCTGTTAGGATAGATGCCACCTGCAGCCAGTTGTTTTATAGTTTTTGATGCTTTCTGGTCCATCATACAGATTGTTGGTCCTTTTGTTTTTATTTATTTTTATTTTTGAAATCCAAAGCAGAATGTGCGGATTGTGAAATTATGTGCCCCTTTCCCTTTTAAGTGCCGTGGTATAAGCAGAAGAATATTTTGGATTTATGGACATCTCTCCATGACCGCAGGGTATTGTTATCATTTATTATAATATTGCCAGGAAAAAGTTGTCTTTTGAAACAAGAAACTGGAGTTCTTACACAAATAGCGTGATATAAAACAAGCCATTGTAATATATTTATGTAGCTGGACCCAGTAATGAAGGGTTCATCTCGATATATCAGAGCTGCAGCTTTTATGCAAAGGTGCTTTTAGACAAAGTTAGATATTGTTTTGGTCAAACATTTCATTTTTAATGGTCCGACATTCTGTGCAGCAAATACACAGCAAACTAAATGTTTGTCTAATGAAAGGTTTAAAATATGAGGTTGTTTATGTACAAATCTAACAATGAAAAATGTGTACATTTGAATCCAGCCACCTTATTCCCTCTATTGGAGGAGGCTGGAGACAAAGGAAGCCACATGTGTTAAATTGATGATGTAGGAATCATCTGCTGTGAGCCCAGTGCAGGACACACTCCCTGAACAAGTAGATATTTAATTTTTTGTAGATTTGAGTATGCAGTTTATCACCCAGAAAGATACTCTGTATTCAGAGTCATTGGATCCCTTTTCCCCAGCTCAAGAAGCAGAGCTCCATGTTTTAGCAAAGCCTGTGAGCTATAAAAAGAATGTATATTTATATAGATAGTCGAGATATCGAAAGGCTTTTGGTTCCATTTGAAGGGCTAGAAGTTTGTTTTTACTTCGGCAGGTAAACCAATAAAGCATGCCAAGTTCGTTTGATTGGCTGTTTTCAGCCTTCCAGGTTCTTGCTGAGGTAGCCTTACTAACATTAAAACTCACACATGAAAGCAGACCAGGCAACTAAGGATGCTGCATTACAGCCCCAGACACTTGATGGGTCTGTGCAACTCACAGATTCCACCCTAGTTCTGGCCCAGTATAGCTGGGATTAATAATTCAACCTTAAGGACCCCAGAACGAGAAGAACAAGTGGTCCACAGGGGGCAACTTCTTATGAAACAGGACTTTGGAAAAGGTGATCATTTATGTCTGCCAGCCACTCTTTTCCCTCCAGCTTGACACATGGACCGTGTCATCAGTCACAAGCAGTTATGGCTGCTTGGGATAGAGCCAGGGTTCACCACAGTTGTTTTTATAACATACCACTTCTTGTTTTACCTATTACCAAAGGTGTTACCAAAAGCTGAACATCCCTTCCAGGGATTACAAAAAGATATATCCAGATGCCCAAGTTAAAATCTTACAAGTATGCATTTTGTCTGTATGGACATGTTTTTTGGATGTCCAGTGGCAAATGCTACTGCAAAGTAAAAAGTGTTATCAGAAGTAGTTTGTAAATATAGAGTGCAGAAAGTACAGAGAGTAACAGAGGAAATCATTTTTATAAGAGAGTCCTTACTAGAAGTTTTGAGGTTTTATTTTTACACCCCCTACTGTCTACAATGTAGCGGACAAAGTAGAATAAGAAACTAGAAAATTTTTGCCTGAATGTTTTCTTATATTTTATCAAGCCCCTAAGGGGAATGTTGAACTCTCTCCTTATGGGATTTGGTTTGGGAGTGTGTTACTCACTTGCTTATATTTTGTCTCAGCAGCTGAAGTCCTCCATTCGGATCTCACAGAGAATGTTGCTGATCTTTTAAGGTTTTTGACAAACTCATTTATGTGTTTTCTCCCCAATTCCAGATCCTAAAAGTTTGGAAGGATCTAAAACTAAAGCCAGGTGACTTGTGGATTGTTAAGAGACATTTATATATAAGGAAATGTTTGGAGACTCAATACAGCATCTATTTCATGTACAGTTTTTGCAAAACTGAAGGAAAAGTCACCTGGATCAACACCAGACACTGCAAAAATGACTAAATTAAAGAAATCTCTGTGTTTGATTTGTTTCCCTCTAGTGATTACAGTCTAGGGTACTTTTGATTCAATTACTTTAATTGTAAGGGATATATATATTTGAAAAGTAGTTTAGCCATGCTCAAGTCATATTTGTCTTTTGTACGTCTTACATTTTATGTATAATTGTCTGTGTTTACATGTGCTGATAAGTTAGCATGCCAACAATTCAGCTAGAAGTCCATTCTGGCCACAGGAGTGTACAGCCAGTACTCTGTAAATATGTCTTATCAATCATTTGTTTTTCACAATGAAAAGTCATCTTGTAATGAAATAGTTGCTCAGCTATTATTTTCTCCACAATGGAGTTTTTTTGCCTCTTTGGCCAGGACTACTTCCACCTAAGCATGTGGAGGTTCCAGGTTAAAGGTGATAGCAGGTATGGTTAGTGATCAAAATATTGATGAAAAGAGGGGAGACTGTAATGGAAATTTGTAAGTTCTGTAAATAATTGTATTCTATTTTGTATGTATTGCACACTGCCCTCACTGTGCTCACGGCACTAATAATGTTTTCAGTACATGTTTACATTCTTTTGAGTCCTGATTAGAATTAGCCTGCCTATGTAACGCCCCTTGTTACCATAAACGTACAATTGTATTATTAATGTGATACCTACGTAATCATGTGTATAAAAACCTTCAATTGCGTCATAATAAAGCAGAACAGTTATTTGGAAAGATGCTGAGCGTATCTTTTGTGTCTGTTCCCTACTGCAGTAGTTATTATTAATTTGGAACCACTAATCAATATGAGGATAGGAGGTGCCTATCATTAATTTAACTGAGTCAAGTTACAAGCACCATAATTACTTGGTATGAAAGGTGCATGCAGCAAACAATCAGAACAGTGCCAAACAACCTGTATGTCATGCTGCCACTTAAAATATGGCAACCTGTAAGTGTGCATGTATCATTATGACAGGACCTCCCAAGTAACAGCATATACAATTGTGTTCCCTAACTTGGTAGAACTAAAACATGCAGATTTGTATATGGGCACTGAGCTATGCCCACAAACCATTTACGATGGCTTCTTTAAACTCTAAAGTTCCAGACCCTCTCCACTTCTTTAGTCCCATACCATTTTTTTATTTGGATGCCTCTGTTTCGCATTTTATACCTCTCAATTTTTAAAATCAATGCTAATGTACTATACATTTACAAACATTTTTTTCAAGCACACTTGGGGCTTTACCACTTCCGGACCTCTCCCTGTGGATATACGTCACTACTTTGACGTTAAATTCCGGGGTTATGGCAGCAAATAGCTGCCATAACCCTGGTATTCTTTTAAATGGCCAGCGGTCCACTTTAATATAAAAGTGGTCTCAGTCGTGGATTGATTGTGAGATGACTTTTATGGGGGGTGGGAGAGGTACCCCTCCCTTCCAGCCGCTTCCCGGTAGTCTCTACCGCTTACCAAAGCCGCCAGTTGCGACGGAAGCTATCCGATTCCCAGGATGGATGGGCAGAAAGGCGAGTGAGGGCAAGATGACCCCCACTCGACTCTATGCCCTTGGAGGACCAGAGCGATGTCAAATTACACTGGGACCCATTACAGGTCCCAGATAACTGAGCGGCCATTCATGGTGCGCGGCGCCGTCGAACGGAGGGGGAGACAAGCGGGGCTTCGATCCCCCCGCATCGCTGGACCCTGGGACAGGTAAGTGTCCAATTAAAAGTCAGCAGCTGCAGTATTTGTAGCTGCTGACTTTTAATTTTTTTTTTTAAATGGGAACTCCTCTTTAAGTGTTCTTTGGTAGATTTTTTAAAATGCACTTTTCTTTTTTTCTACCCAATACAGCTTTAATGTAATTCACAAATCAACCACATATTTACCCCAAAATACAATGAACGAAACCTTCTGACTTAAAGTGTACTATATACTGTAATGGTTTTAAGCAATGTAGAGGGATGGTAAAGATAAAGATACTTCATCAACGGACATCACTTTCAATTCCATGTTCACTACGCATATCCCCTTTGCGCCTGTCCAGAGGAAGGTGGGATATGTAAATGCTTCCCGTGGCCATGGTCAAGGCCTACCCCAGAGACTACCCGAACCGGAGCCGGAGAAATGCATGGACCCGGGGAAGTCCACATCAGGAACGGGTGAGAGATCAAAGGGGAACATATCTGGGACTTTGTGTAAATATTTGCCGGCAGAAGAGTTGAAAGATTCAGAGATAGATTCCATGTCGGATCTCTCCGGTGATGATGATTTGTTTGAGACCATGTCACAGGAACTATTGTGGGCCCAGGGCGAAGATGTTGCTTCTGCCTTGACTTTCTCAGAGTGGACAGCCATGGACTCTGGGAAGACATAACCTTGTGTGGATCCGCACAGTACTACTAAGGAGACATTGTCCAAAGTTGCTAATTTGCTTCCGACACCCATCGGGTCTATGGTGAGTAAATCACCGAACTCTTGTGTGCCTCCTGGTTTGGGGAAAAATAGACCTTTGCCTAAACTTACCCGTTTACAGAGAGTGCTTTCCAAACGAGTTGCCACAGAATATGGTCTGGAGTTTCCCTATGTTCCTCAGGAGATCATCCAGGAAATTGAGGCCAACCGGGAACTGTGGTACAGTGAAGTTGTTTGGGACTATTTGTCTGTGCCAAAGCCTTTCCGGAAGACTGGATGTTCTGTTGCCATGGACGAATGCTTCAGTGGATGTTTCCTACACTGGAACTATGGTCGGCACATCTATGCTGACAAAGTGGTCATTTGCAGACCTGGAAAAGATGACATTGTGTACTTTATCACCACAGTGGATAAACTGGGAAAGAAACTGACATTGCCAGATCCTCTGTTTTATTGGTGATTATGAACAAAGAACTCTGGGGTGTATAGTTAGAGAGTGTCAGTGTTTAGAGATCTTTACGATCAAGAGATAATGTTCATCTCAGTGTTTCTAAAATACAAAGACTCTTTGATAGCTGGATTTTCTCCATTAAAAATAGGGATGGACTTCTCAAGTTACTTTAGTTTGTTTTATTAAAAAGGAAAAAAATATATACGGGAAAAGAGTGTCATTCTTCTTTTGGAATGAGACTTTGCTCCTAAGCTGTTTAGTAAGGATACTGTATATATATTTAGTGTGTGTCTAACTTTGTTTTCTTTTCAGGAACAATTGGATCTGCTATCAAGCTGTTAGGCTTTTCAGCTAGATAGACAGTGGGGTTGTGACAGTCGTAATGTGATTTTGTTTGCGGATGTGAACATGTTGTTTTATAAATGTTGAAACTGTATTATCTCTATACTGTCTTTTCTTTTTCCTTACCCTTGTCCAAGTTTTTAGTTCAAATACCTACTGTCAGGCTTGGGAGTTATTTTTGGCAGACGTTGAGGACAATGTCTATTGTAGTGGGGGTAGTATGTAGCGCTGGTAGATTTTCAATTTGATAGGTAAATTTAGTGGGTTATCTGTTCATACATAGTCAGATTTGCCTCTGTTCCAGCTTGGCTGGGTTGCGTGTAGTTTCGCACTGTGCCTGTGGGTGTCGTTGTCACCATGGGTCGGTGTTGGAAAGGCAAAACGCTGAAGTGTATGAGTGCTCCTCTGTCCCGGAGATAATTCGGTGGAGGAGGTCCTCCGAGTTGCATTCTGGGAGAGGGTATTTATGGGACAGACGCCATGTTTTAGGGTTCGTTTCGTTCCACCTGCTGGCCCTCCTGGCCGACAGGTATGTGCTAGGAGTACTACTTTGTGGTCCTCCGTCCGGGAGGCCCACGTAGCTGCAGCATGTGGGTGGGCCCAGAAGCCTGTCTGGGGCCTACCACAGCGGCAGAGGAATGGTCCTGGGCTGTCTGTCCTAGAGGGAAGAAGCTGGACAACTGAGAAGATCCCAGGGGAGGACCCATCATAGAAGGTTCATGCAGAGTGCTGGTCTGGAGAGGGGCCTGGTGACTGAGTTGGAGGACGCATCCTAAAGTAACCCTACCGCATAGTACTGCCGGGTCAGCTTAAAGGTTCTAGTGCTGTGTTTGCTGCTCATCATAAACCATTACATCCTGTAGCAGAGGATCGTACGGATTTTGTTCCAATCAAGTCTGTGGCAGAGACTTTTGTTCGTGCTACGTGCTGGCTGCTGGGTTAGTGAGAGAAACCTATCCAGGCGGGCAAAGATTCAACTCTAAAGAGATAGTACATTCATCAACAAGTTCTAAATTCCTAATGCTACACCAAGAAAAGGTATTTGAACTTCCCTGCAACTCTCCTTCTACCTCTTTCCTGCTACTTCCTTCAGTGTATGTTTATTAAAGCATTGGAAAAAGATACTCAAGTGTCCGGTGCCTACATCGTATGGTGATAAACTCAATGGGACCCTAGACCTGGTTCTGGTGAAATAGAGGTAGCGAAGGTGATGGTAACAGCCTGCAATAAACCAGCAGCTCCTCCGTGAGTTAGTGCTACAAATATATATAATGTTTGGGGGTTCTAAGTAATTTTTTAGCAAAAAATACTGATTTTAACTTGTAAGCAACTAGTGTCAGAAAAAGGTTTAGTCTTTAAGTGGTTAAATTGCCCTAATTTACAGACCGAAGTTCATCCCTTTGATCCAAAAGAATTAAAAGATACTTTGTATCTCTATCTCTTAGAGCTAAGGAATGTTGATAAACATTTGTCATCTTTCTTTTTTTTTTTTTGCCTGCTCGGCTCTGCACTGTTTACATACTGTAGAATCACGTAAATTCTACATACTGTAGAATCGGCGTCGGCGGTAAAGCGCTGCTATTGTAAGCGGAGCTTTACCGCAAAGCTTTGCCCAATCAGGGCAAAGTGAATAGCAGGTTGTTAGGGAGCGGGCCGGGAAGCCGGCTGCGGTGTCCTTAACAACCGATGAGTCATCAGCTGTCACTAGGCTTTCCGCTGACAGCTAAATAAAAATTAAAAAGTGAAAAAAAAACCAAGTCCATACCAGGTCCTTCAGGCCTGGTATGGAGTTTAAGGGGAACACCACACCAAAAAAAAAAAAATGCATGGGCATCCCCTCCCAATATTCATACCAGACCCTTATCCGAGCAGGCAGCCTGGTAGGCCAGGAAAGGGAGGGCTGAGCAAGCGCCCTCCCCCCTCCTGAAATATACTAGGCAACATGCCCTCATCATGGGGAAGTTGATGCTTTGGTGCACATGGGGACAGGGGCCTCATCCTCACAAGGGGGCCCCTAGATCCCGCCCCGCCATGTGAATGAATATGGGGTACATTTTACCCCTACCCATTCACAAAATAAGTGTCAAAAAGTAATAAAAACACAAAGACAGTTTTTGACAATTCCTTTCTTAAAAAAAGTAAAATAAATAGTGTCCCCCGATAAAGAATCCATTGTGACACTGCCACCACTGTCGGATCCAAAAAAGAAAAAAAAATGTTTTTCTGTCAACCAAGGCAAACTGCTGAATGCCTGGCTTGACGTTTGATAATTTTTATATAGGTAAGGGGCGAGGCTACCCAGTGACATCACCTGGAGGCACTGCCCCCTTGTGACATCATGCCAAGTTCATGCTGCGTTGGTCAGGTCACAAGGGGGCAGTGCCACCAGGTGATGTCACCAGGTAGCCCTGCCTTTACCTACGGTATCTCACAAAATTGAGTACACCCCTCACATTTTCGTAAATTTGCTGTCCCCTCAAAATAACTTAACACACACACATTAATGCCAAAACCGCTTGCAACAAAAGTGAGTACAGCCCTAAGTGAAAATGTCCAAATTGGGCCCATTTAGGCATTTTCCCTCCCCCGGTGTCATGTGACTCATTAGTGTTACAAGGTCTCAGGTGTGAATGGGGAGCAGGTGTGTTAAATTTTGTGTTATCGCTCTCACTCTCTCATACTGGTCACTGGAAGTTCAACATGGAACCTCATGGCAAAGAACTCTGAGGATCTGAAAAAAAGAATTGTTGCTCTACATAAAGATGGCCTAGGCTACAAGAAGATTGCCAAGACCCTGAAACTGAGCTGCAGCCAAGACCATACAGCAGTTTAACTGGACAGGTTCCACTCAGAACAGACCTTGCCATGGTCAACTAAAGAAGTTGAGTGCACATGCCCAACGTCATATCCAAAGGTTGTCTTTGGAAAATAAATGTATGAGTGCTGCCAGCATTGCTGCAGAGGTTGAAGGGGTGGGGGGTCAGCCTGTCAGTGCTCAGACCATATGCCGCACACTGCATCAAATTGGTCTGCATGGCTGTCATCCCAGAAAGAAGCCTCTTCTAAAGATGATGCACAAGAAAGTCCACAAACAGTTTGCTGAAGATAAGCAGATTAAGGACATGGATTACTGGAACCATGTCCTGTGGTCTGATGAGACCAAGATAAACTTGTTTATTTCAGATAGTGTCAAGCATGTGCAGCGGCAACCAGGTGAGGAGGAGTACAAAGACAAGTGTGTCTTGCCTACAGTCAAGCATGGTGGTGGCAGTGTCATGGTCTGGGGCTGCATGAGTGCTGCCAGCTACAGTTCATTGAGGTAACCATGAATGCCAACATGTACTGTGACAATCTGAAGCAGAGCATGATCCCCTCCCTTTGGATACTGGGCCGCAGGGCAGTATTCCAAAATGTTAACAACTCCAAACACATCTCTAAGATGACCACTGCCTTGCTAAAGAAGCTGAGGGTAAAGGTGATGGACTGGCCAAGCATGTCTCCAGACCTAAACCCTATTTAGCATCTGTGGGGCAACCTCAAACAGAAGGTGGAGGAGCGTAAGGTCTCTAACATCCACCGGCTCCGTGATGTTGTCATGGAGGAGTGGAAGAGGACTCCAGTGGCAACCTTTGAAGCTCTGGTGAACTCCATGCCCAAAAGGGTTAAGGCAGTGCTGGAAAATAATGGCCGTCACACAAAATATTGACAATTTGTGCCCAATTTGGACATTTTCTCTTAGGGGTGTACTCACTTTTGTTGCCAGTGGTTTAGACATTAATGGTTGTCTGTTGAGTTATTTTGAGGGGACAGCACATTTACACTGTTATACAAGCTGTACACTCACTACTTTACATTGTAGCAAAGTGTAATTTCTTCAGTGTTGTCACATGAAAAGATATAATAAAATATTTACAAAAATGAGAGGGGTGTACTCACTTTTGTGAGATACTGTATATAGGAACTGTCAAATGGCAAGCAAGGCATTCGGCGATTGGATCAGTTGACAGCGGAGCAAATTTTTTTTCTGTTTCTGGTCGGTGGTGGCGGCAGGCATCGTGATTGATGTTGTATTTACTTTGGGGAGCACTGTTTTTTTATTTATTATTTTTTAGTAAAGGAAATGTCAAAAACTGTCTCTGTAATTTTATTACTGTTTGACACTTTTTTGGTGAATGGGTGGGGGTACTATGTAGCCCATACTCATTCACATGGGGGGATGGGATCTGGGGGGCCCTTTTTTAAAGGGGGCTTCTAGTTTCCAATAAGCCCTCTGCCCGCAGACCCTCACAACCACAGCTTAGGGTTGTGGGGAAAAGACCCTTGTCTCCATCAACATGGTAACAAGGTGCTTTAGGGGGGGGGACAGAGCACCCCTGCCCCAAAGCACCCACCACCCATGTTGAGGGGGGGGTTGAGTCAGTAGCAGCAACAGCAGCAGCGTGAATCTGTTGTTGTCACCACAACTGCCCATTTGCGGAGGAGCAATGCGGATCATAGAGGTGCTGTTTAAACAACAAAAGCACCACGGTTTACAGTGTAACCAAACACTACAGTTTACAGTGCACCCAAGCATCACCCCCCCGATATAATGTATATTTACAGTATATCATATCTCTAAAAATATACACTCTAATTTATTTATTTAAAGTTAAATCTGCCTGCGTTCATACTGCAAAACAGCGGCCTCTCCAAAAAGGGTACAAAAGCTGTGCTAGCAAATCATTTCATTTTTCCATTTTCAGTGTGGAAAAAATAATAATTGTAAGGCATGATCTGCTTGCTCCCTCTCACAAATAGTGGAGATTCTGAAAAGGTTTGCAAAGATTTGCATCAAATCTATAAAATGTGTCCTTTATTCTCTATGAAAAAAGGATTTTTTGGACAAATTGCAATCTGGTTACTTTCTTCTGCCTAAATTGTGGCCTTCACAATGAAGGCTTCAAAGTTGCATTGCAAAAATGTGTGCTGTTTCCATCTTTAGTGTAAAAAACAAAAGCAATGATATTCAATCTCCTTGTGTAAAATGCCTGCCCGCTGTGACCCTCCAAATTTGCGAACTGTCCATATGTGTTTGTTAGCTGTGTTGCTAAACTGCATGCTCTTTATTCTTCAGTGGGCAAAAAAAAACCACACTAATTGTTTATTTCCTGATGCCAAATGACTGCTTAATCACAGTAGTTGCTGTCTTTCCAAGCAGGCTTTTTAATTTTGGTGCTAAAAAATAATAAATAAAAAATAAAAGCAAACATATGTTTTTATGGATGCTAAATGCCCATTCAATCTCTTAGAAATTGCAGCCTGTTCAAAAAGACGTTCTAGCTGTGATACAAACCTGTATACCTTTTCTTTTGAAGGTGTCCCAAGAAAGATACTGTGTTACATATGCTACATACCTGGTCAATTACTCAGAAATTGCAGTCTGTCCAAGCAGGTTTTTTTTAGCTGTGGTGCAAACTTGTATGGTATTTCTATCCTTAATGTCCACAAAAAGACAATAATATTTTTTTTTATTAAGGATGATAAATGCCTTCAATCTCAGAAATTGTGGCCGGCTTAAAAAGACTTTCTGTGGAGTGCTTTAGAATATGTACTGTTTTTCTCTAGTTATGAACCTTCTGGCTGCTTCCTTAGGGATGATTCTATGATCAGCGGGTTGGTGGTCTTGCCCCCACCCGGACAGAGTTTTCTCTCTTTAGAGGTGTCCAGGTACCTTGGTGGTTGCATTGCCATTCCCTTTAGGCTCTTAAAAGCTCTTTTTATCCCTTATACAATAATTTATTTATTATTGTTACATTGTTATGTTCTTTTATGTCTTACACCATGTACTCTTTGTTTATTTTTTTTGTACTTCTTTATTTTAACAGAAGTTGCATGACTTGGTGTATGTACCTTTATCTGATAATGCTCAATAAAAATATGGTTTAAAAACAAAACACAAAAAGGCTTTCTAACAGTGGTACAAACCTGTATGCTATTTCCATCATCAGTGTCCGGAAAAGGAAACAACTATTTTTTATTATGGATGCTAAATACCTGCTCAATCTCTCAAACCTTGTGGCCTGTTCAAAAAGCTTTCAAGCTATAGTGCTAACCTGTAACCTGTTTCTATTGATTGCCAAAAAAGACACATTATTTTATTGATGCAAAATGCTTGCTCAATTTCTCTTATATTTTTCAAACAGGCTTTTTAGCTTTCTACCTTCACATTCTGTCCCAATGCTAAAACTGGAAGTGAGAGGAAATCCCTCCAAATTAAGAAAATTCATTGGGCCCCCCATGTCACCAAAACTAGTGTTCCCATTGGAACATTACTCCTCTATTACTGTTCTGGGGACAACCCAAAATGTAGGATTTTCCTTTACTCAAATTTTTGATGATAACGTTAAATAGGACAAATATAGGGGGAGAATCTCCCTAACAGGGCAGAGGTATCAATAAAAACAGGTGTTCTAATCCATATCAATGCAGTCCAAAAAAAAAAAAGTTTTTTTTCAGTTATACTTTAAGGCTTATTACTACTACTACTACACAGAAAAACAGTTGTTTTTGCTAGAAATGCCTACTAAAAATGTCTTTTGGGGTGGAAATAAATCATATTGGGTTGTTACTGCTGTATGTAAGCCAAGCAATTTTGTAGAAGTAAAGTCAATCATTAGAAATGCAATGTACGTGTTACCAGAATATGGTGTCATTGCATGTTTCCCAAGAGTCATAATGCTCTTGTACAGATTTAAGGCATCCACCAAGCATGCTATTTAAAAGAACGGCATACTTATTGGGGTTGATTTACTAAAACCATAGAGTGCAAAATCTGCACAATCATGCAGGTGTGCATGGTAGCCAATCAGCTTCCAACTTCAGCTTGTTCAATTAAGCTTTGACAAAAACAATTGGAAGCTGATTGGTTTCTATACAGAGCTGCACCAGATTTTGCACTCTTCAGTTTTAGTAAATCAACTTTATTGTGTTGCCATTTGACTTGCTTTAAAATGGCCTGCCTCCACTAAATGATAATATCATATTTTTAATACATGTTCCCCAGGTCAGTGCCCATCCCCCATGTCCTTTCTTTGTCAATACCTTGACTTTTAGGTAAGAAAATGGTGATTACTGAAAAAAATGAACTTTAAGATCCAAATGACTTCAATGGGGTTTGGATTTTGGATGCAAACTTTGATATTAGTTGTCGAATGTTCAGCAAACCAAACCCGGGTATGTTTAGCTCATCATTAATTGACGGAAAGATTACATAATCGCATTGTAACACTGTTGACCACATTAGCATTCTTGGGTGTTCCTGGAACAGAGTAACACACATCTGCCTTTTTGTGAAGTAATGAATTCTGCATGTAAGTTACAGATAAAATAGATTGGCCTGAGCATACTCTCTGCATAGCCAACAATTGGAGTCCATACACCTTGAATTGAACTACAAGCAGGCTAGGCCAAAAGATGTCTTCTAGGTTTCATCTAGTCAACAGTTCTAATCATGCTCAGAGTAAAAAAACTGTCTTCCACACCTAGACTTGCCATGTGATTTAATCTTGTCACTGTGATACTTATCCTAATTAGGTGAGTGTGGTTGGTAGCATTAAACAAGGGACTTAGGGGAAGTTTGGAGTATAAATCCAGCCTTGGGATTGGCTGCAAATTTTTGTGATTTAGTGAAAGCTAGTTATGTGCCGTTGTACATAGTGAGATAAAGGTAGCTTAAAGTTCAAATCAGATTTGGCAAGGAATGCAAAATTACATTGGCTGGAATCAGGTAAAATAAAAAAGTAGCTGTAGCAGCAGTACTCATCAAACCTCCAGTTCTGTCCCCTGCAGATTACCTGATCCAGTGCCAATGGTATAAACCTACTTCCCGTGAGCCCAGGGTTTCATAGTCTTCCCAACTCACAGGAGAATGCTGCAGAGATTGGACCCATGTTACTACATGCCAACATTTGGGATCCCCTCTCAATCTGAGGAAAAATGGATATAAGTGACCCGTGACATCACTGAAGACACTTAAAAGAAGGTATGTATACAAAATTGTTCTAAAAGTGGAATAGTATTGTGAAGGCAGTTGGACATTCATTTTAAATAGGAAACCAATTACATTATCAGTGGACCAAACATACACAACAAAACATAAGAGATATCTTTAAGTACAACTTTTTATTAAAGAAGTGCTAAAGTACTGGCCGTTCAGTACATCATATTTCATTACCAAAATTATTGACAAGTATACAAAATGTGGTTTACTTTTCTGGGATTCCACAATTGTTCATCAAGTACAGGGCTGTCCAACTGGTAAGCTAAAAGCAGCCCTCCAAAGCTCTTTGGAGCTCCCAGTTTCCCTGAAAAAATTTGCTTGATTACATATTCATTTAATTCATTAGTAACAGGCCCACAAAAACATACTAATTACGGAAATGTGGGCTCCATAATGGAAATACTTGGACAGCTCTGATGTAAACATTTTTTCGGTTAAATAACATAAAGTAAGCCGTTTAGAATGCTGGTAGTGTACATACACCTTAAAGATGAACGTCAGCCATGTTAAAATTGTGGATCTTGTTTTTAATCTTTACCTACTCTGTTTTACTGGTGAAGCAGGGATGATGCAATACAAAGTTCTCTAGCACACAACACAAATCATTTTGTGTATTCTTCCTTCATTGCTACATAGAGCAGGAACACAGAGAAAAATCTCCCTTGCAAGAAGAGAACGTAAACAGGATCCAGATAAGATTTTCTTCTAGGTTTATACCTGCTCAGCTATGACATGAACAGGAAGAATGGCCACACCCAAAAAAAAATCAACTCTCTTCAAATGTCCATGTGGGTGCATGGTGACGTCATGAGGGTTATTTTCCACAGAAAAGAACATTTTATTGGGGTTGTGTTAGAAACTAATGTTCCATATTGGCGTCCTCTTATATTATGTATTTGGCTTTCATGTATAAAATGTAATAACAACATTTGGCACATGGCAGTGACACAGGATGTGCAAGCACAAACAGTTTAACATTTTTTATCTCAGCAAGTGTCACCATAAAGTTAAAAAGGAAAAAATTCCATAAAACTGAAAACAAAAATGTTAGTATTATTATGTTTGATCGGATACTACATAAGATTTCAGTGCTTATACAGAAATGAATATGAGATCAAACTGGTCATAGAAATAGATTAAACAGTGTTATTTTTTTTTTGTTTTTACACATATTTGACATTTTCCGTAGTGAGCATTTATAAATTAAGAATAAAACAATATTTTCCTTTGCTTATTTGCCATTTCATGTATTTGACAGCAAGTGTAAATGTTGATGCTGTATAAAAATATATGCCATAACACTCCAGGATGTAAAGGTCCTTTGACTCCAAGAAATATTTAATCTTCCATGGATGATAAACATTATCCAGTATGTTTTTGTACATGTAGACCAAATAAAGCTGATCCAGAGCAAGGTTAGGCAATCATAAGCTATCATCCATGTTTAGTGACTCCACCATTTATGGTTTTCCATTTATGTAACGTTCAATTGAAATCCCAAAGTAAATGGATCCAGATTAAGTGGGGCTCAATGCCCTGCATAAAATGACTCAAATCTCCTTTTTGCCATCACAAAGATGAAGTGCTATCCTTGGTTCCATACATTTCAGCAAGCTTTTTGAACCGTGGACCCCAGTCAGTAAGATAATCATAGCTCTGATCAGAGTCTGTACTGAAAGACTGTAGTGAGCTTAGTGAATGAGCCACTGAGCCATCTCCCTCGAACATATAAGTTTGAAGAGAATCAAAAGGAGGAGCACAAATGTCTGTGTCTGCTTCATACAACTTAGCCAACATATAACTGTGAACATTGTTGTCCACCATACATGTCTGAGGCACATAACGGGACAAGCTTTCAATCTCTGGTTGCATGTCCTGCCTATTTTTTCCAACATGGACCTCCCTTGGATTCCAGAAAGCTGCAATGTCAAATGCCTCTGTGTCTTCTTCTCCTCCTCCTTCATCATCATATCTAACAATGTTTTCATGGACATTGTCTTCTTCATCAATAGTGTACGGTTGTTTTCTGTGTCTTCTCATTGATAAAATAAGAAGCACCAACACTGCAACAGAACAATAGCCTCATAAGTAATAGTTTCTTTTAGTGAGAACCATTCACAACAAACAGGTTAATTTCTAACCACAGCATACTTTCACATTCTATATTATTTGGAACTGAAGCTCAGCTGAAGTTATATAAGGAGGAAAGTTATGTACTGAAGGGGGTGTCCCCTCTAAGTTAATTTGTAGTGGTAGAAACAATGTGGGTTGACAATGCTGACCACTAGTTCTGAAAATGATTGTTTCCTGACTGTAATTGTGATTTTCTGGCTTCACTGACCCAGACTAAGTGTACTGATTGGGAGTACTGACTTCATTTCGCTTTTTTCAGTGCCTCAATATATACTGACACGAGACAGCTACTATTTTTAGAAGAAGATCAGCAAAAAGATCAGCCCATCTTTCCCTGATTACTGGTTTGCTTTAAAGTTTTTGGTTTTAAGTACACTTTAACTTTGTTTGAGGATTAAAACAAACAGTGCTTTTCTAGTGTAGCAGTGTTTTACACAACTATATATTTAATTATGAAAAACATGAATTAATATTTAAATTACATTACTGGGTATTTAATCATTAATGGGCCTATTTAAGACATTACTAATCATTAATAGGTAATGCAGGAAGGTGGTTTTCAACCATAAGTGTGCAGATCATTGCTGATTGTCAGAGAGTATTCTAAAAGTCGGTGATCATACTACCATGTCATTCTTTGGAGCTCTTCACAGAGATACAGTATGTATGCTTCCCTCTTGGGGAGACAGCAGAGATGTGATACATTCATTACTTTCAAAACAACTGAATATTTGCTGTTTGGGCCTCTGTTATCTTGAGGGTCCTGTCATTTTGTTCACATAGAACTAAAACTAAAATCAGCTTCAAGCTAAAAAACAGGGTTTCTGCAGAAAATCTTGTTGTTATTTCACTGCTGATGTGCAACTGACAGTTGTATTAGACTACTGTATGTATGTATGTTCTGATTAAAGCTACATGCTGGACTAATGGGTTTTAAGAGGTGGAGCCTTATTTTCAGAGGCCTATAATGTAAAGTATATTTTACAGTACATATAACTAAGGATGGCAAATGTCTACTGTAGTGAGGAACCTTTACAAATTTGAACAGATGGTTGAAGGGAAACCTGTGATGTTGATGGAGCTTTGTAGGTAGAAATACTGGTCTGGGGGTTGTGGGCTCATATTAGAAGGTGACACATATGGAAGTGTAGAATGAATCCTGGGGAATTTTGGGAGATATATGCATGGCATGTTTGTCCATCTCATTTGCAGGCAAATTATTGCCATCTTTGCTTTGGGTGTCAGAGGACTTTGCCCCTACAATGATCTGAAGACTAAACAGAGTGTCATTGTATCAAAAAGAACTATTGATGTAGGGGGGATGCAAAATGACTGATACAGAGCATAGTGTCTAAAAAAAATTCAGAAACCTTCAAGGAAAGTCAATTTCATTAATACGTTCTTTCAGAGGCCAAAAGAAAGAGATCATTTTGATCTTGGTGAACATAGTCATGGTAAAAAAAAAGGGAAAGGCAATGTGTAAAGATTAGCAACAAATGAGTTCTGAACTTTCAATATTCTATTGGCTAAAAATTTATTGCAGATTTTAGCACTTTATACATAATCCGTGTTATTGTTTGGCATGCCATGATTTAACCACTTAAGGACTGAGCCTCTTTTCGACACTTGTTATTTACAAGTTAAAATATTTTTTTTTTGTGCTAGAAAATTACGTAGAACCCCCAAACATTATATATTTTTTTTCATAGAGAAAAAAATGGCGGTTGTTGCAATACTTTGTCACACCATATTTGCGCAGCGGTCTTACAGGCGCATTTTTTGGGAAAAAATAAACTTTTTTTACTTAAAAAAAAGACAACAGTAAAGTTAGCCCATTTTTTTATATTGTGAAAGATAATGTTATGCCGAGTAAATTGATAGCCAACATGTCATGCTTCAAAATTGCACCCGCTCGTGGAATGGCGACAAACTTTTACATTAAAAATCTCCATTGGCGATGTTTAAAAATTTCTACAGGTTACATGCTTAGAGTTACAGAGGAGGTCTAGTGCTAGAATTATTGCTCTTGCTCTAACGATCGTGGCGATACCTCACATGTGTGGTTTTAATACCATTTTCATATGCGGGCGCGACTTACGTTTGCGTTCACTTCAGCGCGCGAGCTCGGCGGGATGGGCCGCTTTACATTTTTTTATTTTATTATTTATTTTTTTTTTTTTTTATACACTGTCCTTTAAAAAAAAGTTTGGCTCACTTTTATTCCTATTACAAGAAATGTAAACATCTCTTGTAATAGAAAAAAAGCATAACAGGACCTCTTAAATGTGAGATCTGGGGTCAAAAAGACCTCAGATCTAACATTTACACTAAAGTGTAATAAAAGAAAAATAAAAAAAATGTAATGGCAAAAAAAATAATTTCGCTTTTAAGACCATTGGGTGGAAGTGACGTTTGATGTCACTTCTGTCCTCCAATGCTATGGAGCCGAGTGGGGGCCATCTTTCCCTCACTCGGCATCCAGGCAGTGAGGGGAGTAGACGCGATCGTCTCTGACTCTACCGACGGCTCCGGTAAGTGGCGCAGATGGCCTGAGCGCGGCGGGAGGTGGGCCCTCTCCTGCCCTCTGATAAAAGTGATCTTGCGGAGCATCCGCTGCTGAGACCACTTTTATTTGAAAGAGAACCATGCGCTATTGCTTAAAATACCAGAGCTATGACAGCTAGCTGCTGCCATAACAACGGTATTTTACAGCTACGGCGATTTGCGTGAGGTGGTTAAGCCCCCATGGCTACAGAATTCTGAAGAAAAAGGAAACATTTTATGAGGGATTAGAATTAGAGTTGACTGTATGCTCTATACATGATTTATGTAATATATTTCTATATGTTCTTTGTCCAATAAAGTTAGGTCTCTCATATATGATCTGGTATTTGCAAGTGTTTCAATTTAGTGTAATATTTTGTTACAGTATCTTACCTAATAACACAAATATGCAAGCAAGAATTGCAATTAATGCCCCTCTGCTGAGGCTTATGGGTAATGTATATGGCTCAGCGCTGCAGGACATTATGTCACCATCTTCATCACAGCTGCAAACTTGTATTGTTAGAGTACCAGTACTGCTCAGCATGGGCCTCCCATTGTCTAATACTAAGACGGGGATGTAAAACATGCTCTGTTCAGACTGTTTGAAGCCAGATTTCCTGGTTAAGATCCAAGCAGTGTTATCTGTGCAGATAAAAAAACACATTTTTTTAGCAGTTGAAACCTAGTTGTTATTGTATAATGCTTAATTACAAAGAAACAATAGTTACAAATTTTACTAAAGTAGTAACACAAATGAATTAAACAATTAATAGTTAATTATTATTATTATACAGGATTTATATAGCGCCAACAGTTTACGCAGCGCTTTACAATATAAAAGGGAGACGATACAGTTATAAAACAATAAAATACAA
Organism: Lithobates clamitans; assembly: GCA_037952925.1. Taxonomy (NCBI): domain Eukaryota; kingdom Metazoa; phylum Chordata; class Amphibia; order Anura; family Ranidae; genus Lithobates; species Lithobates clamitans. The sequence goes on along the minus strand of JBBGZY010000654.1, from coordinate 1,803,750 downwards.
GAGGATTAAGAGGGCCCTGCTCAGAAGAGCTCACAATCAAATAGATTGGGAATGAGCTCTTAAACCAAGGCTTTCCTCTAAAGACAGTGTCACTTTTGCCTCTAGATCTGCATTTTCCATGATTCCGTACATGAGATCATCCATTTACTGTAAGGGCATGAAAGTTCAGCTGAGAGCTGATATAAGGACACAGGAATCTGTGACAGTTATTACATGCTTTGGGACATATTTTATGTCACAGTGGTGTAGTGGTTAGCACTTTCACCTAGCAGTAAGAAGGGTTGTGGTTCAAATGACACTACCTGCCTGGAGTTTGCATGTTCTCCCTGTGCCTGCGTGGGTTTCCTCCGGGTACTCTGGTTTCCTCTCTAAAGACATGCTGGTAGGTTAATTGGATCCGGTCTAAATTGTCCCTAGTATGTATGATTGTGAGTTAGGGACCTTAAAGTGTAAGCTCCTTGAGGGTAGGGACTGATGTGAATGTACAATGTATATGTAAAGCACTGTGTAAATTGACGGCGCTATATAAGTACCTGAAATAAATAAATAATATAGTATATAGCAGTGGCGTAACTAGAACTTTCAGGGCCCCGATGCAAGAAACCATGAAGGGCCCCCCTGACCCCCGGACAGGGCCCTTTCCTCCGAGCCTGGTGGCGCAACAACAGGGCCCAGTCGCAAGTGGGTGGCTGCAAATAAAGGAACCGATTTCTCCATTTCCCCCTTCTTCTCCTCCTCTCCCTCCCGCAGGAGGAAAATGGGGAGATCGGTTCCTCTATGCCAGTGTTTCTCAATCTTTTTCCAGTCAGGGCATCCTTGAAGTATACCCCTAGGTGAATGGGGCTGCACTGCAACCACTCCGCAACTGTGTACATGCAGTTGCAGCATAGTGATGATGCATTTAAGTGTTTAAAACGGGCGGTCAGGAGGCAACACATTGCTTTTTACCGGTTGTCAAATGCCTCCGAAAAGTGATCTGAGCATTGATCGCTTTTCAGAGGAACACCATTTTTTTTTTTGCTGGTACTATGAACAAGCAAGAAAAAAATCAGTTCTGATTGTACACATATAGGGAGTCAGGATTAAAAGTGCATGTAAACACACATGTACGCACACACACACACATACATACAAATATATAACACACACACATAATACACACACATATACTGTATATATATATACACACACACACACGTATATAAACACACACATATATATATATATATATATATATATATATATATATATATATATATATATATATATAAATGCACAAATGCACACACATACATACATACAGAAAGCCTTTTAAAAAATGGCAGTCCTTTACCTTATCTCTTCCTGCAGGGTACTGCACTGTAGGGGGAGACAAAGAGCACAGCACACACTGTGCTTTCACTTTAGGTCTAATGAGTGTGACGAGCTCCCCGCAGTGCCGATTTACAGTTCGGCTGAGGATCAGGGAGCTCGGTCTCAGCCCCCCTTGTCGCTCCTCCTATCGAGGTATACAGGGGGCCCTCAAGGGCCCCCTTAAGCATGGGGCCTGGTCGCCATGTTGACCTCAGTGACCCCTATACTTCTGCCACTGGTATATAGAATGTGCATGTACTAGTAGGCAAAATGAAAGTACTGCAGAAAACAACATCGGTCTGTTTGATTATGGATTTTATGTAATTTGTTGTACATTTAAAGCTTGAGCTTTCTTTTGGGAAATCATTAAAGCTGCACTTCAGCTATGATTTGCATTGCATACTTACATTGGTCTACTTTGGCACAATGTAAGTATGCATTACTCATACCTGATTGAATGAGGTGGAGAGGAGGGGCAATGACATCAAGATCCTAATGCCTTCCAATCAGCAAATGCTTTACAGTCATGAAAAAATACAAGGTGTTCTCAGAATGGCAACTGTAGTCTGTGGGCAGTGGGGAAGCCACTTGCATAGAACCTGAGCAGGACCAGGAACATCACAGCTATCACTCTAGTAGCACTGACTACTACAGGGATTTCTGTCTTCCCAAGCTGTCCATCAGGTATGTATAATGCATACTTACATTATTAAAAGAACTTTCATACTCACAAGTAGTAAGTGAATAAAAGCTGACATCAAGGCATAAAGGCATAAATCTGTCCTGACCCCCAGTAAACTAAAAAGTGCTGTGTACACAGGAATTTACATACTGCTCGCTGTGTGTACTGGGACTCCTGGACGCTGGCACCGAGTACTTCTGCCCAAACTGTCACTCCGCCTCAATGTGATTTGTCTCTATGGCGACTACATCAAGAGGATTACAGTAGTTTTAATAAATTACTTTAAAAAATGTAATACACTATGTGCAAATTTTATTTCTGTGGGCGAATCATCCTCTTTTGGAGTATGGAACAGCCATCCACATAGGCAGAGAAGGAGTCCTTGAATGACAGCTCTATTGAGGAGGGGAGACATTGCAGTCTGGAGTCCCAAGCAGTCATCTATGCATGACAGCTTGAGCTTGTTTGCCTTTTCTTTTTACTGTGGCGAGTAAAGATCTGATCCTTGTGGTGAAAGTGATCATTGTAGATTGTTCTGGGGTAGTGCATAAAAGGACATTTATCACAGAGTGGAAAGTTTTTTTTGTTGCAGGATGCATGATGTTTGTTCACAGAAGAGAGCTATGAAAGATTGAAGTGGACACTTTGTTTCTGTTCATATCTGTTTATTTAACATTTTGTATCACCATATCACTATAGGATTCAGTTTTGTATCTAAGCACAGGACACCATTGCATTTTTATCTTTATTGATTGTTGGTGTTTCACACATTTTTATAATTTAGTTCGTTATATATATATATATATATATATATATATATATATATATATATATATATATATATATATATATATATATATATATATATATATATATATATATATATTCATTCATTGGCACACAGAGGGTATTGTTTTTTTTTCTTTTTTATGTCTTGGATAGGACAAAAAAACTCCCTGAAGTACAGAAAAATAATTACAGATGTAACACAGGTACAACTTTTTGTTGGTCACACAGATCATAGAAGCTTTGCCTGCTCTGCTGTTAGCCAACTTCAACATGCTTTTAGAAAGCTTTAGCAATACTTCAAACATGTTAAAAGCCTGATGAAGGCCACAGCTTGTTTAGTCCTTTTAAGATCAGTGTTCAACCATGTTCAACATCCCTGGAAAACTTCAAGAAAATTGCTTGAAGCTTGTTGAAAGCTTTGCACGTGCTTTGTAAAAGCTTGCTGTACATGCTATTCTTATACAAGCTGAAAACTGTATGTACATGGCCCTAGACGACAAGGTGAAAACAGTCACAGAAATAATATGTTTTGATAGTATACTGGGACCAGGGTAACTGGCAAGCTTTTTATATGTTTAGTTAGCTACCCCACATAAATAGGCTTTTTTTAATTCAAAAAGTAAGTTCACACTTCCTAGCTTCAATTACTTTTCCATGCCCTGACAACTGTCCCTGTGTCAAAATAAAGAAAAAGAACATACTCACCAGTGAATGAGTCCAGCTTCCTGGCAAACAAAATTGTCCCTCGACACTCTGCTCCTGTGCCCTCATCTTGGGTGCATGTTAGGGTTGCCACTTCATCTCTTTAAAACTAAACACATATTAATTACACAGGTTCTGAGGCTAATTTAATTCACATGAGGCATTAAGTGCATTTAGTTATCACCTTAATCAGCCACAGAACATGTGTAATTAATATGTGTTTGGTTTGAAAGGGATGAGCTGGCAACCCTAGTGCATGTGCAGACAAACCACAGGTCCAATAGATTAGCAGGGACCCGCGGCTTTCTGTGTGTATGTGTGTGTGTGGGGGGTCATGTATGTGTGCAGACATGTAACAGGTCTCTGCCCTATCCCATAGACCTGCCAGAGACCTATGAACACTCAGTCTATGAAATTCTCTCCTGGACAATGGTACAGGAATCTAAATAGTACAGAAGTTAAAAGAAAAGTATATATGATTTTAAAAAGGGAGACATGCTATGTATGGGTGAAGGTCTGCTTTAACTCAAAAGAGGAGTGAATTTTAAAGGACTGCTGCCCATTTCCTGTTTCCTGTTCCTGACTTGCCACATGTCAGAAAAATACAAAGTCTGTTATGAAAAAGGGTGTGGAAAAGCAAAACCCTACATGCTGCCTCTCTAAAGCAAATGCAAAAGATTTAAAACTTGTAAACTAAATATATCTAGCCAGTAAATTGCATCAGCTAAACATTACATTTTAAGTTGTATGCTGCTTTTCTACACCAACTTTGACTAGTAACAGCAGCTGTTTACAAGTCCCTACTTATGTCTGATGGGGGGGAGGGTACTATAGGGCATTTCATTCCCAATTTGTTGATTTGCAGACATGTGCTAACATGTTACTTGTTTAACAGAATATATAATCGGCCAATTAATCAGACAGGGAGTAACTTGCAGTTAACCAAACAGGTGCACAGTTGGAAACAATAATGCAAAACAGGTTCAGGATGCCAAAGAACATGCATACACAGCAGAATAATACAACATATGGTCTGAGTATGAAACCTCACAAACATTGAATCTTCACAACAACGTCTCCGTGGCTCAGTCAGGGTAACATGTGGCTGTGTAGCTGAGTGCTCATTTACTCACTATAATCAAATGCAGGCATGAATCCTTTTAACTCTGCTTGCTACAACTCCTGGGGTTCCTGGACACATTCAGGTAGGATAGGTTCCTCAGATTCCCTCTCTCTGCAGCTCAGAGAGGCCACACCTGGTTAGCCAAGTTTGTGGCCCTCCACTGTCAGAACTGGCACGCAGACAAAAACCTAATAGCATACAGCGTCTCTGAAAGACCCAGCTACTGTGGGGAATCATGTCTCAATTGCTACCAAGTACTCCAGTTCCAGTGGGGTGACCCTTTGTCCTTGAAACTTTGATTCCTCCAGCTTTTTATGAGAATAATAGTAGTAGTAGTGTTTGTTTGTGTCCCAACTGTTTCATAGCTGAACATTCTGCAGGGCACCCTTTCAGCATCTTGACCCTAAGCCCCCAGATCAGGTGGAGCAGGACACAAATTTTCAAAAAGGTCGACAATCATCACTTGAGCCTAATTGTTTGGGTTTGGAAGCTCACAACAAAATAGGGAACTATTAGAGAGGCAGGTTCACCTGAAGTAAAAAATCGAAGTACAGTAGGTGAGTAAAAGTGCCAAACAAAAATCTTCAGATCAGTCTGCACAAGAACACTTTCAAGTCCATGTAATGTTCTGCATTTCCAATCAGAGTTAAAGAAGTGGGATTTTGTGACCCCAAAACCACATTGATGGTTCTTTGCTCTTTTGCTGTCATCAATTGAACAATTAAATATTCTTAAGACTCTCAAGATTTTCGTTTTGTGCTTGGATTGAACTAGTGCACTCAGTGCCTTGATGACATTCATGCCTGGTATCACCTGTGACCACCCCCTCCCCAAGGCGTTTGTGAAGTCTACACTCTTCTGACCATGATCCTGCCTCCACAGCTCCTTTTTCATCTAAGTAATCCTGATTACTTTGATGGGGAGCTCACTGGGATATCTTGCTGGAAATCTAGTTCTGCCAGGGTAGTGACTTGCAAGCCGGTATAAAAAAGAAATGTAATCGCTTGGGCGTCGAACCATTGATGCACAACAGGACAGTCCAGGGGCGGCCCATGCACTGTGGGCGCATGGGTGCCACCCCCCATCCATGCGCCTTTCAGGACGCCGGACGCATGGATTCCTAAGGAGGGGCGGGAGGGGGTGGTACTTTTTGAAGCACCTGATTAGAGCCAGAGGCTCTAATAGGCTTCAAAATAGGGGGGGCTCCGGCGCAGAGAGTGCATCCTGATCCCACCCAATTGTGTGATGATAGCGAGTGAATTTTTGCTATTTTCACACTAACGCTCCTCCCCGCCAATCAGGGAGGCAAGTTGTCAGACCTGTTTCCTGATTGGTCAAAGCGCCAGGGCATCCTATTGGATGTCTGGCGCTTAGGAAGAGGTGGCACAGTGGAGACACGAGGACAGACATCAGGACTGGCGGTAAGTGACCACCTGTGGGGGGTTCTGTCAGAGAGTCATGAGTGGGGGGGCAGTCAGAGCCGCAAGTGGGGGGGGATCAGAGCCACAAGCGGGTGAGAGTCAGAGCCACGAGCGGGGGGCTGTCAGAGCCGCGAGTGGGGGGTCAGAGCCGCGAGCGGGGAGCCATCAGAGCCGCGAGTGGGGGGCCATCAGAGCCGCGAGGGGGGCTCAAGTGGCTGCATTTGATGGGCACAATGAGGCTGCATATGATGGGCACAAGTGGCTGCATTTGATGGGCACAAGTGGCTGCATATGATGGGCACAAGTGGCTGCATATGATGGGCAAAAGTGGCTGCATTTGATGGGCACAAGTGGCTGCATTTGATGGGCACAAGTGGCTGCATTTGATGGGCACAAGTGGCTGCAAATACTGGGCACAAATGGCTGAATATACTGGGCATAAGTGGCTGCATTTGACGGGCACAAGTGGCTGCATATGATGGGCACAAGTGGCTGCATATACTGGGCACAAGTGGCTGCATTTGAGGGCACAAGTGGCTGCATTTGACGGGCACAAGTGGCTGCATATGATGGGCACAAGTGGCTGCATATGATGGGCACAAGTGGCTGCATTTGATGGGCACAATGGCTGCATATGATGGGCACAAGTGGCTACATTTGACGGACACAAGTGGCTGCATTTGATTGGCACAAGTGGCTGCATTTGATGGGCACAAGTGGCTGCATATACTGGGCACAAGTGGCTGCATTTGACAGGCACAAGTGGCTGAATTTGATGGGCACAAGTGGCTGCATTTGATGGGCACAATGGCAGCATATGATGGGCACAAGTGGATGCATATGATGAGCACAAGTGGCTGCATTTGATGGGCACAAGTGGCTGCATTTGATGGGCACAAATGGCTGCACATGATGGGCACAAGTGGCTGCATATGATGGGCACAGTGGCTGCATATGATGGGCACGGTGACTGCATTTGATGGGCACAGTGGCTGCATTTGATTGGCACAGTGAGGCTGCAACTGATGGGCACAGTGAAGCTGCAATTGAAGGGGGGGTTTCAGTATTTTTCAGTTTGTTTGCGCCCCCCCAAAAATTTTGAGCACTGGCCGCCACTGGGACAGTCAGCCATCACATCTTTAGTTCTTAAATGGGAGGTCGTTCCATCTTCCTGCCCCAATGCTTGCCTCCTAATAATGGAACATACTAGTTTAACAGGTTCTTCTGTTTACAATTTGGGCAACTGTGGCAGTCTCTCTGATGATGGCCCAACTCTTCACAACTCCAGCACCAGGATCAGGACTTCAAGGAAGTGTTTGCCTTTTCCATGAGGGGGCATCTTCTACTTGCCCCTCAGAGGAGTATTCTTTCTCCTGTTATAAATCAATGTTATCATTAAAAACCTTAGACTCCTGAATGTTTGTTTGACACCCTCATTGGACTGTATGTACGTGGATTCTCAACTCTGGGTACTTTCCTTGTTACTAAGGGGTGTCCCTGTTTTGTGCTGCCAAAGCATTTCAACATGCCCAGTTACGGTTTCAGTGGTCCTTTAAAATCTGAATCCAGTGCCCCATTTGTTCCTAGTTCTTGTGTTTAGGTTTTTATTGCTGTCTGTGTCCCCAGGGTGGAAATTTCCTCTCACTTTCACTCCCAGTAACCGAAAATGTTTGGAAATCTTTCCATTGAAGACAGAGACAAAAATTAAACCGGGCAGGGAAACCTATGACAACATTTTTATTGTTGTTTGTGCCTTCCTGTTGCGGTGACACCCCACATTTCTCGTATTGGTGTCACATGTACAAAATATGAGGGGATCAAACTTTCCTCATTAAGGTCTCCAACATCAATACAAATCTGATATAAATTCCAACCCTTGACCAATCAACCTAAAATGTAAAAACGCTTAGTACAATACAGTCTGATGCAAATGTGTTGGTTTTATAATCATAATAAGGACAATCCTACACATAAATCTAGTCTTCAATATAGATACCTTGGTTATCCCTTAATGTAAAATTTGGGTTGTTAGCTCCCTCTGGAGGCAGGCTGTAGGATATATGTTGGCCTTCTTGAGGATCATCTTGGTCTATTGCACTCAAAGTCTGAATCAGCTGAAATGTAAATGAAGAATAGAACAGGTGAAAATACTGATAACTGAACTCTATTAAATGCCTTTGTTAAAGAAACGTAAGCTGTTTGAAGTATATAATACATAAGAGACAGTCACAATTCAGAGGAAATTTAACTGTCAAACAGTAAAACGTTGGAAGATCATAGGTGAACATCAACATCACATTCGAGTAACTCAATTAAAGCTTCAAATTTAGGGAGTTTATGAATCATTTATTATACCACTGATGAAGGGTTGTTTCATTTAGAAATCCAGGGGATTCTAACATAAGAGAAACAAGACTTCATTTTATATAAGGTGTAAGGTAATATCTGATCTTTCATATTTGTCCTTACTGCTAGTGATTTTTATTGTAATCAAACTTTACTGTAATTTTTCTTGTAATCAAATATGTTTCCATTAAACTTGTTTGCCTTTTATCTTCTTTTCATGTTTGTGTTACCATGCAATTGGCCTTTGGCAAAGCAACCTTTGGGTAATGCAGCCATAGAGCATATGGAAGGTTAGACTGCAACTAAAAACCATTCGTATGGCTAAAGCATGCAATACAGGATGCTAAATCTGAATATAATTATTATCTATGTGAATAAAAATAGGGGATGCGGCACCAATTAAATACTACTCTGTGTACCAGTGCTGCTCCTGAAATTAGTGTAAACTAATAAACCATGAAAAAAAGTGTATGAAGGGCTCTAACTGGACAATTAAACCATAACGTAAATAAATAAATAAAACCATAAATGGGTCAATCAATAGACAATGAAACAATACCGTGAATAAATAAATAGTACCATAAATAAATAAATAGTTATATAATCAAATGTGCATAAATAATCAATATTCATAAAAAACATAAAAGTTCATGTATTGCTGTGATTAATCAATCTTCAATTTGATCTCCATCACCATGCTCCTAAATTAATAAGTGCCCCAATACTCCAAAAACAATAGTGCTTCACTCAAAGTGAGTATAAAATGTGCTCACCAGATGTACCTGGCCAACAAGTGACCATAAAGCATGGATAGCAGAGATAACAGACCCCTCAGTTCAAAAGTCAATCTCCATCTCCATCAGATTCCCCATCTAACTCTCTCCTCCATACATGGGTAGGTATGATCACAATCCAGGGGTATGTGAAAATAGAAAAACTCTCCAGTATCATATATCTTCCACAATATTCACCTCTCTTCTTCTCCCATCACAGATTGCTGTGAAAAATGGCTTCGCCAAAAAGAGCCACGGAAGGCAGATATAGTGTAGTATATTGTTTATTAAAAGAAAGCTGCACTTACATATGTCCAATGTGGAAAAACCAGCACAAAGGCAGCTCAAAGGGTCTGCAGAATCGCTCCCATGCCGCTGTATGACTAGCGGCGTGTGGCGTGCATTCCAACAGCACCGGCTGAAGTGAAGGGCTCCTGCATGTCAAGCCTCTCTTCTATGCAAGCCTCTCTTCTATGCATTTTACGCTGTGTGCGCGTTATCAAGAAGTGGGCTGTTGGAACGCACAGTCATACAGCGGCATGGGACCGATCCTGCAGACCCTTTGAGCTGCCTTTGTGACGGTTTTTCCACATTGGACATATGTAAGTGCAGCTTTCTTTTAATAAATAATATACTACACTATATCTGCCTTCTGTGGCTCTTTTTGGCGGAGCCAATTTTCACAGCAATCCGTGATGGGAGAAGGAGACAGATGAATATTGTGGAAGATATATGATACTGCAGAGTTTTTCTATTTTCACATACCCCTGCATATTGGATTGTGATCATACCTAGGAGGGGAGAGTTAGATGGGGAATCTGATGGAGATGGAGATTGACCTTTGAACTGAGGGGTCTGTTATCTCTGATATCCATGCTTTATGGTCACTTGTTGGCCGGGTACATCTGGTGAGCACATTTTATGCTTACTTCGGGTGGAGCGCTATTGTTTTTGGAGTATTGGAGCACTTATTAATTCAGGAGCATGGTGTTGGAGATCAAATTGAAGATTAATTAATCACAGCAATACATGAACTTTTATGTTTTTTTATGAATATTGATTATTTATGCACATTTGCTTATATATTTATTTATTTATTTATGGTACTATTTATTTATTCACAGTATTGTTTCATTGTCTATTGATTGATCTATTTATGCTTTTATTTATTTATTTATTTAGTAGTTTATACACTTTTTTTCATGATTATTATCTATGACCTGTGAAACTGATAGGATCTTCACCATTCTGTCTGAATTGGGATATTACGTGTGCTTATAGAAAAAGACTTCTGTTGATGACATCTAATAAATCTATATTCAGAGTAATTTCACACGTATTACTATATAGCTAATGCTGTTAATTGTGAATTAAGAAAGAGTATAGTTAATTATTTGAAAAATACTAAAAGAATATCAATTCACTCACAGATTTAAAAAAAAAACTGTCTGCTAAATATGGACACAGCCAATGTGTTTGATGACACTTACAGTTAAGAAATGCAATGGTTCAGAAGAGTTAAAATGCAAGGCCACCAAACAGCCTGGAAGTCCTCCTCAAAAGGTAAAGAGGTGCAATTAAGTTTAGTAAAGAGAGTAAATCTCCGGAACAAGGACCAAAATAAAAACCTGACAGTGGTTTTTGCTACTTACCACTCTATCCAAATCTAAAAAGAGGTTTTGCTTTAGTTATAATTTAAGAAAACTTTGAGTTGTTTTCTTTTGCAGCTAGTAAATAATTCTGCTCACACTTGGTACGTATGCTTATTCTATTACTGTATTTACACGCACTTTTTTCCCCTTAAAATCAGGGGAAAATCGTGGGTGCGTGTTATACGCCGATCCCCTGCCGACTGTGAGCCTTTTGGTGGCTTTCGGCCACTTTCGGCCACTCTCGGCGGCTCTCGGTTGCTCTCTGCGGCTTTCGGCCATTCTCTGCGGCTTTCGGCCATTCTCTGTGGCTTTCGCCGACTCTCGCAGTCCCGCGTGAGCCGGCGAAAGCCGCAGAGAATGGCCGAAAGCCGCCGAGAATGGCTGAGAGCGGCCGAGAGCAGCCGAGAGCCTCCGAGAATGGCGGGCAGCTCTGCAAATGACACAGGGGCAAGGCTGCAGATTGACACTCACAAGGCTGCAATGATGGACAAGACTACAGATGGACACTCACACGGCTACACTGACACTGACTACGCTGCAATGATGGACAAGGCTACAGATGGACACTGACAATGCTACACTGACACTGACAAGGCTGCAGATGGACACTGACAAAACTACACTGACACTGACAAGGCTGCAATGATGGACAAGGCTACAGATGGACACTGACAAGGCTGAATTGATGGGCATTTAAATGTGAGTTTTTTCCTTAAACTTCCCTCCTAAAAGTTTTTTTCCTTAAAATTCCCTCCTAAACTTGGGGTGCGTGTTATACGCCGGCGCATGTTATATGCCGATAAATACGGTAATTCTTAGTGTCATTTTTTAAATGAAATAATGAAACAGTGGCCAATTACAAACTATTACAAACTTTTCATCTAGAAAAAAAGGGTATTGGCCAAAAATTGTGGGACCCATGGATTTCGAATTATCTTGGGGGAATTCTCATTGACTCTGTACGAACTCTCTAATTCACTGAAGCATACATGTGGGGTGGTTTATTCTGTGCGTGGGAGCCCAGCCTGGCCAAAATCTTGTGTCTTTAAATAGATCTTTCTATTCATTTACATGTTTTTTTATTTTCTTGACAACACTTATTTAATGTCAAAGTATTCGCCCCTTTCGCAAAATGCACTTTCTGTGTTGCCTATACTCTCTGGTGCATGGGCCCTTGGGAGTGGAGGTATGCTTTCTGGGTATGCCTACTTTTTCACCCACTTTACCAAGATGCATATTTCTATGTACATATGAGTTGAGTATATCCTTAACCTATTAACCTCAACCACTTTTTGTTTTTAAGCTAATGTGTTTGTACTATACTGTTATAAAGTAAGCATACCCTTATGAAAAAATATATGTGAAATTCGACAGTGAATTGCATTTTGTATCAGTTGCTTAGTAAACACTAAAAAAAAATGGCATTTTAAAATGACCAAATTATTTTTTAGGTAAATAAATACTGTATTTATTGGCGTATAACACTCACTTTTTCACCATGAAAATCGGGTGCAAATAGCGCGTGCGTGTTATACGCCAATACTTCAATTTTAGCTGCCTCGGAGGGGACAGGGAGGGGGGCGGGACGAGCGCCATCAGATTACATACAGTGAGAATCTCCTGTTTACTTGGTGGCCTCTGTAATAGGAAGTCCTGTCTCCTGGGCCGCCATTGGACCACTGTTCTGCCTATAATAGGAGATTCTCACTGTATGTAATCTGTCGGCGCTCATCCCACCCCACTCCCTGTCCCCTCTAGGCTGCAGATGGGCATCGATCAGGTTGCACTGATGGCAATGGTGAGGCTGCTGCATTGATGGCAATAGTGAGGCTGCATTGATGTGGACTGATGAGGCTGCATTAATGGCACTTGTGAGGCTGCAGATGGGCATTGAGCAGGCTGCATTGATGGCAATGGTGAGGCTGCAGATGGGCACTGACCCTTATTTTGCTTCAAAGTTCCTTATTTATAATTTAAGTTTTTTTTCCTGAAACTTCCCTCTTAAAATGAATGTGCGTGTTATACGCCTGTGTGTGTTATACGCCGATAAATACGGTAAATGTAAATTGATTGCATTACTCTACAAAGTATTTTTGATTCTGTCCAATCATGCTAATAATACACTCACTTCACTAGTCACACTCACTAGTCAGTAAGATTATGTTCTGCTACTTCCTGGGTCAACTTTACTGTCATAGGTCAACTTACTGCTTATTGCACAGAGTTGATGATGCTGATTAACTGTCAAATGAGACAGAAGAAAGAAGAAAGGTGAAGAAAGGCATTGCTGAACTAGCAATGAATTATCAAACCAAAAAATGAATATATCACGCTTTTAATTGTGTAGTGTGAAGAATACGTGTAAATAAGATTATATATACATAACTAAAAGAGCAAACAGCAAACTTATATGTATTTCAACTGTATATATAGTGTTTGTCCCGCATTTCCTTTTACTTATTTAATGGCCAGATTGTTATTGAGTTTTGAAATGGTAAATGCCTTACAACCAACACAGATTCATATTAAATTGCAGCATATTTATTGATGTATAAAAAAATAATCTACTCCGGAAGGTTTAGAGTTGGTAACGAGATTTACAGACAATCTGCCATTGGGGAAGAGAACAGCAAGTTATCACTTGAAGTGTAACAATTTAGGGTACATATATGATTATTTCACAAAGTTTTATTAAACACCATAAATTACTAAAAGGACTAATCACCTTTTCATTTTTATTGCTTTACTTTATACAAGTTAAATGGCATGCTATCTAGGTATTCACCTACCCACTCTTTTTCCACTATATTACAAGACCCTGCAAAAATCATCTCTATAATTTGGTATTAAATTTCAATTTGTTACTAGGATGCTTTAGTGCCCCTACAGCAAGCAGCTTGCTATGGGGCACCCGAGCTGAAGCTCCGTGTGTCCATTCAGACACAGAGCTTTCGTTCGGCCCTCCCCCTCTCTCCTCTGATTGGCTAACTGACTTTGACAGCCAATGGCGACACTGCTGTGTCTCAGCCAATCAAGAGGGAGAGTCCTGAACGGCCGAGGGATTCGTGGACATCATTGGACAGAGAGGGGCTCTGGTAAGTATTAGGGGGAGCTGAAGGGGGTTTTTACACACAGAAGGCTTTTTATCTTAATGCATAGAATGCATTAAGATAAAAAACCTACTGCCTTTACAAGTCCTTTAATAATTGTCAGTGGGAAAAGTACAAGTATAAACTCTCAAATATGAAAGAAGAAACTTGCCTAATATATAATAGAAGACAAATCATATACTGGGGAAGTAAAGATTAATCATAATCACTGCCCCAGCTCATCAACTCCATCAGTTTATTCAGGCAATGTTAATAAGAACATAACATGTTCTTTATATTGATCTGTGAACACCTGAAGCAACTACAAGACAAAGTAGATGCTTTAAGCAGGCAGTAACGGGTCTGTTATAATCAATACTGATTGTGCACAAGCTATCCCTTCTGTTTCAAGCAAGGCCTGAGTTGACAGCTGTAGAAATAGGTCATAATTGCAAGAAAGCTATCAAACTTACAAGATTTTTTTTAATGGCAAAATTCTAAAAAATAACATACAGGCTACCATTTTTAACTGATGACCTCAACTATTGCAGCAATAAATTTTCACAGGGCCAAAACCACCAATATTACCCAGTGAAAATTGAAGCTGAACTGCAGGCAGCCATCTAAATTCACAATAGTAGTACAAGTGAGTAAACATCTCTCCAAAATAGCCATTCTTGTCAGTCAGTCTTGTAACTTAGGTACCCCAGTCACACAGCATAGCTAGGTCCCTGACCTATCCCTGATTATCAAAACATTCACTTTAGTTAAAGCTCTGATAAGAGCTAACCAAAACAGTGATTGGATAGTTTATTGGAAGAAACAGCATCTTCAATTGGTCCATGCATTAAAATGAAAGGTTCTGTTATTTCCTTTTACTCTACACCCCCCCCCCCCCCAATAAAAATTAAAAAATAAAAGCTAGTTTAAACCTAAAAATGTACACGTATAAAAAAAAATTAGGAGCAGAATGTGGAAAATACTCTTTTCAATCCCAGACTTCTGGCATGCTCACCTAAACCAAGATAATGTCACTCCTCTTGCTTACAGGATCTTGGGGAGATTGAGGAACCCAAATATTGCTAAATTGTGCTCCAATAGAGGTCCATTCTAAAGGTTTTGTAATAGATACTTAACTGGATAAAGTGGGACTCTTTCATATCTGCTGCTTACAGTTTAGCTTTAGGAATGCAACAATATACGAAGTGGATAACAGCTGTGTTACTTTGATTAATATTCCAAGAAATTCTACTTTCTTTGGTCCATAAAGTTTGTAGTGAGCTTTTTTCAACCCAACTAATGTTGGGTTGTAAAACAATTCTTACCTGTCCAGCTTTAGCATTTTCACACATAAAAGTTTCATAGAATTTTGTGAATACTGGAGCATTATCATTGACATCTAGTACTTTTATTGTAACCGGAACACTTCCAATCTGTGCTGGATTATCTGAAAGATTGAAAAAATCTGAATGTAAATGATGTCCTTAGCTCTGTGCAATAAATGCAAGCAAATCACAGATTTGTAATGTAAATTACAATTTAGATGTTACAAAAAATCTCCTAAAAAATGTCATGGTGGGTTTTTGGAGAAATGGACTGTTTGATATTTGAAGAGACATTTGGCATGGACAAAAGGAAAATAACAAAAGGTGGGACTTTGTATGAGGAAGGGGGGCCGTACAGATCCCATCCTCCATCCCATATTAGTATATATAGAGGGGTTGAGGGGCGGGACTTTGAGTGAAGCAAACGGATGCATTAAAGAAATGAATTTAGAAAATGGTTTATTAATTGAGTCATCTTAGAGCATAAGTTGGGGGTATACAGTTCAGTACATAAATTGGATATCCATACCTCAAATTACATATCACATATAAATGCATTGTCCAACCAAGGTTTAAAACAGTATTTTACAAGTACACGGGTCACGTAATAACATGATTAATTGCATTGCAGGGAATACTCATAAAAGTAGCTTGCGCATTAAAGCGCCATTAGAAATAATAGTAAAGATAAGATAAGTAGGAAAAATAATCTAAAAACATACATAATGACTCTGTTAGAAGATATATGTCAGTATTTTACAGTTGCACGGGTCACTTCAGAGCGTGATTAATTGCAGTGTAAATGATACTGGAAAACAAAAATGGATGCATTAAAGCATCACTTGGGAAAAAAGGAGTACATATACTGGGTGAAGAGAAACGGTCGTGGTAGGTTCATGAATACACTGTTGTAACGGTAGTTGTTAGCTCTACGCGTTTCGGGACCTTAAAGTCGCTCATCAGGAGCAAAACCGTATTGGTTATCTAAAAAGATGAAAAAATAAGGACATGGGTGGTTATCTGAAAAAATGCATGGGCAAATGCAGAAAATGTGAAAAACCCCACACATATCCATACATTTGTCCCACAAACTTACATGAGCGTGACCACGCATGGGAGAGATCATCGCCGCACAGGACAATCCGGCCAAGGATGCCACTCCCCGGAGCTGAGGGGGCCCGACCCGGCAGCGCAGCCAGCAGCGGCAATAGCCCCAAGTAGTGACAGGAAAAAGGTGAATGGGAGGTATGGTGCATGGGAGAAGTGAATGACCCCAGGCGGGGGAACCTGCTGGAGAAAAAACAGCCAGTGAATGAGGTGCACTGGAATGGAAAGGGAATATGGGGGAATGTGTGGTGGTGGAGAGTGAGAAATGATGAGAATCATAGTGAAGAGACAAGGAGAAATGAAGAGAAGAAAGGAAAAGGAGAGGAAAGATGGGCAATGGGAAGAGAGGAGGAAAGAGAGAAGGGGGAGGAAAAGGGGGAAAAAACAAATGAGATTGAATAAAGTGAAAAAAGATTGCCTGCTGCACAGTGAAATTGGACAAGAAAACCAAGGAAAGTGGTGTGAGGATAGGATTAAGCATCAAAGACAGAGGTGCCAATCACACCTTGGGGGGGTAAAAACCCCAACCGGGTGAGCCGTCCAGATCCGACCTCCAACGTCATGCTGTAGCCAAGTGAGGAACAGGGAACACACCAAAGGAGCCCGGCATAGCCAGCCCTGGGCGTCAACCTGGTCTACTCTTGATCTGGACGGCTCACCCGGTTGGGGTTTTTACCCCCCCCCCAGGTGTGATTGACACCTCTGTCTTTGATGCTTAATCCTATCCTCACACCACTTTCCTTGGTTTTCTTGTCCAATTTCACTGTGCAGCAGGCAATCTTTTTTCACTTTATTCAATCTCATTTGTTTTTTCCCCCTTTTCCTCCCCCTTCTCTCTTTCCTCCTCTCTTCCCATTGCCCATCTTTCCTCTCCTTTTCCTTTCTTCTCTTCATTTCTCCTTGTCTCTTCACTATGATTCTCATCATTTCTCACTCTCCACCACCACACATTCCCCCATATTCCCTTTCCATTCCAGTGCACCTCATTCACTGGCTGTTTTTTCTCCAGCAGGTTCCCCCGCCTGGGGTCATTCACTTCTCCCATGCACCATACCTCCCATTCACCTTTTTCCTGTCACTACTTGGGGCTATTGCCGCTGCTGGCTGCGCTGCCGGGTTGGGCCCCCTCAGCTCCGGGGAATGGCATCCTTGGCCGGATTGTCCTGTGCGGCGATGATCTCTCCCATGCGTGGTCATGCTCATGTAAGTTTGTGGGACAAATGTATGGATATGTGTGGGGTTTTTCACATTTTCTGCATTTGCCCATGCATTTTTTCAGATAACCACCCATGTCCTTATTTTTTCATCTTTTTAGATAACCAATACGGTTTTGCTCCTGATGAGCGACTTTAAGGTCCCGAAACGCGTAGAGCTAACAACTACCGTTACAACAGTGTATTCATGAACCTACCACGGCTGTTTCTCTTCACCCAGTATATGTACTCCTTTTTTCCCAAGTGATGCTTTAATGCATCCATTTTTGTTTTCCAGTATCATTTACACTGCAATTAATCACGCTCTGAAGTGACCCGTGCAACTGTAAAATACTGACATATATCTTCTAACAGAGTCATTATGTATGTTTTTAGATTATTTTTCCTACTTATCTTATCTTTACTATTATTTCTAATGGCGCTTTAATGCGCAAGCTACTTTTATGAGTATTCCCTGCAATGCAATTAATCATGTTATTACGTGACCCGTGTACTTGTAAAATACTGTTTTAAACCTTGGTTGGACAATGCATTTATATGTGATATGTAATTTGAGGTATGGATATCCAATTTATGTACTGAACATTTGGCATGGGTTTTTGTTGTTTTTCATTTGGTTGGTTTTAAAGGGGCACGAACATTTTCATTGCATGACATTTTATGTGTGATAACATTGTTGTTGTAGGTATCATTTTTATAGTCATTACAGCTTTTAAAATATAGTATTGATATTTTAACTCAAGGATTAGGGTTAACTTTAGGAATTCCATAGTATTCCATGGGTAGCACAGTGGCTAAGTGGTTATCACTTCCGACTGGCAGCACTGGGATCATTGGTTCAAATTCCAACCACAGCACTACCTGCCTGGAGTTTGCTTGTTCTCCCTGTGCCAGCATGGGTTTCCTCCGGGTACTCCGGTTTCCTCCCACACTGCAAAGACATGCTGGTAGGTTAGTTGGTTCCTGTCTAAATTGCCGCTAGTATGTATATGTATGAATGTGAGTTAGGGAACTCATATTGTAAGCTCCTTAAGGGCAGGGACTGATGTGCATGTACGATATATATGTAAAGTGCTGTGTAAATTAATGGTGCTATACAAGTACATGTACTACATTCTATGATAGGTCTAAATTAAAATGGATCTTTAGTTTTTTGGGGCCCCCAGGTGCATTTGTCATAATGTGAAAATATGCACAGAATATTTGCTCATTATGTGTTCTTCCAAAATGCCATCCTGCAACATGGCATCTGTGCTCCCCCTTGTCTCTTCATTGTTGCCGCTGCCATCTTATGGTCTTCAGAGTTAAAAGTCTACTTTCTTCTTATTGGCCAGCTACAGATGATGTAATGTCAACACATGTGCATGGGAGTTACTTCCTCCCAGCATCTGTGAAATGCCAGTACTGTACACTGCGCTGAGCATACATAGCTGTTCAGTGTGCAATTAGGAAAACATTTCTACCAGCCAGGGGAAGAGCTTTTAATGCAGAGGTGACTTACAAAGTCGTTTCATCTTCAACCTACTTGCTTACAATTTAAAAAAAAAACGAAGCTAACTTTAAAGTTAAAGGTCAATACGTGGGTCATACGTTTGTTGGTGTGATGAGTGTATAACACATTAAATAAAATGACTTTAGCCAGAAATTCATGTGCTGAGATTTCTGGTGCCAAAAGTTCAGAGCTAAACACAACCAGACAAGTTTTGAGAATTTGAAAATTAATGTTCCATAAAATGTAAACAAATTAAAACACAACTTCAGCCAAAACTGTTTTTAGTTTATTATAGACTTGGAAAGAGTAAAAAGAATTTTACACATAATATACTTACTCATCTCCATTGCTAAAATTGTGATATTATGCCATGCCAGTTCTTCCCTATCCAAAGGCCTCGCTGTCATCAATGCTCCTGTAGTAATGTCAACATAGAAATATCTCCCAGGATCACTGTTTCTGTCAATAGAATATCTGGAAAAAGTATTAAAATCCGTTACATATAGTTCATTTTTAAATTTTAGCTTACAAGAGCCAATATTTTGTTTTGTTATTTAATGCAAAATATTACAAAAAAATTACATAAAATTTTATGTATCAATAAATTTAAAAAAATGCATTATTTTAATTGCAAGCAGTGCAAGTACCTGAAATTGACTTGGTATCAAAATCTGGGAGAGGGAGGCAGAACAAGGAGCCGATCATTTGTGCTTCAGTGCTCATAAGACAAGGTACATGCTCTTAGGAGAAGAGAGTAGAGTGAAGAGAGATGAGCACACCCATCTCATATTTCTATTTTTACTGCCACAGGCTGGTGGAGAGACAAGACCTGTAAATGTTCCTTAACTAAAGCAAAGAAACTCAGGTCTTTTGCCTCACCAGACAAGGCTGTGCTGTATGGTAGGGATGAGCCCGATGTTCGAGTCGAACATAAATTTGGCTCGAACATTGGGTGCTCGCCTGTTTGCCGAATAGCGAACAATTTGGGGTTGTTCGCGGCAAATTCAAAAGCCTTATATGCATGGTATTGTCATAAAACATGTTTGGGGACCTGGGTCCTGCCCCAGGGGACATGAATCAATGCAAAAAAAAGTTTTAAAAATGGCCGTTTTTTCGGGAGCAGTGATTTTAATGATCTTAAAGTGAAACAATAAAAGTAAAATATTCCTTTAAATTTCATACCTAGGGGGTGTCTATAGTATGCCTGTAAAGTGGCGCATGTTTCCCGTGTTTAGAACAGTCCGAGAGCAAAATGACATTTCTAAAGGAAAAAAAGTAATTTAAAAGTACTCGCGACTATAATAAATTGTCGGTCCCGGCAATACACATAACAGTTCATTGATAAAAATGGCATGGGATTCCCCCACACCTGGTCCGCCCCCCTCTGACACACGGGGACATCCCTATGGCTTTCCCATAGCATCAGAGGGGGCGGGGTCACTCGGTTATGCAAGCGGGTGGCCCCGCCCCCTCTGGCGAGACGGGGAAGCCATAGGGATGTCCCTGTGCATCAGAGGGGGGCGGGGTTACCCAGCAACATCATCATGTGGCCCCACCCTCAGTTATAAAAGAGCTGTCACCTGAGAGGTCGGTCATTACGGCAGGTGCTTCCCATGGAGGCAGATCATAGGCGGCATGCAGATTTTTTTTTTCTTTTTCGGTTCGTCGGAGCAGACTTCGTGGGACAGTTTTATTATTTTATTTTTTAATAAAAGACTTGTCCCAAGGTGTGTATTGTCTTTTTTTTATCATTTTTACACATTGTTTGCGAAATGGTAGGGGTACATTTGTACCCCGTTACAATTTCACACGGGGGGTCGGGATCTGGGGTCCCCTTGTTAAAGGGGGCTTACAGATTCTGATAAGCCCCCCGCCCGCAGTGGTTGTGGGGATGAGGCCCTTCTCTCCATTAACATGGGGACAAGGTGCTTTGGGGGGCTACCCCAAAGCACCCTTCCAATGTTGAGTGCATGTGGCCTGGTACGGTTCAGGAGGGGGGGTGCTCTCTCGTGCCCCCCTCTTTTCCTGCAGCCTGCCAGGTTGCGTGCTCGGATAAGGGTCTGGTATGGATTTTTGGGGGGACCACACGTCATTTTTTTTAAACTTTGGCGCGGGGTTCCCCTTAAAATCCATACCTGAAGACCTGAAGGGCCTGGTATGGAATTTGGGGGGACTCCCACACATTTTTTTTTAAATTTTGGTTCAGGGTTCCTCTGTGGGGGAATCCCATGCTGTTTTTATCAATGAACTTTTATGTGTATTGCCGGGACTGACAGTTCATTATAGCCGCGAGTACTTTTTTTTCCTTTAGAAATGTCAGTTTGCTCTCAGACTGTTCTAAACATGGGAAACATGCGCCACTTTACAGGCATACTATAGACACCCCCCAGGTATGAAATTTAAAGGAATATTTCACTTTTATTGTTTCACTTTAAGCATTATTAAAATCACTAGGTCATAGAAATGGAGGGACAGAAATACAAATCTTTTGGCAGGTAAAAGAGGTCCCTTGTATTTCATCTGTGTATTTAACTGTTTGCCTGGAGTTCAACTTTACAGAAATGCATTGTCCAGCCAAAGTTGGCAGCGATCAAGTAACGGAAGCCGGCTGCCCAAAGATGCCAGCAGCAGGGCAATGCTGGGACGCCACATTGCTGGAGCCAAGGTGAATATAGTTCTGCTTTAAAATACATTTTTTACTAAGGCAGTTATTTTCCAATCTTACCAACTGACTTACATGGTACTTCTGCTTTGCTTTATTTGAAATAACAAGACAGCGGTTATTGAGCTCCTCCAATTCGTGAACACTAAATGATCCATGTACTGTTGCAGGTCTAAGATAAATTGTACAGGGACTTACACTTGTAAATAATTTTTTTCAGCACATTCTAATTTCATGATATTTGAAGGTCAACCTAGTATTGTGATTATGATTATTATGTTATATTATTAAATAATGTCAAGCTGTAGAAGCAATACATTTCTTATGAATTCCCCATTTTTCTCTCTTAATAACCAGACCTTGAATTTAGATTATTTTTCTTCTGCAAACCACAGAAGAATCATCATTATATTCTAATGAAATATTAAACTTACCAGTGTAGGAATGCAAAGTTCACTGTCCAAGACACACAGGTTGTTTCATAACTGTAATTAACTATTGCTTTTTAATAAACTGTGTATTTCCATTAATTAAAGCTACTCCTGCGTACTGTGGATAGGTGATCTGGTGGATTGCTATATGGCTGACTCATCTTGGGGAAAGAACTGATCACCAAGATAACATTTGGCAATTGATCAGTACTTTACTGTTGTGTTAACACTTATACCAGAAATGTCTGCCTACTACATAAGTATGCATTTTAACTAGAGAATGCACTATTTCATGTTTACGGGAACTTTTAACTGCCAAATTATGCGCACATAAGGAATTACATTTACATTTCTGCCACCTATTCATAATCTTTTAGCTTAAACATAGAAGAAAAAACATAATAAAAAAAAACACCTTCTAAAGCGATATTTGCTCATCTAACTCTGATATTCGTGTCCCCCACCAGCCCTGCTTATGGAAGTTGGGATATGGTGATCCAGCACTGCAGTCTCTGCCCAGCTGTGCAATCTTCTGGATCCTGAGAGGATGTGGTGCAGGACAGCCAATTAGAAAAAATTGCATTTCACCCAGGTAGCAACAGGGATAGACTTAGGACTCAGTACATTATGTTACTATGGATTTAGGTGAATATTTTAGGCTTTTAGGTAGTGTTTTTCAGCCAGTTAGTTAGAGAGAGATGGGTAGGGGTAGGTGGGGTAGGTTATGTATCTGTTGGATTTAGGTGAATATTTTAGGCTTTTAGGTAGTGTTTTTAGCCAGTTAGTTAGAGAGAGATGGGTAGGGGTAGTTGGGGTAGGTTATGTATCTGTTGGATTTAGGTGAATATTTTAGGCTTTTAGGTAGTGTTTTTAGCCAGTTAGTTAGAGAGAGATGGGTAGGGGTAGTTGGGGTAGGTTATGTATCTGTTGGGGGAAAGAGGAATTTGCCTAAAGAACAGCTTTAAACTAAATCAGTCTTAAACAAATGTGGGTTATTCTAACTAACATGTGATGGGAAATGCTTAAGCTGAGGTTACTTTCAGAGGAAACTGCATGTAAAAATAATCAGCACAGAGTTATATGCAGCTGAAGTTATATGCAAATCTTGATAAATGCTGTAAAAGTAACATGTTGACCTTTTTTTTGTTTTGGGTGGCCTCAATGCATATTAGGAAGCACTATGAGGCAAAAGAAACATGATTTTTACTGGCAAGGTTGATATCTGATATAACATGACATGCATTTCCCAAAGAAGGTTATTTCCACTTAGGTCCCTTTCTCTTGAGCAGTAGTTCACACCAGAGAGTTGATTAACAGTCAAGATTCTGATCTCGGCTTGATTTTCTGGAGCGTGCAAACTCTGGTGCCTCTCTGCATAGAAGCCAATCAGCTTCCAGTTTTTTTCATCAAAGCTTAATTGAACAAGCTGAAGTTAGAAACTTATTGGCTACCATGCACAGATGGGACAGATTTTGCACTCTCCAGTTTTAGTAAATCAACCCCTAGAGATCAGAATCATGACTCTTTGCTGCTTTGTTACACATCTACACAAATGCCTTGGTTGATCACCAGTGACTGCAACACCTATAATGCTTCTCAAAACATGTAACCAGTTATTAACTTCTTGTGTTTTAGTATGCAATATTGCAGACATTGCTCTAAAGATAAAAAAAGGCGAAAACAGTATTTTATTTAAAAAAAGGTGGCCTTTGCAGACACAGTGCAGATAAAATGTCACCCGGTTTGGGTTTACATTTACTATAATGCCGCGTACACGCGGTCGGATTTTCCAACGGGAAATGTTCGATAGGAGCTTGTTGTCGGAAATTCCGACTGTGTGTAGGCTCCATCGGACATTTTCTGTTGGAACTTCCGACAAACAAAATTTGACATCTGGATCTCAAATTTTCCGACAACAAAATCCGTTGTCGTAAATTCCGATCATGTGTACACAATTCCGACGCACAAAGTTCCATGCATGCTCGGAATCAAGCAGAAGAGCCACACTGGCTTTTGAACTTCATTTTTCTCAGCTCGTCGTACGTGTTGTACGTCACCGCGTTCTTGACGTTCAGAATTTCCGACAAGATTTGCGTGACCGTGTGTATGCAAGACAAGTTTGAGCCAACATCCGTCGGAAAAAAAACATGGATTTTGTTGTCGGAATGTGCAATCGTGTGTACGCGGCATCAGGGTGTGTTCACACTATATGCAGTGACTGGCGTTCTTCTGCATCAGCATTCAATGCAAGCACACATAGAAAAGGATTTACTGGTCAAGAAAATCTGCTCTTTCAATTGATGGGTCTTAATTCTCAGGTTCCTCAACAGATTGTGTTGCCTGTTTAGAATGTTGGATGGAAGAAAAAGGCAGTTTCAAGATTAAAAATTCACCCTGCATTATAAAAAAGATATTTCGGTATGCTAACAGTGCTGAAACGCACTCAAAAAAAAAAAAAAGTAGAGTTTTTAGTTTGCTTGAAGTTAGTAAAACTGGAGATGCCTCATTATTACTGCAAGCCCTTCAATTGTTTTTGTTGTCCTTGTTCATAATGCAATGCTGGTGTGATGTGAGGTGCTGAAAAGTGCTGCATTTTTTTGCTGTGAATTTGGATAGTGTCACATTTCACCGCAGTGCAATGGAACATTCTGCACTGCCGAGACTTGTGTGTAGTGTAACTTTGTGCACTCCCATTACAGTGAAAACATGTAAACAGTGTGATATGCTGAATCAGAGCATTGCATCACCCCCTCACCACCCGTTAAAAGAGACACCAGCTTGCATGCTAGGATGAAAAGTTTTAGTATGCAGCTAGTGTAAACAGGCCCTAAGTGTAAGAGGTATCTTAAGCTTACCTCTAGTGTACCCTCAAACAGATCATGTACTTTAAAGGACAAGTTCACCTTTGTAGAAAATAAATAAGAAAAAAATGTGCATTTATATTTTTTTCCTGCAGAAGCCTACAAAGCATTGCACCTGCGAGCAATATATCATGGGTTCACTGTGGGCTCCTGCAGACATGTCCTCCTACTTTCAACCCATAGCTCTGTATGAAAAAAAAAAAATATAATCAGCGCAATAAACAATGTGATTGTAAAAATAAAAATAGGCTTGACGTTATTGTTGCCCACACCACTGAGAGTGTATCCACTTGTGACTCTCAATAGGTAATAAACAAAATATAATATATATATATATATATATATATATATATATGTAGCGCAACCAAAAACTCATAAATCAAGTCCAAATATTAACAAAATTCCACCGTAGTGCAACTTTCAATGACAGTTCATTGATATCCAGTGACTTCAGTGACCACCACCTCAAGCGGGAATGCCTGCTCACTTCCCAATGTTGACCCCACTACAGAGTCACACATGCCTGTAGTAATATCTCTCAGGATGTCTCGGGGAAACCCTTTCTCCTCCTGGTGTTCCTGGACAAGACAGACCTCCTCCTGGGTTTTCACGGTATGGACCCCACTACAGAGTCACACACGCCTGGTTAAATATCTCTCAGGATACCTCGGGAACACAAGTCCCCATCACAGTGCTAGACAGCTCAGACCTCCTCCCGGGATCTCATTCAGTCATGTGTAGCCATATAAAACAGAGGCAAACCATAGTGCTCTCTGCTAATAACATTTAATAAAGCTTAACTCAGGGATAAAATACACATATACAAATGTGAAAAACAAATATTTCATCAATATTGATGAAACTGGAGAAAAACATCCTGAATGGTAGCACCTCACACCTGTACGCGTTACGCTCTCTAATGAGCTTCTTCAGCAGGTCAGGCATTACTACAGGCATGTTTGACTCTGTAGTGGGGTCAACATTGGGAGGTGAACAGGCACAGGGCTGGTGCAAGGATTTTTGACACCCTAGGTGAAACCTAACTTTGCCGCCCCTCTGGCTCCACCCCTGACTCCACCCCCTTTGCCCTACCCATGTATACCCCTCCTTTTTAATGAAGCACCCATCAAATGCAGCCCACCAGCGCCCATCAAATGCAGCCTCACCAGCGCTCATCAAATGCAGCCTACCAGCGCCCATCAAATGCAGCCTACTAGCGCCCATCAATGCAGCCTCACCAGCGCCCATCAAATACAGCCGACCAGCGCCCATCAAATACACCTGACCAGCGCCCATCAAATGCAGCCTACCAGCACCCATCAATGCAGCCTACCAGCGCCCATAAATGCAGCCTACCAGCTCCCATCAATGAATGTTTGCTTGCTTTCATTCATTCGGGAGTTGGAACACAGACACAGTCCTCTGCCGCCGCTGTGCCTCTGACACAATGAGCGAATGGAACGGCGGCTGCCTGCTGATTCTGAAACTTAGTTGCTTGCTGCAGAGAGAAGAAAGTAGGAACACCAGTGTCCGGGCAACCTAGGCAGCAGTGCGCCCTAGGCGGCTGCTTAGTTTGCCTAGTGGTAGCACCGGCCCTGAGCAGGAAAACCTCTGTATGGGCCAGAGGTTGTGTCAGTGGACTATGAGAGCACTCATTAGTGCCCCCGCAGCCCATTGAAAGTATAAGTCTGTCTGCAGTGGTGTCAGATGGTACATGAAATTTATTCATTTACAGGAATTTGTGATGTGGCAGTGTAGGCGGAGCCCCGCACAGCCACGCTGTAGTTGAAAAGTGACAGTGGGGATCGGGGTGGGGGGAGGCAGGAGCTTGAACATGTTACATGTTCTACCCTAAATACAGGTGCAACATGTAACATCATCCAAAGGTGAACTTATCCTTTAAAAATTCAGATCGCACTCTCTCACTGCCTAGCACACTTTTGATCGCTGTTCTCTGCTTTTCATTATTTTTACTGTTTTATTTGGCTCTTTAGGAATCAATGCAGATATCCTTCTTTTATATCTTTTTGGTTTTCATTTGTTTCTTAATTTGGAAATGTAAAAGTGCAGCAGTCTGCTTTATAATTATAATTTCATTCACTAATATTTTTGAGTGCAAGGTTTACTTATTTAAATACAGTGGTACCTTGGATTACGAGCATAATTCGTTCCAGAAGAATACTTGTAATTCAAAGCACTCGTATATCAAAGTGAGTTTCCCCATAGAAGTTAATGGAAACTCAGATACTTCATTCCACATTGACTTCTATTGTATGCAGTACCCCATGTGACCAGAGGTTGGAGGGGGCACTGGAGACACTCGTAAACACTCGGAATCCACTTGGAGCCACTCGGATGCGCTCGGAAACACTCGGGAACCAAGTGTTTCTGTGTTTTCCAAGTGTTTCCAAATGGCTCCGAGTGTCACCGCCGCCCCCGCACCTCTGGCCAAATGCGGTACTGCACACAGCAGAGGCTTGAATCCTGCTCATTTTGCGAGACAATGCTCACAAACCAAGTCAGGATTTAACAAAAAGGAATAGCTCGTATTGCGAATTGCTCCGATGTATTGCTGTACTTTAAAATCAGTTACAGCAGTTTTTTTTCTTTTGGGATAAAGGTATTACATGAATAAATAAAAGTTGATCACTTTAAGCCCCCCTGTCAGTGTTAAATGATCTGTCACATCCAGGTACCTGGAAGAGAGATTTCTGCTGAAAAACAACAGACTTACTGGACGGATCACCAGATGAAAATAGAAGAAGGCAAGCATAAAAAAAGAAAACTGATGTAGCAATCACACCTAAGAATTGGTTAGCTACAATATAATAAATGTTTTCTTTTGGGTTAAATACTGCTTTAACTATTGCAAATTTTTATTTGGATAAATAATCAATAAAGCAGAAGATGTATAGCCAAAGCATTTTCTTTGAGTTTGACAGAATAAGAACCCCAGTTGGATTTTATTGCTGTCTGTATGTCTGTCCTCTCACTTCCTTTGCCAGGTTGGATTCATTTGTAAGGAGGAGTAAAAACTGTGGTTAGATGTTTTGTTTTCCGTTTGTCCTTTGGGGAGCTTTCCTCTCACTTCATTGCCTAAGTTTCACCAGTCACTAGGACAGAAAGGTGGGGCTTTCAGTTTTAGTCTTGACTACATCAGGAAAATGTATACCTGCATACAAAGCTATTAAATGACTTGTTATAATAAATTAAATAAGTTAAAGTGGAACTTCAGTTATTGTTTTCATCTTTCCATTTATTAAATCTCTGCTCTTGTTGTTTTAACTTTGGATAGTAAAACATTTTTTTTCTGCCAGTAAATACCTTATACAGCCCACTTCAGGTTTCTTGTCTAGTAATTAGCCTAGGTTTATGACATCATGCACAGCTCTCTCTCACTCTTGTGAGAGTTTTCCAGGAAGGGAGGGGGGATGAATCATAAGAGGGCCAATGAGAGCTGCAGAGCTGAAGGTGTGTGTCTGTGAAAATCCAGGAAGTGAACAGGCAGCAGCTTTAGCTACCCACAGTTAAAATGGTTGCAGCCAGACTCAGTGGAGGGAGATTTCGGCAGTATATTTGGCAAGTACAGAATCACAGTATGTATAAAATAATATGCAAAGTGGTTGGAAGGAAGCTTCAGAATGGCAAAGATGTTTTTATTACAAATGATGTGAGCAGAATGCAGTTCCTCTTTAATATTACCTGTTTCTTTATGGCATGAAACCTACAAAATAATGCACACTCCCCACGCAACTAATTATACAGTTTACAAAGGGAACAGAAATAATAATGCACGTAGGCGCCTATTCTTCTATGTAATCAATATGATATTAGGTGTACACAGTGATATCATACCAGTGTGTAAAAATAATCAATGTTCCAAGCTAATCAATACTTCTCTATTAATACATACAATGCACGAACCCAGAAGAATGCAATAAATCAAAAGTGCACTTAGTTACCCACCTGACTGAGTTGTTTGTTGCATCTGGGTCCTTTGCAGCAACAATTTGTATTGTTGTCCCGATATCAACATTTTCAGAGACTTCTACGAAATAATGACGTGACTCAAATACTGGTGGTTCATCGACATCTTCTATAGTAATGTGTACAGTAGTGGTATCACGAAATGGTCCTAAGTTAAAAAAGCGCACTTCGATGTGTGGGTTGGAACCTTCAATCTTTAGTGTATAGCTTTTCTTGTTTTCAAAATCTAGCGGCTGAAAAGCAAAGTTACATTGTAAATATTATAGTTTTTTAGAAAGTGAATTAAAAGGTGCTATTGAAAAACATTTGTTCATTCAAATAATTGGGTGCTACACTCAACACACAACAAGCCTAAATAAGATGAAGTTAGGTCTGGTGTATAAGAATGCCCCAGTCTCTAGGTACCAATCATTGAGTGCCATGCATTTTAGGTGTAAATATTCCCCAGTGCCTACGTTTTAATCATCAGGTTGCATGCAAGTTTAGGTGTAAATATGTATCAGTGCATAAGTTTCATTATAAAATGCTGTACACATTCAGATCTATGTGGTTTCTTGTTATGTGTTCCTTTGAAGTGGAACTGAACTCATAAAGTAAAGATTTGTTATGTTATAAGGAACATTTGAAAATGTTAAGTACTCTGAAAAATGTAGCTTTTGTCTGGAATTTCTCCTTAAAAATAGCAGTACACTTCCTGGTATGTGAGGGTGCCTAGGCACAGCCTACAGCCTCATAGGTGTATATCTACAGTGTGAGATCTAAGACATGAATGCCTCTGAAGGCTAGTTGTAAGAAACTTAGAATGAGATTTGGCAATAACGCTCACTGTTCTCCTTACTGGAGGCTCTGATATGAGAAAGCATAACCCTGCCTCTACCAAGATGGTCACTTCATCACAGAAATACAAAGCAGAACAAGGCATGGTAGACTAGTAATAGACAAAAGTCAGCTACAGGTAGACCACAGGCAGTGTTCTGTAGTCCTGTTCTAGAATAAGAATGCTGTTTCTCCATAGGTCAGTATGGTAAGTAATGGCTGTTACCCCCCATAAACTTAGTCAATTACTGTCAGGTTTTACTAGGGAAAAATAATGGAAAAAACTGGATTGTTAATGATTGCTAAGCTACAATATATTATTTTTTCTTGTGTTTAGATATGCTTTAATTCTTCTTTGGTGGTACTGGAAACCTAAATGGCTAGGTGTCCAAATTACATAATTTGGTCTCAAAATTATACAACACAATAACAAAAAACAAAAAAAAAGGGCTAAATGTGGCTTCATCCAGGCCATCATCAAATTTGCCCTGAGTTTAAAGTATATTATTATATTAGAAGTATATAGCTATTTTTGCTATACTTCTCCTGGGGATCACAGGAGTGCAGTTGGTTCTGCACTCCTATGACCCGTTTATAGTTGACAGAGGGCTAAATTCCGCTGTTGGCTGATGTCACTTAGCCGAGCCAGGCTTTTTACAGTCGGGATCCACCCACATACCTGGATGGGTAGCTGGCTCAGCCTCTCAGCGAGCAGCTAAGAGCCTGAGTCAGCTCTCCCGCCCCCTCCACAGCCCAGCACTCCAGTGAGGAGGGGCAAGGCAGAGAGGTGGTGACTGACAGTCACCGGCTCTCTGCTCACTGAAAGCTGAGAACAGTGCGATCAGAATTTTTTGATCGCTTAATTTGCAGTCTTAGAGCCGAAACAATGCTGCATCCATCTAGGTGAGTATAATTTTTTTTTTTCACAAGCCATACTTTTCTTTTAAAGCAGAATTCCATGTTTATTTACTTTTAAATAGTTTGTTTCAGCCAAGTTGGCCCAAATTAACTTTTTCTACAACATAACTATGTGGTCACTGTGTGTGCTATATTATTCTATAGTATCATTAACTGTGTTCCATAGCTGTACAGTAGCAGATGAGAAGTCACTTGTACTGCTGCCGAAAGACAGCTCTGCCTACTGTATGTAGCTAATGCTACCAGGGCCGTCTTTTAGGCAGGGCAAAAAGGGAAGCTGCTCTGGGCCCCATCATTGTTGTGGGTCCCAAATGAGCTGCCCCATACTTGCCAACTATCCCAGTTTAAATTCTCTTGTGCCTTGAAGTTTTAGTCCAGTGCTGTGTCCCGATATCTCAGTGTGAAGTTCTGTTCTAATGCTGTCCAGCTCTGCCCTATTGTGGTGTACAGATGACTCAGCTGCAGATCCTATGTTTATAAGTAATTAACCAGCATTGATATGTAAATAGCCGCGGAGCAGCTGCATTGATATGTAAATAGAGGCGTCAGAAGTGTTCTGCAAAGGTGAGCAAATTGGGGGTAGAACTATTTTTCAAAATAACATGGTGCCACAGCACCCTGAATTTTGGTGCATGTGCACACACACATCTTAACAGATGCATGAGGGTGTCATTAAAGGGGATGTAAACCCTCATGTTTTTTCACCTTAATGCATCCTATGCATTAAGGTGAAAAAACTTCTGGCACTGACCGGCCCCCCAGCCCCCCCTGTTTTACTCAGCTGAGCCCCATATTTCCCTCACCAGAGATGCGCTCTTCCCCTCTGCTCGTTGTCTCTTGATTGGATAGATTGATAGCAGCGCAGCCATTGGCTCCCACTGCTGTCAATCATATCCAATGACACGTGTGCCAGGGGGCGGGGCCGAGACTGGCATTCTGCATCTATGAATGCAAATGCTGGACTCGGGAGTGCGCCCGCAAGGTAACCCCCCAGGAGAGCGCTTCTCCTAGGGGGTTATACGATGCTGGGAGGAGCTACCAGCTCTGCCGGGGGACCCGAGAAGCCGATAATCGGGGCCACACTGTGCAAAACGAACTGCACAGTGGAGGTAAGTATGACATGTTTGTTATTTTTTTTTTTTTTAAACGTAGCTTTACAATCACTTTAACAATGAATGGCACTTCTGTGTATCTGTGAAAGGGCAGCATGTTTATGTGGTATCAGGAAAGCGATTTTGCATGTGTTCCCGACCCAAATGTGAATGCAGGCTAAATGTCTCAGTTACATTGGTGGTCAGTGTAAATCTTCACAGTACATTGGGGCTTGGTGTAAAATCCTTTAATTTACACTAGTGGCCAGTGTGAAGAACCCCCTTATATTGTTGTCAGTGTAAATCCTTCCTTACATTGGTGGTTACTGTCAATGCTCCTATTACATTAGTGGTCAGTGTAAATTCAATTACATTGGTGGCCAGTGTAGAAACTCCTCTTTATATTGGTAATTGGTAAAAAAAATCCAAAGTTGTATTTGTGGTCGAATCCTCCTGTAAATCCCCCCTCACATTGGTGGTTATTGTAAATTCCCTATTACATTGGCGGTCAGTGTAGAATCCCCCATTATATACTTGCCAAATATTCCCAGCTTTGCTCTACATGATTCAGAATTTGCCACAGTGTACTGTCTCCTAACTAATCCCATCCCCCCACCACTGCCACTGATCCCATCAACCCCCCAGCATTGCCACTGATCACACCCTCCCTCCCCAGCATTGTCACTGATCCTAGGAGTCCTAGGATCCCTAGGAGTTTTCTATCTATAGATGGGTCCCCTTAACTCCCCAGTCTATGGTGTGCAGGCAATGAGGTGATGATGTGCTATAACCTTTAGCAACCAATCAGTGAGCAGTAATGATGTGCATTAACCTCTTGCCACCAATCATTGAACGGTAAGGGTATGCAGTAACCTCTAACAACCAATCAGTGAGCAGTAATAATGTGCAGTAACCTCTAGCAACCAATTAGTGAGTGGTAAGGATGTCCAGTAACCTCTAGCAACCAATCAGTGAGCAGTATTGATGTACAGTAATCTCTAGAAACCAATCAACAAGCAGAAGTCATTTGCTGTGACCTATCTCAAAAAATCAGTGAGGCATAATGTGTGCTGTAACCTCTAGCAGCCAGTCAGTGAACGGTAATGATACACTGTAACCCCTGGCAGCCAATCACAATTGCTGCCTGATCTGATTCAGTAAACTGATTTTGAGTCTAGCCACTATTTATTGTATGTCTCAGAGCAGGTGGAGAGTGAAATTGCATGGGGGGGCCAAGAAAATGTTTGCCCAGGGTCCAATCAATATTAAAGATGGCCCTGAATGCTACTATGATATAATACCGCGCCCACAGAGGCTTCATAGTTATGTAATAGAATTAGTTTGATTGGGCCAGCTTGGCGTTAACACCTCAAATATTTGAACTACAATTTACTTTTAAATAATTATTCAGTGGCTTGACATCTGTAATATACCACTTCAAGATTTGACTGTTTGATCAAGAATTGTAATGTGCACATGTCTTTGGTTTTAATGCTGGCTAAATAAGCACAATTTATATTTGACACTAGAGTGATAATATTATGTCATATAATACTTTAGTTACATTCACACTCTGTGCAGAAGCAATTCTCCATCTGCCTTATCGAAGCCAGTTTCTACTTACCATAATTAGCATTCAGAACTCCAATTAAAAAAGCATGGGTTTTACTGGTTTATAAATAATCCATGCTCTTTTTTTATTACTGTTTATAGAAGACTAGAGTAAAAACTGTGTGTTAAGCAAAGGCAAGTATTGATAAAATCAGTCTAAAAGTAGACAGTTAATCCTTCCTGTATCTCTAAAACATATAAACACCAATCAAAGAGCTCTCCTACTTTCCTACTGGAAACAACATGTTTACTGACTCAGAATTTCCAATTACAGAGAAACTAGCTCTGATGTCCTAGGCAAATATACAACAAATTATAAAATATGAATTATATATCAAATTGAGGAAATACATTATGCAACCTTAAATGATTGGGAAAATCAGGACTCTATTTAAACAATATTATTTGTTAAGTCTTAACTGTTAACTTGTTAAGTCTTAACTGTTAACTAAGATGGAATTCAAATTGCCCAGTTTTACTGGGGACCTGTTTTTTTAATATAATATACAGTATATTCTTTACTAAAAAACTTTTTCTTAGTTAGTTAGTCAGTTTTTAATAGAGTGGTTTTTATCACTATCTATGTCCTCTCACAGAATTTCACTCTCTGTTTGTTCTGGTGACCAATTTCAGTGAGACCGATAGTGAGAGAAAATTGAAAGTTTTGAGTTACCATAAGAACGGGACTATTGTAAAAATCTTCCAATCTTCCAAACCTTCCAACTTTTTTGGTAGTAACTGTAATAGGGGATTTGCTTTATGTTGTCTCTCAAATGTCACACACATTGGTTTTAACCATTCCCCACTCAAAATAAAATAAATTCAGTTATACTTTAACCACTTGCCGACCGCCTACCGCATATTTACAGTGGCAGGTCGCCTCTATTGCACAAAATCACATACCTGCACATCAATTCATGCAATAGACACGGGGGGGGGGGGCGCGTACGTGGCGTCAGAAGAGCGACCGTACACTGATTAGACACAGGGGATGCAAATCAGCAGGTCCGGCAGACCTGAAGTCCGCCGGCCATCTGTGATCATTCCTGGGAGAGGCAGAATGGCGATCTGCCTATGTAAACAAGGCAGATCGCCATTCTTATAGGGGAGAAGATGGAGATCTTGTGTTCCTGCTAAGCAGAAACACCGATCTCTGTCTTCACCCAGTCAGCGCAACCCCCACATAGTTAGCATTTGTACACCATTAGAACAGTACAAGATTCAGAATCCAACCATATGTTTGGCAGGTCTATTGGAGAGAAAGGTGGGACAAATAAGAAGCCTCTTTTTCATATAATGCCTTTAATATCATGAGTAGTTAATGCAAAAGAGGTGGTGGTGGGAGAAATAAGTTTCCCCATACAGTTGTAATAGAGCTGAAGAGGTTCTGCTGTGTATTGTACACTCACTGGCCACTTTATTAGGTTCACCTGTTCAATTGCTTGGTAACACAAATTGCTAATCAGCCAATCACATGGCAGCAACTGAATGCATTTAGGCATACAGATGTGGTGAAGATGACTTGCTGAAGTTCAAACCGAGCATCAAAATGGGGAAGAAAGGGAATTTAAGTGACTTTGAATGTGTCATGGTTGTTGGAGCCATATGGGCTGGTCTGAGTATTTCAAAAACTGCTGATCTACAGGGATTTTCATGCACAACCATCTCTAAGAATTTACAGAGGATGATCCGAAAAAGAGAAAATACCCAGTGAGCGGCAGTTGTGTGGACAAAAATACCTTGTTAATGTCGGAGGAGAATGGGCAGACTGGTTAGAGATGATAGAAAGGCAACAGTAACTCAAATAATCACTCATTACAACCAAGGTATGCAGAATACCATCTTTGAACACACAACACATTGAACCTTGGAGCAGATGGGCTAAGGCAGCAGAAAATTAAACCAGGTGCCACTCCGGCCAGCTAAGACTAGGAAACTGAGGCTACAATTTGCACAATAAACAATAATATTGTGGCGCTCCAAAGAATAATAATAATGAAATCCACAGTGAAATAAACAATGAAGATATATAGACCAACAATATCGTGTGGTAAATGGTTATGGAATAAATTTTAAAAAGTTCAAAAATAAATAAAAGTTCAAAAATAAAGTTCAGATATAATCCAAAATGAGTCAAAAGATTCTGGTGGTGAACAGTGCAACATAAAATATAAAATAACTCCTGTGCATGCAAAAAAGTCTTTCACACTTCTGACGGCGATAACAACCTTGACCAAATATGTGCAAAAACAAAAGTAAGGCTGGCACGCTTACCAGATGAGGTGGACCCGTATACTGTAGAGCATAGGGGTCGATAAGGCATGAATGAGGAAATACCTCAACAGGGTATAACTTGTGTGATGGGTATTCTGAAGGTACACTCCCTGCAATTTGCACAGGCTCACCAAAATTGGATGATAGAATATTGGAACAATGTTGTCTGGTCTGAAGAGTCTCAATTTCAGCTGTGACATTCAGATAGTAGGGTCAGAATTTGGCATAAAGAACATGAAAGCATTGATTCATTTTGCCTTGTATCAACATTTCAAGCTAGTGGTTGTGTAATGGTGTGATGGATATTTTCTTGGCACACTTTGGGTCCCTTAGTACCAATTGAGCATTGTTTAAACGCCACAGCCTACCTGAGTATTGTTGCTGACCATGTTCATCTCTTTATGACTACAGTGCACCCATCTTTTGATGGCTATTTCCAGCTGGATAATGCACCATGTCACAAAGCTCAAATCATCTCAAACTGGTTTCTTGAACTAGACAATGAGTTCACTGTACTCCAATGGCCTTCACAGTCACCAGATCTCAATCCAATAGAGCACATTTGGGATGTGGTGGACCGGGATACTTGCATCATGGCTGTGTAACCGACAAATCTGCAGCAACTGCATGATGCTATCATGTCAATCTGGCCCAACATATCTGAGGAATGTCTCCAACACCTTGTTGAATCTAAGCTATGAAAAATGAATGCAGTTCTGAAGGCGAAAGGGGGTCCAACCCAGTACTAGCAAGGTATACCTAATAAAGTGGCTGGTGAGTGTATATTTCCATAGGTGGCCAGTGGTCTCTCAAAGGCACAAAATACCTGACTTGTGGCCTCTGAGGAGCTGACAGTCTATTTCCACTGTCGGTTTACTAAGAATGTTGGCAGGGTGATTTTTGGATATAAAACCTGGCAGCTGTAACTGGAGCAAATGCTTCATTTTCTGCTCATCTCTAGATGAGAACATCATTGTCTTTGTTGTACTGTGGCATGTTAGTAGTTACATGCTAATAGCCTCATGTGTATGCCTAAAATGAATGTATTTCCTAAAAGAGAAGATCTCTGTTCACTACTAGAGCAGATAGCAGCATACATTATTTTTATAGTAACTTAAATGTAGTTTCTGGCATTTAGAAAAGGAATTACATATTTGATTTAATAGCGTTAAATAATTTATCTTTAAATAAGCATTTGTGACAGGAGACTCCTCTCTTGGGTCCTGGTTAGCATTTTACTCTCATTCCTATTAAATTTATACCCTCCATATGGAGGAAGCTGTCAATCATAGCAAAGGTGCTAAAATAAAAAAAGAACAAGCTGCCAGATTTAATTAGTCTCTCAGTTACTCTGTAGACCAACAGACCAAACTGCAAGTGGCATATCCTATGCTAGATTCAGGCAAAACTAACAACATGGAAAATGGCTGACGTAGTTGTTAGTTTATTTGTTTTTCCTTTTAAACATACTTGTTTATTTATGATCTTTATTTTTAAGCCATATTTATGCTAGAATTCAGTACTCTATCTCTACCACAACTTCTGTAAATTAATGATATATATTTTTTCGTATTATGTTTTTAGCTATCATAAGCTATAAGTATGCTATCATGATTGTGTGAGCATCATGCACTTATAGGTGTTAATTTACTAAAGGAAAATGGGCTGTTCACTTTGCAAGGGATATTGCATTTTTTTAAAGGAAATTTTCCCCAGGGCTCAATATCGTAAAACTTTGCTGAATTACTGCATCCAATCATGTGCAAGCAAAATGCTGTTTTTTTTTTTAATTTTCCTTGCACATGACTGGGTATTCTAGCAAAATTAAGTTTTACCATTCATGAAGCTTTGGGGACAATTCCCTTTCAAAGTGGACAGCCTATTTGCTTTTAGTAAATCAACCTCATATTAATTACTATGAGAATATGCTAGGGATGTTTAGCTTAGTTTTCAGGGCCATCAATGTGACAGTAAACTTGAATATTATTTAGTAACTTTGAATAATCAGTATGAACCCCCCCGTGTAGGTCACTGATTATAGTTCCCCCCATGTTTATGCCCTTCAGGGCCTTCCTCCCTCCCCATGTCCTCATATGTGCTTTCTCTCCTTTCCAGGAGTGTAGTGCAAGCCATCCACCAACCCAGTGGCAACCTCTCCTCTCTATCCCCCATATGCAGTGGATAGATTTATGCATAACATGAATCCATCCACAGCCGCCCCTTATTCATGTGTCCGTCCCCTTTCAGAGGAATTACAGTGGCCAGGTTTTTTATTTAAACACCTGATTAGAGCTATAGGCTTTATTAGGCTTCAAAATAGCATGGGCTCAGGTCACAGAGCATGCGACCTGGAGCCCACCCAGGTGTGTTGCAATAGCGAATTAATATTCGTTGTTGCAACACTGATCCTCCTCCTGGCCAATCAGGAAGCAGGTATGAAACCTGTTTCCCGATTGGCCAAAATGGCAGGTGATCCTATCGGACGGGAGGAGCAGAGAGGAGACGTACCGTGGAGCGGACTCCAGGAGAGGACACCGGAGCCCACCACAGCAGCTGCTCTCACTGTCCACATCCACATAGAGGAGGGGGTGTTAGTGCCCCACTGCATGGGGCGGTGCTGGCAGTTGTGCTAGTGCCGCTCCACCAGTGACCTGGGGGGGTTGTTTGCCGCCCCGCCAAAGAAAAATATCAGCCACTACTGCCCCACCCCCTCCCTTTTTTCCTTCTTTTTCCTCTTCTCCTAAAAGATTATTATTATTATTATAATACAGGATTTATATAGCCAAAGACAGATTCAAAAAGTTAAAATCCTGGTGTCAGAGATTCAAGAATACAGGAACAGCCTTTCAGAAAGTGAATGATCCCACTACCAATAAATGGGTTGCTTCGCTCACCTCAAGAAGTTGACCCCTGTATCCACAGAGGGTCAAACATCGCCTTTTTCCCACTAAACCGGAGAATGGGTGTAAGCAGATGTAAACTGGTCTCAGCAGATAAGAAGCTCAATCAACATCCAAATGCAATGAAGGACATAAAGAAAGAATCTAAGTGCTCTCTGTATGGTAATAGACTAGTGCTTTAATAGATTAAAACTTACAAGATCCTTTGTCTTGTTCACAGCATATAAAAACAGTATACACAGCCATCAAGCGGCTAAGAGGGTGGACATGGTCCAATCGGTTAGCAACGAGTGACGTCAAAGATCATGGCTCCTCCTCCCGTACACGTTACGTCCTATGGGACTTCGTCAGTGGAGTGGAGCCACGGCATCACCCGATGTCTAATATAGAGCAATTGTAACCAAGGTTACGAAAATGCACAAAAAATCCATGCATGCCCAGTCCACAAAAACATCCATCCGGATTTTGTTTGCATTTTCGTAACCTTGGTTATGATTGCTCTATATTAGACGTTGGGTGACGTTGTGGCGCCACCCCACTGATGAAGTCCCATAGGACATAATGCAAACGGCAGGAGGAGCCACATTTTTTACGTCACCCGCTGCTATCCTATTGCACCATGTCCATCCCATTAGCCGATTGTCGGCTGTGTATGCTGTTTTTACATGCTGTGAACAAGACAAAGAATCTTGTAAGTTTTAACCTATTAAAGCGCCAATTTATTATTACACAGTGAGCACTTAGATTCTTTCTTTATGTCCTTCATTGCATTTGGATGTCGATTGAGCTTCTTATTCACTGAGACCAGTTTACATCTGCTTACAACCATTCTCCAGTTTAGTAGGGAAAAGGAGATGTTTGACCTTTTGTGGATACAGGGGTCAACTTCTTGAGGTGAGCGTAGCAACCCATATCTTGGTGGTGGGATTATTCACTTACTGAATCGGTGTTCCTGTACTTTTGGATCTCTGATACCAGGATTTGAACTTTTTGAATCTGTCTTTGGCTGTGGACTTTATCATATGCTTTCATTTATGCACTTTACTACATTGCGCTGCACCGTTTTTTTATAATGATGTTATTAATGGGTTTATGAATTTACCTTTGATGTTCAGCTTTTATATCAATTTATTTGTTCTATTGATAGGTTGTTTTTAAGGGTTGCGCTGAGTGTATATATTTTTTATAGGATTTATATAGCGCCAACAATTTACACAACACTTTACAATATGAGGGCAGAAAAAGATGATTGGCTTTTAATCAGTAATACACTCACTAGGCTCTTCTCATAGACCATTGTATTAGCCACCCTTACCCCTTGAAGGGGAAGAGAGATTTAGATTTA
Organism: Lithobates clamitans; assembly: GCA_037952925.1. Taxonomy (NCBI): domain Eukaryota; kingdom Metazoa; phylum Chordata; class Amphibia; order Anura; family Ranidae; genus Lithobates; species Lithobates clamitans. The sequence continues at coordinate 1,763,786 of JBBGZY010000654.1, read as the reverse complement.
ATATTTGGTCTCTCCTTTATTGTACTCAATATATGTTTATTGGCCCTTCAAATTGGGACATTTGAGTGTATATCTCTATCTTTGTATTTTGTAATGTTGTACTCTGGATCTATGTTGTTTTTAATGATCATATGCCTACTTTCTGTACAACAAATATTTTCACTAAAATGGTTTTGGAAAAAAAAACCTTCCCGCTATATTTTGAAATCTTGAGTGCATTTTTTTTAGCTTTGTTTAAAGGGAAGCTGTATCCTTTTTTCAGTGACTACATCATTTAAAATTCAAGACCAGGCAAACGGCTAATCTGTGTGATGAATACATAAAAGTATGCTGTTTTACCTGCCAAAAGATTTGTTTTGCTGTCTATCCAGTCCGGAGATTTACACAGCCTCATCACAAAGCACGGCCAGGCAGATAACACCACTTTCCCTGCTACAGTTAAAAAATACTGCGGTGTTCTCTCTCTGCTCTTAAGTTGCTGACTAGAAAGTAAAGGAGCAGCAAACAGGTTGACAGGGTTAACTCTCTGCTCACTCACAAGGAGGTGGGAGATGTGTTATCCCACAGGAGCCAGGGTCATCAGGACCAGTCAGACAGTAGAATTCACTGGCAATAATCGTGATTATGTGTATTGTAGAAATTCATTGAAGAAGCAGAATTGATCCCAATAAAACCATCTGGTCTTATGTTCCTCCAACCTGATATTTGCTACGTAACCACTTAAGGACCGAGCCTCCTTTTTATACTTGTTATTTACAAGTTAAAATCAATTTTTTTTGCTACAAAAATACTTAGAACCCCCAAACATTATATATATTTTTTCTAACACCCTCAAGAATAAAATGGCGGTCGTTGCAATATGTTCTGTCACACAGTATTTGCGCATCGGTCTTACAAGCACACTTTTTTTGGAAAAAAATACACTTTTTTGAATTAAAAAGTAAGACAACAGTAAAAGTTAGCCTAATTTTTTTTATATTTTGAAAGATAATGTTACGCCGAGTAAATTGATACCCAACATGTAACACTTCAATATTGCGCCCGCTCCTGGAATGATGACAAACAAAAATCTCCATAGGCGATGCTTAAAAATGTCTACAGGTTACCAGTTTTGAGATACAGAGGAGGTCTAGGGCTAGAATTATTGCTCTCGCTCTAACGATCACAGCAATATCTCACATGTGTGGTTTGAACATCGTTTTCATATGCGGCACTACTCACGTATGCGTTTGCTTCTTCGTGCGAGCTCATCGGTACGGGGATTTAAAAATTAATATAATAAATATTTTACTTTGAATTTTTTATTTTGACACAGTTTTTAAAAAAAAAAAAACAATTTTTGGGTCACTTTTATTCCTATTACAAGGAATGTAAACATCCCTTGTAATAGAAAAAAAACATGACAGGCCTCCTAAATATGAGATCTGGGGTCAAAAAGACCTCAGATCTCATATTTACACTAAAATGCACAAAAAAATAAAATAAAATAAATAAATAAATAAAATTCATCTTTAAGAGCTATGGGCGGAAGTGACGTTTGACATCGCTTCCACCCTCCCATGCCATGGAACTGAGCAGGGGCCATCTTCCACTCAGTCGGCAGCCAGGCATCCACGGGAGAGGATGCGATCATCTCCGCCTCTACCGGCGGGTCCAGTAAGCGGTGGAGGTGACCTGAGCGTGGTGGGAGGGAAGTGGGAACCTCTCCAGGGGTCATTCTTGTGTTGACGTTCTAAGGTATGAAGTTGCGTTAATAGATTAGACAAGGTTTTAATGCAAAGTTGTTTAGCCGCATGCCCTTGTTTGATTATCATTTCCCTAAAATAGCACTTATGTGCTGACCACACAGAGATCGGGTTCTCGACGGAGTCAGCATTGGTGGAGAAATAAGAGGTAAGTTCTTTCCGGATATCAGTGGCAATTTCGGGGTCCTTAAGGAGCGTTTCGTTAAGCCTTCATGTGGAGGTCCTAGAGGACACTTGCGAAAGAGCAAGCTCCAGTACGATTGGTGCGTAGTCAGAGAGTGTAATGTGACCGATATCCGTTTTGGTAACCAGTGGTAACGCTGAGTGCTTCAAAAGGAAAAAGTCGATTCTGGAGTAATAACCATGAACAGAAGAAAATAAGGTATAATCCTGCTCCCCAGGGAAGGGATTTAGATATGAAGATATTCGTCCCTTTAGATTTAGAGGTTGAGGACGGACTGTGATAAGCCATTGTAAAATATTTGTTTGAGAGTTTGGTTATCTTGTCTGACCTAAAATGAGTCTCTTGGAGAAAGACAATGTGAACCCTGTGTCTCCAAAGCTCGGCTGGACAGCTAGTGCACTTCTCCGGGGAATTCAACCCCTTGACACTCCAAGATAGGACCTTAACAGTCATAGTGCTAGAGAAATAGCATTGACCACTGTCTGCTCTCGGAGTATGGGATGGGGGGGGGGGGTTCAGAGCAAAGAGAAGGAAGGGGGGAAAAAAGGGGTGGGAGAAGAGGGGAAACTTTCTGCAACACCACAGAGAAAGGAAATAGATGTGGAAAGCAAAGGGTAGAATGGGAGAGAGAAGTGTAAGTGAAGAAAAAGAAACAAGGGCGGAATAGATTAGGGATACGAAAGGGCTTAGTAGAAGGTAAGGATTCGATTCCGCAGTAGAGAGTTACTGCCACCTGGGCAGAGTATTCCTAGAGTGGAGAGTGGTAAGGCACAGTTAGGCACAGAGCCCCAACCATTGGAGCCCCCGCAGCTATATTAATTATGTGAAAAAACGTTCATTTCAGTTAATCAGGGCAGGCATGAGATTGGTGTAAATGTACCCGGGCCTATAAGTCACTCATATAACATTCCGGGTACGCTCCCATATATGATGAAAAGGATAGTCAGTTCATGCGAGTTTAATCTGGAACATAAGGATGTCGAGTCGCAGATACATTGGATGACTGTATAGGTAGGTTCAACTGGCTGCCTCTTCATTCAAAACTTGATGCCCGGAGTTACCTGCTGAGCGAGCCGGTGAGAGACCCCCACGGTAGCGATGGTTGTTTCGAGCCTATGGCGGTCTGCCCAGGGGGGCCTGATGTTGAGGATCCCTGGGGACGATCACTGTGAGCCAATTAAGAGTTGGAACTGGATCCATATAAAGACAAACAGGTCCGGAAGCTCTGATGGATGGCGTACGGGGAAGGTATCTGGTCCCTTGTGAACTATGAGATGAAATGGATGCCCCATTTGTAGGTAAGCCCTTTCTTGCCAAGACCATCCAGAAGAGGTTTAAGTGCTGCATCAGAAAAGTCTTTCTGGAAATGTCTGGCAGAAGGTGGATCGTAGCACCATCAAATTCCAAGACACCCACTTGCCAAGCTCACTGTAATATTTCCACTTTGAGGATAAAAGAGAGCAAACAGCAGAGAACGTCTCTAGGTCTGTCATATGGTCCAGATCTCTGGCCCTGGGTTCTGTGCACCCTATCAATAATTATTTCTGTATCCAGTGGGCGGTCCAGGTAACGATTAAAGATGTCAGACACTGTTGTGCATAATTCTGATTGCTGGACAGATTCTGGGATCCCTCTCAGCTTGATGTTTAGTCGTCTGCTGCGATTCTCTAAATCGTCAAGATGCAGTTGTATCATTTGGTCATTGAGGTCAGAATTAGAGGACTGTAAGACCTGCACAGTCTGTGTCACTGTCTTTTGTTCATGTTCAAGGATAGTAACACGAGAGTCCAGAACAGCCACCACTTGCTTAAGGTTTTATACTTCCCCTTTAAGGCTGTCTCCATTCTGTGGACCATTGTCTTCAGGTCATCCCTTGTGGGCAGCTGTTGTAGAAATGTCCATAACCTTTGCAGCATTTACGGCATTTAGGGGGATTCCCTGTGATTGGGGTGAGTTAGGGATGTTACTCACTGTGCCTTAATGTGATGGCATCATTCTCCGTTCATCTGGGTTGTGCTCCAGGCTGTAACACAGGACGCCATGTGTGTACTAGCCGTGGGAGAGGCAGAGAGCTTGGGGGGCTGCACAGGTCATCCTCTGCTGCTGTGGAGATTGTCAGTGATCTGGGAAGGCATGGGGAGAGATGCCCATCCACCTGCTGCTGCAATGTGCCTGGCTCTGTGATGTCCTCCGTCGTGGCTGTATGGCACCATCTTGGAAATCGTGGGCGTGGAGGCCTGCAGGTTGTTGCAGCCGCAAATAACGGTCTATGCTGTATGGGGTAGCAGCAGTGTAACGACCTGGTTTCCTGGACATCTCAGGGTCTGATGGGCACCTGTATTGTGCTGTAATTTGGCTTAGTAAATCTGCGAGAGAGCCGCTGGCCGGGAGCTCTGTCAGAGAACATCCTCACGTTGCCATGCCTAGACCACGCCCCCCAGATGTCAGGTTTAAGCTCCCATTCACAGATAGGAGGTTCTTGAGAGAGGGGATTTTTAGATCCCCAAAACATTGGTTTTTCCTCCTCCTCTATCTTTTCACCATGGTCTGGCTCAGCTTTCCTTTTTATTACTCTATGTGGGTACTGAATTCCTGTATGAATTTCTGAACATCAGCTCGTATACGTTTTAAGTGCAGCTTATTGCACCCATATGCATGCATGTTCTTCTGCTAAGTAAATATCTTTGTTGTATTATGCTTAATGTTAGATGACATACTTACATATCTGTACCTGTTGTATAATTGTATGTATATGCCTAATACAGACTTATTCGTTAAAGCAGTTTGGCTATGTGGTATACTTACTCTTTACATTAAAAATTAAAAAATCCCATTCACACCTCAAGTTCCTAAATGCTTTTACCATGTTTTCAATTGTGCCTGTTTACATCAGAGCATAGTGTTGCTGGAAGCTTCAAGCTTGTAGCTCAAAAATGCACTTTTATTGGCCCCAATAGACTTCAGCGAGACCGCCTGAAAAAAAAAACTGCTTGCATGTGTGTGCAAAAAAAATGTAAAAAAAACCCTTACTGGACAGATGTATTCCTTATTAGATATTAATGAGCAAAAACACCTGTACAAACTCTAAAAAAAGCCTGCAAAACAACCAAACATGCTCAGCTAAGTGTGAATACAGCCTAAGTAATTCATGCAAAGTTCACTTGACTTTTTGCTTACTTACTGCTCCTTATACTTGAGCAAGGGCGTAACTAGAAATAGCAGGGCCCCATAGCAAAATGTTGTATGGGCCCCCCTGCAAACAGCCCCCCCCCACAGCTGCCCTAGTGTCAATGCAGCGTGAGCTGTGCCACATACAGCGTGACCTGTGCACAATGCAGCGTGACCTGTGCCCAATACAGCATGACCTGTGCCCCATACAGCGTGACCTGTGCCCCATGCAGCGTGACCTGTGCCCCATTCAGCGTGACCTGTGCCCCATGCAGCGGTACCTGTGCTCCATACAGCGTGACCTGTGCCCCATACAGCATGACCTGTGCCCCATGCAGCGTGACCTGTGCCCCATACAGCATGACCTGTGCCCCATGCAGCGTGACCTGTGCCCCATGCAACGTAACCTGTGCCCAATGCAGCGTGACCTGTGCCCCATACAGCATGACCTGTGCCCCATACAGCCTGGTCTGCCTGTGCCCCATACAGCGTGACCTGTGCCCCATACAGCGTGGCCTGTGCCCCATACAGCCTGGTCTGCCTGTGCCCCATACAGCTTCACCTATGCAGAGGAAGAGGCAAGCCACCCGGATCAGCAGAGAGCGGGATTGCCCGCTGTAATAGCTTTCATTTGAATTTCCCGTCTCCCCGGGGCTCATCGTCACATAGCCCCACCTCTTGACCCAGCGCCTTTGATGACGTCACATGTCCCGCATTGGATCGGCGTTCTATCTATCAAAGGCGCCGGGCCAGGAGGTGGAGCTATGTGACGTGAGCCCCGGGAACACTGGAAGTTCTAATGAAAGCTATTACATGGGGCAATTCAGCTCTCTGCTGATATGGACAGCTCACCTCTTTCTCTCCTCTCTCTTCCCCTGGCTGGGAGACTGTGCCGGCGGTGCTCTCATCCTCACTGGGCCCCACTCGGCTGCGGGCCCCATAACGGTGTTCTGGCAGCTTTCGAATTTGCAGTGAACACTGCATATTGTTCGCTGTTTGGCGAACAGGCAAACACCCGATGTCATCCCTATTGAGCATCTGTGGGTCATCCTCAAATGGAAGGTGGAGGAGCACAAGGTCTCTAACATCCACCAGCTCAGTGATGTCATCATGGAGGAGTGGAAGAGGACTCCAGTGGCAACATGTGAAGATCTGGTGAACTCCATGCGTACACACGATCGGATTTTCCGACAACAAATGTTGGATGTGAGCTTGTTGGCTGAAAGCCCGACCGTGTGTATGCTCCATCAAACATTTGTTTTCGGACTTTCCACCAACAAATGTTGGCTAGCAGGTTCTCAAATTTTCTGCCAACGAAACTTTGAATTTCCGATCGTGTGTACACAAGTCCGACGCACAAAAGTTCACGCATGGTCGAAATCAAGCAGAAGGAGCCGAACTGGCTATTGAACTTCCTTTTTCTCGGCTCGTTGTACGTCTTGTACGTCACCACGTTCCCACGTTCGTAATTGTTGGCCAACATTTGTGTGACCGTGTGTATGCAAGGCAAGTTGGAGCCAACAACCTTCAAACAAAAATCCACGGTTTTGTTGTAGGAAAGTCCGATCGTGTGTACAGGGCATATAACTTACTTTTACTAAAACACATAGAATAATATGTGAAATTGTTATATTTAAAGCCATTGTTTCCATTAGGTTTACATTTTGATGATGTGTAAAATATGAAAGACTAAAAGATGTGACTGAGAATCGCAGAAATAGGACATGGAAAAATAAAGTGACTTGTATATTTAAAGTATGTACTGTACATAGAGACATATGCCTTTTTCTAAGAAAAAATATGCTATTACCTTTTTTACTGTGATAACTCCCACTTGGTATGTAGCATCTGTTCCTACATCAAACATCTCAAGTCCATCGCCATCTATGATGGTGTACTTCATTTCTGCATTCACTCCTTCATCCTGGTCCATTGCTAGAACCCTTCCAACTGTAGAATTAATAGGGGCTGATTCTAAAACATTCATTTGGTAGTGTTCTGATGGAGATCAAAGGAGAGGATATTAACATACACATAAGGTACATTCAAAACAGAAATAGTGACTTCCGAAGAAATAGACCTTTAAAAGCGTTTGTTACCCCAACACTTCATGTTCCTGATATGTGCCTGCTGTACCATATACTTATATGAGGAAGAATCTTGCTCTCTTTGTATTACTTCCTTTGTGTAACATCCCTGGTGTTCCTGCTAGTCCCTCTGCTGTCCTTTTAAAAACTGACCACACTAAGCAGGAGAAAACACCATGGCCAGTTCTCTAGTACTTAAAGCAGACCTTTAGTCATTTTTTCAACTTTATAAAACAAGTGGAGGCGCTACAACTAAAACCATAAAAAAACAAATAAAAATCTGCAATAAAACTGTAAAACAATCAATCATAGATCTGTGACCAGTCTGTTTTGTTTTATATACACGGTCTATATAAGTCTATGTACAGATGGTAAGAAGGGGTTAAAAGTCCAGAGCAAGCAGGGCTGCCATCATATTAGAACAGAAACCATGTTCCTGGGAGCTGCAAAAAAACAAGGAGAGAGGCACCTCTGGGTGCAGACATTTTTAACCAGCTTTAATACACATAAATTAGTCAAACTCACATTTCAGCACAAAGTGATAGGAATAAAAGTATAGACATGGTTATGTCACGGGGGCGATCCTGAGTCCTGGGCCTTGTAGTTCCTCTGTCAAAACAGTCTGGTCAGAGAGGTGTCCGCCATTAAGATGGTTATGCCGACTCCGGACGACAAACTCGAGACAAGGCGTGAGGCGCAGGGAACAGCAGGCTGCAGGAGATGACGTCACCAGTAGTGGACACATATCTTCAGTAGGCGTGCTGCGGTATACTGGCAAGCCCCACTCCTTTATCAACAGACAACTTTACATCTATTAAATCTCCTGCCCTTGTTGTTTTGTTTACTTTGGATAGTAAAACATTTTTTTTCTGCCAGTAAATACCTTATACAGCCCACTTCCTGTTTCTTGGCTGGTAAAAAGCCTAGGCTTATGAAATCGTACACAGCTCTCTCTCTCACTCTCGTGAGATTTTGCCAGGAAGGGAGGGGGGATGAGTCATAAGAGGGCCAATGAGAGCTGCATGGCTGCAGAGCTGCCCACAGTTAAAATGGATGCAGCCAGACTCAGTGGATGGAGATTACTGCAGCATATTTGGCAAGTACAGAATCACAGTTTATATAAAATATTATGCAAAGTGGTTGAAGAGAAGCTTCAGAACGGCAAAGATGTTTTTATTACAAATTATGTGAGCAGACTACAGTTCCTCTTTAATGTACTCTAATCTAACGATCAGACTTGTCTTGACATCCCGCCCCCCCCTGCATAGCCAATCAGTGGGAAGCTCAGTGTGCTGCTGTTTCTCCTCCCCCCAGCTCTTATGCAGCTGAGAACAGAGGAAATGTGATCACCTATAAAAAAAGGTAAAAAGGTATTATAATGTTTTTTATATCTATACAATGTTTTGCCTTTCTATTTCTATTTTAAACTGAAAGGGTTGTTTTACAAGGTGATTGTTTACAATCACTTTAAGTTATGCATAATGTGGTGCCATTAAAATGCTATGGATGCGGGGAAGTGGGTCATTTCAGTGCACAATGTCCCAACGGGGAGAATGTGGCCGACTTTGCAGCAGAAGTTGTGAAAGTGTTAAAGAAGTTGTTCCTGGAGAAGCCTTCAGAGGGTCCCAGTGAAGGAGCCAATCAGGTGTCCATCTACAGTAGCTAGCTCCAAAACTAACGACATGAAGAGACAGGAGGGGAAGTCTAAACCCTTGCAGCAGACTCCCACTATTGTCCCAGAGCAACCCAGTACCTTGCCCCCTCTGAGACGAGCTAACCGACAGGGGAGGGCACCTAGGAATCAGCCGAGACCCCAGGCTGGTCAGAATTCTTGTAAGAAAGAAGTGCAAGTACAGGCCACAGAACAGGTCAAAGCCACCACGCCCTATGAGTTTCCTGCTAGACTAGTAGGACCTTCTCCTGTGGTTCCCATTCAAGTAGAGGGAATCTACACCAAAGCCCTCCTAGACACTGGAGCTCAGGTAACCCTCCTTAATCACCTGCGCTTACAGAAGTTTAAAGCATTGGAGATATGGGGCATTGGGACTCAGAAATTCCCTTATGATGGCTATCTACCAGTCAAGCTGACCTTTGACCCTTCTGTGGCAGGAAAAGCAAAGACCTTTGTCACGCTGGCAGTAGTTTGCCCTCGCCCACCAGGGGCCAGAAAGAATTGCATAATCATAGGGATCTTGTTTGGAGATTGTTTACACCTCTTGTCCTGGATTCTGGTACTCCAACTACTAGTGTACACCCTATGCTGAGACAAGCCTACCAGTGCCTAGTACAAGAGCAGAAGGCCCCAGCTGAGGGGGTGGGGAAGATATGGCACCTGGACCAGCAAGGGAAGGTGTTACAGCCTGGTGAAATGGCTTGCCTACAAGCGATTATCAAGCTCCACTGGAAACAACCAGGTCTATTCATTGTCCTAGAAGCGGACGACAAGGGGGTAGATACAGGATTAGAGATAATCCCAGAAGTGGTTTCAACCAAGGCGTTACAAAGAAGTCATGGGAAGATTTTGGTCAGTGTCTGCAACGAAACGGCCTCCCCAGTGAAGATGTCAGCTCGAATGTTGCTGGGACAAGCGAAACCGGCCACCCCAGTCTCACTGTTCGATCTGGTGGGGAGAGCGAAGGATGGAATCTCTGTCGAGGAGTTATATCCAAAGAATACTCCTTTTCCTCCTGAGTGGAAGGAAGCGGTAAAGACCCAGCTGCTTAGATAGCAGGCTGCATTCATCAAGAGTGAGTTCGATGTAGGGTGCGCAAAAGTGCCAAACATCGGATTAATCTCCAAGAAGATAAGCCATTTAGAGAAAGAGTCAGACAGATTCTCTGGTGGGGGTAGTGTGTAGTGGTAGCTATGCATCTTCATTACATTGCCAAGCTAGCTGGGACTCTGAATGAACAGAGATACAGCTTGTCAGTTTTGCACGAGGGACTTCCCCCCCTCCCTTTTTTCTCACAGACTTGTTCACAGGCAAGACAGCCCACTCTGCCCTTTCACCTAGTTTCCCATAGGCAGAGGTTAGTGGGTCAATCAAGGGAGGACTGGAGGAGATGCAAAGAACTCTGAGAGATGTAGTTCCCAGTACAGACTACTTGATTGAAACTACATCTTCCAAGAAGCACTACTGTATGGGAGAAGTTTTTAACCTGGAGGCTTTCTGGGAGAAAGGGCAGAGCTACCATGAGGCTGGGAAGAGTCTAGATGTGTGGACAGGAGGCTGTGGGTTTTAGACCTGGGGGATCGAGTCTGCCACAGCCAGGAAGTCGGCGGCAGACATCTGGGAATAAAAGAGGACTCCGCGTGCATCCCCAGGCATTCCAATCTGCGTGCGATGCCCTGTGAGGAGGTCTCAATCGGACACTTGCAAGGACCGGCACTACAGTAATTTTACCTGCGGCCGTCGGACACAGGAGTTGGTGATTGGGCTTTCGCCCAAATACTTCATAGGCCAAAACTCTGATTTATCCTTGTTGCCCTGCCTCCCTTAGCTCCATGGAATCGTGATGCTGTTACACTCTGCCTGGCAGTGAAAACACTTGCTTATTACACCATAGCATGCTTGTCAAACCCTTTGGATGTACTGAGTTTACTTCACTGCAGGAGATCAACAAATGCACCACCGTAAAGTAGTTCAAGATCTTGAGGGCCTTATCTGAGTTCAAGACACTAGTCAATTACAGGTGGATCCACATTGGGGGTTGATTCAGTGCACTGGGTCAGTTATTGAACTTAAGCGAGCCTGCTGGGACTGTGATGCTGGGGTAAAAAGGGAGAGGATTGGCAGACAAAGATGAGGTCATTCTTTTACCCTCCTTCTGCCTGGATATAGCCCAATTTGTTTGGGGTTGCCAGATGCTTTATTGAAGTTCATTTTACATTTTCTTGACTTATTATTTTCCTGTGTTTACCTCTGCTTTTGGGACCGTTTCACTTAAAGGAGTCCTCTAAGAGCAGACGAATTTGACCTTGTTAATTTTCCTGTAACTTTTGTCTTGTTATATCTCATCACACCTGCTTACTGTTTTATATTGCTGTGTCTGTTTGTTTTGTTCTTTTTTAAGCAAGCACACAGTAAAAGTTACTTTCTGATTTCACTATAACCTGTGTCTGTTACTGTGGTACTTACACTACACTACAGCCAGGTGTGTCAGTGGGGTTGAGCCTGCTCCTGGGGTTGAGAAGGCACAGTAAAAAAACAACAATATTCAAGCGGCTCCTGCAGGGGGTATCGCTACATTTAGAAGAGCTTTAAATGTAGAGGCTGCATTTGTTTAATTTTTTTAGGCTTTTTGTACAGTATCTTTTATTTTTTTTTAACCTGGTGATCCCACTAGTAACATACTTCCTATCTTGGGGTGTCTCCATTCTGAATGGAAGAGCAAAAGAGACACCTTTGGGCAGCAGCATTGTCAGCCTGGTGAGAGACTAATAGATTTTTGGACTTTGGTGTTAGAAATTCTGTATATAGCCCTACAGAACAGACAGACAGTGCACAGTCCACAAGGGCTTTACTGCTTAACTGCAGAAAGGAAACAGGAACTTTATTATCAGAGAAAGGACAATAGAGTATACAGTACCATAGCTGCAGCTACAACCATATAAACACTGCCATCTACTGGCTGAAGAATATAGCTGTAGTTCACAAATACATGAACCATGTATTCCAACAACCTGACTAACATATTAAGACTAAACTCAGCTAACGCTTTACATGCAGTTACGGCAACTTTTTTTTTTTCTTTACAGATAAAGGATTTACATAAATGAATAAAAGTTGCCCATTGTAAGCACCCCTTTCAGTGGTAAATGGTTTGCCTCAATGCTCTAACTACCACTTTTGCTGCACAGCTTGGTTTGTTAAAGGGAGATGAAAAACTTGCTGACCAGGTCATCAGGGGAAAATATACAAATAAAAAGACTAACAAAAAAAAGTAATTGAATAGAGTCACCGCATTTTATGCCCCGTACACACAGTCGGACATTGATCGAACATTCCGACAACAAAATCCTAGGATTTTTTCCGACGGATGTTGGCTCAAACTTGTCTTGCATACACACAGTCACACAAAGTTGTCGGAAAATCCGATCATTCTGAACGCGGTGACGTAAAACATGCATGGCGGGACTATAAACGGGGCAGTAGCCAATAGCTTTCATCTCTTTATTTATTCTGAGCATGCGTGGCACTTTGTGCGTCGGATTTGTGTACACACGATCGGAAATTCCGACAACGGATTTTGTTGTCGGAAACTTTTATAGCAAGCTCCCAAACTTTGTGTGTCGGAAAATCTGATGGAAAATGTGTGATGGAGCCTACACACGGTCGTAATTTCCGACAACAAGGTCCTATCACACATTTTCCGTCAGAAAATCCGACCGTGTGTACGGGGCATAAGAGTTGGTAAGCTGCAATATTATAAAAAATAATTTTTGGGTTTACTGCTTTAATTTGATGCTTGCAGCCTGAGAGAAATGAGGACAAAGCAGTACACAGAACTTTCATGATGATGATGATGATACACTCACTTACTTTGAGGAAATCTTGGAGGATTGTCATTCACATCGCTGAGGGTGATATTAACAGTGGTTGTTCCAGCTAATCCTCCCAGCTGTCCTCCCATATCTTTGGCCTGGATAATGACTTCATAATATTCTCTTGCTTCTCGATCCATATTTGTTAATGCCGTTCTGATTATGCCTGTAGGAGAGAAACAAAGTCAATACTTGCCTGCATAATGACATAAGAAAAAATTAATTTAACTTTTAAATTAAAGAGTGTATTTTGTTAGGAGTGAAGGAGAGAAGGAGGTAGAAGTTGGCAAAACTGCAAGAAATATCCTGCAGAAATACTCTTGATATCTTTCCATATGGCATTAAGCATGCCATTTAGAGAGCCAGATGTAATTGGCCAGATGCTAAATCTACACTATCAATATAATTCCTTCACCGCATGTTCAATTAAGCAGCTCAAAGTACTGTATATTTAAGTATACTGCAATACATTCATATGAACATTTCACGTCATAAGCTGAAAAAATATCTATCAGTTCAGAAACTGCATGCTCTGCACAAATTAGTGCAACTTTCACAAATAAATACGACTTCATTTTATTGTAAATTTTTTTTTTTGCAGAATTACCAAGTGCTGCCAAAAGATGGCAGCAGTGCTTCTTGTAAGATTTTCTTTGTTTTATATCATTAGTGCAGACAGACTGAGTTTCTTGATATGCACTGAAACTGCAGAGAAATATTTGCTCTTCCTGAGAAGACTATCATGAGCCTGACCTCTTCATAGGATATTTCCCAAAAGATCAAGATTTTTTGGAACGTCTACTTTCGTTTTGTACAAGCACATGAAACTAGTTTCTGCACTGACATCCTGGACTGTGGAGAATTTCAATTAGATTTCATCATGATGTGATAAGAGCAGAATGTCTGAGTGGTGAAGTGCATTTGTCTGTAAAATGTGAATGCTTAAAGGACAAAAGCTAATAATAAATAACATGATTGTATAAATGCATTGAAGAAAATAATCATAGCAGCAATATTAGTTCGTCAGACATACAGTATGTTAAAGAGAAACTCCAATAAAAACTGTTTTTTTTTTCTAGATTTACACATATGTATTTTTGTCCTGGTGTGTTTTTTTCATTGAAATCAATAGAAAATGCATGAAAAAGCACAAGTGAACACTTGTTGCAATGTACTTTTTATATTTATTAATTTATTCTTTAATGTCTATGGTCATACATTTTCATCTTACATCTTTGCATGGGGTACAGGTTTAATCTAACATAAACACATACATTCTTATTATTATTATACAGGATTTATAAAGCGCCAACAGTTTGTGCAGCGCTTAACAAAATGAAGGCAGATATTACAGGTTTATTACAATTTGGTACAAGAGGAATCAGAGGGCCCTGCTCATTAGAGTTTACAATATAAAAATGCATACACCGGTTGTAGGCTTGCTTGACTAGGATATGGAAAATATGTAAACTATAGAACAGTATTTGGGAAGTACCGAGGCTTAATAACTTCTACGCTCATAGTGAGGTGGGATAGAATAAACAAAAACACCCTAATTTAAACATAATAGATTAAAAATTTGCCTTTTTAAAACAGAAGAAGTTTGTGTATCAAAATTTCCTGAAGCTAAAAAACAAAGTGGGAAGGAGTCATGCAGATCATTCCTTTTTACCTAAATGGCCAACACTGTAATCTTAACCATTAGCTTGCAACGTAAATGCAGCCTATATACACATACTGTATATATGTATATATATATATATATATATATATATATATATATATATATATATATATATATATATATATATGCATATATATATATGCAGCAAATGTGTTCAGTTTAAGTTAGGAAGTGCAATGCAAGTTGGAATAAATGTCTTTGTAATTTAAATTAGTTGTAAAGGCTGAAGGTTTTTTTACCTTCAGTATGCAGCTCCCCCCTCAGCCCTCCCTTATACTCACCTGAGTCTGATCCCAAGCTAGTGACATGCACAAGAGCAGGATCTCTTCCGGGTCTCTCCCTCCTCATTAGCTGAGACACAGCTCTCACTGCTGTCAATTACAGCCAGTGAGGCAGGAGCCAGTGGTGGGGTCGAGCCATGCTTTGTGTGTCCCATAGAAACACAGAGGTGACTCGGGAGTGAGCAGCATGAGTGCCCCCAGGGCAAGCAGCTTTCTATGTTGCCACTCAGCAGGTGGAGAGGCCAGGAGCACCGGTGGGGGGTCTTAAAAAGAGGAGGATCGAGGCTACTCAGAGCACAGAACAGGTAAGTATAACGTATAACTTATTTTGATTCATCATTTAGATACATTGTAGGAATAGAAGATGGGTACACTGTAGTCATATGGGGATGGATATGGTCAACAACAATACTCAGGTAGGCCGTGGCATTTAGATGATGCTCAATTGGTACTAAGGGGCCCAAAGTGTGCTAAGAAAATATCCCCCACACCATTACATCACCACCACCACTAGCCTGAACCGTTGATACAAGGCAGGATGGATCCATGTTTTCATGTTGTTTACGCCAAATTCTGACCCTATCTTCTGAATGTCACAGCTGAAATCGAGGCTCATCAGACCGGGAAATGTTTTTCCAATCTTCGATTGTCCAACTTTGGTGAGCCTGTGCGAATTGTAGCCTCAGTTTCCTGTTCCTAGCTGACAGGAGTGGCACTGGGTGTGGTCTTCTGCTGTTGTACCCCATCTGCTTCAAGGTTCGATGTGTTGTGGATTCAGACATGGTATTCTGCATACCTTGGTTGTAACAAGTGACTATTTGAGTTTCTATCATCTCAAACCAGTCTGCCTAAGGCATTTTGCTCCACACAACTGCCGTTCTCTGGATATTTTTTTTTTTCCTGACCATCCTCTGTAAACCCTAGAGATGGTAATGTGTAAAAATCCCAGTAGATCAGCAGTTTTTGAAATACTCAGACCAGCCCTTCTGACACCAACAACCATTCCACGTTCAAAGTCACTTAAATCTAATTTCTTCCCCATTCTAATGCTCGGTTTGAACTTCAGAAAGTCATCTTCACCATGTCTAGATGCCTAAATGCATGCTGCCATGTGATTGGCTGATTAGCAATTTGTGTTACCAAGCAACTGAACAGGTCTACCTAATAAAGTGGTTGGTGAGTGTATATTTATATATATATACACCTAGTTTTTTTGTTTATTTGTCTTACACCTTGTTTTGAATCCCGCATCTTGAGGGTAGAGCATTAGATGTGATTTAGGGAGTGTGGGGGTTATACTACTATATAAAGGTATAACGTGTTTGTTATTTAAAGAAAAAAAAATCTGAACCTAAAGCTCACATGAGTGCTTAGGCTTACTTATCTAAAACCCAAGCTTGGCAGCAGTTACCATAAGGTGTTCACTCTAATTTTAACTGTGCTCTCACACTGCCCTAATCCTCTTCTGGAGTTTTAGAGAGAGGCCCGGTATTCCTGGGTATGTGGGAGCTAGAGAGACACATACCCACAATTTAGAAATTAGCGTTGATTGTCAAGCCTGAAAGTGGGGGTGACGAAGATTTAGCTTGGTCCCTCATACTTATGTCAATAGTTCCAAGAGGAAATCAGGGGCATCTCACAGTAGATTGGGGCAGCAGTGCGAACACAAACAAAAAAAAAGGTTTTGACTAGAGATATACTTTCACTTAATGCTTTGCTTTGAATTGCTTTAGTGAAGGGCTTTTTGGTCACTTTGGCCTAGTTACATATGAGCTGACTGCAAAAAAACTATTTTAATAGCAATACTTTTGAATTAATTAAATCATCTCCTGAACCCCAAATCACACAGGATCCACTAAATTCTGCAAATATTCCAAATCAACAAACTCCTTAAGACATTTATGTAAAATTGATGATTAGTACACAAATACAGAAGCACGTTAGGCATTTAACAAACAATCCAGATTATTACTTTACCACTCTGCAATGTGTGTTCAACCTGCTACATTAGCAACAGGATCTGCTGGTAAATAGCTTTGTTTGTTGGTATTTCAAGTAGTGCTTTTCTATGTGAATTGTACTGTTATAATTATTTGTGTGCCCTGTAAAAGTAAACCAATGTAGTCTTCAAGTTTGTAAGTTTTTGCATCACATTTTTTAGCGCAAGTAAAATGAACAAAGAGATAACATAACTAATATGTTAAATAATCGATTTTACATCTGAAAACTGAATTGACAATGAAAAAAATTACTTAGGTTGTAGTTCCAAGACCTTTATAGGATTGTGGAAGATCAAACAAGGTGTATAGGTTAGTTCTTTGTTAGAATCAGGTGACAACCAGTGCAGTGTGTTTGCCCTTTTGCAGCCACCCATGCATTTTTCAATCATGCGCTGGTACTCGAGTGCCACCAGGACCCAAAATGTTGGATTATCTGGGCTAGGAAAGGTGGCATAGTTTAGGAGAGCTGCCTGAGATTGTTGTCATAAGTAACCTGAGCATGGATAAGAGTTCTAGCCAGGGACAGTAAAGGTAAAGAGAGATGATGTGCTATTCAGCACAGGGCAAATAAAAAGTCTGATCCAAGAAAGTCCAGAACAGGTCAAACACAAGGCCCGTGGGCTGAATGAGGCCCTCCAGGCCTTGTCATTTGGCCCTCACACCCAGTTTTGCAGCCAGAACTCCATCCTGCCACCTCCGGCTCTCACCCTCCGCTCCCACACCCTCTGTCACATGTAAATACAGAAGCCTTTTGTGTTTACAAAGGACAGCTTTGCCCTCAGCGGCTCCCGCATCTAACAGATCCCTGGACGCACGCGGTGGGTCACATAGAATCTAGGAATCTAAGAGAAACAACAATCTCCCTAAAAATACACAGGTATTAAAGCCTACACAGGGAGGTACTAGAGCCAGGTAGGTGAAAGAGATGCGAAAAATCTTTAGGGAGCGGGTTGGGGTTACAAACTCAGTGCACCCCTAAACCCTGCGCTCCATACACAGCACACCCCTGAATGCTGCACTGTACATAACGCACCCCTGGACCCTGTACTCTGTATGTAATGCCCTCCTGAACTCTGCACATAATGCCCTCCTAAACTCTGTACTCTGTACGTAGTGTACGCCTGAACTCTGCACGCAATGCACTCTGTACATAGCATAGTCCTGAACCTTGCACTCTGCACGCAATGCACTCTGTACATAGCGTAGTCCTGAACCTTGCACTCTGTACGTAGTGCACCACAGATACAACCGGCCCTTTGAGGGGAACCATACTGCTGATGCGGCCCGCAATAAAATTGAGTTTGACAACCCTGGTCTAGAATGCTATAGATTAGATGTAAGCAGGTTTACGGGGACCAGGTGCAGAAAATGAACAGAGTCTAAGTAGACTGGTAATAGACATCAGCAGAGGGTCAGATTTTAGAATGTAGGAACATGAACTTTGTAATCACAGAGTAAACCAGAAACATCCTGGGGACAGATTTATGAAATACAGCCATAAGAAACAGGTACAAAACCACATGGAGGTACATTCCAGTGCCCTTTAAACAGAGTATGTATCAATGAAGAACTATGCATGTGGCCAAGACCCTCGATTTGTACAGCTCACCTGAATTTCTTGTACAAATAGGGTTCAGTTTGTTAAAGAACAGCGTGTACAGCTAGCTTCTAAAAAACACTTGCAGTTTTCAGCAACCATCAGGCAGCTTTCTTAAAGCATTTGTAGAACCTTTCAACTCCATTTTAAGGATGTTTAAGGTCATAATAGGAGTACAGGATTTCACTTTTATTAATGTACTAGCAAGTACATTAGGCATTTGGCAAGTACATGTTGCATAAGGCAAAACTGAAAGCAAAACTGAAGCTTTCTGAAAGCCTGATAGCAGTTTTTTTTTAAAGTAGCAGTCAGCACTCACATTATGATCGGTGCTAACATACCAAAATTGGTGCTGAATAGTGCTTAAATGGCTTTTAAAAAATTCCAAATTATGTTAAAAGCTCTGCAAATACCTTGTAAAATGTTGCTGTACACACTGTTCTTATGCAAGTTAAAGCCCATGTGTAAGAGGCATAATAAGACAGGTATGCTCATGTTGGGGCACAGAAAGGGTTGCCTGAGTGTAGGAAAAGCTAGAGAGGATTTAAGGAGAGGGTGCTATTAAAGAAGCAACAACAGACAGCAAGAGTCCCAAATGACAAAAGTAAACCGAATAGGAGACAGCAAGAAATGGCCACCACCAGCCAAAACATCTGTGCCACAGATTGGATGGAAGGCTACTGTTTACTGAAAAACAGTGTGATAACTACGTGGGTACAGCTCCTACTTGAATCTGGGTTCAAACTCAAAATTTTGCGACACAGTGAAATAGACAATTGTAAAAAAAATGGAATTTTCTGCATGAATTTAGTGGTGGTTGAATACTGAATTTAAGAGAAATGGTTCATGCAAACTGAGCAACAAGTTCAATAATTAGTGGAATCACAGTTTTGGAACAACAGCAAATGTAATATAACAGCTGAGAATAAGGTTCGGTTCACACTGCATGCCGATGCGGCTCACAGCAGGGGTCCTGTGCATCCTGGTTCACTGCTTCAAGTCCGATTTTAGCACGAATTTTGGGCTGAACTTGGATCTAAAACGGAGCAAAAGACGCACAGGGCTCTTGTGCAAATTCACACCGGAGCCGCATCCGAGATATGTAAACCAGCTCCATAGAGAGCCGGTCACATTCTCCTGCTACTGCGAATTGGATGCGGAATCCTAGCATTCAATTTGCAATGTTGTGAACCCGGCCTTAAGGCTCTAAACCTGTCAAATGTCTGTGTTGAGGACCCAAGCAACACCATCATAATAGATTCCTTTTCAAGGTAACACAGTAGCAACTAATGTACTGTCTGTTTTAGATAACACATACTGAAGAAATAATCTGCTTCCCAGACTTTCTGTAGAACCTTCTCTCTAATGCCCCAACCACCTCTAGGCTAACACGCCTCTTTCTGTAGCTTTCCAAATTAAATAAATTGTGATGGCCATTTTGGGGTAGTCTGGAGTGTTTTGTGCTACATTGCTGCAAGCTGTTAGGAACAGAGGGTTCTCTAGTGCCAGCCTGTGTGAAATAGTAAACAATTGCTGCCACATAACAAGTGAAAACGTCAGCCATGCAAAGTGAATTAGTTCTGCAATACATGCACACAACAGGTAGCATAGTAAATGTGTATGAAATAGTTCTTCATGGATGTTCCGCTATAAATGACATTCATTTAGCATATTTTTCTCCATGACACATGTGAGTTGCCAATTGTCTGATTTTTTCAATAAATATTTTTTACGTCTACACTAGATGCGCTTCATTTTCCTTGTTTTCATTGCTCAACTTGGATCCTGCTTCAGGCCCTCTGTAGAAGCTGCCATTCGTGTTATGCCCTGTACACACGATAGGATTTTCTGACAACAAAATCCATGTTTTTTTTTCGACGGATGTTGGCTCAAACTTGTCTTGCATACACACGGTCACACAAATCTTTCGGAAATTCCGAACGTCAACAACGCGGTGACGTACAACACGTACGACTAGCCGAGAAAAATAAAGTTCAATAGCCAGTGCGGCTCTTCTGCTTGATTCCGAGCATGCGTGGAACTTTATGCGTCGGAATTGTATACACACAATCGGAATTTACGACAACGGATTTTATTGCCGGAAAATTTGAGATCCAGATCTCAAATTTTGTGTGACGGAAATTCGGATGAAAAAAAATGTCCGATTGGAGCCTACACACGGTCGGAATTTCCTACAACAAGCTCCTATCGAACATTTTCTGTCCTGCAGATGGCATTGATCAGGCTGCAGATGGACAATGGTAAGGCTGCAGATGGGCAATGGTGAGGCTGTATTGATGGGCACTGACTCTTCTTTTGCTTCAAAGTTCTTTATTTAAAATTTAAGTTTTTTCTTGAAACTTCCCTCCTATAATGAAGGTGTTATACGCCTGTGCGTGTTATATGCCGATAAATACGGTAATTCATTTCAAACTATAAAAAATTATAGTGCAAATGTCTTCAGTTCATCAGTTAAGATTATGGTTTTATTGAGCCAGTTTGTTCAATAAAAGCAGGCTTACACAATCCATCTTTTTATTATACTTATCTAACTTCATCATTCTATGAGGAGGGAATTATGAAACATGGTATGTTTTAACTTAAATATGCCTTGTTGTAGAGAATTAAAGTACTAATTTTAACTCAAAATGTTGGAAATTTTCATGACTGCATCAATATGTAGTATGGTTATCTAAAGGTAAAAAGTCAACAATGACAAGGGTCACGCTACTCATATAGATTTTCAGTTCCCTGGGAAATCTTTACCACTCATTAAGGATATTTTTCTTCCAACAGAGGAGGTGATAGCCAGTTTACTATGTCAAAAATGTTTTTGTTAGTAGCTCAGTCTAGGTTTGAAATGATCATTAAATAGCCATGTGGAAATAGACAGTTGGGTCAGTTTAACGGCCTTAATGAAATACAATGTGGTTGGGATAGTTAACTAGATGGCCTAGCTTGGCCAGCAATGTATATCATGAAACTGTATTGTATTTATGCAGCTTTTCACACAGGTCACATTCACTTTCAGTCAAAATTAAAAAGATATGTAAACCGTATTCACTAATCTTGACATGCATCTACTTTTATCAGTTTGACAAAGAGAAAGCTTTGTTTCCATGGTACCAGAGAACAAAGAGTGTTAATTCTCTATATGTACACACAATAACATTGCAGTGTAACCACACAAGAGAGTTGTATTCCCTGAATGCTCTTGTAAATTTATTAATGGAATGATCTTATTAAATTCCGTTGCATAAATACAATTAAATAATTGCAGAAATCCTCAATTATGCAATCATATGGCCTAGCCAATATTTACACTTTAATATTTAATATTTAATTTAATCTGTAAAAATGCTAAATGCCATTTTTCTCTAAGGATTGAAGTCATCACAACTGCATGAAATTAATAAAGCAAACCATGGGCTTTATATGGTATTTGAATATGCAGGCACAATTTACCTGTGAAAAGATCTTTTCATATTTATTTTTGCTTGAATTTTTTGAGTATGCGGGGTTCTACTTATAATAAGGGGGGGGGGGAGGATTGGGTGCGGTTAAGAAGACATCCACGACACTAGCTTCTTTTAATGGCAAATGCTAGATATTATTTGGGGGCATCTTTAATGCACCACCTTGAGGTGTGTTTGCCTCACAAATACTTATCTGAGCCCTCTCTCGATCCAGCACTATGCCCATCTGCAGCAGTACTGGTCTTTCCTGCTGCTCTCAGAAAGTAGACTGATAGCAATGGGAGCCATTGGCTCCTGCTGCTGTCAATCAAATCCAGTGAGGAAGAAGCGGGGGGCGTTACGGCCGAGCTGTGTGTATCTATAGACGTACACAGCCCACCCTCATGTGTGCCGCAATAGCAAATGGCTTGCTATTGGGGCACACTCAAGACAGAAGGAGTGGATAATGCTGGCTGGGGACCCCAGAAGAGGGGGTAAGGGGCTGCTCTCTGTAAAAATATTGCAGGTAGGTATAAACCTCTTGTTAGGTAAAAAAATAACCTAAAAAATCTTTTAAGATCAGATAACCAGGAGACTTCTTAGAGAAGTTGCAGTGTGCCCTTATATGTATGATTGTTTCCAACCAGATTGGGCAATGTTTATTTTGTATCATTAGCAGTTTGACAGTCTGAGTCTTTTACTTGGTACCTTTATTATTCTAACAGTAATGAGAATCTGCAGTTTTAGGTTTTGTTTGCAGGGGGTTCTGTATCAAAAGCAATGTATTAGCTGCCACGGGTTAGCCAAAAAAAAATGAAATTAAAAAAAAAATTAGGAATTTTAAACCATGGTACTATTGAAGATGAAGCATATATGAGTATGCAAATGAATGCAATCACATCAACGACTCCCAGACAAGAATGAAGTTTCATAGATGATTTTTGATAAGTACCATTTTTCAGACTTTATGAAAAATAAGTCTTTCTCTCAATGGAAAAGAGGAAAAATCTTCAAAATTGTACTTTGCAAAAGGATCATTTTCATCTGTTTAAACAATGTCAAGTAGCATATTATGCTACAGAGAAAAGGAGCACTGCAGGAAATAATAAGGGCCAGGGAGTATCTTGACACAAGTTCAGGTTATTTATCAAATCATTACACATTTCTAGTCACTACAAAGTAAGATCTGTTATTGCCTGGATTCTAGAAACATCAAAACAATTCCCCAATTTAAAATACTGTAATGCCGCGTACACACGGTCGGACTTTTCGGCTACAAAAGTCCGACAGCCCATCCGACAGCCCATCCGACAGACTTTTGACGGACTTTTGGCGGACTTGCGGCAGACTTTCTAACAAACGAACTTGCCTACATACGATCACACAAAAGTCCGACGGATTCGTACGTGATGACGTACACCAGACTAAAATAAGGAAGTTGATAGCCAGTAGCCAATAGCTGCCCTTGCGTGGGTTTTTGTCCGTCGGACTAGCATACAGACGAGTGGATTTCTGGGTCCGGCGGAGTTACGATGTAAAGATTTGAAGCATGTTTCAAATCTAAAGTCCGTCAGATTTGCAGCTGGAAAAGTCCGCTGAAAGTCCGGGGAAGCCCACACACGATCGTATTGTCAGCCGGCTTTAGTCCGTCGGCGTCCGTCGGACTTTTGTAGACGAAAAGTCAGACCATGTGTACGTGGCATAAGTATTCGAAAGCCTCATACACACGATCGGATTTTCCGACGGGAAATGTGTGATGACAGGCTGTTGGCGGAAAATCTGACCGTTTTTATGCTCCATCGGACAATTGTTGTCGGATTTTCCACGGACAAATGTTGGATGGCAGGCTTTAAAATTTTCCGCGGACAAATGTCTGTTGTCGGCTTTTCCGAGCGTGCGAACACAGGTCTGTTGGACAAAAGTCCAAAGTACAAACACGCATGCTCGGAAGCAAGGACGAGTCAGAAGCGGTCGGTCTTGTAAACTAGCGTTCATAATGGAGAATTAACATTTGTGACATGATTCAATTATAAAATCTTGAAATGCAGCACGCATTCTCTTCTTCTTTAATAGGATAATTATGAAGCTGCTTTGCTGGTGATACTGATGGAGTTATTGCAAACAAATTTTCAAAGGCTTTTTTTTTCTAGCGATAGCAAGAATAATATTATCATACTATCATGTTATTTTTCTTTTTTTGGTGCAAGTTACAAAACACCATTATCCCGTAGTTTTTAAGCTCAAAGATACAACTATGTTGGTGTCCCTTGTTAATTTTACATTGTATTTTTTAAAATGTAACTGCCTACTCCCAAACTGTCATTTAAAGTAAAACACATAGACAAGTATTATTCTCCAGAATTTTTTTATTGTGCATTAAAAAAAGAAAACAAATAAAATTAGACATGCTATCTGCAAATATAACTTAACCAAGAAGTGCATTCTATGCATCCAAAAATATAGAAAATATACCAAATCAAATCATTATTCAACCAAAAAATAAAATAAAAGCCTCATGCATGTGTCCTGCTTCTTAATATAGGGGGCCAAAAATCCCAAGAGCTGGTAAAAGCAGGGGTCCGTTATCCGGAGATAATTTTTAAAATCATCCGGATTATTCTCCCACAGCAAAGGCATATGAAATAATTGGTCACAATTAATAAAGCAGAAAATTTTTGGTCCAAGAAATCCTCCTCCTCCTGTTCCTGGAGTGGACTTGGGTCAAAGCAATAACCCCAAGGCCAATAATACATAATACGTACGGCAAAACATGTTATCTCCTCTGGTTCCGCAGCATGGCTGGTTGACGAACAGCCATTCAGAAACGAACTGAAAAGCGCGAAATGAAAAGTGCAAATCAACATCTACCAAACTTCTACTAATAGGAAATTAGCAGAAGGAGTGCAAAGGGTGGCGCTAAAGAGCTAAAAAAACCACATAGTACGTCACCACATTCGTGTTTGTTGGTCGACAATTCCTTGCCGTTTGTATGCAAGACAAGTTCCTGGCCAACACCCTTCGGACAAAAGTCCGAGGTTTGGCTGCAGAAAATCCGATTGTGTGTACGAGGCTTTAGTGACAGTCTTTCTCAATAACAGTATTTGGTGGTGGCATCTTCCTTGCATCTGCACCCTTTTTGTTTTTCGCTATCCCACATGGATAAGACTGTTTTTGCTATACTCTGTAGGGTCTACTGTACTAGTGAACATGGCATCAGATACATTTTACTGGTAAATGCATACATGTTTAAAGAGAATTCCAAGTATGGATATTTTTACATGGTTACATCGGTTCAGCTTGGACTGATGTGATTATGCATATTCCATACCTGTGGGATCCCTTTGTAAGCTCAAAATCACTGTAGTAGACACCCTTACTCCAGTGATCTCTGCTAGCTTCCGGGTCCCTTGCCGAACAGCTGCCCTGTTGCATTGTGAACACCGGAGATTGCCCGCTTGGTACAGGCATCATTCAGAGATTGCTTTGCATTTTCTCAATGAATTCAAAGTGTTTTATGATTGGATAAGATGGAGGGTAGTGATGCAAAGCATTTGGTGAATGGCACCCGTGCCAAACAGATGCCCTTTTGTGTTCACAAAACAACAGGGCAGCGACTTGGCGTGGGATCCGGACACTAATGCATTAGTGTATGCATACTTACATTGGTCCAAGCTGGACCAGTGTAACTATGTAAAAATATCCATGCCGGGAATTCAGCTTTAAAGCGGTATTAAACCCAAAAATGTAATATATGGTGGTCGCTGCATTAGTTTTCTTTTCTTAGGTATTTTTTCCCCTCTGTTTTCACCTGGTGATCTGGCCAGCAACACTCCGCCTGTATCAGAGCGCCCCCAATATGGATGAATGTGCACAGGGGGAACCTTAGAACAACAGCATTGTCAGTCTGGGGGAAGAGAGAGTTAGATGTACTAGCAGAATTAAGTACACTAACACATTTAGAACAATCTCCAGCTAAAACTCTATAAGTAGTTACAGCAAACAGTTTTCTTCCTTCTGGGATAAAGGTTTTACATAAATGAATAAAAGCAGATCATTGTAAGCACCCCTGCTTGTGTTAAATGGTTTGTCTCATCTCTGTAACTGATACATCCTGCTAGAGAGCTTGTTCTTTTGAAAAATAACTTACTGGCTGGATCATCAGGTGAAAATAGAAGTAAGAAAGCCTAAAAAAGAAAAGGAATGCAGCCATTATATCTAAGAAATGGTAAGCTGCAATTTATGAGGGGTCTTCCACACTTTTATGTATTTAATAGAGTTTAAAAAAGTGCAGAAACATTTTGAAGAACCCTCGTAATAAATGTTTGGGTTTAATACCACTTTAGGTAATGTGTAAATGCAAAACTTTAACTGGCAAAGATCATCCCTGTGCTACATTTTCTGATCATTAAGGGAGGAAACAGAGAAAATACTTCCTCCCTTCGATTGAAGACAGAAGTCAAAGTCACTTTACTAGAGTTCAGTGACTGATTTTGAATGATAAAAAGCTACAGCATTTTTAAAAATGGATACTGTTGCTGTATAATGTAACATGTTAGGACTTTATTAAGACAGACTAAAGTTACTGAAAATTTCACAGCTTCAGCAGAATAGGGTTCCAATAAAGTATTTAAAGCAATATAGGGCACATGATTATTTTTTACCAGAATAATGTTAAAGTAATGTAAAATAAGATTTTTATAACAGCTTACCTGTAAAATCCTTTTCTTGGAAGTACATCACGGGACACAAAGCACCATATTAATTACTGAATGGGTTATACGCCACCTTCAGGTGATGGACACTGGCATAATTAAAAACAGGAAGTCCCACTCCCTATATAACCTCTCCCACACAGGGAGACAGGGAGAACCTCCGTTTTTGTAGCAAAGCAATATATATATATATATATATATATATATATATATATATATATCCCAGGCTGTTATAAAAATCCTATTTTCTTTATCGTCCATCACAGGACACAGATATTAATTACTGAATGGGATGTCCCAAAGCAATGCTATCTAAGAGGAGGGAGACACAAAAAAAAACAAATGCAGACCGCCGTCCTCAGACGTGAGGACTTATGCTGCTGCCTGCAGAACACTGCGCCCAAAGGCGGCATCCTCTTGCTGACCTACATCCACTTGATAGAACTTTGTGAATGTATGTACTGATGACCATGCTGTCGCCTTGCAAACCTGAGCCACGGAGGCTTGATGATGAACTGCCCAAGAGGCACTAACTGCCCTGGTAGAGTGTGCTCTAGGACGAAAAGGCAGAATCTTTCCTTTGAGATCATAGGCCTGAATAATGACCTGATGAATCCCCCTAGAAATGGTTGATTTTGATGCTGCTTGCCCTATTCTGGGACCTTCTGGCAATACAGACAAGGCATCAGTTTTCTGTATCTGAGCAGTTGTTTCCAGATAGAAATTAACCGCTCTTACTACATCAAGGGAGTGTAGTAAATCTTCTTCTGCAGAACATGGTTCTGGAAAAAACGAAGGTAAAGAAATGTCCTGATTAAAATGAAAACTGGATACTACCTTAGGTAGAAAGGACGGACGAGGACATAAAACCACTTTATCCTTATGAATGATTAAGGATAAGGTGGTACAAGAAAAAGCCGCCAACTTCGAAACCCTTCTTGTGGAGGTTACCGCAGCCAAAAACACCAACTTCCTTGTCACAAGGACCAAAGGAGCATCATATTTTGGCTCAAATGGGGACTCCTGAAGGACCGACAAGACCAGATTCAAATCCCATGGGCACAGAGACTTAATCGTGAATTTATACGCGATACTCCCTGTATAAAGTCCCGAACCAAGGCTTGTGAAGCAAGAGGTTTTTGGAAAAAAATTGATAAGGCCGAGACTTGACCTTTGATAGTATTTGAGGCTAGTTTCATCTCTACGCCTGATTGTAGGAAGGAGAGGATTCTACTTATGACATACTTGCAAGGATGCCAACCTTTGTTCTCGCACTAGGAGACATAGGCCTTCCAGACCCTATAGTAAGTATCTCTAGAGGCTGGTTTCCTTGCACTAATCAGGGTAGTTACCACTGGGCCTGAAAGCCCCAGATGACCTAGAATGAGGGTCTCAACAGCCAAACCGTCAAATTTAGCGTTTGTAAAGCAGGATGGAACACTGGGCCCTGCAAAAGCAAATCTGGGTGGCATGGAAGAGTCCAAGGATCCCTTACTGTCATTCTTACGATCTCTGCATACCAGGATCTCCTGGGCCAAGCTGGAGCAACTAGGATTACTAGCTTCCATTCCCCCTTTAACCTGCATAGAAGACGCGGAAGCTAGTGAACTGGAGGAAATGCATAGATCAGTGAAAATTGATCCCAAGGAGTTACTAAGGCATCTGTTCCGCAAGCGAGTGGATCCCTTGTCCTTGACACAAAATTGTTCAACTTTTTGTTGAACCTGGATGCCAATAGGTCCACGTCTGGGGTACCCCACTTTTGACATATGGCCTGAAAGACGTCGGGATGCAGAGACCATTCTCCTGGGAGCAAATGCTGGTGACTCAAGAAGTCTGCCTGCCAATTTTCCACTCCTGGGATAAATACCGCAGATAGGCAGGGCACATGCTCTTCTGCCCAAGCTAGAATATGGTTTACCTTTTTCTGGGTGGCACGACTCCTGGTGCCGCCTTGATAATTGACATAGGCTACTGCCGTAGCATTGTCGGACTGAATCCAGACATGCTGCCCGAATCTATAGAATGTTAATGGGCAAGGACCTCTCGGATTCCGACCACTTCCCATGGACAATGTTCCCTTCCAAGACTGCTCCCCAGCCCAAGAGGCTGGCATCGGTTGTTACTATCCAAATAACGGGTATGAAGATTTTCCCCTTCTGCAAATTTTTGGCTGACAACCATCAACTGAGACTCTGGCGAACATTTGGAGTCCAATCCAATCCAAATTCTGGCTTTTCCTGTTCCAAGAAGCCAGGATACTGTTTTGCAGAAGCCTTGAATGGAATTGGGCATAGGTAACCTGTCAGAAAAGGTCTCCTCCGCTGGTAATATTGATCATTTGGCGTGCAGTACTGAGGTCCACCAGCAGGTGTCTCCTGGCAGTTTGGAGCTGTCAGAAGAGCTTTTTCCTTCTGGTATTCTGTCACCTTTGGGCCGCAGTACTGGCGCCCACCAGCGGAGGAATCCTGGCAGTATGGAGCAGGTATTCCCCTCTGCAGACAGGTGTCACCTGACCTTAATTAGCAGCTGCAGTATAAATACCCGGCAAGTGCATACTCATGTTGCCCTGGTATTGTCCCTGAGCCCTGACCTGCATCCTGTTACTCTGATCCTGAAACCTGATTCCTGAACCTGAAGCCTGATTCCTGGAACCTGTTGATCCTGTTTCCTGTCTGTTACCTGAACCCTGGACCCTGAGCCTTGTACCTGACCCGTCCCTCCTGTGATCCATCCATCCTCTATTGTCCTGTTTGTTTCCCTTCCCAGCTACTGATCTCCTGTTTATGACCCTGGCCTAGCTTGACTACGATTCTGGTACTCCCTTTTGCTACATATGCTGTTTGTGTATTATCACTGTTTGATTGTTTGGGTTGTTCACACTGTATTGGTGGTGTGTTCACATGTATATGCATTTACCTTAATAAACTTACTTTCACCTATTTATGTCTGGTTCACTCTGTTGCAATCTACACAGTTCTGGTCTTATCTGGTATATGACAGAATACCAGGGTAATCCCTGACCGGAAGTGGCTGCACAGGGGAACCATTTTGATTCAGTTTGGTTGCAAACATGAATGCCGATGAGGTTATTTATTTTTCTCTGCTGGCATCTGAAAGTGGTGATTATTGCCACTAGGCTTTGAAAGGATGGTCTAGTGACCAGTTGTTTGCCACTATACGTTTGGCTCACTCCCTGGTCAATCAGGGTTATATATTGTTTGGGGAGGTGCAGCCTTTGATCAAGATATGTACTGAGCTGGCCCTGCCCTGTATTCCAGAGGGCCGTGATGATTTCACTCCTCCTTTTGATATGAATCAGGTTGTATCCCTAGTATGGCTTTTTTGAAGATGATCCAGCCGATTTTTGTGAGCACTATTCAGCCTGTTCCCCACAGGTGATTGCTGAGTGCATTGTGTCTGCTCAGTCTTTTGTTAGACAGGGAGATTTAAAAGCACAGTTTGTACAACCTTTACTTTCAGCATGGTCTGACATGGTGCAAGCAGCTTCAGCCAAACAAACCACCTCTGCCACCAAACACCAGCCTACCCAAATGTATGTTTCCCCATCAACCATATCAACCTCAGTATACGCAAATACTCATATCTGGTCTCTGCTCCCTGTATCTATCCTGCATTCAACCCACCTGCCTCTTCTCAGCTGCCTACAAACCCACAGGAACTTCCCCCAGCTACTGTTGCCTCTTCTCTGCCATATCCCAATCTTCCTTTCCAGTCTGCTGTACCCCTCACCTACAGAGCTTCAGTGGCTAAGCCAAAGAAGAAACAAAAGTTTCTTGTTTGCCTCCGCACCAGCTAATCCAATCCAGTCTGACGTCCCAGTGCTTGTGACCCAGTCTGACGTCCCAGTGCTTGCTACCCAGTCTGACGTCCCAGTGCTTGCTACCCAGTCCGACCTCCCAGTGCTTGCTACCCAGTCCGACCTCCCAGTGCTTGCTACCCAGTCCGACGTGCCAGTGCTTGCTATCCAGTCTGACGAGCCAGTGCTTGCTACCCAGTCCGACGTGCTAGTGCTTGCTATCCAGTCCGACGTGCCAGTGCTTGCTACCCAGTCCGACGTCCCAGTGCTTGCTACCCAGCCCGACGTCCCAGTGCTTGCTACCCAGCCCGACGTCCCAGTGCTTGCTACCCAGTCCGATGTCTCAGTGCTTGCTACCCAGTCTGACGTCCCAGTGCTTGCTACCCAGTCTGACGCCCCAGTGCCTGTTATCCAGTCCGATGTCCTGAAGTCCGCTTTCCAGCCGGAGGGGCCAGTGTTCCAGCCAGAGGTGCCAGTGCCTACTTTCCAGCTTGATTAGCCCGCTCTCCAGCCTGATGTGCCCACTCTCCAGCCTGATGTGCCCGCTCTCTAGTCTGATGAGCCCGCCTTCGAGCCTGATGTGCCCGCCTTCCAGCCTGATGTGCCCGCCTTCCAGCCTGATGTGCCCCCTTCACAGCTTGATGTGCCTGCTTCCCAGCCTGATGTGCCCGCCTTTCAGCCTGATGTGCCCACCTTTCAGCTTGATGAGCCCGTTCTCCAGCCTGATGAGCCCGCTTTCCAGCCTGATGTGCCCGGTCTCCAGCCTGATGAGCCTGCTTTCCAGCCTGATGAGCCCGCTTTCCAGCCTGATGTGCCCGCTTTCCAGCCTGATGTGCCCGCTCTCCAGCCTGATGTGCCCGCTCTCCAGCCTGATGTGCCTGCTCTCCAGCCTGATGAGGATGCTTTCTAGCCTGATGTGCCACTGTCTACTGTCCAGCCTGATGACCCGGAGCTTGCTGCCCAGCCTGACGACCCGGAGCTTGCTGCCCAGCCTGATGTCCTGGAGTTTGCTGCCCAGCCTGATGACCCGGAGTTTGCTGCCCAGCCTGATGACCCGGAGCTTGCTGCCCAGCCTGTGCCCATGCCCGCTGCCCAGCTTGATGTGCCTGTGCCTCTGCCCGCTGCCCATCTTGAAATGTCCGTGCCTGCTACCCAGCCTGATGTGCCTGCTGCTCAGCTTGAAGTGCCTGCTGCTCAGCTTGAAGTGCCTGTTTCCCCACTTGATGTGCCTGCTGCCCAGCTTGAAGTGCCTGTGCCTGTCGCCCCGCTTGATGTGCCTGCTGCCCAGCTTGAAGTGCCTGTGCCTGCTGCCCAGTTTGAAGTGCCCGTGCCTGCTGCCCAGCTTGAAGTGCCTGCTGCCCAGCTTGAAGTGCCCGTGCCTGCTGCCCCAATTGATGTGCCTGCTGCCCAGCTTGAAGTGCCCATGCCTGCTGCCCAGCTTGAAGTATTCCTGTCTGCTGCTCAGCCTGGTGTGTTCCTGTCCGCTGCCCAGCCTGGTGTGTTCCTGTCCGCTGCCCAGCCTGGTGTGTTCCTGTCCGCTGCTCAGCCTGGTGTGTTCCTGCCCCCTGTCCAGCATGATGTGTTCCTGTCCGCTGACCAGCCTGGTGTGTTCCTGTCCGCTGCCCAGCCTGGTGTGTTCCTGCCCGCTGCCCAGCCTGGTGTGTTCCTGCCCGCTGCCCAGCCCGGTGTGTTCCTGTCCGCTGCCCAGCCCGGTGTGTTCCTGCCTGCTGCCCAGACCGGGGTGTGTTCCTGTCCGCTGCCCAGCCCGGGGTGTGTTCCTGTCCGTTGCCCAGCCCCTTGTGTTCCTGTCTGCTGCCCAGCCCGGTGTGTTCCTGTCCACTGCCCAGCCTGGTGTGTTCTTGTCCGCTGCCCAGCCTGGTGTGTTTCTGTCCGCTGCCCAGCCTGGTGTGTTCCTGTCCGCTGCCCAGCCTGGCGTGTTCCTGTCTGCTGCCCAGCCTGGTGTGGTCCTGCCTGCTGCCCAGCCTGGTGTGTTCCTGTCCGCTGCCCGGCCCGGTGTGTTCCTGTCTGCTGCCCAGCCTGGTGTGTTCCTGTCCGCTGCCCAGCCTGGTGTGTTTCTGTCCGCTGCCCAGCCTGGTGTGTTCCTGTCCGCTGCCCAGCCTGGTGTGTTCCTGTCCGCTGCCCAGCCTGGTGTGTTCCTGTCCGCTGCCCAGCCCGGTGTGTTCCTGCGTGCTGCCCAGCCTGATGTGTTCCTGCCCGCTGCCCAGCCTGATGTGTTCTTGCCCGCTGCCCAGCCTTATGTGCCACTGCTTGCTGCCCAGCTTGAGGTGCCCGCTGCCCGGCTGGACACCATGGACTTTCCCCAGCAACAGCTAGTTGGAGCGTCCGGTGGTCGGTCCTTCGAATTAGCAATTTTTGCGACTGTGAAGCTGAAAGAGATTTCTCTGGGACAGAGTCCTCAAACGAGGAACCATCCTCCTGCCCCTCTAGTGGGCCCCCCAGGGGCACATCAAAATCCTCTACCCACACCTGTTTCGCAGATGACGCGTCCAGGACAGGGGAAAGGGACCTTTCGCGCTTCCTCCCAGCCTGGGAGGAGGATGCGAACAAACTGGCTATCTTCCCCTCCAAACCAGCTAAGGCTGTGGCCAAATCGTCTTTAGTGATGTATGCAGAGGCTGGAGAGTTGGAGGTAGCTACAATGCCTGACGGATCCAATGGCTCAGGTTGGTTAGCCGCTTCAGGACTTTCAGGGGAGGAAGATACTGTGGAGGCAAGACTAGGATACTCAGAACCTGACTGCTGCGCTTTTGTGCACCTCCTCCCTGTTTTTGTCCCTTTCTTTTGGGAATACATAGTCCTAAGCACAAAGCAGAGGTACATTAAACATGCATCAATTGCTGAGCCTAGTCTTAGCAATGGTTAATATGCCGCTATCAAATGCTACAGCAAGATGCTGAGTAGATGGGTCTGAATATGCCTGTATCCAACACCCAGCGCTTACATGCCCATGGAAAAAAGTGTCTGTGTCCCTCCGTCAGCCACCACTCTATACAAACATAAAAACAGAAAACCGCGCTTAAACTAATACATGTAATATACACTGTGATATAAAAATTATGAAGTCCTTGAGTGCATAAAAGTCCAAAAAGAAGTGAATTCAAATCTTCAATATTCAGATGATGTTAATAGGTACTCAGATGAATCAAATTAAACAGCAAATAATAAGTAGAATGCTTACCAGATGGCAAGCCAAATAAGACAAGTGGCTTAAACCCAGCCTGGGCCTTTATGGAACCAATCCCGGTGAATTTGGGCAAAACTTCCGCTCATGAACATGAACGTGGATTCATGCGAATTCATCCCCAAAAAAATTTGATAAAAAACATAGCGTAATATTGTCAACAAAAAAGAAAAAAAGAAAAAAAGGGAGAACCCTCACACAGTGATAAATCATATAAAATCATAAAAAACACCCAGTGCCCATAAACACACACAGGGCCTCTGTGCAAGTGACATACGATCGTGCAAATAATGGGAATAAACCCAATAGTATACACCAACACCTTACAGAGTTTCTTCTTACCAGATATTTATAAAGATGTGTAAATAAACATCAACCACCGAATGGTTAATTGGTGAAGGGGTATCAAACGTGCAGCAAAAAACACACAAATTTCCTGCTTACCAGATGGAAACCTTTGAATAGACAAACTGACACAGCTTGAGAAAACAGCCTCCTTGCAACGAACGATGTAAACCAATCACGCCAGTCATATTAGGCTAGGATACTCAGAACCTGACTGCTGCCCTTTTGTGCACCTCCTCCCTGTTTTTGTCCCTTTCTTTTGGGAATACATAGTCCTAAGCACAAAGCAGAGGTACATTAAACATGCATCAATTGCTAAGCCTAGTCTTAGCAATGGTTAATATGCCGCTATCAAATGCTACAGCAAGATGCTGAGTAGATGGGTCTGAATATGCCTGTATCCAACACCCAGCGCTTACATGCCCATGAAAAAAAGTGTCTGTGTCCCTCCGTCAGCCACCACTCTATACAAACAGCTATAGCTTATGAAGGAGCCGCTGGTCTGTGCCTGCGCCGTGAGAAAACGTGCACGACGATCGATGTGCACGCTGGCGGCCCTGAGCCCCGCCTCTCTTGTAACATCCTCTCGAATCATAGCATATGAAGGCGGCTGACACTAGGAGGATGGAGCAGCCCTAAGTACTGCATGACACATCTTATTCCAAGGCAAGCATGGGATGTTTTAACACTAGGTATGTTATTTACACCCTCTAGTGGTTGACAAAAGTAAAACAGGCAAGACAACATCTAACTCAATAAAAAGAAGTCCATAGGAATTTTCCCCAGGATCTTCTTTAACTTACCATTCCCGCCGCAGGGTACATGCTGGAATATCAAAGTGACCCAATCTTCACCCATCACGGCGGGTTGGAGTCAAGCTAGACCTTCAAGGATGGGGTCCCCTTTGTATATAGGGTCCACTGCCTTGGACCCGTATAATGCTCTGCCAAGCAACCTGTGGTATAGAAATGTGACCAAGGCGCTGGATTCCAGAGCCCAGCTCTCCTTAAGAGAAACGTTACGGGCAAAACCTCATTCTTCCGTACCGAGGTTCGGGTACCATCCACTTTAGCCTTTGTGTTTGGCTCCTTGAATGAATCCGATTGTGCAGCTCCTTGGCCCAGTCAGGACCATCTAATGAGCATTCTAAGCATAAACTTAACCGTGACCAACACCTTAGACACTGGCGAAAAAACTGATGTTCCCCCTGTGTGGGAGGGGTTATATAGGGAGTGGGACTTCCTGTCTTTTATTATGCCAGTGTCCATCACCTGAAGGTGGCGTATAACCCATTCAGTAATTAATATGGTGCTCTGTGTCCCATGATGTACGATAAAGAAAACATTTTGATTAAAGTCCCAGATGCTTAGGGGAGCTCCCCGTGGTCATTGCATGCCCTATACTTTGGTCAAGTTTTAAATAATGATCTTATTCTGCTATTAAAGTATAATATAATATAATATAATATAATATAATATAATATAATATAATATAATATAATATAATATAATATAATATATATATACACACATACACACAGTACATCTCTGCAACACATGCACATTTCTCTGTTTTTTTTTTATGCAAGTACAGAAAAGGTGCAGAAAAATGCACCCAACTCTTAATTTTCCACTGTGGGCTAGCAACACACAGACTTTTTATAGACGGAATGGTGTCAGCCCTAACCAGTTTTCTTATGCTAAACTACTCATTCCATTCTACAGGCTTCCTCACTAAAGCATGGGCCCTGTTTGACTTGCCGTACTAAATAAGAACTGGGAGGACTAAATAAACTCTTTGAGATAACACAGAAAATATACAGAGGACAGACTACAGTTCTGTATTTCCAAAAGATCAGAATGTATTTATTTTTTTTTGCTATTATATTAAAATATAAAAGTACACTTTTCTTTTTTTAATTTTAATTTGAGTTTCACACAATTCCAATACCACAACACAGTCGGAATACGGTTTAATCATAAACATTAAAAAAAATGTTACTGAAACTCACTGATTTATTTACGAGCATCCCCAACTAACTCGGGGGAAACACATGGAAAAGAGAAAACCTTCAAGTAAGGAAGAACATACAGGTAGTATCGTCTAACTTTAAAGAGTTAGGTAGTTAACTCTCATCACCTGACTGGTGATCTTGTTTAAGGAAAGTTTCTCTGTAACTGAGAACTATAACTAAGTTATAATCATAACTCAGGGGAGTGACAGGACCAACTAACCCAAGCGGTAACAGTGGGCACACAAAGGTTTGGATAGTCAATGTCTAACCCATAAGTCTTATATCCTGCTGTCACAGTGATAAAGGGGTGTATGTGGAGATCCAGTGTGGTGCAGCGATTCCAGATGGAATGGTTTAGGAGTCACCAAAGAGCAGCGTTAGAATTGTAAGCCATGGTCACCAGGTGGTGACCCGGCCTGGCACATATAATGGGTAGGGATGTTGAAGCGTAGATCCGCCTGGAAGAATAGAGGGGAGATGGAGGATAGAGAAAGGCGTGAGAAGGGGGAAAGAGGAGAGAAAGGAGAAAGAAAAAAGAAAAGGGGAGGAGGGATCAGAAGGCAGGAGAATGGGTGTGATAGATAGTGGAGGAGGGGTGGGTGCTCTCCCCCCACCTCCCCTAGGTCTTTTTATGGTCAAATTCATGTGGCCTGTGTGTATTCAGCTGATTCAACAAAATGGAACCAGCATGCCCATGTCTTTGTAAACTTAGCGGGTGTCTCCCTGGCCTGGTGGACAGGTTCCTCCATTTCAGCTAATTTCCCAACTTGGCGGAGCCAGTGGGAGTAACAGTATATTTTTAATGGTATATTTACCTGACCAAAATTTAACAAATAAGAAAAGTTCATTGTCAAGGTATACACTTTAAGTCCCAGTATCCAAAGTCTCAAAGTCTTATGCCCAGTTTCAACAGGAACCAGTTAAAATGACATAATAGTTTCAAGAGGGGGATGTACTGTACATATCAATGTGTTCTACTGAAGTTTATTTGGGGAATGTTAATGAGCTCTTTGAAGTCATATCTACTAAAAAATAGAATTTATCAGAAAAGTGAACAGTTGTGTTTGATATATTTACATTCGTTTTAGGTTAATGACAGTGCAACTCTACTTCGTTATATAATAAGACTATAGACTAAAAGACGAATTGCAAGAGGGACAGAGGGACTTGGATAATTACAGATACCGGACTGCCAGTAGAATGTATTGCCAGGAAAGTAATTAGAGAAAGAGGAAGAAAACAATAATGAAAAGCAGCAGCGTAAATGATATGGAAGACTTTGATGATAATAGGAGAAACAGTATTATATGAAGAGTGGGCTGCGTATCATATAGAAAGCCTTTTTTGTTTTGGACAAAGAAATAGCCACAAACAAGCAGACCAGATAAAGCGCATAATGGGCTAGAATTAAATCATCATTTAGAGAACGTTGTAGTAAAGAAGGCTAAAAGGGACCTGAACAATAGCCTCTGGAGGTAAGACATAGACTTGTATAACATGGAACCTTTTAAATTATATGCTAGATGAACATCATAAAGGGACACTAGCTTTGTGCGCCAATAAAATGAGCATACAAAGACATCAGATGAGTCTATGAATTCAAGTGTGTATCCTGGTCCAGAGAAACTATGTTATACTGTATATTCCTATAACCTCCTGAATGCAGTAATCCATGGTAACCAATCATCCATGGTCTTTCCAGATCTAATTTCATTAAAAAAAAAAATGCTACTTTGCATATCATAATTGCTTTTACATCATTTTAATAAGTACTATTCCTTTTTCTTCTAAAATGTGTTATGTGTGTAGACATATGTTCTGTTGTATAGGTAATATGACAGTAAAGGTTCATGTACAGAATTCAGATTTTAATAGTGAGTAGTCAGGCCATTTACTCACAAGCTATCTAAGGTAGCACAGCTTCTGCCATCTGCTTGTGCTGACAGAGACTGACATATATTGGAGTCTGTCAAAGCCATATATGTTCTCAGTCTATGTTCACTTGTCAGTCGCCAAAATACATTGGTTGCTGTAGTTTAGCCAGAATACAGGAATTAGTAAGCATTGGCAATGGCTGGCCAGGAAGCAAATTCTAAACTTTTGGCAAGTGAACAGATATCATAAAGATAGAATGACTCTATGATTATGCACGTTATAGTATGAAATGCGTTGGAGTAGTCTTACCTCTACTGCTGCACTATATTTGTTCTTTTGTATGCGTTATAGTAAAGAGGTTGGTTCTGAGTATATTCATACCAAACTTTCTATAGGATGTCTACAGTTCTGAGCCTGACTGCCACCTGTTATTATGGCAGATAAGGATGAACAGACCTAGAACGGTATTGTACACTGCATATCATTTCAACAGACAAGTTGTTTTCTTTCATGTGTGCAAACTTGGTTATAGGAAAGCAGAAAATTTGCCTTTAGCAACTAATTGATTTTTAGCTGTTGTTTTTTAATGCAGGATAGAAAAATAAAACACATCACTGTTTGCTGTGGGCACCATCTTTTCTTCGCCTCACACAACGTGGATAGGGAAGATATATGTAAGTATGTAAGTCATACTTTAAGGAATTTTAACATGTGTTTTGTGGGCAAATAGGTAAAACAGGAAATAAGTAAAAAAAAAAGACGAGAAGATAAGCAGTAATCTCAAATCAATACAAATAAAAATCCTGCTTTGTTAATGCTGACATTCAGGAAAACAGCTAAATACGGTGTTAATTTTTTATAAGTGTTCCCAAAAAATAGGTCTGATATAGAGATATAGAGATGGGCCGAACACCCCCCTGTTCGGTTCGCAGCAGAACTCCCGAACAGGGGAAAAGTTCTAACCTGAACAGCAAACCTCACTGCAGTCTATGGGAGCCGAACAAGAAAGTTAATATGCAAGTAATTGGCCATAAAAGGGGTGTGGGGATCTGGGTACTACTCTAGGGAACATGTATCAATGCAAATGTTCTTTTTAAAACAATTGTTTAAAAAAAAACGAGTCAAATCCCATTTAAAATGACTAGCGGTTGCAATTGCCAGCACCCAGCTGTAAAAAAAAAAAATTACGAAAAAAAACAAAACAGCGTGGGGTCCCTTCCAAAATCCATACCAGACCCTTCTCCGGGCATGCAGCCTGGCAGGTCAGGAAAGAGGGGGGAGAGCGAGCCCCCCCTCCTGAAGCATACCAGGCCACATGCCCTCAACATGTGGGCATGGGTGTCAAAAAGTAAAAAAAACACACACTGTTTTTGACAATTCCTTTATTAAAAAATAAATAAATAGTGTCCCCCGATGTAAATCCATCATCAATTACGCCGCATGCCACACCCGAAAAATAAAAAAATAATAACCACTCCCTCCTTCATGAAGGCTGGCTGCCTACTGCAGGCTAAGTCATTTGACAGTTCTTATATAGGTAAGGGGCAGGGTCACCTGGCTACATCACCTGGTGGCACCGTCCCCTTCTGGCATCACGGACTGGTGCATGCTTTGTCGGCAAGGTCACAAGAAGGCGGTGCCACCAGGGGACGCAGCAGGCAGCCAGCCTTCATTTCGGCGGGAGCAGTTTTTATTTTTTATTTTTCAGGTGCAGCGTGATTGACAATGGATTGTCGGGGGTACACTATTTTTGTATTTTTTAACAAAGGAATTGCCAAAAACTGTGTGTATGTTTTTATTACTTTTTGACACTTTTTGGTGAAAAGGGAGGGGTACCCATACTTATTCACATAGGGGTGGGCTGGGATCTGGGGGCCTCCTTGTTAAAGGGGGCTTCCAGATTTCAATAAGCACCCATCCCCCATGTTAAGGGCATGTTGCCTGGTATGATTCAGGAGGGGGGTGGAGCTCGCTCAATCGCTCCCCCCCTATACCTGACCAGCCATGCTGCTTGCTAGGATAAGGGTCTGGTATGAATTTTGGGGGG
The DNA here is from genome assembly GCA_037952925.1 of Lithobates clamitans. Classification (NCBI taxonomy): domain Eukaryota; kingdom Metazoa; phylum Chordata; class Amphibia; order Anura; family Ranidae; genus Lithobates; species Lithobates clamitans. Next base: position 1,724,026 of record JBBGZY010000654.1, on the reverse strand, counting down.
ACCCCACGCCATTTCTTTTATTTTGCCACTTTCTTTTTTTTTTAACCAGCAATTTTTTTTTATTCCATTGTCAACGGGGAAGCCCATTGACAGCTGATGACTCACCGGTTGGTAAAGATGCTGCGGCCGACTTCCCGGCCCCGCTCCTTAACATCCAGCTTATACTGTGCCCTGACTGGGCAAAGCTCTGCCCAATCAGGGCGCAAAATGCACTGTGCAACAACCACCGAACACCTTGCAAATTCGGGTGTTGGACAAACGGGCCAAACAACCAATGTTCAACCCAAACTCATGTTCGGGCTGAACTGTTCACCTAACACTAGTCTGATATATAAATACTGTGAGGGATTAGTTCAGTAGCAGGTTGTGCGGGACTTCCTGGATGAGTCATGGATGGGTGAAAAGGCACAACAAAACAACCTGATCTTGGTGAAACACAAGTGTGGTTTAATTACATGGGCTGTGTTCACAAAGTGCAGTTATCAAAACAGTAAAATAAAACAAAAACAGAAAATAAATCCTGGCCACGTTGGGCGTATAACTAGACACACAGGAACCTAACTACTTGTCCTGGTACAGATTACTGCTGCCCAGATACTTGACTTTCACACAGAATAAAGCAGAGTCCATAGTTACACAAACTTAATCTCACCATACAAGCAAATGGCTGCTCCCCATTCTGTCCTGCACAGAAGTCTGGCTCCAGTGTGGAGCATCATCCTTAAGCAGCCTGGGAGCTTAAGACTGGTTCACACTGTTGTGAAATGGATGTGGGTTTCCCTGCATCCAATTTGCATGTCAGGAGATTGTGACCAGCTCTCTATGGATCTGTTCACACATCTCCGAAGCGGTGCGAATTGCACAAGAGTCCTGTGTGTCTTCTGGTCCGTTTCAGGTCCGTACTGCAGCGTGAACCCAGCTTTATAGAGCCTAGAGTGTTCAATCTGCTATACCTGAGCTGGTTAACCCCTCAGTGAGCCAAACAGGCTCACTACACAGCACAAAAAGGAAAGCAATTTGTATACAACATGAATCTGGGACAAATATATCTCCCATCCTGGACACAACCCATAGTTTTTTTTTGGCTTCCTGTCACAATACATAAGGTGAAAAACTAGATTTGTATACAAAATAGATACTCAAAAACAGCTGCAGAGATCAAAGAGGTCAATAACCTAAATGTAGAGAAGTAGAGCAGTAGAGCAAGGAGGAGAATTTTGTCTCCATGCATTTCTTGAAGCAATGATCTACTAGTTACTCTCAATGTTGGAAGGAAATTTGCCATAAAGGCGTTACTTTGAAGTGAGGCAGTGGCGGAATTATCAGGGTCGCACCAGTCGCATTTGTGACTGGGCCCTTGAGTTCTGCCACTGTGGGGGGGCCTGCCGCCGCCCAGGAGATAGTCATTCACCTGGAGTCCCGGTCGTCCCGCCCATGCTCTACTGCTGCTCCGCCCATCCTCCCCACCCATCCTCTGCTCCCTCACTCACGGAGACAGTCCCGCCCGCTTCGCCCATCCTCTCCGCCCACACAGTCCCCGCCCATCGTCTCTATCCCCGCCCGCTCCGCCCATCTTCTCCGCCCGCACAGTCCCCGCCCATTGTCTCTATCCCCACCCGCTCCGCCCATCTTCTCCGGCCACCCAGTCCCCGCCCATCATCTCTATCCCCGCCCACTCCACCCATCTTCTCCAGCTCCGCCTTCACTTAAGTCCCCGCCCATCTTCTCTGTCACACCTGCACTCACAGGCACAGTCCCCGCCTGCTCCGCCCATCTTTTATGGCTCCGCCTTCACTCACAGGCCCCGTCCATCCTCTCTGCTTGCCCAAGCAAGACGGAGAAAGGAGGGGGACCAAGTGATCTGCAAGTGAGTGGCACCCATCCTTCAATATCAACACTGCCACTGATCCCCCCCACACCACCACTACTGCCACTGATACCCCCCCACACCACCACTACTGCCACTGATACCCCCCACACCACCACTACTGCCACTGATACCCCCCACACCACCACTACTGCCACTGATACCCCCCACACCAGCACTACTGCCACTGATACCCCCCACACCAGCACTACTGCTATTGATACCCCCCACACCAACACTACTGCCACTGATACCCCCCCACACAAACACTACTGCCACTGCCCCCCCCCCCACACCAACACTACTGCCACTGATACCCCCCCACACCACCACTACTGCCACTGATACCCCCCACACCACCACTGATACCCCCCACACCACCACTGAAACCCCCCCACACCACCACTGATAACCCCCCACACCACCACTGCTGCCACTGATACCCCCCACACCACCACTACTGCCACTGATACCCCCCACACCACCACTACTGCCACTGATACCCCCCACACCACCACTACTGCCACTGATATCCCCCACACCACCACTGATACCCCCCCACACCACCGATACCCCCCACACCACCACTGAAACCCCCCCACACCACCACTGATAACCCCCCACACCACCACTGCTGCCACTGATACCCCCCACACCACCACTACTGCCACTGATATCCCCCACACCACCACTACTGCCACTGATACCCCCCACACCACCACTACTGCCACTGATACCCCCCCACACCACCACTACTGCCACTGATACCTACCACACCACCACTACTGCCACTGATACCCCCCACACCTCCACTACTGCCACTGATACCCCCCCACACCACCACTACACTACTGCGACTCATCCCATCCCCCTCCAACCATCACCCTTGCCACTGATCCCACCCGCCACCACCTCTGTCACTCATCCCATTCAACCCTCCCACCACTGATCTCACCCCCCCAACCACAATTCTTGCCACTGATCCCATCAACCCTCATCGCTGCCACTCATCCCATCCCCCCACCACCACCGCTACTACTGATCCCATCCCCACCCAACCACCACCGCTGCCACTGATCCCATCCACCCCACCATTGCCACTCATCCCATTTATCCCTCACCACTGCCACTCATCCCATCCCCCGCCACTGATCCTATCCCTCCCCAACCACCACTGCTGCCACTCATCCCAGGGGCGTAACTACAGGGGAAACAATTGCAAGAGCGCACATGTTGCCCCTGAACACCTGGATGGGGGGCGTTTAGAGGAAAAAATCCCCTCAATTTTCTCCTGCAGCCACTAAAAGTCTGCTTCTCCTCCTCTTTCCCTCTGAAAATGGGGGGATTTGTTACCCCTCCTATCCAGGTCCTGCTGCCCCCGCGATCAGTGGGAAGGGCCCTGGCTGGAGGTCAGGGGGGCCCTCCATGGTTTCTTGCACAAGGGCCCTGAAGGTTCTAGTTACGTGACTGAAGTGAGGTGAAGCCCTGATAGGTACAATGAGGTTGCAATTTTAACCTTAAACCCTGAAAAGTTACAGCAGATGCACTCACAACTGGGGATGAGCTTAAAGTGGAAGTAAAACCTCCTATCGTTTTCACACAAGAAGCTGCCATCTTGGCCTCTGATTAATCTTTAACTGCCATGATGCTGAACATCATTGATCATTTATGACAACAGCCATTGGATGGTTTAACAGTTTGGTTGAGAGCACAACCAATGTGACAGCGGGAATGTAACGTTTTTTGAAACTGGTAAATCGATGGGTTTACTTCAGCTTTAAGGCTGGCTGTTTGGGCTTTTTGGGGGACATCCAAACATTTGCCTGTTCAGTGGGAAATGAATGTCAGATATATCAGTGGTATTACTTCTGCTATTATACATGACAGCTTCCCGCAGTAATAGTTTTTAAGGAAGCCAGTGGGGGCAGGCACTGCCTAGTCCTTAACAACCAGTGATGCCACCGGCCCTGTTCATGCACATAGGAATCCCTGGCCATGTAAGCAATTAAGCCTGGATAGTTAAGAAAAATTGTGGGGTTTCCCCCATAATTCATACCAGGCCCTTTAGGAACCGTAGGGCTGGTATGAATTTCAAGGAGGAACCCATGAAAAAAAAAGAAGCTCCACTCCAAATTTTGCGGTCTTGGGCTTTTTTTTACTTTTTTTGAGTGGAGTACCCTTTAAAAATTCATATCAGACCAGAAGGGTCCAGTATGAATTAAGGGGGAACCCAATGCTATTTGTTTTGTATGTGGTGGTCCCCCATTAACATCTATACCAGAACCTCATCTAGAATAAATGTCTGGTATAAACAGAATGAAGCAGCCCAGAGCTGTTACTTACCTTAGGTTCACACTTCTGCATTTTGTGCGAGCCATGTTTGTGTGGGCACGGCAGCCCATTCAAATGGATTCAAATGAATGGGCTGCTGTGCCTGCATTTCCATAAAAAAAAGGTGCATGAGCCTTTTAATAAATGTGGCCGTAGGGAAATCACATGTTCAAATGGGGGTGGGCAGCGCGGCAATCTCGCCATGTTGCTAGGACATGGCGCGACCCCGATCGTCCCGATTGGCTGGCGTGGCTCTTTAATCATGTGATAGGCTGTGTCCAATCACAGCCGGTCACATGTAAACAAGGAAGTGCCGGTAATCAGCTCTCCTCGCCTCACACTGCCAGAGAATGTGGCGAGGAGAGACGATCAGCGGCATTTCCTCGCAGGGGACAGTAAGAGATGTGATCAGGGCACTGGTGATCAGTGCCCTGATTACATTAGAGCGCCACCTATGACAGCAACCCATGCTAACCAGTGCCAGCAACCAGTGCCAACCAGTGCCAGCAACCAGTGCCAACCAGTGCCAGCAATCAGTGGCCACCAGTGCCGACCAGTGCCAACAATCAGTGCCCACCACAGCCAGAAATCAGTGCCCATTAGTGATGCCAGTCAGTGCTGGCTTTCAGTGCCACTTATCAGTGATGCCTATCAATAACCATCAGTAAAGCCCATCAATGCCACACATTAATACCCATCAGTGCCCATCAGTGCCACCTATCAGCGCCCACCAGTGCCAGGTATCAGGGCCCGTCAGTGCCACTTATCAGTGTCCACCAGTGCCACCTATCAATGCCCTCCAGTGCCACTCATCAGTGCCACCTATCAGTGCCCATAAGTGCCGAATATTAGTGTGTCCTCATCAGTGCCCATAAGTGCCACCTCATCAGTGCCCATCAGTGCAGCCTATTAGTGCATATCAGTGCCGCCTCATCAGCGCACATAAGTGAAGGAGGAAAATTACTTATTTACAAAATTTACTGACAAAAAACGTTCTTTTTTCAACATTTTCGGTCTTGTTTTTTTTTTAGGAAAAAAATAAAAATCCCAGCAATGATTAAATACCACCAAAAGAAAGCTCTATTTGTGTGAAGAAAATTATAAAAAATTCACATGGTTACAGTGTAGCACGCAATTGTCATTCAAATTGTGACAGCGCTGAAAGCTGAAAAATGGCTTGGGCAGGAAGGGGGTGAAAGTGCCCTGTAGATAAGTGGTTAAACACACATTTCTCCTTGTAAGTGTCAGTGTTACTGTAGTAGGTTGTATTGCACAGATGTGCCACTTCACAGGCAGGGTCAGGGCATCCCCCAGGCATGTTATTTAATGGAGTTTTCATTTTTAATATTTCAATTTAACCACTTGCCGACCAGCTCCTGCCAATATGCATCGGCAAAGTGGCACGGGTACGCAAAACAATGTACCCGTATGTCGCAGCTTCATCCGCGGCTAGCAACGCGCACCCGCTGCACGCCGTGGGAGCGTGCCTGTGGGTCCTGTGGACTCGATGTCCGCTGGTAGCCCGTGATCGTGACATGGAGAGGCAGAACGGGGAGATGCCTATGTAAACAAGGCATTTCCCTGTTCTGCCTAGCAACATGATAGGGATCTACTGCTCCCAGTGATCAGGAGCAGTGATCTCTGTCATGTTCTAGTGAGCCCATCCCCCCTACAGTTAGAAAATGCTGAGGGAACACAGTTAACCCTTTGATTGACCCCTAGTGTTTAACCCCTTCCCTGCAAGTGACATTTACACAGTAATCAGTGCATTTTGATAGCACTGATCGCTGTATAAATGCCAATGGTCCCAAAATAGTGTCAAAAGTGTCCGATATGTCCACTGCAATGTCACAGTCACAATAAAAATCGCAGCTCACCGCCATTACTAATAAAAAAAAAAAATAAATAAAAAATAAAAATGTCATAAATCTATCCCCTATTTTGTAGACGTGATAACTTTTGCGCAAACCAATCAATATATGCTTTTTGCGATTTTTTTTTTACCAAAAATATGTAGAAGAATACTGTACATATTGGCGTAAACTGTGGAAGAAATTAGTTTTTTTATATATTTTTTGGCGATATTTATTATAGCAAAAAGTACAAAATATTGCTTTTTTTTCAAAATTGTCGCTTTTTTTGTTTATAGCGCAAAAAATAAAAATCGCAGAGGTGATCAAATACTACCAAAAGAAAGCTCTATTTGTTAAAAAAAAAGGACGTCAATTTTGTTTGGGTACAATGTCGCACGACCACGCAATTGTCTGTTAAAGCGGCGCAGCGCCGTATCACAAAAAAAGGGCTTGGTCAGAAAGAGGGTAAATCCTTCTGGGGCTGAAGTGGTTAAGCATTGATAAAACCATTTCCCACAGCTAAATAAAATTATAATTTTTTTGCTTTGGTACAATTTACCCATGGCAGTGCTCGCACCCCATGCCATTTGTTTGACAACCACTTGCCTATTAGCCTAGAACAGCTTTTTTCAACCAGGGTGCCCAGGCACCCTGGGGTGCCTTGAGGTTTCTTCAGGGTTGCCTTGGGAAAATTCCTAAAAATTGCCCAAAAATGTATACAAGCCAGCAGGTGGATCAAGCCTGCCTTTTAGTTACACAAAGCCACAGGTTTTTATTGTGCACCATTTCAACCTTACAGCCCCCAGCGTCCTCAACAACCAGTGATGTCATCAGTGTTGATAAGAAGGGTGTTGCTCGGCCCCTCTCTGTCAGCACTGGGGTCACATTAGCTGAGTGAGGGAGAGAAACTGAGGGAGAGGAGAAACACTGGAATACTAGTCGCTACCAGTGTGCAAAAGTGTATTTGTTTTTGTTGAATAAATCACTTCTAATGCAGGGTGTCTTACATGTGTCGATGCGGTTAGAATAGTTTTTTACATTTTAGAATGGGGTGCCCTGAGACTGTCCATAGTTTTAAAGGGCGCCTTGAGATTGTCCATAGTTTTAGAGGGTGCCTTAAGATTGTCCATAGTTTTAAAGGGTGTCTTGAGATTGTCCATAGTTTTAAAGGGTGCCTTGAGATTGTCCATAGTTTTAGAAGGTGCCTTAAGATTGCCCATAGTTTTAAAAGGTGCCTTGAGATTGTCCATAGTTTTAAAGGGTGCCTTGAGATTGTCCATAGTTTTAAAGGATGCCTTGAGATTGTCCATAGTTTTAAAGGGTGCCTTGAGATTGTCCATAGTTTTAAAGGATGCCTTGAGATTGTCCATAGTTTTAAAGGATGCCTTGAGATTGTCCATAGTTTTAAAGGGTGCCTTGACTGAAAAAAGGTTGAGAAACACTGGCCTAGAAAATGGCCAGAACTCTTTTTTTAGCCTTCGGCTCACTTCAATAGGGTTCAGATTCAGCATCCAAATCACTGATGTAAATAAGTTTTTAGGTATTATTACTGGACAAATCAAAATGTAAATAGGTATTTCATATTTTAAAGTTCAGAAATGGATTTAACAATAAAAAAATACTGTACCTTCTACTGAACCAAACAATAAAAGAAAATTGCATAAATACCTGTCTTGGAGTCCACAGAGAAGTATGGCTGCCCTTGGAGAATACTGTACAACACCCTTGCACTACTTCCATAGGTAGGATCATCTGCATCTGTTGCTGACACTTGGATAATAGAGGTACCTAACAAAAATAGAAAACAGTGACCTTTTTAAATTAGGAGCTGAAAATCTCATTTAGATTCTCCAATAATAAAAAAAAGCTTTCAAAGTTTGCATAATGACAGCAACACTAACTGTTTAACCACCTGTCAGTGGAAGATTAATTGCCAGGCACATCTTCCATTCCACTAATGTATCCCAACAATATAATGAAGAAACAATTCTAAGAGATAAGCAGCACAGGGCTATTAATGTTTCCTTGTCCCTTTACATATTGGATTTACTATTCATAGCCAATATGATCACTGTTTTAGCCACCTGTTCTCTATGCCAAGAATCCCGTTAATTTCACTGCATTACTCTCTGTCTGGTTGTGTTATGAATGTAAATAGTCTTCTATTGTTATTATAATGAAGCTTTCTGCCACATGTCCTATCCTTGAGATACCGGTGACAACTTTACAGCTTCACATGATGAAATGTATGCTGGATGGACCTGCTATTCAGATACGACAATGAATAAAAATTCCTTAAATTCTCTAAAGTTGTTGCATTGTGACTTGTTTAATGCTATGCTTTTAATTTCTCATGGCTAAAGTCGATTTTTAGGACTTTAATTAAACAAAAAATAGCAGTAACATCCAATGTGATTAGTTATAGTGGAGCAATGAGGAAAAAAAGCCTTGAATCCTTAAAGTGATTGTAAACGATCACCTTGTAACGCAACCCATTACGTTTAAAATAGAAATGAAAGGCAAAACATTTTTGTATAGAGATAAAAAAAGACATTATTAAATACCTTTTTTCCCTTCTTTATAAGTGCTCACATTCACTCTGTTCTGGGCTGCATAATAGCTGCGGGGAGGAGAAGCAGCAGCACACTGAGCTTGCCAAAGAATGGCTATGCAGCATGGGCATGTCAGGACAAGTCTGATCATTGGAGGAGAGCACACTGAGTTCCCAGCATAGCTAGAGAACTGACCACGTTGTGCTCTCTTTCTTAGTGGTCAGTTTTTAATAGGAAAGCAAGGGGACTGGCAGGAACACCAGGGATTTCATACAAAGGAAGCAATACAAAGAGAACAGGAGACTTTCTCATACAAATACATGGTAAAGCAGGCACAGATTAGAAATATGAAATATTGGGGTAACAAACGCCTTAAGTTTGACCCTATTTTCAAACATTCAGAATGGCTTTTATTTATTAATATTCTGTTGAAATTTTCCAATTAACAAAGTTTCAAAACTGAAATTTACACAAACATGCATGGGCCATGTTGTAAAAATAAGGGAGGAAGTTATAGTATATTTCACTGAACCTGGGTGATAGGTGATACCTATAATTTATTTACAGATCATTTATAAATATTTTTTTGTCTAGTATTATTTGCCAACCATTCACTGTCTTTTTTATTACCACCCAATACCCATTGCTATACAGTATGTGTCTAATTTTTAAGGTCAAGTTGCTGAACAGATTTATATACTTTAAAGTGGTTCTAAAGTCAATATAGTTTTTTTTTTACCTTATCAAATCCCATCTGTAAACGCTTACCTGACTCCTCTCCCAATCCAATGCTGTTCTGGCTCCAGCACACCTCTGCTCTCTCTTTTCATGGTCTCACAGGAGGCACTGAGAGCAGCGGAAGCCATAGGCTATCAACCTCCTGTGAAGAAGGAGTGGGGCATGGCTTACCTGCACTGTGGGGTTGATTTACTAAAAGTGGAGAGTACAAAATCTGGTGGAGTTGTGCATGGTAGCCAATCGGCTTCTAATTTCAACTTGTTCAATTAAGACAAAAAAAAAAACTTGGAAGCTGATTGGTTTCTTTGCAGAGCTGCACCATATTTTGTACTCTCCAGTATAAGTAAATCAACCGCCGTGTGTCTCTATGGACACACAAGCCTGAATCAGGAACACATGCATACGGGTGCCCCATAGCACATTGCTTGCAAAAGGGGCACTCAGAAAAAGAAGGAGCAGACAGTGCCAGCAGGGGACCGCATAGGGACTGCATAAGGTATGGGATCGGTATGTGGAATATTTTGTTGCATAGAGCAAGTAAGTATAATCTCTTTTTTGTTTAAGGACAAAATAAAATTTAACTTTAGTATCACTTTAAATGCTGCTCTCTTTCTTTGAATGTGCATAAACTTCAATTTTTTAATAGTGCATCATTATACATGTGGTACATCAAAATAGAAAACAAAATCAAATACAAAGTGCAAACAATACCATCAAAAATAATCATGAAAAAGATTTAAAAAAAAGTCCATTATTCCATGATGCAAAAAATACTGTGAAACATAACTGTCAGAAATATCAGTCTTTAATTCCCAGGTTGTAGAAATCAATATAAGTGCAAACCAAGGGTCCTCACTGTGAAAATCCACACCACCTGTGTATTACAAATCAGTTCTTACTAGCAAGCAATGCCCCCCAAAAGAGTGGTCACATAGCCACATATTTAGGTGGTGGTGTTGTCTTTGGTGGCAGGTTATGGTAATAGTAGAAAATATACAAATATATATATGTATATATATGTATAAAAACGGACATTCTGACCGTGTGTAAGCCCCATCGGACTTTTTCTGTCGGCATTTCTGACGAACTCAGATATAGAACATGTTCCAAATCTTTCCGTCGGAAATGCCGATGGAGTTTAGCACGTTGGCAAGTCCGGCCGTGTGTACGCGCCATAAGTAGTTGCGATAATTATCCATTTGCTTACTGGGCACTTAAACCCCCCTCCTGTCCAGACCAATTTTCAGCTTTCAGTGCTGACGCACTTTGAATGACAATTGTGCGGTCATACAACACTGTACCCAAATGACATTTTTATCATTTTTTTCCCCACAAATAGAGCTTTCTTTTGGTGGTATTTGATTACCTCTGCGGTTTTTATTTTTTGTTGAAAAAATTTAAAAAGACCAAATTTTTAAAAATTTAAATTTTTTTTTTTAATGTTTTGTTATACAAAATATACGCTGATGAGGCGGCACTTATGGGCACCGATAGGTGGCAGTGATCGGCACTGATGGGTGGCAGTAATGGGCACTGATCGGCACTGGTTGGTTACACTGATAGGCAGCACTGCTAGGTGGCACTGATTGGCATCACTGGTGGGCATTGATAGGTGGCACTTGTGGGCATTGATAGGTGGCACTCATGGGCATTGATAGGTGGCACTGGTGGGCACTGGAAGGTGGCAATGGCAGGTGGCACTGGCAGGGGGTATTGGTGGGCACTGATGAGGCAGAATTGCCTCTTCCTCCTCAGGACCGATGTCCCTTGAACATAAGCTGGTGATTGGCTTTTTTTTTCTCCTCACGCTAAATAATTACCGAGCTTTTGTTTACATCATGTGATCAGCTGTCATGGGATCGGCCCCTTACTCAGATCTATAATCACCCGAGTCTCAGTGACTCGGTGATCACAGCGCATGCTCCGTGCACCCTGCAGGGTGTGCGTGGGAAGCGTGCAAAGGGAAGGCTGCCATATGACAGCCTCCCGGAAATTCAAGTCTGCGCTGTGGCCGTCATTCAGCTATAGCGCAGACGCCAAGTGGTTATGTACAGTTTTACAAACACATATAAAAGTTGCAAAACTTAGGATTTGTTTTACCCCCCCCCCCCATCATGAAGAGGTTAGAGCTTACAGTAAAATTATTTTGTGCACAGTGAACCATTAAAAGTGTTCTTGTTAAATACTGGCTATATTATATTGGAGGACAGGTGAAGATAATTATTCTTCTCCAAATAACACATAACTAGATTATTCTGTAGGTGAGGTTGATGCTTATTTCCTGATGTTGCTAATCATCTTATCATCCTAGGATATGGTTTTTAATTACTTTCCCATAAATCCGGCTAGGAATGCTAATTAAAATCAATATATTCCCAGCAATTAATAAATGATGCTACAGCTACAATTAGAGATTGCAAAGAGACTAATGTGCACACTTTCCCGCTATGCTGTTCTAGCACTTTCTACACAACGGTATTTGGGATGGAATCACTCCAAAGGGTTGACTTACCAAAGAAGCATTTTGTCTTATCTCAGCCAGCCTTTGTTTATTTGAAACATCCAATCAATCGCAGGACAATTATGAAATGACATTTCTACTCTAGTAATATGATGTTTAAAACAAATATTTTCCAAAAGTGTACACAGTATGAAAATTGTTACTTTAACTATTCAAACCCATAGAGTCTGCGTTTTTAAGAGATCAGTCCGCAGTTTTTGGTAGATGTTGGGGAAATCAACTACCAAGTGGTTATTGGAGGGGTTCAATTTCAATTTCTGCAAATCCTTATTGTTGATGTATGTATATATTTTTTTCAGACAGTGCACCTTAGTATGCAGCTGCTGTATAGTACTCCTACTGAAATGGAAGCATAGCAAACAGTTCAACCCAAGCTGTATCTCAATAGGAAGATACACCATAAGGAGCCTTTTCACACTTTTGATTCAGCTAAACCTCATTTACTCTATTATACTTGAATAAAAGTGAGAGGTAGCTTATATGAATCAGATTCTTTAGTTAGAGTGCACATATTTCAAATACTCATTAGAAAAGAAATTATATTTAGGAACCTGACACTAAAAGATGTTGAAATGTTGTAAAAATAAACCCAGGACAGCTTTGTGAATATTGAAGTCTTTTTAGAATTAATATTTTATGTAACCAGGTGCTTGACTAAGAATGGAAAGTGAGAGAAACACTGGCTGCAGCCGCTCTCTGTGCCTGTGGTATTAAAGCGGTCAACAGCTGTATCAGTAAGAGAAGGGAGCTGCTGTGCAGGAAGAGTTCAATAGACTGAGTCAGGCAGCATTGCACTGTGGGAACTGTAGTCCAGAGAGGGAGGGACTCTACTGTAATCAAAAGCTTTTGAACTGCATTTCCCAGAGGGGGGTTGCCAGAAGGAGGGGGAAGAGCTGCATTTTCTCAATCTGCACACATGTGTGCACCATTACTGCTGCAAGTCAGCCTTGGGAGCACTGAGTTTGGAAAAGCTGGCAGCCAAAGTCACCTGCGTTACAGCACAGAGAGTGGACTAATCGCTGTGTATGACTGGATGGTGAGCTGCAAAGTCACTGGGACTGGTGTGCTGCTGCTTTTGGGATTTACTATCTGCTGATGGAGAGAGCCTTTTAGGAACTGACCATACAGCCATATAATATTCTTATTGCTGCCTGCAGGCTTGACTGGGGCAATTCTCATGTGCATGAATGATAAAACTGGGCCTCAGCACTAGTTGGCTGAAGAGTTAGGATTAAGGACTCTCCTTTTACAGCTGCTACAGATAGACCTTCACCTATTGCTTATGCTAAGAGGTACCGCTCAGGGGACATTTCACCATATCCTAGCCATTCTCCTAGGGTGCATTCTAGACTAGTTAAAGGTGTTATTATTCACATTGCAGTTAATGCTTATATGCACTGTTTATTGCTAATGTTTCTGCTTCTTGAGTTAATCTCAGTCTACTGGTACAGCACTCTTATCTAAGTTACCTTGGCATAGTAATTATACTGTGTCTGAACTACCTTATGTGTATTCATTTATGCTGAAACCACCATTTATTCTAACCCGTACCAATACATTCAGCTCATTCACCACTAAAAGGTCTTGTGTCTATTTGCTGGTGCTAAATCACCGCCAAGATAAATATATCTATACAGTAAAACCTCGGATTGCGAGTAAAACGGTTTAGGAGCGTTTCGCAATACGAGCTGTTTTTTCTTTTTAAATCCTGACTCCATTTTCGAGCGTTGTCTCACAAGACAGGCAGGATTCAAGCCTCTGGGGTGTGCAGTACCACATGTGGCCAGAGATGCGGGGGCATCGTTGATGATCGGAATCACTCGGAGCCACCCCGAGACACTCGGGGACGAGCGTCTCAGAGTGGTCTCCGAGCTTCTCAAAGTGTTTCCGAGTGTCTCTAGGGCCCCTCCTCTTCTGGCCACATGCAGTACTGCATACACTAGCAGTGACACTGGAACAAATTATCTGAGTTTCCATTGATTCCTTTGGGGAAACTCACTTTGATATACTGTACGAGTGCTTTGGATTACAAGCATGCTTCTGGAATGGATTATGCGTGTAATCCAAGGTACTACTGTACTCCTTAATTCTTATAAGTGCTTGCAGTAACTTTCATTCAACCAAGTGTGTCAGAGGGGCTGAGGTTGTTCTTGGAGTTATGGTATGGTACATAACAGAGAATCCAAATTACCAAGCGGCTCCTGTGGGGGTAGCACTATATTCACATAAAGTAAACTAGAAAAAAATTGATTTAATTTGGCTTTAAACAAAGCAATACAGTTCTATTTTGAAGAGTTTATACAATGATTACACATTGGGGTAAACTATTGTCTATGTACTATATGGATAAAAGCTTTAACCTTTTAAGAATGTGTTCTTACATATTGGCTATAAATAGACTTTGAGGTAATGTCTTAAATTTTTCTCATATGGATCTTATTGGTAGAGAAAAATATTTGCTGGTACATACATTGTAGTTGATATAATCAGTGGTATCCCTGTTTTCAAACGGAAGACAGACAAAATGGATTCCACTATAAACATGACTGTTTTTTTTTTTTTTACAAAGTCTCTCCCCCCTTACAGGGGTCTCCTCTAGCAGCACTGGATCCAGGAACTCTGCACCCTACTGCTCAGGCCTCAGACTATTTATGGACTTTCTCACCACAAACTTGGCTACACCTTCCCAGGGATTGGCTAGAGTCCCATAAATATATTAACAATAATACTGGGAGTACCAAGGGGGTACAGCTCTAAGAAGAAGCTTCTGAAGACACCCTGGGGGAGGGGGCGAAACGTGTCAAGCAGCTCGAGGATAGTGCCGTCAATATGAGAGTTGGAATGCATGCCACGGCAGCGATCCCTAACCACATACATGCTTGAACTTTTCTACATTTTTGTTTGTGTATTTGCTTTTAACATTTTAATAAATTAAAACAGTATCACGCTATGAATATCTCTCTTTTTATTGGACCATACACCATCAACATACTGAAGGCCTGTTAACCAAAGGATAAGGAAGGAGTCATAACCATTCATTTGCTAAGGGCACGCATTATGCTGTTTTGAATCATATTGCTGGTGAGTGGGGGATTTAGGAGGGGAGCATGGAGTGGCTTCTTGGATTTTCACCACAAAGAGCCTTCAAAACTAGCACTTTGTTTGGACTGATGGACTTTCTTTCTATTATTGAATGCACTAGCACTATGGAAGCAGCGCTGAGTTTAATTAAATGTTTGTGGATATCCATTTAATAGCCATAGATCTATAAACAGAATCAGCCACTCGGACAATACCAATGTTAATTAGTCCATATACCGTATATACTCGAGTATAAGTCGAATTTTTCAGCCCATTTTTTTGGGCTGAAAGTGTCCCTTCGACTTATACTCGAGTCACCGCCG
The DNA here is from genome assembly GCA_037952925.1 of Lithobates clamitans. NCBI lineage: Eukaryota > Metazoa > Chordata > Amphibia > Anura > Ranidae > Lithobates > Lithobates clamitans. The sequence continues at coordinate 1,708,760 of JBBGZY010000654.1, read as the reverse complement.
TCTGTCTGCATGATCAGCGTGTCATGCAGGCAGACGGCGGCCGGCGTGTGATGATAGTGTTCGGCAGCTATTCCAGCTTTCAAAAGCCGCGCCTCCTGCTCATCTGTGATAGGCTGAACAGCTGTCAGTGTACAGCCTATCACGGACATTCTCTCATCCTCGTCCGTGGTATGAGAATGAGAGAATGTCCGTGATAGGCAGTCAGCGGTCAGCCTATCACAGACGAGGAGGAGGCGCGGCTTTTGAACTGTGGAATGGCCGCCGAACACTATCATCACATGCCAGCCGCCGCTTGAGGATGGAGATCGCCACAGGGAGGATGGAGATCGCCACAGGGAGGCTGGAGATCTCCACAGGGAGGCTGCACAGGACACAGGTAGGCTGCACATGCACACAGGACACATGCACACAGGACATGTACAGGACACATGCACACAGGGACACAGAAACACAGGACACACATGTACAGGACACACATGTACAGGACACACATGTACAGGACAGGACACAGGACACATGCAAAGGGTACAGGTAGGCTGCACAGGACACAGGGAGGCAGGCAGCTGCAGATGGGCATTGTTGACCCTCTGCATTTCTCACCCTCGTCTTATACTCGGGTCAATACATTTTTCCCAGTTTTTTGTGGTAAATTAGGGGTCTCGACTTATACTCGGAACGACTTATACTCGAGTATATACGGTAGGTCAAAAGCTTGGCAGATGAATGGGAAATGGGAGACAGATAAACGGTTCATATAGCACAGTGAAAGCGCAGCATAGTAGAAAGGTAATGCCTTAACGTAACAGCATATGTTCCATCTGTCCCAGCAGTCCCAAACGTTAGGACAAAAGAAGGGAATCCTCATATCCAACTATATCACTGTCCAAAGGTTCTCACCATTCCAGCGCTAGTGTATCCTCTCTGTCTAATTTGTGTTTCCTTCTTTCACTTCATAGCCATCTGCTATCCATAGTTTAGTCAGGGGCTTTCCGTTTCAATCTAGTCATGCTTTGCTTCGCCTAGGCTAATCCTCCATAGGGTGCAGGGTCAGCAGGGTGACTAGATAGAGGTTGCTGATGTGGACGGGGCCCTGGCTCGTTAACGCTGCATACGTCAATATGTTTCACTCACGTGACCGTGAGCTTCAGTAGGAATAACAGGATGTGCACTCCATGGCTTTTAAAGGGACAGCAGACCCAATTCATGATACTGGCCAGCAGGGGCATCCCAGTTTTTAAACAGACATCAGAACAAGCTTAAAGCATATTAAAAATAGAAAGTGTGTCTAGCCTCCTCCTCAATAACTGCACAAGGGGGATAATATTATTGAACAGTGGACCTATCTTTTAATCCTAATCACTCTAACTTTACATGTCAGACTCGGATAGCTCAGCACCGGGGGAGATATTTACACATAGCCGAATATGGTGACTGGCATTTCACAAGTTACCCAAAATTTATTAGGGGGTTCAAGGTTCCTGGAAAACTTTTAGGCTTATCCCTGTATTAAGCCCTTTGGGAGCCTCATAAGTATTCAGGCTGTCCACTCTTCTTCCTCGCACTATAATTCTAGAATCCTCTGGAATACAGGAAAAAGTAATTAAAGCAGCGGCTGTGAGACACTAGGCTGGCCTAAACAATTAACCCCTGCTCCGCTGATTACAGAAGAGCTAACTAAATTTACCTAACAGCCAACCCTACTCTAGGAGGGAGCTACATGTATATTATAGCTTTGTATAGTTTTAAGCGTTTTTCTGCTTTCTAATTTTGGCAGAAACCGCTTGGGTTCTTGCCACTCTTGTAATTGTTGTGTTTTTGAAGGGTACTAAAGCAACACTCAATAAACTTTAAGGTGTAAGAAATCCAATTTTTTTTTATTTGTCAAAAAATAAGTACGAACATTCAACATGTTTTAGGGGTTTAGGTGAACCCTTTTCTTTAGGGCCACAGAAGTATACCAAGAATAAAAAAAAATGATGAGACATGCCTGAAATATTGTAAGTACAGATAAAACTGTTCTCTGACGTAGAGTATTAACCTACTTTATGTTAAAAGTGAGAACATTTCCATTGCAAAAAAAGGCTGATTATATACCTCTATAGTCTCCATAGTCATCTATACATTGCTTACATGTACTGTATATTATGTGTGCAATAAAATATGATGAATTGGGATGTGTTGGTTGTAAATGTTAAGTTTGTTGGACAATCAGAAAAATGTTCCTAAACCCACATTCAGTTCTTTATGCATCCATAAATCCACCATTCACATATATGTAACTATGACACCCACCAACACCCAAGCTACATTTGAAAAGAGACTGTGGGGTTGATAAGCTGTTCATTGTCCAAGGGAATTTACTGAATGCGGTGAAGTTTAACTTTGCACAAAATACACAACAGTGTAATTAAAAAAAACAAAAAACACTTTGCTTGCACATGATGGGTTGATGGAAGTCAACAGAGCTTCACCTCATTCACTAAGCTCTGGAGCAAATTCCCTTGCCAATTGCAACTTCCCTTGCAAAGTGAACAGCCTATTTGCCTTTAGTAAATCAACCCCTTTATCTATGACAGTCCCTTAAGAATTGAGCAGATGAAGAAAATAACTCCTGCACAAAAGGTTCCATCTTTGAAACCCAAATCTGAGTTCATATCCAGTCTTGCACCCACTAAACATCTACAAAGACTTGAATTAATTCCTGTTCTTGAATACACCTGTATTTAGCAAGTTTGGATTTTTTTTACACAATATAGCCCTAGTACAGAAACTATAAAATTGTTAAATCTGTGGCTAAAACATGAAGAAGTTGTACAAATATTTATAAATATAAGTACTATATAATATATATAAAGAAGCTTATTGTTTATATACATACCAACTGGGGACATTTCTGGTACAGAAGCTGTGTATGGTCCATCAAGGAATTTGGGTTCATTGTCATTAATATCTTGAATTTTAATGATAAATTCTGATTCTGGCTCCATAGGCCTTTCAGTCCTTCTGTCCAGAGCCTGGGCTCTGAGAGTATATTGGGCCCTCTCTTCCCGATCCAGTCGCTGTATTGCATGAATGTCACCTGTAGTGTCATCAATAGTAAACATGGTTCCTGCCCCATCACCAGTCAGAATATATTTTATTGAGCCATCACCTTCATCCATGTCTGAGTGAAGCTAAAAAAAAAAAAAAATTCAGTCAACTTAAAGCAAACCTGTATTTTTCCAAGACTAGGCAATATAACATGCTCATTTTACAGGAGGCATTATACGCATCCTTTACTTCCAATACTTGGAGAAGTACTTCTAGGCAAGGAAGTAAATGTAAAATATTCCCCTGGCTCCCTACAATGCTTTGTTTAGGGCCTAAACAGCTATTTTCCAGGGCTAAGTGCTGTCATATGGCAGCAGTGGGGTAGAGTGAATAGCTTTCTATATGTTTCACCTTCAGAAGCCAGAAAGGTAAAACTTACACAAGACATTGGAATTCTCTTCTAGATGGTAAGGTTAGTGGAATAACATGGGAATGGTGTTTGGGCTGTTTGCTGTAACTCCCTTAAAGCTGAAATTTTAGTTTGCTTAGTATAGGAAAAATAAAGGTGAAGAACATTACATACTTTTCATTGCCTATAAAGATTATAGTATTTCAAGGTCAAATTATAGCAAACTACATAAACACCAGTTGTCTAAGTGACCATAGATATTTTGTGGTGACTAGACACCAGGAAACATTTGACTGCAGTGATCTTGTCACATACATCCAGAAAAGTGTTCTGTAAATATTCAGTAAATAATGCATTTTAGTAAAAAGTAGTTGCCCAGCAATACAGTGGCTATACAAAGAGGAAACAGTGGTAACTGCATAGACTAGGTCTTCTTGGGGCGATGTGCCTGTTTTTTGGGGGGTTTTGTTTGCTATGGGGGAGTGGTTCACACTAAATAAGTAAACCTTGAAATGTATCATTTAATTAACTTTCATTAAAGTAGTATTAAACCCAAAATGTAATATATTGTAGCTTACAAATCATTAGAAAGGGTGGGTGCATTTGTTTTTTTTTGTTTTTAGTTTTTTCCCCCCTCTATTTTCACCTAGTGATCTGACACAATACACTAACAAATTGAAGCCAATTCCCAGCTAACACGTAATAAGCAGTTACAGTTTTGTCCTTTTGGGATACAAGATTTCCATAAATAAATCAGATCCTTGTGAGCAGCCCTGTCAGTGGTAAATGGTTTATTGCATCTCTGTAACTGATACATTCTGCAGGAGAGCTTGGTCTGCTAAAAAATAACAGACTTACTAATTTGATCACCATATACAAATAGAAACAATAAATCCCAATGCAGCCATCACATCTAATGCCCCGTACACACGGTCGGACATTGATCGGAAATTCCAACAACAAAATCCATGGATTTTTTCCGAAGGATGTTGGCTCAAACTTGTCTTGCATACACACGGTCGCACGTAGTTGTTTGAAAATCCGATCGTTCTGACTGCGGTGACGTAAAACACGTACGTCGGGACTATAAACGGGGCAATAGCCAATAGCTTTCATCTCTTAATTTATTCTGAGCATGCATGGCACTTTGTCCGTCGGATTTGGCTACACAGGATCCGAATTTAAAGGATCGGATTTTGTTGTCGGAAAATTTTATAGCCTGCTTTCAAACTTTGTGTGCCGGAAATTCCGATGGAAAAAGTCCGATGGAGCCCACACACGGTCGGAATTTCCGACAACAAGCTCCAATCGCACATATTCCGTCGGAAAGTGCGACCGTGTGTTCAGGGCATAAGGGTTGGTAAGTTGCAATACAATAAATGTTTGCTTTTGGGTTTATTACTGCTTTAAATTTAGCATTGAAGACTGTTGATTTTTTTTTTATTGTGATAAAAACATACATTTTTAGGTGTTTGTCTAGATGGGTAAACCATGTTCTGCTTGTCATACGCTTCTTTATTCTGACTTGTAAAGTACATGTTTTTGGAGAAGATTTACCTGTGTAAAAAATCAGGGATTATCCAGGCACTACAAAATGCTCATACAACAGCAGTAGCATTCAAAATACGATTTATGAAATTAGGCCTGCACAGAAAGGGCTCCTATATTGTTTTTGCACTAAAAAAGGAGCAGCAGGTGCAAAGATGAGGCCTACGCTATTTTTTTTTCTTAATTCACTCTAAGTAGTCACTTGAAAATACACAGTGAACAATGATCCCTTGTGTGGTGTGTGGCTTATTAAGTGATGGTTTTAATTAGTCTGTTGTAATGATTAAGATCCAATTCTAAACAAGTCAGTAAGAAACAAGTAGATTTCCATCATTAATTTATGCACTAAGAAAAAAAAAATCACAGCTTTCTCAACGTAAGCTAACAAATAAATCCTTCTCTGCAGGAAGAACCTTCATTATTACAAGAGGAAGTACACTGCCATTTCACGCGTTTAAAATTAGCATGATAGTAATTAGGAACTGTCACAAGCAAATAGCCTGGAACTATACTGACTGCATACCATAACATAACATACAAGTTTATAGTATAATGACGTCAGTGCCCCATTGGAGCAAAACTAACAACTAAATATATATTTTGCATGGTTAAAGGAGAACGACAGTCACAACCAATTTCTAACAGTACAGTATGTAAGCCATAAACCTAGATCTTACTGTACCTGTGTCAGCATTTGTCTTTCAATTCAGTTGCTGACATAAAAGCTAATAAACAATATCACATTTTGGTTTTCTATAAATCCAATGTGTAACGTTTGGATCACAGCCTGTGCTTAGGATCCCACTACTGTTGTCCTGGACAAGCACATATTTCAGGTATGAGCAGAAAGGAAGACCTACCTATATTCAGTGTAGGTAGATGGCAGACGGGCTGGAGTTTTAAAACTTCAAACTAGAGTCTTCTTGCTCTTGCATTTATAAAGTGCATTGTGGCACATTACCACATGCACACTAATGTGCTGGATTTTTTTTGCATTAAAGCAGTCCATGTATTTTGTATCCAATGCACCACAAAACAAAAAAAGGCATGATCCTTGTTTCAGTGCATTGCACTATAACACATCCATCTGTGCGTTGCATGTTTCCCATGCGTGCACTGAGTGTGCTGTTTGGCACATGCCTCGGGGTGCATTTGCAGGGTCCATTGGGGTGCCATTTAACCACATATGGACCGGAAGGATTTGCCCGCTTAATGACCAGGCCATTTTTTTGCGATACGGCACTGTGTCACTTTAACTGACAATTGCGCGGTCGTGCAAAGCTGTACCCAAAAAAAAATTATGTCCTTTTTTTCCACAAATAGAGTTATCTTTTGGTGGTATTTGATCATCTCTGCGGTTTTTATTTTTTGCGCTATAAACAAAAAAAGAGTGACAGTTTGAAAAAACAAAAACAATATTTTTTACTTTTTGCTATAATAATTATTAGAATAATTATTATAATAATAATAATAAAAAAAAAATGTCTTCCTCAGTTAATGCCAATACATATTCTTCTTGGTAAAAAAATTAGCAATAAGCATATATTGATTAGATGGTGCAAAAGTTATAGCGTCTACAAAATAGGGGATAGATTTATGGCATATTTTCTTTTTTTTTTTTACTAGTAATGGCGGTGATCAGCGATTTTTAGCGGGATTGCAACATTGCGGCGGACAGATTGGACACTTTTGACACTGTTTTGGGACCATTGACATTTAGACAGCGATCAGAGCTAAAAATAGCCACTGATTACTGTATAAATGTCATTGCAGGGAAGGGGTTAACACTAAGGGCGATCAAGGGGTTAAATGTGTGTCCTAGGGAGTGTTTCTAACTGTGGGGGGGGGGTGGGACTGCCAGGAGGAGGAGGAGGAGAGCGATCGCTGTTCATAAGCAGTATGAACAGAAGATCTGTCTCCTCTCTCCTGACAGAATGGAGATTTGTCTCCGTACTGTCTCTCTCAGGAGCGATCGCGGGTGCCTGGCGGACACCGCGGCCACCGGCATCGGCTCCGTCGTCGCCGCTCCCTAGTGCTCTTAAAGCGGCCGACGTACAGCTACCGCGATTCACCCAGATGAGCCAACCTTCCACAGTACAACTACGGTGGCTGGTCCTTAACTGGTTAAATCGAATGACAACACAGCTCACTGCTCCACCAATCATATGTTGCCGTGCATTGTAGTAATGCAAGTGTGAAGCCAGCCTTAATGAGTAAGTCCACTTTTGTTGTGAAAAAACATTCCCCTCTGGGTGATCTATGAACATTCCAGGATTTTAACAAACTTTGTTGCAGATTCCTCCCTTTTGTTATTCTGAAGAAATCACTGTGCGTTTGTCTGTGTCCATGTAAGAAGTGAATCTAGTGGGCGTGGTTTCTCAATTATCCCAATCAGCTGCTGCACTTGCAGGGCTCTAATGAGGAAAACTGTAGGGTCTGCTTCCTTTCAAAATGCTCAGATGTGAACAGGGGCCATTTAAATGAATGGGATTTTGCTTGTTAGGCATTTTTCAGGTGTTTTTTCAGGGCGTTTTACGAGCATTTTACGAGCTGAAAATGCTCAGGTGTGAATGCAGCCTCACACCTGAGCATTTTCAGCGCGAAAACACTCGTAAAATGCCAGAAAAAAACACCCAAAAATGGCCAACAAGCAAAATCCCATTGATTTAAATGGCCCCTGTTCATATCTGAGCATTTTGAAGCCTAAAGCAAAACGCCTGAAGCTCAAAAAAGTACATGAGCTTCTTTTTGGGCAGATTACAGGCATTTTTCTGCTTTTTACATTAGTGACCTTTTGACCTGTGCAAAATAGTGGCAAAAACGCAGCAAAAAAAAGGTATAAATCGTGGCAAAATCGCGGTAAAAACACGCTTTAGTGCAGACTTTTGGGAAAATCAGTGAGCCAATCACACAAGCAGGAAATTATGTTTCTGGGGGGCGTCCTGTACACATTCTGTGTACAGAACACCTCCAGGTAACCATACTGCAATGTATTTTCAGAAAATTACAGAGCTGCAGATTGAAAAGGAAAGGTAATTTTTAATAACATTCAATTACAATATGACTTGTGTTGCAATTGTATAGGCTATACTATTTTTTTTTTGTTTGTTATTTTTTTTCCCATGAAAGCGGAGTTACCCTTTAACCACTTCAGCCCAGGAAGATTTACCCCCCTTCATGACAAGGCCATTTTTTGCAATACGTCACTGTGTATATTTAACTGATAATTGTGTCGTTGTGTAGCACTGTATCCAAATAAAAGTGTTGTCCTTTTTTTCCCCACAAATAGAGCTTTCTTTTGGTGGTATTTGATCACCTCTGTGGTTTTTATTTTTTGCGTTATAAACAAAACATAGCGACAATTTTGAAAAAAAAAGCAATATTTTTTACTTCACACTATAAAACATACAAAATAATTTTTTTTTAAAAAGATCAAGATCAAGCTCACTTCTGCATAGAAACCAATGAGCTTCTAACCCCAGATTGTTCAATTAAGCTTTGGCAATAAAACCTGGTAGCTCATTGGTTTCTATGAAGAAGTGAGCCTGATTTTGCACTTTCCAGCTTTAGTAAATAAACCCAATTGTGTACTTAACTACTTCAGATCCGCGCTATAGCCGAATGACGGCTACACCGTGGACCTGCTTTGCTGGGAGGACGTCTATTGACGTCCTCCCGTGCCCGAGTGGCCTGCGCGCCCCCTTCAGGCTGCTCGCGGTGCACTCTGTGATCAGCGAGTCTATGAGACTCGCTGGATCACAGATCGGAGTAAGGGGTCGATCCCGACCCTTTACCACGTGATCAGCTGTCAGCCAATGACAGCTGATCATGTGATGTCAACAGAGCCGGTAATCGGCTATTTTTTCTCCTTGCGCTGACAGCGTGAGGAGAAAAAAAAAGCCAATCACCGGCGGCTGTGAGAGGGACATCAGTCACCATCATCGATCAGTGCCACCTATCAGTGCCCATCAGTGTTACCTACCAGTGCCCATCAGTGCTGCCCATCAGTGCCGCCTATCAGTGCCACCTATCAGTGCCCATCAGTGCCATCTATCAGTGGCACCTATCAATGCCCATCAGTGCCACCCATCAGTGCCACCCATCCGTTCCACCCATCCGTGCCACCCATCAGTGCCACCCATCAGGGCCCATTAGTGCCATCTTATCAGTGGCCATCAGTGCCGCCTTATCTGTGCCCATCAGTACCGCCTTATCTGTCCCCATCAGTGCCACCTTATCTGTGCTTATCAGTGCTGCCTTAACTTTGCCTATCAGTGCCCATCAGTGCAGCGTATCAGTGCTCACTAGTGCAGCCTATCAGTGCTCACCAGTGCCACCTCATCAGTGCATATCAATGAAGGAGAAAAATTATCTGGTTGCAAAATTTTATAACAAACTATTAAACATGTATTTTTTTTCAAAATTTTCCATCTTTTTTTGTTTGTTTAGCAAAAAATAAAAATCCTAGCTGTGATTAAATACCACCAAAAGAAAGCTCTATTTGTGGGAAAAAAATTATAAAAATTTCATTTGGGTACAGTGTTGTATGACCACGCAATTGTCATTCAAAGTGCGTCAGCGCCAAAAGCTGAAAACTAGTCTGGGCAGGAAGGGGGTTTAAGTGCCCAGAAAGCAAGTGGTTAAAAGTGGGGTATGCCTGTATTCTGCTACATATTTTTGTTAAAAAAATCCCAATAAGCGTATATTGATTGATATGCGCAAAAGTTATAACGTCTACAAACTATGGGATATTTTTATGGTTTTTCTTTTTTTTTACTAGTAATGGCGGCGATTTTTAGCGGAATTGCGATATTGTGGTAGACAAATTTAACACCTAACTGACAATCTTGACCCTTTTTGAGGACCAGTGACACTAATACAGTGATCTGTGATAAAAAAAATGCATTGTTCTAATGACACTGGCAGGGAAGGGGTTAACATCAGAGGTGATTAAAGGGTTAAGTATGTCCCTAGGGGGTGCTTTCTAACTGTGGGGGAGTTGCTTTGACTGGGTAAAGACAGAGATCCTTGTTCCTGCTTAGAAGAAACACAAGATCTCTATCTTCTGTTCTCACAGAATGGCGATCTGCCTTGTTTACATAGGCAGACCTCCGTTCTGCCTCTCCTCACAACGATCGATGGGTCTCGGCAGACATCGCGTCCGCCGGACCTGCTGAGTTGCTCCTGCTGTGTCCAATCACAGTGGGAGTGGGCCATTGCCACCGCGTGTGCCCCAGATTTCATGCACAAAATCATGTACAAGTACGTGATTTCACGCAGGAGGGCCACCCTGCCGCAGTATATCTGCGTGGGGCAGTCCTTAAGCGGTTAAACAAAGATACTGAAATAAATATAACAAGATGTTAGTTTATTTGATGGTGTTTTAAAACTGAATTCCAGGAATTCAGCCACTTTGTAATATGTGTTGTCTTATTATGAGTTACTGTAAGTCCAACAAGAAGTGCAGGTCACCTAGTGGACTTACTGTATCTCTTTTTTTTTACACCTGACCAGTGGCGTCGCTAGGGGGTGGCTTTTGGGGCTATAGCCCCGAATCTGGGGCCCATAGCCCCGAGTCTCTGCAGGGGTCCCCAAGGGGAGGGGAGGGGAGGCTCTCTGGGGACCCTGATGTAAGTGGGGGGCTCTCTGGGGACCCTGATTTTAAGGCGGAGACTTTCTGGGGACCCTGATGCAAGGGGGAGGCTCTCTGGGGACTCTGATGTAAGGAGGAGGCTCTCTGGGGACCCTGATGTAAGGGGGGCTCTCTGGGGATACACACACACACATATTAGTGTATATACATGTGTATGCCCGCCCAAGCGTATGACATTCTTTACTACGCTGCTATGGGCTCTAGCCCCAGATCTTTTGTAGACCTAGCAACGCCCCTGCACCTGACATTTCTATGGTGCTTCTTGGAGTAAAGCTATCACATACTACCAGACCTCTGACCCTGAACCTTCTGGTATCAGCTCCTGTATCTGCAGGGTCCATCACAGCTTCTATACCTCCTCCTGCCCAGTCACAGAGAGTATTGTCTTATGTGAACCCATTCACAGAATACAAAGCCTTCTGTGAATGGGCAGTAGAGGGGAGGGGCGAGCAGAACACTGTCTACAGCGTGGGTTGGAGGAGGGAAGGAACAACTTAGTATGTCGTGCCACCAACAAGCAAAAAAAAAAAAATTGGGAACCTGGACAGGATGGGTGGCAGGGCAGCATTTACTGGAACCATTTCCTTGTAGTTCCACTCTATAGCTTCTCCTCTCCCTCATGCTGACTTTCAGTTAGGGGGTACTACAGCAGATTGGTTTTAGTAAATGCAACCCCCCGCCTCCCTCCTGTCCAGGTTCCCCTTCCTTCTGCTGCCTGGGCCCCCTTGTGTGCTACCCTGGTCCGTCCCCCTTTGCAGTACCTCCGACTTCCTCTTCTCTCCCTCCCAACGGCTGCTGTGAAGATCCTTTCAGGATGGAGAGTGGGCATGATCGGTAATGATCACCCACTGTGTTCATTCATAACTGAAGCATAGTAAACTTTGTTTATTATGCTTTAATTTTTGAATGAACAAGGAGACTGTGCAGAGCTCTTCCTGTTAATTCATTCTGTACAGCTGAGGCTGCAGAGATGGAGTTTGAGGACAAAGTTCTTATACTTCTTTTTCTGTCTCAAAAGTGAAAAAGACCCCTGATATTTCACCAAAGTCTCCAACAATGCTGTGTAACAAATTTGTGAAAAAAAAATGAAAAATAAGATTCTACTAATTAACAAAAACAAACAAAAAAATATATATATAATGTATATCCACTTGCCAACCACATAACGAGGTTATATGGCAGCAGAGTGGCTCTCCTGCGCCGGATCATGTATCAAGCACTTTTGGGTAGGGGTTAGTTGATCACTGAGGAGAGAGGCCGGACGGTGCTCTGCATATGTAAAGCAGGGAAAGAAAATCCATCACATCCCTTAGTAGAAGCAACACACATAGTACACAAAAACACTGCTTAGACACACACTTAACCCTTTGATCGCCAGAGATATTTAACCCCTACCCAGCCAGTGTCATTAGTACAGTGACAGTGCATATTTTTATCACTGATCACTGTTTTAGTGTCACTGGTTCCCACAAAGCATCAAAAGTGTCAGTTAATGTCTGCCACAATATCGCAGTCCCACTATAACTTGCTGATCGCAGCCATTGCTAGTATAATAAAATTAATTAAATAAATAAATAAATAAAAATTCCAATATATATACCATAGTTTGTAGAAGCTATAACTTTTACACAAAGCAATTAATATATGCTATCAGAGAGTCCTGTATTTCACCTGAGATATCAGAGAGTCCTGTATTTCACCTGAAGTTATTTGTTATTTGTGGGTTTTTCTTTGCATCCCGAACAATGGCAGTCGTGGCTGAAATTTTAGTTGGTCTACCTGACCGTGGTTTGGTTTCAACAGAATCCCTAATTTTCCACTTCTTGATTAGAGTTTGAACACTGCTGAGTGGCATTCTCAATTCATTGTATATCTTTTTATATCCCTTTCCTGTTTTATACAGTACAACTACCTTTTACCGCAGATCCTTTGACAATTCTTTTGCTTTCCCCATGACTCAGAATCCAGAAACATCAGTGTAGCACTGGATGAAAGATGCAAGGATCTGTCAGGAGTCCAGAAACGCATTGACCTTTTATGCACACACTAATTACAAGCAAACAGATCATAGTTGAGAATGGTTACCTTTTATTGCCATTCAAACCCCTGTGTGTCAACTTGTATGCATGTTATCAGGCCAAACTCACCAGGGTATGAAAACTTTTGATCAGGGTCATTTGGGTAGTTTCTGTTGTGATTATGATTTAAAAAGAGTAAACACAGTTGAATGATAATAAATGGCTTCAGCCAAACACTAACTATGAGTGAAAGAAATGTTTTTGTGTTATCATTCATATTCTCTGAAAAATGGGCAAGAAATCATAAATTCTGCCAGGCTATGTAAACTTATGAGCACAACTGTCTATTCATTGACCCCGTCCTCTGCTCTACTGACACCATCCACTGCTCTACTGACATTGTCCACTGCCCTACAGACACCAACCTCTGCCCTTCATACACTGCTCTACTGAATGACACCATCCACTGCCCCACTGACGCCGTCCACTGGTCTACTGACACCGTCCACTGCTTTATTGACACCATCCACTGCTCTACTGACACTGTCCACACATTGTCCACAGCCCTACTGATACTTCCCACTGCTCTACTGACATTTGTTTTATTACATTTTTCTAAGTTTTCCTTGCTATTTAATTAGACCTTGCTAGTTGATAGTTGATCTCGTTGATCTTCACCTCTCAAACGTTGCCTACCCCTGGTCTATAGAGTGTAGTTTTGGATGGACTAGTACATTAGAGTACATGGGCTTTTCATAAATGACTAACAAATTAAAGCCCAAATTCATCTAAACTTTTTTAAGCAATTACAGAAACAGTCTTTTTGCCTCTTGGAATAAAATGTTAACTAAATGAGTGATAGTTGACCAGAGTAAGAACCCCTGCCAATTTGTCTTAACCTCTAACTTTCACTTATGCTGTACATATTGGTCTGAAAAAATAAAGAAATATATCAGCAGGATCACCAGGTCAAAAAACTAAGTTACAGGGGGGACTAAGAAAAAACCCAAAACCAAATACTGCTTTGTTAATGCAAGTGAAAGCCTGCATCATATGTTGTTTATGCTTTTGCCTTTAGAACCTATTTATAGCTAATCTGCGGCAAAGCTATGAATGAAAAAAACAATTACTATACATGTTTAACAAGCATGAAAATAACACTAGAATTGTAAAGATGCGGAACAGTAAATCACTCTGATATTTTACAGTCAGAATGATTTCAATTAGGGTCACCATCTGTCTGGTTGACTTGCAAAACCCAACTCTCTTGCCCTCCCATTTGTGACGCTACAGCTATTCCATTTCAGTCCTCCTACCATCTCAAATGATATCCTTGACGGGCTGTCACTGAGCCTTCTGATCTGCTTTGGCTCTTAGTTTACTTAACAGTATCTCAACCTGGAAGTGCACTCCCGAGCACTGCTAGGAGGACATATTATGCCTTTGGGAGATATTTACCTTAGGAGGAATCAGGGACAGAGTAAAAAACAGAGGCACAAGATTCATCTATCACTCACACCTGGTTATCCCAAAAGAAATTAAGATGGCATGGTCTGTAACACTTCAAAAGTAATGTTCAGAGCCCAGAGAGGAGAAGTCTTTAAGCTATACACCACTGTCTTAACGTTACCTATGTCCCTTCATTACTATTGGGGCAACAATTTGAGTTTCTCTGGCAATAGCTCAGGTTTGCTTTAAATCATACAGACTGCAGGATTTAAGGTGGGTGTGTAGTATACAGAAAGCTGTACCTGCTTGTTTGCTGCTTTTTGTTCCTTGTAGTAAGCATTCAGGATCAAATGACCACATGTATACAGTATGTGTTTAATATATAGAATACCACACGCTGAAATTTTCATTACTTTGTAGTTGAGCAAATTCTCTGATTCCACTAGTAACCTTATTATTTATGCTAAGATCAACCTGTCAGGATCACTTTTATCAGGAAGCTAGCATAAAAATAGCATATTGGCCAACAATTTCCAACCTGGCCAGTAGACATTTGCCCTGACTAAAGTTTTGTCAGATTAAACAATTTACACTGTAACCTGGGCATGTTTTAATCTGAACAGTAACCTTCACACATTAAAGCTAGGTAATAAACATTGCAGTATATGCTACGTATGGATTATCCTGTGTTATGTTAGCCGTAGATGGCTCAAATCCCACTGAACTGGCCAAGATTCGAACCAAGCATGGGCAGGCTAATTGTCCATCAACTTGGATACAACCAGTCTTTCAGATTCTACTTGTGATTATTGCTAGCGGTTGGTATAGCTGCTGGCAATAATCACTGTCTTCTCCCGAAGGGGAAGGCTTCCTTCCGCCCTCCCACCAGGAGAAGACAATGGCTGGGCAGGAGGGATTCTCCTGTCAACACTGTCTGTGTTGATAGGGGAATTGAGCAAATTTCTTTCATGCAACCCATGGTTGCAGGAAAGAAATTCACACCGTGTATGACCTGCCTTAGAGTGCATAAGTCCTTCTACAGTAACATACTGGTATTGAATACTGCATGCTCATTCTGCTTTTAAGGATGTTGCGTGCCTCTGCTTACATTTCAAACAAATTCATTTCTGAATAGCAAAGAACAGTCAGATAATATTTAGCAATGTGCCATATCAATTTATACACAGGGTGTAAAAAAATGTAACAGTAACTGTAGATGGCTCTTCAGCTATTTAGTATTAACCATGGGGTTTTCAATGTTGAATTAACATGAGAAATTCAAATTACACAAAATTACAGTTGTCATTGTTTCATGTAAGTGAAGTATTATACAGATCTGGGTTACTGCAATAGCTAGACCTACTATTTACTATGCTGGGTATAAAAGGACAAAATATATTACAAGGTGCTATTAAAGTGTATTTCCAGCCAAAATATTTTCTAGTTTTGAATAGTGTAGGAAAAATATTTAACGCCTGTCATGTTTTTATGCCTGTCTTTATTCATGCTGGAGAGATTCGCTCTCCATGTTTGCCCTTGTATCCATTGTAACCAGGACATAAAATGACGGAGAATCCAAAATTTGTGACAAGGTGAGGTGAGACAGTCTATAAGTTTCCCTTTGCTTTGGAGAGATGTCCACTTCATTCTGTAGGCAATAGTTCTAAACTTTCAATAGTCTATCTACAAATAAAAAAGTTGCCCTATTGTAAAATTTAGACCAATATTTACTATGCAAGGCATATGAATATATTGATATTGTAAGGTACTACAAATAATGTCTTAATCTGTAGCCAAAACTTTCTTTTGTAGTTATGGTTTACATAAGGATTGGATGTAGGATTTTATGGCTACTTGTTCCCCCAGTGGATGGGGTCACCTTCTGTATTTGTTTTGGTGACCACTCTCATTAAGACCAAGAGTAATCGGAAATCTAAAATTTAACAGTTGTCACTGGAATATGAGATGAAAAGAAATCTTCCAATGGGTACACCTGTTACAATGACAACAGTGACAGAGGGGGTTTCCCTCACTTTGGAAAGATTTCCATTCATTTCTTTGTGTCTCAGGAGGGGGAAATGTCCCTAATAGGTAACAGATACTAATACAAACTTGATTTTTTTTTTTTAAAAGAGAAAAAAATAAAAAAACAGTTTTGGATAGATACACTATTATCTCTTTAGATGTGATAAATGAATTGTGCAGAACATCCATGCTGCCTGCATGGTTGAATACCTAGCATCCTGTTTCTTTTCCATTTTTATGTTGCCTATTTCACATAATTTACTTCTCATGCTATTTTGAGCATCTTACCTTGCCAACATACAGCGGTTCTGTTCCTGTATACTCTTCCAGAACAAAGAACTGGTTCCATACCCAGCTTCTTTTCAGTCGGTGATGTGGGAATGGCTTGTTCTCTGATTTTTCATCCATTTGTTTCATCAGCTGACTTGGAATTCCAAATCCAGCTGCAAAGTCCAGCAGCACCATGTAGTAGATATACAACCCTTGCTGGGCACAGTTCTTCAAATGTCGCATATTTTAAAAGTAATTTTTTAAATTATTTATAAAAAAATAGGAAGAGTAATCCTTGGTGTAAAATAAATAGAAGAAGTAGTAAAAAGATCTTTGATCTTGATTTAGTCTTTGATAGTCGTCTTAACAGCAGATTCCTACACAGTTGAGTAAAGAACAGAAAGTTAATATGGTATTTTCAGTTGGAATAATAATATTTTCTGCTAAAAAATGTAAAGCTTTTTGCAAGGGCAGCATGATATTAAAATATGAACAGTGTGTTTAGGAACAAAGGGATCTCTTATCTTCTTATATACAACAAAGTAGCTATGGATGCAGACACATTGGGGGTTGTAGTTAGTGGGGAGGGTTACTTCACTTTGGCTACTTTGATTACAACAGGGTTCCACTGTATTATTGATTTGCTGTAGTTAACAGCACGCTCTCAAAAATACAGTATTTATGATCTGAGAAGCCTTTTGAAACTGCTGAATATAAGCATTGCCTTCCAGAAAATAGAATACCTACCAAGCAATTTCCAAGGACAGATGCTTTTTTTCTTTTTCTAAATATATATTTGTTGCCACACAGTTGCACACAACAGTTTTTTTTTTTTTTTCTTTTAGGTGGATCTGTATCATTACTGACCTTAATTATTATTTTATGCAGGCGGGGGCATTCAATTGTCATGGTTCTTTTGCACTTTTATAGAAAAGCATAGAGGCGCTGCTAATGTGACATAGACAAAGATTTCAATGGCCAGTTAATCATTATGTGATCCACATGGGAGATTGGAGGTTTGATAGTCACATGCCATTGTGTGATATGTGTGCCGGTCAGACGAACAGATTGTCTTTCTTCAAGCTGAGCGCTCAGTTTAGGTAAAGGAATGTCGACATCCAGTGGAGGGAGCTTTCTCATCAGTCAAGTGGCTTTTGTTGTCATCAAGTCAGATTAGCTGGTGACCTCACTCTGTGCTATTGAGCACAAAAACTTTCTCTTTCACAGTTTTGTGGGGCTTAATGAGGTGGCATTGCACTCAAGTTACTCTGTCAAAACACTCAGAACATCTTTTATAACATTAGGTCTCAAGCTGCTCTGTTTAAAGACCCTCTTCCTCGATTTGCCTTTCTCTCTTATCCCCCTTCCATCTGGCTCCCATAGGCAATTACAGCAACGTTTATTTGTGATTTGGGAACTCTATGACAATACATTTTGTAGCAGCTTTCTACCCTAAATTTATGGTAGCTAGTGAACAGCTGCACGTCTCCAACAAAACATCATGTATACAATTTTCTTTTCCTTTCAATCCTTAAGCATTCAACTGAGCTATAAAAAAACAGAGCATACTAAAGTACAAGTAGGTAAAGCTTTATTTGTTCGATGAAAAGAATCAACACCAGACCCCAAAATGAGAGTGTTAACAACTACAAAATTATATATAAACAATATGATAAAATTACTAATGCAAGAAATAAAAACCTTAATCATCTATCCATCAACATACTTTCTCAATGTTTTCTTCTGTACTGGTACTAAAGAAATCCAATGTGGTTGGTTTACTAAAGGAACAAAGATTGTTAATTTTGCTGTATTTTGACATTGCAAAGTGAATGCCCCTTTAATTTTAGTGAGTGAGGTAAAACTGCATTTACCTCAATATTGTAAAAGCTCGCCGTCCTGTAGTTCATGCAAAGCTGCATACCTACAGTCTACAACCCTGTACTTGTTTTTTGCTTTCCTGTCAGATTTATATGCCGAACTAACATTGATTTACTGTACTCTTAATTCAACAGGAATATGTTATGTGATAACTTGATATGTTGTATTGCCATAATAAAATAATAATTAAAAAAAAATATTGTAAAAAGCATTTTTTTTTACATTTCCCTTGCTCATGATTAGGCACTCAGAGTGTTGAGTGTATTTACTAAACTATATGAACATACAATATGCAAAGTGGACATTCACCCAGCTAAATGAACAGCCTCTACCCCTTTAGTAAAGAACCTTAATGGCTCCATCAACATTTTCTGGCCTTTAAACATAAAAAATATATTACAGGCATTTAAAGATTACGGGCAGCACAGTGGCTAGGTGGCTAGCACTTCCTTCTAGCAGCCCTGGGGTTGCTGGTTTCTATTCCAAACCCTGACTCTACTATGGAGTTTGCATGTTCTCCCTGAGCCTGCGTGGGTTTTTTCCGGATACTCCGGTTTCCTTCCACACTCCAAAGACATGCTGGTAGGTTAATTGGATCCTGTTAAAATTGGCCCTAGTATGTGTATGTATGTATGTAAGTGATTTAGGAACCTAAGATTGTAAGCTCCTCGACGGTAGGGACTGATATTAATGTGCAATATACATGTGAAGCACTGCGTGAATTGAAGGCGCTATATATAAGTACCTGTGATAATAATTATGTTTTGTGAGGCAATGCTTATAACAGATGATATGCCCTTCAGCATCTGTGGGTGCTACAAGAAGGGAGCCCAGAAAAATGGACATCCATCTTGATATACCGGTGCCCATTGTTGAATGGTACTGAGTTTGTGCACATCAATAGTGGCTTTGGAGGTGGTAGAGTTAAGGCAAAGGACATATACAGTATGCAACATATCAGCCTCTCCATAAATTGCAACCCCCTTTTGGGTCCTTTGGCCCCCTTGCTAGTTCAACACAGCACATTATATGCTTAAAAATAGACAAACACGTTGGGAATTTGTATTACCATTTTTCCACATTCTAAACAATTCTAATCGTTCTTGTTTAATGCTTTCATTTAAATGGACCCCATTACTCTTTCACAGCATCCAAGTATAATGTGGCAAAGTTCAACTGAAAGGATGCTTGGACATTTTCACCATTATGTTCACACAAATGAAGCAGTGTTTGGACAACATATAATAGCACAGAACTTGGCTTTCAGTGCAGTGACTTTAAAAATGACCTACTGCATGGAGCTATTCCTTTGATTTAAATGGGCAATCAACTTATTTGCATGTGACAGTGCTGGGATGGGGAATGCATTGTACTGTGAATCTTATCTATTAGTGACTTCTTGTACAGTTCAGCTAGTGAGTTCCCACCCACACGCTGAGTCTTCCTTATACATAGACCTATTGTGGCTGCAGCTCCAAGAGGCCATTCATGACCCCCATATGTCTGAACTGTGTGTTTTATATCAGTGAAGCAGGAAGAGTGCTATAAACAGCAGCCTCCAATTCTAGATCTCTAGTAATTCAAACAGGTAATGTTTACCTTATAATATACTCCTAAAAGCAGCTTCCACTACTGACTGTTTTCATGTGTTCCTCTATATATGCTATATGATTTTTATGGCCTTACATGTAAATTTTTTTTTTTTAATAAGTGCAAACTTAGCTGACAACTGATTTAATCTACATTATATCTTGTTCTGCTTCCTTCCTAATGATTAATTTGTGGTGCCTTACAAGAACATAAATGTGTACATTAAGATATTCATTTTTAAAGTGATACTAAAGTCTCATTTTTTTTTTGTTTAAAAATAACAAACATGTTATACTTACCTTCCTTGTGCATTGGTTTTGCACAGAGCAACCTAGATCCTCCTCTTCTGGGTTGCTTCTGGCCCCTCCCTCCTGCCAAATGCCCCACAGCGAGCACCTTGCTCGGGGGTATGTGAGCTGAGCCGCTGCTCTGTGTGTTCATTCAGACAAGGAGCCACGGCACAGCCCTGCCCCCTCTCTCTCCTTACTGGCTCACTGACTTTGATTGACAGCAGTGGGCGCCGATGGCGCTCACTGCTGTCTTAGCCAATCAGGAGGGAGAGTCCCAGACAGCCGAGTCTCTTGTGCAACATCGCTGGATCGAGATGGGCTCAGGTAAGTATTAAGGGGCTGAGGGGGCCTGCTGAACACAGAAGGTTTTTTTATCTTAATGCATAGAATGCATTAAGATAAAAAAAAAACTTTTGCCTTTAGAACCACTTTAATGTGTATGTCAGGGTAGGAAAAAAATACACATTACATCCATGCAATACATTCTGCAATGTTTTTCATACTGTCTCTGCTGCAATGAAAGCTAAAGCAGTGGGGTCAATTTACTAAAACTGGAGAGTGCAAGATCTGGTGCAGCTGTACATGGTAGCCAATCAGGTTCTAACTTCAGCTTGTACAATTAAGCTTTGACAATAGAACCTGGAAGCTGATTGGTTTCTATGCAGAGCTGCACCAGATTTTGCACTCTCCAGTTTTAGTAAATCAAGCTCATAGTTGTCAGCCTTGTCCAATTACCTTTGTGGAATACACGCTCCCCTATTTGATGAAAATGTAGAAAGGGAAAAAGACTTCTGTAGTTCAGCTATGAAGTAAGTAGCCTAGAATGACAGTGCTGCTTCTCCACTGATACAGTGCAGTGAGTAAGCGTTGCCCTCCTAGGACAGGGACAGTGTTACTAGCAGGATCACCAGGTGAAAACAAAGTATAGAAGCCTAAAAAAAGAAAACAAATACATTTATTACATCTAAGTACTGGTAAGTAGTGTAGTGCAGTGTAGGTTTTCTAGGATTGCAGACAAAATTTCCCTATATTATTTTTTCTAGCTGGCTGGTAAGTGTACTAGAAAAAAAAAAACAGTTTGTTTACTCTGTGCCAAGCCCATATATGTGCACCTTTCTCTAAAAGCTAGTTATAAGTTGGGGTGGTTGATATTTTCGTTTAAAATGTTCATGCATCTATTTTAAAATGTTAATAATGTGCAAAGTCAACTTTTCAGCTGTAGTAGGACAAGGTAAAAATCCTTGTCAATTCTTTTTTTGCTGTCTGTATCCCTTTGGGAAGGCGTTCCTTCACTTCCAGTCCACATGTAACATGAGGTGATAGGAAATGTCTACAAAGTGAGGGTTGTATAGATTATATAATAACAAAGACCGCACACACACTCTCTCAAAATTTTGTCAAGCTTTCAACCACTGCTGTCCTTTCACCATGATACACATAAGTGGAGGGATGCGTGCAAATCTAGGTTGACGTACATTGAGATGTTCTGGGAAATAAAAGTTACCATGGATGGAGTTTAAACTTGCTGGTGTCTACCAAGAAGCTGTAATATACTTATAGTGTAGATGATTAAACTATCAAATTAGAGATTTGGTTGGTCCGGTATAAATTTTTTTGGAGGGGCAATTTTCCTTATAATGTTTCACAAAAACAGTTTGGAAACACAATTCGGAAAATGTATGTTATACAATCCAACCAGGTGAAACAGTGAGATTGCATTGGTTTCGCATTGGCATATAGCTGACATAAGCAAAGGTGGCACATAGTAGTTGAATGTTCACATTGACTAGTAAAGCTGTATTCACTAAACTTAACCATTCATGTGCAAAGGAGAATCGTGTTTCATTATTTAAAATACTCCTGCACATGAATGGGATAATTGAACATACTCTTCCTTTAGTAAATCATCCCCACAGAGATAATTCATGAAATCAATATCAAATTACACTGTTCTAGTTACATGTAATTAACAAGGAATAATTAACTGGTTGTTTGTGTTGGTTGCATTTGGGAAAAAAGTCACACTTAAGTAAATCCAATGCACGTCTAATAAAAGTTGACAGGCAATACCACAGGCGTTATACATTTTGCTGGGCTCATTGTTATTCACTTAAAGACAATGAAGTGATATTCAGGACAAGATCTAAAAAAAAAAAAAAAAACTTGCTTTTGTTGTGCAAATTTGGCCAGTGGATATAGATAATAATGGTGTGGATTAGTTTATTGTACAATGTTTTAAAAAACTGAGAACATGTTCTGGTGTTCATTGAACCCTTGACCTTATCTGGAGGGCTGAATAGAACATATTATTCCTCCCAACACAATGTGGTGTTTATAGTAAACCAGTGGGTGTTGAGGTCTGGCTATTTCTTTATAGGTATTTCTTTATAAAATTTGGAGAAACAAAAAAAAAAATTACATAGATCAAAAACTTTGCACTTTTTAAGAGTCTGATTTCCAACACCCATAGCTTGATATACACCACAGGAAAATTAGTAAGGGCAAAGTAAACTAAAAAATAGAATCGCGTGTATTCGTTGTTGTGTTTAAAAGTAAAAAGGTAGGAAAACTAGTAACAGTCAAGCAAAGATGCATGGAGTGTCTTTATGACAGTAAATAACAATGAAAAAAGATTTTTAAAACATTTGGAAAACTAGTGAGAGCAAATGAAAAAGAGAATGTGTTAATGTGCATTTGGTGGGTACATTTTGCAAACTGCATGTTCAGGCTGCAAAGTAAATATTAGTGGATAAGGTAAAGCTGTAATCACTTTAAAGGGGAGTTCCACCCAACAATGGAACTTCTGCATTAAGTGATGGTGACCCCCCGACATGCCACATTTGGCATGTCATTTTTTTTGGGGTGGGGCGGATACCCTGTTTTTAGAGGAATACAGCTCCCACTCCCCCCGGGCTCCGCTGCGCCGGAAGGAAGTTCACCTCTCCCCCCTCCCTCCCTGCAATCTTCTGGGACATGTCACAGGTCCCAGAAGATTGCCCAGCCATTCACAGCACGCAGCCCGGCTTTGGCATGCGCAGTGCGTGCCTGGCTGTGAAGCCACAGCCAGGCACCCATAGTTACAATGCCGGCACAATAGAGAGGAGGGGGAGAGGAGCGGGACTTAGTTCGCCTGCATCGCTGGACTGTGGGACAGGTGAGTGTCCAATTATTAAAAGTCAGGAGATAAACTTTTTGGAGCTGCTGACTTTTAAATGGGTGGAACTCCGCTTTAAATACCCAATCAATTATAAGTGAAATTAAACAAAAAACAAGATTTTTTCCAAACACACAATTAAGTGATCAAAACAAATACAGACTCCAGCTATTCACTAAAATTCAATTTGAAAACTGAACATTCACTTTGCTATAGTAGCAGGCAGGGGCGATGCTAGGTCTACAAAAGATCTGGGGCTAGAGCCCATAGCAGCGAAGTAAAGAAAGTCATACGCTTGGGCGGGCATACACATGTATATAATATACGTGTGTGTATGTATATATATATATATATATATATATATATATATATATATATATATATATATATATATATCATTATATATTATCATTACATCAGAGTCCCCAGGGAGCCTCCCCCTTACATCAGGGGTCACCAGAGAGCTTGTCACATTACCTGCCACAAGATGCAGATTGTCACTTGCCGCGTCACCTACTACCAGATGCAGATTGTTACATACAGAGAGGCTAGGGTATATAGAAGAGATGCTGGGTATATACAGAGATGCTGGGTGTATACAGAGAGGCTGGGTATACAGAGTTTGGCCCCCTCCTGCCCCCAACAGCTTTCTGGTAGAAAACTGTCTGTGAAGACGGAAGGCTTCACTGCCGGTTTCCCTTACCTAAGATGCCGGCGCCTGCACCGGAAGCCGATTGAAGAATCAGCTCGAGTGAGGACATCTCTAGATCCCTAGACAGGTAAGTGTCCGTATATTAAAAATCAGCAGTTACACTAGTTTTTTTGGGGAAGACTGAAGTTTTTCTTTAATATAGCACTTTACACTGAAAAAAGAGCGTGATATCACGATTGAAATGGTAACATAATTCCTGGCAGATCACTTCCCTCAAGCTGTCTTGGCCTGGGACCCTTGGTCAGGGCCATAAACAGCCAAATCGGATGTTTTTTTCCCAAATGTCTGTAGGCATGTTAACTTATGTGTATAATCAAAACTTTTTTTTCATTAGCTTTAAAAAGGATGTTTTTTTTTTTTATGCTGTCTATGTATTGTTGGGGAGATTTGGAGATTTTCTTTCAAAATGTAAGAGGGAATTAAAAAATCTTCCAAAGGGAGAGGAATTTCACTCCTTGATCACTGGAACAAATGTACCCATTGGAAGATTTACCCTCATCTCCTGTACTGATGACAACATAAAGAATGTGGATTTCCTCTTGCTTTCTGTCTCAGTAACAATGATCACCAGTACAAATAGAGAAAGCGAATCTCCCCAACAAAAACACAGACAGAAACGTAAACTTCACAGAGGCACTAGCTCTTCCTCTATAAAAAGCTAAAATGTTTTGCCTTTACATACAATTTAAGAAGTATACTGTGATAATGGGTAAAAATATTGAGTACTGCAACAAAAATATAATGCTTTAAATTATACTCAACACCTAGGAGCTCCAGATATGTATTCTGATCTTAGCTACACTACCCAAGAATCAATGATCTGGTACAAACTTGCAGCCAATGCTGTCTGAACAGCCTGAAAACCTTTGCTGCATGTTTGTACTAGATCATTGACTTACTAATTCTGTCTTTGTTCAACCTTTTTAACCTGGAGGAACCCAGGTCTCAAGGATCTCCCCATTCTACACAGCAAAATTATTTTTAGTAATAATCTTAAAATTAGAACAAAACAAGCTAGAATGTGAATGTAGATATTACAAATTGTAGTGTCCAGTCTCTTTACAATGGTGGTTGGTTCAAGAGCTGCCAACCTAAATCTATGGCCACTAACAGAAGGCTCCCCTTACACCTGGGACCAGTGGTAAGAAACATGCTTCTTACGGTACAATTCAAAGGAAGGAATGCCCCATTACAACTGCTGCAAAGTGTAAAGAATGCCATCTTCACAGTCAACTAAAAAATAATTGGTGTCAGTGGTTACTTATATAAGAGGAAAAGCTTCACTGGTCCCATGCTACTGGCTCAGCGCTACTAACCTCTGGATAAGTTCCAGGGTTCCATGTGTGCACTAAAGAAGAGCCCTGGAACTTTCAACTTTAATACTGGTCATGAATTCTACTAGAAACAATCATAGGTTTGATTGTTAAGAACAGTCTTTTGGTTAAAATTAATCATTTAACACAGTAAAGAAAGACTTAGATTTGGTCAATTAGGTTAGATTTTACAACCCACTCTTTTAGTGCGGTTTGTGTTTTGCTGCACAAAGTTTATTCCCCCATGTGTAAGTGTACTGCTAAAGATCAGATTGAAAAAAAAAAAAAGGATTATGCATGCAAATTTAAAAAATAAAGGAAATTACATTATATTGCCCTTATATTATTATAGGCTTTCATTTGCAAAATTATGCAACTGAGAGTTATGTATGCATTATTCTTTTAGAATTAGGTTTCTAAATGTCTATTTTCCTATGTGAGAGAGCAGGTTCCCTGATCAGCTGTGCATTTGTAGTTATTATTACTCTCATGCCTATATACTGTATTTTCCTTCTATTAAATTTATAACTTTCATTATGCTTACATATTTTTATAAGGTTTCAAATTATACTGGTTTTGTTAAATAAAATGGCCATATTTACCATTCACTTTCATCTGTCATTTTACTCTCATCTTGTCACGCTCATCTTGTCACTCTGTCATCTTGTTTTAAAGCATTCTTCTCAGTTCCCATTTTTTCAAAAGGTGAGGCCAGATGTAAACTACAGATAGTGGTACCTCAGTATGTGGGTAGGTGCAGCGTGGTGCAGCAGCAGAAAACACACAGGGTCCCAGTGAAGAGAAACAGAATTATATTGTAACTGAAGTTCGGCAATAGAGAACAGGTCCAGCGGGAAGGCAACGTGACAGGAGAACTCACAGTATATAACAGTGGTGTGTCAGTAGAAGCAGGCCTCAGGTGTGTCGACAGCATATATCTCGAAAAGGGGGAAAGCAGCCTGGCCAGTCTATGCCCAAGTGAGGAGGCTTCCAGAAGAATGGCATGCCCCTGTGCTTTCCTTACTCCTCTGGAACCTCTCCCTGACACTACGCACTTTCCCTGCCAGATGGGTAACCTGTTCCTACTCTAGCCACATGCAAAATGCGTGCCAAACCTGGGAGCCAGGGTCTTAAATAGACTATACCTGACCCAAGATGGCTGCCAAAATCACATGTGGTGCCAGCCCCTAATCAGATGCTACCTCTCTGTGACTGATGAAACCATAGCAGAACAAGGTTCCACTCAACTCCCTCCTCTACCTGCATTGCTGCTGCAAATAAGCACCATTTGCAGTGGAGAAAATAGATTGTACCTGCCTACAACCCCCTCCCTTCACTTTACACAGTAAAGAACAACATGAACCAAAATAAACATGGTTAAGGCAAGGACAATAACATTTCAAACAACATAATCAGAGTACTTTGCAGGAAGCTACCCGCAGTTAGACTGCATGGCGCGGCAGGTTTAAGTGTCTTCTGTGAAGTCACATTTTACATAGTTATCTTCTGTTGGTGGTTCTGGAGCCTCGGGTAGATGAGGGTCATTAGGACCAATCACACCTCCCTCACCCAGGCCCAAGGCTGACTTCTCGGAAGAGTCTAGACAGTCAGTTGGGCCCACGGGGGCTTCTGGTCTGTCCAGAGACACTGCACTGGAGCTTCCTTCTTCTGAGTCTGCAGGAGCTGGAGGATCTAGAATGAGAGGTTCTGGTGGAGACCGGTTCCGGTGGAGATATCTCTTGATAGGGTTGGGACTCTCCGAGATCATGGCATATACTGGAGTTGGGGGAAAGGGCTGCTTCTCAGCCTGATAGGGGTGTGCTTCCACTTAGGATCCAATTTACTGCCTCTTTCACTTTTGGTATTCTTCACCAACACCCAGTTTTTCACCAGTGTTTGATATGGTTCTCAAAGGTTTTGGAGAGAATGAAAATGATGATATTGTCCAAGTAGACTAACACAGTCTCAAAGTTGAAATCTCCCAGACATCTCTTCATCAAGTGCTGGAACGTGCTGGGGGCATTACCCGAAGGGCATGAGATTTAATTCAAACAGTTCCAGAAGTATGATAATGGCAGTCTTTTCACAGTCTTGGTCTCTCACTGGGACTTGCCAATAACCATCTTCTGGGAATGCTTGGTATCGGCATAGACTGTCAGAAGGCTCATGCAGATAGCAGAGGAATGAGAGAGGAGACATAAATCATACTAGGTGCTTTGGATAGCGTCAATAGCATACTATAGAAGGATATGCTATGGTGGCAGGGGCACACCATCCTTCTGGAAGTCTCCTCACTTGGGTACAGACTGGCTAGGCTGCATTCCACCCCTCGAGACAGATGCTGTCGGCACACCTTAGGCCTACTTCTACTGACACACTGCTGTTATATGCTGTTAGTTCTCCGTGTTGATTTGCCTTCCCGCTGGGCCTGTTCTGTATTGCCGAACATTAGTTATAATATAATTCTGTTTCTCTGTACTGGGATTCGCTTGCCAAGTCAAGGGTGGAGAAATACTTGGCATGGCCCAGTGCCATGAGTGACTCCTCCAACGGGGTAATGGGTATGCATCCCAGTGTCCACAGGCATTTAGTTTGCGGTAGTCCACACAAAATCGCAGACTTCACAGGAGCAGTGTGGTACAATGGGAGAAAACACTCAGAGTTCCAGGGCAGAGAAACAGAATTATATTGTAACTGAAGTTTGGCCATACAGAACAGATGCCGCAGGACGGCAACCTGACTGGGAGAACTCACAGCATATAACAGCAGTGTGTAAGTAGAAGTAGGCCTCAGGTGTGCCAACAGCATCTGTCTCGAGGGGTGGAATGAAACCTAGCCAGTCTGTACCCAAGTGAGGAGGCTTCTAGAAGGATGGCATGTCCATCGCTTTCCCTACTCTCCTTGATGCTACGCACTTTAACTGCTAGATGGATAACTTGTCCCTACTCTAACCACACATAAAATGCATGCCAAACCCTGCAGCCAGGTTCTTAAATAGACTATGCCTGACCCAAGACTGCATAAAAATATTGAAATTTACATGTAAGGCCACTCTGGGGTTTAGGGCTTTAGGCTTAAAGGTATGTGCAATCACCTCTAACACTGGCACTTTAGACTTTAGACTGATAGATAGTTTATAAAGACTTGGGAACTCAACAGTTTTCTTTCAGCCAATTATAATAAATTAGTTTAGGTCCAGATATTACTCACTGTGTGTGCTCTCCCTCTTTATGCACAACAAGCCACTTTTACAACATTTTTGCAATAAATTCATGAAATATTTTAAGATAAAGAAGTGAAGAGAAAAGGGTGTAGCTTTTAATGTGTGTATGCTTATACAGAGAAACTGTTAAAAAAATAATTTAACAAGGGACACTCTAGCTCCCCTTAGGTGGTCGTTCCTCAAGCTCATAACTGCATGAAGCCCAATTATTTTAAAATCTTTATTTCTATTGAAACAATAGACTCTCCACTGTTCTGAAAACAACTAACTGTGAATAGAGACTAATATTTTGACAGCCATACAGTAGCTACTCTCAATTTTCAGCTTGAGTTTTCTCAAGTCTAACAAATTTAACTGAGAAAAAAAAACTAATTATAAGGCACTTTTAATGACGCAGACATATACAATACTTAAAGTGGAAGTTCACCCTAATACTAAAATCTCTTTTTTTTTTTTTTTTTTTTACATTCCAATCATCATTTATTACCAAAAGCTCTATAACATTCCAGTGCTCTACCACTCTATGGTCAATAATCTTTTATTTATTTATTTTTTTAATACTAAAATCTCTAAATCTACTGGCATCCACAATCTTAGCCCTGTAAAGAAGAAATTGCTATACATACCTTTTCTGAAGCTGATCCAGTCCGGTCTCCAGCAGCAGAAGCTCTGTGCAGGACGCAGCTGACAACAGCTGTGAAATGCCTGGGAATTGACATCACCCATAGAGTTACCTAGGAGGTTTCCTTTGTCGGCTGCTTCCTCTGCACCCGCCTCCACAGCAAAGCCGCCACTGACAGCTCAGCGTGTGACCAGACCGGATTGGCTTCAGAAAAGGTATGTACTGTATAGCGATTTCTTATTTACAGGGCTAGATAGGGTAGTCTTAGATTGTGGATGCCATTAGATGTAGAGATTTTAGTATTAGGGTGGACTTCTACTTTAAGTATTATTAAGATTCCAAGGTACATCAACATCTCAATTTAATGGTGTGTGTGTGTGCCTTTTGCTTCAAACTGTCACCTTTTTTAGCCAAGACTGGTATGAATTGGTATCAAAGTATTGGTCTGGTAAGGAACATATCCATCTGATAGTTCAGATGTAGTTAGGATACTTTTTGTGGTTACCTGGGTTAAGGGTAGCTAATGATTAAAGTGAAATGATAATAGTTTTGGGTCAAATTTATTCCATTTTTATACATTTGAAACTCATGTTTTACATCTATATTTACAATATCTCTTGCTCCCTCATTTCAGGTAGGCTGGTTTGCTAAAAGATAATGGGATTGGTTTAAAATGTAATAAAGGCAAATAGGCTGTTCACTTTGCCACTGAGCTTAGTAGATGTGTTTATGGTTCACTTTGCAAAAAAATACCATACCACATGCCAGGAAAAAAATAAAAATAAAAAAACAGCATTTTTAATTGTACGTGTTTGGATGATAGAAGTTAGCTGAGCTTTATTCACTAAGCTCTGGGGCAAATTCTCTTGCAAAATGCAACTTCCCTTGCAAAGCAACAGCCTTTTTGTCTTTAGTAAATTAGTACCAAGGCTGAATTATTTAACAGTTCCTGCAGCTATTGAGGTAAGTTATGGTTTGTTCTACAGTCCATTTGCAGTTTGTTAAGAATAGGTAAACATTTGAGTGTCTGTAACCTGACCAACAAATTCATTGTGAGCTCCTTCTACAGGCTCAAAAATGTAATGTAAAATATTCATATGCAGTATGCATTATTTCATATTGTTTCGACTTGTATTACAAAATACATTTTATTTTTAGTTCTGAAAGATGTACAAAACTATTTTTTTTGATGTACAAAACTACTTTGTTGTGTTTCAAAGCAGAATTTCAAAACATTTGGATAAAACAGCTCAGGAGGAAGCACAGATATCCATGTAATTTTATGTTTGTTTGCAACCATGCTGGAGCATTCTGTATTCAGTGTCTAAGCTACTTATAATGTGACTTGTCATTTAAGGAATATAGATGTAAATGGACCAGTTACCGGTTCATTATCCAATAGAAATCAAGTGGCAGATGTAATTTCTTTCACGCTGAAAGATGAACTTTTTAGTCTCCTGTGTTATGTGGTTAACATGATTGCCATAATTTTTGCAAAAAATGTCTAAGGCAATGTCAGAAGCAATATAGTTATTATGCATGAATGTCTTTTAAAACTTACAAAGGCAAGGACTCAAAGGGTTTGAAATACAAATAAGGACCACATTCAAAAAAGACATTGTACTATACATTACCATTCTATTAGTGTATTTAAAAATAGATGCAATTAAACATGTCCTACAGCTTCAGGCCTAATTTTACTGCAGTTGCACCCATTCTGATGATTTCCTATATTTTTAAGAGCAAATTGCTTTAAACGTTATTTAATCTTGGTATAGAGAAATATATAATAATTAAAGACTTTGGATATTAAAGTGGTTGTAAACCCTCACATTTCCCCAGGGAAGTGAATGGCTTCAGGTGATACACAGAGATAAAATACATCCCCTTACATAAGTTGTAAATGTATATCTACTGTCTTCTCTTCTCTACAGCCATTCAAAGTGCTGAATTGTAAAGCTTGTCAGAAAGTTCAGAAAAAAAAGGGGATGAAAAGCTAAAAGTGCAGTCTGCAGAGCTCAGTGAGGAGAGCTCTCACAGCTGATTGGAGAGAAAGGACACATCACCTTCACACAGCACACAGGAACAGAGCTGAGGCTGTCAATCAGCTGGAGGCCCCTCTCCTGTCACCATGTTTCTCTTGTTGTCAGTAGAACTTGTCAGAAGTGATTCATGTCAGCAAGAGGAATTGTGCCCCTTTGTTGATGTTAGTGGGAGGAATTGTGCGCCATCATTGGTCCCAATTGTTGGTGTCTTTGGGAGGAATTGTGCCCCCATTGTTGATGTCATTGGGAGGAATTGTGCCCCATTGCTGGTGTCTTTGGGAGGAATTGTGCCCCCATTGTTGATGTCATTGGGAGGAATTGTGCCCCATTGTTGGTGTCTTTGGGAGGAATTGTTCCCCCATTGTTGATGTCATTGGGAGGAATTGTGCCAAATTGTTGGTGTCTTTGGGAGGAATTGTGCCCCCATTGTTGATGTCATTGGGAGGAATTGTGCCCCATTGTTGGTCCCAATTGTTGGTGTCTTTGGGAGGAATTGTGCCCCCATTGTTGATGTCATTGGGAGGAATTGTGCCCCATCGTTGGTCCCAATTTTTGGTGTCTTTGGGAGGAATTGTGCCTCCATTGTTGATGTCATTGGGAGGAATTGTGTCCCATCGTTGGTGTCATTGGGCCCAATTGTTGGTGTCATTGGGAGAAATTGTGCCCCATCTTTGGTGTTACGAGGGAGGAATTATGCCCCAACGGCCGGATAAAAGCAAGCATTGGGCTGCTGAAACTTTAAAGGATTGTTCTATAGAAGAATGCTACAAAAGTGAATATAAACACTACGCTTTCACATAGTGTTTACATCAGGAGTGTAGTGGTGTCACCGCACTACCTGTCAGTATGTAGTCTTGGATTCCAGCTTCTCCCCACAGCAGATCACTGCTATAGTGATCTATTGCTGGGTGATTGCATATTAGAAGTGATCTGCTGATACACAGCTTTACTAACAGGTTATCTGGGATCTGTCTTCACTGTCACTGGAAAAATGAAATGAAAATAGGGCACACCAGCCTACTGTATTATCCCAAATGTATTTATTTTGTATATAAAAAATAAAACTGCTCACAAACATGGAAATGGAAATACGCTTATACAGGCCACTATTCCGTGGCTATACAGTCCTGGAATCAACAATCTCCAGATCGGATGGAAGACCTTGCAGGGACCCGTTGGCTGACGCGTTTCGGAGGTTTACCTTTTTTTTAGAGCCTGAGGCTCTAATGTTATCTTGTTATGCTAACAAATTATGAAAACCATTTTTTTCTCATGTGCCCACCGCAATGTATCATCGAAATGGTAATAAAGCTTTCCTAGTAAGTAAAATGCATATGTTCACGTTGGGCTTTACCATTCTGCTAAGAGTGTGGGCAGGCGGGGCAGGGGTGTGTTTTCCCATTACATAAAGGTCACACTAATGTTATTTCATTTTAATAAGTAGCCTTTGTTGAGAAAATGCATTTTATTCTAATTCTGTGCTACAGTATATGTCCCCATTAATAAAGAAGAAAACAAAAATATATGTATCGAGACTCAATACCGAATAAAAGCTCTATCTGTTTTGAAAAAAAGAATGTATAATACATTAGACCTTAAAGATATAATGTGCAGAACTAAAACATTGCTGGCACATTGCTTACCATTTTAATGTTCTTTTCTGATAACTACAGTGTGAAAAAATCCTAAATAGTTCTGTTTATGAAGAGGCTGGGAGGGTGGGGAATTTACCCTGTCTTTACTGTGACCTAATAAGCAAAGTTTGTGGTCCTGCTCAAGTCAAAGGGGACCGCTTCCCCGGATCCACTGGAAGACAGGGTGTCGGCGTATCCATGCACCGCTCCAGAAGTTTAACTCCGATGAATAGAAATATCGCTGCTCTCTCAATCAGCCAATCAGAAAATAGAATGCAGCCTCAGCCTACGTGTCTCCACCAAAAAACACACCCCCTGATGTGTTTTTCTCCACCCACCTGGGCTTAGTCATAGGTGAGGGGGGGGATGCTTCAGAGGGGGTGTTTTTGGTGGAGACATGTAGGCCTCTTATTTTCTGTCTATATGAGCTGATCAGGAGAGCAGCGACTCTTCTATTTATGAGTTAACCTGTCTGTACTGTGCTAGCAGATCTCATTATCAGTTGTAAAACTGGATTCAAACAGTTAACATTTAAAGTGGTTCTAAAGACTAACATTTTTTACCTTAACCACTTGCCGACCTGCTCATGCAGATATACTGTGGCAGGTCAGTTCTCCTGCCCAAACTGGCGTACCTGTACGTCAGTCCGTAAGAGCAGGATAGCGGGCTGCACGTGATCACAGCGAGGAGAGGCAGAACGGGGAACTGCCCAAGTAAACAAGGCATTTTGTTGTTCTTCCTAGTGACATGACAGGGATCTACTGCTCCAAGTGATCGGGAGCAGTGATCTCTGTCATGTTTCAGTAAGCCCACCCCCCTACAGTTAGAACACGCTGAGGGAACATACTTAACCCCTTGATCACCCCCTAGTGTTAACCCCTTCCCTGCCAGTGTCATTTTTACATTTTTGTAGTACTGATCAATGCAATAATGTCACTGGCTGTCAGGAAAGGTCTCCTCCGCTGGTAATATTGATCATTTGGCGTGCAGTACTGAGGTCCACCAGCAGGTGTCTCCTGGCAGTTTGGAGCTGTCAGAAGAGCTTTTTCCTTCTGGTATCCTGTCACCTTTGGGCCGCAGTACTGGCGTCCACCAGCGGAGGAATCCTGGCAGTATGGAGCAGGTATTCCCCTCTGCAGACAGGTGGCACCTGATCTTAATTAGCAGGTGTAGTATAAATACCCGGCAAGTGCACACTCATGTTGCCCTGGTATTGTCCCTGAGCCCTGACCTGCATCCTTTTACTCTGATCTTGATTCCTGAACCTGAAGCCTGATTCCTGAAACCTGTTGATCCTGTTTCCTGTCTGTTACCTGAACCCTGGACCCTAAGCCTTGTACCTGACCCGTCCTTCCTGTGATCCATCCATCCTCTCTTGTCCTGTTTGTTTCCCTTCCCAAGCTACTGATCTCCTGTTTATGACCCTGGCCTGGCTTGACTACGATTCTGGTACTCCCTTTTGCTACATATGCTGGTTGTGTATTATCACTGTTTGATTGTTTGGGTTGTCCACTCTGTATTGGTGGTGTGTTCACATGTATATGCATTTACCTTAATAAACTTACTTTCACCTATTTATGTCTGGTTCACTCTGTTGCAGTCCACACAGTTCTGGTCTTATCTGGTATATGACAGAATACCAGGGCCATCCCTGACTGGAAGTGGCTGCACAGGGGAACCATTTTGATTCAGTTTGGTTGCAAACATGAATGCCGATGAGATTATTTATTTTTCTCTGCTGGCATCTTAAAGTGGTGATTATTGCCGCCAGGCTTTGAAAGGATGGTCTAGTTTGCAAGTATACATTTGGCTCACTCCCTGGTCGATCAGGGTTATATATTGTTTGGGGAGATGCAGCCTTTGATCAAGATATGTACTGAGCTGGCCCTGCCCTGTATTCCAGAGGGCCGTGATGATTTCACTCCTCCTTTTGATATGAATCAGGTATAAAAAAAAAGTATGGCTTTTTGAAGATGATCCAGCTTTTTGTGAGCACTACTCAGCCTGTTCCCCACAGGTGATTGCTGAGTGCATTGTGTCTGCTCAGTTTTTTGTTAGACAGGGAGATTTAAAAGCACAGTTTGTACAACCTATACTTTCAGCATGGTCTGACATGGTGCAAGCAGCTCCAGCCAAACAAACCACCTCTACCACCAAACACCAGCCTACCCAAATGTATGTTTCCCCATCACCTATGTCAACCTCAGTTGCAGCTCAGTATACGCTGCTGCCAACCAAATACTCATATCCGGTCTCTGCTCCCTGTACCTATCCTGCATTCAACCCACCTGCCTTTTCTCAGCTGCCTACAAACCCACAGGAACTTCCCGCAGCTACTGTTACCTCTTCTCTACCATATCCCAACCCTCCTTTCCAGTCTGCTGCACCCCTCAACTACAGAGCTTCAGTGGCTAAGCCAAAGAAAAAACCAAGACGATCCTGCCAGTAACCCAACCTGCCTCCACACCAGCTAATCCAATCCAGCCTGACGTCCCAGTGCTTGCAATGCAGTCTGATGTCCCAGTGCTTACTACCCAGTCTGACGTCCCAGTGCTTGCTACCCAGTATGACGCCCCAGTGCTTGCTACCCAGTATGACGTCCCAGTGCTTGCTATCCAGTCTGATGTCCCAGTGCCTGTTATCCAGTTCGATGTCCTGGTACCCGCCTTCCAGCCTGAAGCTCCAGAGTTCCAGACTGAAGTGCCAGGATTCCAGCCTGAGGCACTAGTGTTCCAGCCTGAGGCCCAGTGTTCCAGCCTGAGGCGCCAGTGTTCCAGCCTGAGGGGCCAGTGTTCCAGCCTGAGGTGCCAGTGTTCCAGCCTGAGGGGCCCGTGTTCCAGCCTGAGGGGCCAGTGTTCCAGCCGGAGGTGCCAGTGCCTACTTTCCAGATTGATGTCCCCGCTCTCCAGCCTGATGAGCCCGACTTCCAGCCTGATGAGCCCGCTGCCCAGCTTGAAGTGCCCATGCCTGCTGCCCAGCTTGAAGTGCCCGTGCCTGCTGCCCAGCTTGAAGTGCTCGAGCCTGTTGCCCCGCTTGAAGTGCCTGCTGCCCGGCTTGAAGTGCTCGTGCCTGCTGCCCAGCATGAAGTGCCCAGCTTGAAGTGCCCATGCTTGCTGCCCCGATTGATGTGCCTACTGCCCAGCTTGAAGTGCCCGTGCCTGCTGCCCAGCTTGAAGTGCCTGTGCCTGCTGCCCCACTTGAAGTGCCTGCTGCCCAGCTTGAAGTGCCCATGCCTGCTGCCCAGCTTGAAGTGCCTGCTGCCCAGCTTGAAGTGCCTGCTGCCCAGCTTGAAGTGCCCATGCCTGCTGCCCCAATTGATGTGCCTGCTGCCCAGCTTGAAGTGCCTGTGCCTGCTTCCCAGCTTGAAGTGCCCGTGCCTGCTGCCCAGCTTGAAGTGCCCGTGCCTGCTGCTCAGCTTGAAGTGCCCATGCCTGCTGCTCAGCTTGAAGTGTTCCTGTCCACTGCCCAGCCTGGTGTGTTCCTGTCCGTTGCTCAGCCTGGTGTGTTCCTGCTGCCCAGCTTGAAGTGTTCCTGTCCGCTGCCCAGCCTGGTGTGTTCCTGTCCGCTGCTCAGCCTGGTGTGTCCCTGCCTGCTGCCCAGCCTGGTGTGTTCCTGTCCGCTGCCCAGCCTGGTGTGTTCCTGTCCGCTGCCCAGCCCGATGTGTTCCTGCCTGCTGCCTAGCCTGGTGTGTTCCTGCCTGCTGCCCAGCCTGGTGTGTTCCTGCCTGCTGCCCAGCCCGGTGTGTTCCTGTCCTATGACCAGCCTGGTGTGTTCCTGTCCGCTACCCAGCCTGGTGTGTTCCTGTTCGCTGCCCAGCCTGGTGTGTTCCCGCCCGCTGCCCAGCCTGGTGTGTTCCTGCCCGTTGCCCAGCCTGGTGTGTTCCTGTTCGCTGCCCAGCCTGGTGTGTTCCTGTCTGCTGCCCAGCCTGGTGTGTTCCTGCCCGCTGCCCAGCCTGGTGTGTTCCTGCCCGCTGCCCAGCCTGGTGTGTTCCTGTCTGCTGCCCAGCCTGGTGTGTTCCTGTCTGCTGCCCAGCCTGGTGTGTTCCTGTCTGCTGCCCAGCCTGGTGTGTTCTTACCCACTGCCCAGCCTGGTGTGTTCCTGTCTGCTGCCCAGCCTGATGTGTTCCTGCCCACTGCCCAGCTTGATATGTTCCTGCCCGCTGCCCAGCTTGATGTGTTCCTGCCCGCTACCCAACCTGATGTGCCACTGCTTGCTGCCCAGCTTGAGGTGCCCGCTGCCCGGCTGGACACCATGGACTTTCCCCAGCAATGGCTAGTTGGAGCGCCCAGAGGTCGCTCCTTCGAGGGGTGTACTGTCAGGAAAGGTCTCCTCCACTGGTAATATTGATCATTTGGCATGCAGTACTGAGGTCCACCAGCAGGTGTCTCCTGGCAGTTTGGAGCTGTCAGAAGAGCTGTTTCCTGCTGGTATTCTGTCACCTTTGGGTCACAGTACTGGCGTCCACCAGCGGAGGAATCCTGGCAGTATGGAGCAGGTATTCCCCTCTGCAGACAGGTGTCACCTGACCTTAATTAGCAGGTGTAGTATAAATACCCGGCAAGTGCACACTCAGGTTGCCCTGGTATTTTCCTTGAGCCCTGACTTGCATCCTGCTACCCTGATCCTGATTCCTGAACCTGAAGCCTGAACCGGAAGCGTGATTCCTGGAACCTGTTGATCCTGTTTCCTGTCTGTTACCTGAACCCTGGACCCTGAGCCTTGTACCTGACCCGTCCTTCCTGTGATCCATCCATCCTCTCTTGTCCTGTTTGTTTCCCTTCCCAAGCTACTGATCTCCTGTTTATGACCCTGGCCTGGCTTGACTACGATTCTGGTACTCCCTTTTGCTACATATGCTGGTTGTGTATTATCACTGTTTGGTTGTTTGGTTTGTTCACTCTGTATTGGTGGTGTGTTCACATGTATATGCATTTACCTTAATAAACTTACTTTCACCTATTTATGTCTGGTTCACTCTGTTGCAGTCAAAACAGTTCTGGTCTTATCTGGTATATGACACTAGCCCCCAAAAAGTGTCATTCAGGGTCAGATTTGTCCGCCGCAATGTCGCAGTCCCACTAAAAATCGCAGCTCGCTGTCAAAACAAAAATAAAAAATAAAAGTCCCTAAATCTACCCCGTAGTTTGTAGACTCGATTACTTTTGGGTAAACTAATCAATATACGCCTATTGTGATTTTTTTTTACCAAAAATATGTAAAAGAATATATTGGCCTAAACTGATAAATACTTGGTGGCCTTACCAGTAAATACTCTATTATTGAAGTCAATTATTCACTGTTATATGAAACTTATGTACAAATGTTAATATGATTAATATGATTGTACAATGATTGTACCATGATACCATATGATTGTTATTTTCAAACATTAATAAAAGCTTTTTGTTTAAAAAATAAATACTTTTGTTTTTTATTTTTTATTTTTGGATGTGTATTATAGCAGAAAGTAAAAAAATATATTTTTTTCTAAATTGTCGGTCTTTTTTTGTTTATAGCGCAAAAAATAAAATCCGCATACTGTAGGTGATCAAATACCACCAAAAGAAAGCTCTATTTATGGGAAAAAAGGACGTTAATTTTTTTTTGGGTACAGAGTCGCATGACCGCTCAACTGTCAGTTAAAGCAATGCAGTGCTGTATCGCAAAAAATTGCCTGTTCATTTCAATGCTCACATACGCCAGGGAGATCGTGACCGCAAAAAGGCCCCCTCCAAAAGGAGGTGATAATCAGGGACACTGGTGCTGGGTGACAGCCACAAAATAGGCACATTCAAATAAAAATATAGATATGTAGCGCTGCCCTATCCTAGTGTACCAGCTCCAAATCTGTGAACGCAAATGATCACAAAGTGCTAGAAAAATTTATATCCTACTCATAAAAGTGCAATGTGCATATATAATATAGTAACAATACTCCGTGATAGCATGAGGTCTACCTCAATACATAGACTGTGAATAATTCAACATAAATCCAAAGAATTACTGCATCAAAATATCATAATATGATTCCTAGTACTCATAAACCTAAAAAGTAAATTAAAGTGCCCAGTGCGTAGTGCAAAAAAATGCAACTCCTATTGCAACTGCTAAGACAAACAATATTTAAAAAGTGACACAATGTGCAAAATTACCATAAGGTGCATATATGCGACTATAAATACGACTTAAAGTCCTGCATAAAGACATAAGCAATAAAGAACATACAAAGTGACAATTGTGCAATTAAGTCTCTTTCATGCAATGCGACTCCTGATGCGACTGCAATGTCCGCAAAGGGAAGTCTTCTAAGAAAAAAGTGCAGATACAATGGTGACTTGTGATAAACTCTTCCGAATCTGTTCCGGTGCGTGACAATTGTTTCCCCCAGCCTCTCACCTGCAGTGGCGGCCCCAATGGGCAGAGTTAAACGAGAATGCACAGGTGGATGGTGCTCTGTACAGAGGATGGG
Organism: Lithobates clamitans; assembly: GCA_037952925.1. Classification (NCBI taxonomy): domain Eukaryota; kingdom Metazoa; phylum Chordata; class Amphibia; order Anura; family Ranidae; genus Lithobates; species Lithobates clamitans. Next base: position 1,669,425 of record JBBGZY010000654.1, on the reverse strand, counting down.
TCTTCTAAGGTAATCACAGCTCCCAGGAGGACATCCGTGGATATGGCTATCTGCAACCCTCACCGACGCTCACAATGGTAATCCCAGGGTGATGGTGAAGAAGAAAAAATAGCCTCCATGGTGTAGTATTTGGAATAAAATTTAATAAACAAATATAGCAACTTACATTAAAAATAGCAGCGAGCAGTATGGAACAGAAAAAACTTCCGGGTTCGGCCTTACACGGAAGCGACGGCACCTGGCTCCTCCTATCCTGACGCGTTGCATCACACCACGTGACTTTCTCAAAGGGATCCCTTTGAGAAAGTCATGTTGTGTGACGCAACACATTAGGGTAGGAGGAGCCAGGTGCCGTCGCTTCCGGGTACGGACGCTGCTATTTTAAGTCACCATTGTATCTGCACTTTTTTCTTAGAAGACTTCCCCTTGCGGACATTGCAGTTGCATCAGGAGTCGCATTGCATGAAACAGACTTAATTGCACAATTGTCACTTTGTATGTTCTTTATTGCTTATGTCTTTATGCAGGACTTTAAGTCGTATTTATAGTCGCATATTTGCACCTTATGGTAATTTTGCACATTGTGTCACTTTTTAAATATTGTTTATGCCTTAGCAGTTGCAATAGGAGTTGCATTTTTTTGCACTACGCACTGGGCACTTTAATTTACTTTTTACGTTTATGAGTACTAGGAATTATATTATGATATTTTGATGCAGTAATTCTTTGGATTTATGTTGAATTATTCACAGTCTATGTATTGAGGTAGACCTCATTTTGCTATCATGGAGTATTGTTACTATATTGTATATGCACATTGCACTTTTATGAGGATGATATAGATTTTTCTAGCACTTTGTGATCATTTGTGTTCACAGATTTGGAGCTGGTACACTAGGATAGGGCAGCGCCACATATCTATATTTTTATTTGAATATTGCTCTGTCAGGGTTGTGTGAGTACACTGATCTATGTTGGCAGCTCCTTGTCTGGTACTATTATTAATTTTGTGGTTTTGCGCATTAGTTCCTATATATTTATATCAAAATAGGCACATGTGTCGAGATGTGGGGATGTACAAGGTAACTGAATGTAAAGAGTATTTAAATAAGTGTTAATAAAAACTTTAATTAGAGTTTGGATAAGCTATAACACTAGGTCCCATACTCACATATCGGTTGATATATAGCCTACCTACTACTACTATTCACATCGCCTTAACCCAGGTACTTGCCAATCTATAGAAAAAAACAAAGTTGGTCCTACCAGGATATTTATCCATGTGATGACACACTTTAACAAGTAACTTTGACTGAGAAAGGAAGAGGGTAACTAACAAAGCCCAAAGTACCTTAGTTCACTTAACCCGGAAAAGAAGGATTCAGTAATTTCTGACCGCAGTTGCTCTCTTGGCCACTGGGGGCATCAGCTGTGTGATGCCATGGTTGGAATAGCCAAGATGTGTGGCCACCCAAGCCATTGGGGTTGTGGCCTACTCCCCCTGGTCATACTGACCTGGCACAGATGGAGCACGCACCCACCCGCGGCAACCACTGAGACACTCTCCAACCTGTGTATCCTACATTCACCGTGGCTGCCGCAGTGCGGCAGGTACTAGGACGGCGCATCTGGTACTCTAGTGTGCATGCGCAGTTCACCAGCAGCCAGGCTGAGTGACGTCAGACGCCAGTATGACCAAGCTCAGTTGGGGTGTACAAATAGCGAGGATAGGACACCATTCCCCAGGCGCTCTGAGGGAAGTGGATGTCCATTATACCCCATGGAACAGAAAATAGGCAGCCCCACACTCAGGACCCAGAACCACCGCAATTCCAGGTACTTCACCATGCACCATGCTCTGGTATTAGCTAAGCAGCCACTTTGGCTACAGTGTGTATATATTCTTCCTGTCCTCACAGCATCGCTGTCTCCTCTGCCCTCTTGGAAGTAAAAGCTTGCCGGTGTAGGATGTGTGCATACACTACTATGACTGAATCCCTCTATCCCGGATCAGTGAACTAAGGTACTTTGGGCTTTGTTAGTTACCCTCTTCCTTTCTCAGTCAAAGGTACTTGTTAAAGTGTGTCATCAAATGGTTAAAGACCCTGGTAGGAACAACTCTATGTTTTTTTATATAGATTGGCAAGTACGTGGGTTAAGGTGATGTGAATAGTAGTGGCCATATATAAACCGATATGTGAGTATGGGACCTAGTGTTATAGCTTATCCAAACTCTAATTGAAGTATTTATTAATACTTTTTTAAATACTCTTTACAATAAGTTACCTTGTACATCCCCACATCCTGACACATGTGCCTATTTTGTGGCTGTCACCCAGCACCAGTGTCCCCGGTTATCACCTCCTTTTGGATGGGGGCTTTTTGGGTTTTTTTGGTCACGATCTCCCTGGGGAAGGTGAGCGTTAAAACTCTTTGTTCAAGCACTATATTATTGGTGAGTTCATGTATAGTTTTGTATACACATGCACACTTGTACCGTAATACTTATAATTTGTACTGTATTCTAATTAAAATTTGTCTTTCTAACTAGAAATATTGAAGTTCCTGAAGAAGCGACGGTTCATGTCGCGAAACATGTAGAGCAAGCAATTTTGTTTAATCTATGAGGATTTCGGGAACAACCAAGAGGAATACATACACCTCAGTGTGAGCATTTTCTCAGTATTGCCCCACAGGAAGTATATGACTCAAGTATATGCTCCAGGACAAACCACTGTGTCCCATATCTTTTTATAATCAATGTGTTGTATATGTATGAATTTTATGCAAACTATTAAAATTTGTTATTATTTTTATACGTGCCTACAAAGTGCAATATTCCCAAATTTCAGCCTTTATAGATTATGTAGGATGTGGCACATTTATACCAAAGGTGTTTGATTGCCACCTGTGGGCAATGCAATCAATTGAATTTCATGGCTTGTGGCTTGTTTTGTACTGTTACTCTGGATTGGGAGTGTGGACAGGCTGCTGTGCCGGCACCTGGAGAATTCACAGTAAAGGAGAGGCTTTGGTCTGTAGAAGGGTGCTTCTCAGCTTGAAATGCTTAACAGAATGTTCCAGCATTGTCACACTATCATATACACACCAGGTGAAAATTACAAGCAGCCATACCAACACTCAATGCTTATGCATAGTCTATTATCAGAGCAGCAATGATGCACAGCCTGTTCTGGAATAAGTACATGTAGACAGGAAGTGGCTGAAAATGCAGGAGGGGATCAGCAGTACAATATTTTTCATTGAGCAGGTGCCACTTGGACACTACAAATTTTCTGTTAGTGGTATACATTGAAACAAAGTTTGGAAAACAATATTTAACATTAACCCTCATACAGAGTTGTATTCATCTCTCAGCCTAAACTTTGCAGTATTTTACAGTCAAATCGTAATATATCACTGATATTTAAGTAATTTCAGGAATCATTGACAGTATTAGCATTAACTTATAAACATACAGTCAGAACTCTGTAAAATCAATGCAACAAATGTAGACCAGTAGATAATTACAAGGGCACTGCATGTGATAGCATATATTATTAAAAAGCCGTAGTTCACAAGAACTGCTGTCTTAGCATCTGTATGTCATTTGACAGTGGTGACAAGTACAGAGAACCAGGCAATCTGCTGATCAATAATATTTTGCATTTTTCTTTTTTTGTCGCATCAACTCTTCTGAATACATTTTGAGCTCTTGATGCTCTGGCTTACCTGCTGACACCAAGCCTCACATCTCAGTATGGTGCATCCTGTGCTATTGCTGACTGTGGTAAAAGCAATCAATTGTGCTTTAAAATGTTTAAAACAGTATTGTGCTGTTGAATTCTATTTCATAATTTACTCTGTAGCATGATGCAAAAATGTTAAAGCTCGTAGTTGGTCTCATTTATCAATGTGTGCCTATCTGTGTTGCCCCATGGCAATCAGTCAGATTCCAACTTGTATTGGAAAATCACAGTTGGAGAGTGAACAACTAAATATAATCAGTGGTTATGTACAGCAATTATTAAGCACAAGATGATATGTGTGTTTTTACCTTATAACGTTTGTACATAAATTAATTTGCAATTGTTGTGTTTACACCTCTGTCTTGTAAGATGCCTCTATTTACTGCTGCTACATGTGCAATAGGGAAGCCCTGCTAGAACCCACCCATGGGGGTTCTAAGAGGTCCTTTACATGTTTCGTTACACATTTTCTAATTTTGTTAGTAGTTGAACAGCTAATTTTTTTAGTAGTTGAACAGTAGGACATAGGACCTTTCTTTTTCTGTTGGTATACCCCAAGGCTCCATCCTTGGGCCCCTCCTATTCTCTCTCTCTATATCACTTCTCTGGGCCAGTTGATAACCTTCCATGGCTTCCAATACCACCTCTATGTGGACAACACCCAGATCTATCTCTTCATTTCTCAACTTACCCCCTCATTCGCCTCACATATCACAAACTTACTGAGCAACATATGAGTATGAATGTCACACCACTTCCTCAATCGTTCTAAAACTGAGCTTGTAATATTTCCTCTTACCGGATCCCCCCCCCAAATGACTTTACCATTGAGATCAACGGCACAACCATTGGTCCCTTCACACATGCCAAAGGGGACTGGGTGTAATCCTAGACTCTGACCTCTCCATCAGCTCCCACATCCAATCACTGGCTACATCTTGCTGCCTTAACCTCCGCAACATTTCCAGAATTTGCCCCTTCCTGACTTACGACATCACTAAACAACTTACTGTATTAACATCTTGGTTATTTCCCACCTTGACTACTGCAACTCTCTCCTCACTGGCCTACCTTTACACAGGCTGTTCCCCCTTCAGTCTATTATGAATGCTGCTACTAGACTAAAGCCTCGTACACACGATCGGATTTTCCGCAGACAAAACCTCTGACTTTTGTCCGAAGGCATGTGCCTGGATTTTGTCTTGCATACAAACGCCAAGGATTTATCGGCCAACAAACACGAACGTACTGACGTACTACATGGTTTTTCAGCTCTTTAGCGCCACCCTTTGGACTCCTTCTGCTAATTTCGTGTTAGTAGAAGTTTGGTGAATATTGATTCATGCTTTTCATTTCACACATTTCATTTCTCGCTTTTCAGTTTGCGCTTTTCATTTAATACTTTTCAGTTCGTTTTTGAACGGCCGTTCGTCAACCAGACATGTTGCGGAATCGGAGGAGATAACATGTTATTTATTGTTGGCCTTGGAGTTATTGCTTTGACCCAAGTCCAGTCAAGGTACAGGAGGAGGAGGAGCTCTTGGACCAAAAATTGGTTGCTTTATTGATCGTGACCAATTATGTCATATGCCATTGCTGCAGGAACTCCTTGAGAATAATCCAGATGATTTTCGGAATTATCTCCAGATGACGGACCCCTGCTTTCACCAACTCTTGGCATTGTTGACCCCCTATATTTAGAAGCAGGACGCATGCTTGAGGCTTTTATTTTATTTTTTGGTTGAATAATAATGATTTGATTTGGTTATTTTCTATATTTTTGGATGCACTGAATGCACTTTTTGGTTAAGTTCTATTGGCAGAAGCATGTCAAATTTATTTGTTTTCTTTTTTTGTAATGCACAATAAAAAAAAGTGTAGAATAATACTTGGCTATGTGTTTTACTTGACAGTTAGGGAGTAGGCAGTTACATTTAAAAAAATACAATGTAAAATTGACAAGGGACACCAACAGTTGTATCTTTGATCTTAAAAACTATGGGATAATGGTGTTGTGGTAACTTGCCCAAGACTGCCCACTAGAAAAAAAAGCCTTTGAAAATTTGTTTGCAATAACTCCATCAGTATCACCAGCAAAGCAGCTTCATTATTATCCCATGAAAGAAGAAGAGAACGTGCGCTGCATTTTGAGATTTCATAATTTGCCACGTCACAAATGTTAATTCTCCATTACGAACGCTAGTTTACAAGGCCGACCGCTTCTGGCTCGTCCTTGTTTCTGAGCATGCATGTTTGTACTTTTTGTCCTACGGACTTGTGTACACATGCTCGGAAAATCCGACAACAGACATTTGTCCGCGAAATTGTTAAAACCTGCTATCCAACATTTGTCCGTGGAAAACCCGACAAAAAATGTCCGATGGAGCATACAAACGGTCGGATTTTCCGCCAACAGCCTGTCATCACACATTTCCCGTCGGAAAATCCGATCGTGTGTACGAGGCTTTACACACCTTACTAACTGATCCATGACTGCTGCTCCTCTAGGCCAGTCCCTTCATCGATTCCCCTACCCCACTGTATAAAATTCATAACCGCAACATACAAGGCCATCCACAACATTGCCTCCAGCTACATCAACAACCTCATCTGCAGACAAGAAAAAAGAGGGGCAAGTGGGACTTTAAATGAAGCATGTCAATTGAAAGTATAAAAATGAATACATGTGAGTAGGTAAAATGATTGGATTTAATTTATAGTCAAGTCCATGATTTTGATGCATACAGTACCAATAAAGTAGTATAAATACAGACATAATCGCATGAATTGATATAAACGCATATTTAGCAGTAACAATCAAGGAAACTCAGTAGTGTAAACAAATCAATGGACGTACATATATGCAATTCATAACAGAAGTACATGAATTAAAATCGCCAATCAAAATCACAAAATCGCATGAAATGAGAAAACTCAATAAAAAATTGATAAATGTCAGGGATATGATTTGGGCTTGATAGGGCATCCTTAGTTTGCGAACCCGACGCGTTTCTTGGCTTCTTGCCAGTCATCAGGGGTGGGATGCATAATTTAACTGAGGAAAACAAAAGAATAACATAAATATTGATACATGTGGAACCTCCGGCCAATAGAGAAAATCGTATCAGAAATGTCCAAATTGTCTACTCTGAATGGAAAAGCTACTTACAAAAATAGCCCAAAAGTCAAGAGGGGTCACCAGCAATGGGATCTGTTAGGGTGTGAGATATAACCGTCTCAACCGGGGTTGAGGCAGGGCACCGACCATCCTTCCAAAGTAATTGGAGGGTGGGCCAGGAGAGACCACAGCCGACTGATTCCTGAGCCCTCAGTATATTGGTCAATGAGTTGTAAATGGGAAAATCTGCAGAAAATTGAAAAAAATGAAAAAAATATGGGGTGTCAAAGGAAGTAAAACTGGAGTAGAGAGTGTTGGATGAATGAAATGACTGAAAGAAATATGTGCTTAGTGCATATAAAAGTAAATGTGTAAAAAATAGGATAATAAGGGGAAATGAAATGGATGCATGAAAGTGCACGTGAAAAAAAGATAAGTAAAGAAACCCATAGGGAATGTGTGAAGATAGAGGATGTCCTGCACTGGGTAAATAAGTGAGAGGATGGGAATATGTGTACTGTAAGCAGAAAAGAAGATGTAAAAAATATATATATTAATTACCCATGTGTTGAATAGTGGCTGCTTAGCAGAGCGGTCCCTTCCCAGTGAAGCACAGTGAGGGAGTGAACCGTCAGTCTGTCGGTCCCAGCTGATATACTCTGGCCCTGGGCGGGTCCCTGCCAGCGTCATGCATGACGTCATTGGTAGCTGAGAGACGAGAGAGCAATCACAGCTGAGAGTAACTCAGTGGATGTCTGCTCATCACAGCTGTAGGCGTCAGATGGAGAAAAAACAAAACCCGGCTCACACCTTGCGGCGTCAATTGACGCCACTTGGGGGGCCATTTTGTGCATGGCGCCGATGCGTTGAGATCGGGCCCCAACCGCCCCGAAATGCATGAGGGGAGGTGGGGAGGGAGCTGAGCGCATCGCAACCCCGGACAAAGAGACTGCAAAATATCAAAACACTCCAGCCCATGTGCTGGATTTAAATCAATAAGTGGATTCCAGGGAATAAAGACCCTGGAGTTGGTACAAAATAGTTCTCAATAAACTCAAGGGAACACATGTAAAAATATGTTATGTAGTCACAGACTGTTACTCTGTTGGAAAATAACGGATTTGGAATAAAGATATAAAAAAATAATATTTAAACTAAGGATAACAAAAATAATAATGATAGTGCGATTTGGTCACCAAGGGAGCGGGTGTCTTCCACCCAAATATATATATAAAAACAAAAGAAAGTGACCAGTCGCATGAACTAAATATCAATGGCATGCTTCCATCCCGGGTTCATGTATACAAGAAAAAAGAGGGGCAAGTGGGACTTTAAATGAAGCATGTCAATTGAAAGTATAAAAATGAATACATGTGAGTAGGTAAAATGATTGGATTTAATTTATAGTCAAGTCCATGATTTTGATGCATACAGTACCAATAAAGTAGTATAAATATAGACATAATCGCATGAATTGATATAAACGCATATTTAGCAGTAACAATCAAGGAAACTCAGTAGTGTAAACAAATCAATGGACGTACATATATGCAATTCATAACAGAAGTACATGAATTAAAATCGCCAATCAAAATCACAAAATCGCATGAAATGAGAAAACTCAATAAAAAATTGATAAATGTCAGGGATATGATTTGGGCTTGATAGGGCATCCTTAGTTTGCGAACCCGACGCGTTTCTTGGCTTCTTGCCAGTCATCAGGGGTGGGATGCATAATTTAACTGAGGAAAACAAAAGAATAACATAAATATTGATACATGTGGAACCTCCGGCCAATAGAGAAAATCGTATCAGAAATGTCCAAATTGTCTACTCTGAATGGAAAAGCTACTTACAAAAATAGCCCAAAAGTCAAGAGGGGTCACCAGCAATGGGATCTGTTAGGGTGTGAGATATAACCGTCTCAACCGGGGTTGAGGCAGGGCACCGACCATCCTTCCAAAGTAATTGGAGGGTGGGCCAGGAGAGACCACAGCCGACTGATTCCTGAGCCCTCAGTATATTGGTCAATGAGTTGTAAATGGGAAAATCTGCAGAAAATTGAAAAAAATGAAAAAAATATGGGGTGTCAAAGGAAGTAAAACTGGAGTAGAGAGTGTTGGATGAATGAAATGACTGAAAGAAATATGTGCTTAGTGCATATAAAAGTAAATGTGTAAAAAATAGGATAATAAGGGGAAATGAAATGGATGCATGAAAGTGCACGTGAAAAAAAGATAAGTAAAGAAACCCATAGGGAATGTGTGAAGATAGAGGATGTCCTGCACTGGGTAAATAAGTGAGAGGATGGGAATATGTGTACTGTAAGCAGAAAAGAAGATGTAAAAAATATATATATTAATTACCCATGTGTTGAATAGTGGCTGCTTAGCAGAGCGGTCCCTTCCCAGTGAAGCACAGTGAGGGAGTGAACCGTCAGTCTGTCGGTCCCAGCTGATATACTCTGGCCCTGGGCGGGTCCCTGCCAGCGTCATGCATGACGTCATTGGTAGCTGAGAGACGAGAGAGCAATCACAGCTGAGAGTAACTCAGTGGATGTCTGCTCATCACAGCTGTAGGCGTCAGATGGAGAAAAAACAAAACCCGGCTCACACCTTGCGGCGTCAATTGACGCCACTTGGGGGGCCATTTTGTGCATGGCGCCGATGCGTTGAGATCGGGCCCCAACCGCCCCGAAATGCATGAGGGGAGGTGGGGAGGGAGCTGAGCGCATCGCAACCCCGGACAAAGAGACTGCAAAATATCAAAACACTCCAGCCCATGTGCTGGATTTAAATCAATAAGTGGATTCCAGGGAATAAAGACCCTGGAGTTGGTACAAAATAGTTCTCAATAAACTCAAGGGAACACATGTAAAAATATGTTATGTAGTCACAGACTGTTACTCTGTTGGAAAATAACGGATTTGGAATAAAGATATAAAAAAATAATATTTAAACTAAGGATAACAAAAATAATAATGATAGTGCGATTTGGTCACCAAGGGAGCGGGTGTCTTCCACCCAAATATATATATAAAAACAAAAGAAAGTGACCAGTCGCATGAACTAAATATCAATGGCATGCTTCCATCCCGGGTTCATGTATACAAGAAAAAAGAGGGGCAAGTGGGACTTTAAATGAAGCATGTCAATTGAAAGTATAAAAATGAATACATGTGAGTAGGTAAAATGATTGGATTTAATTTATAGTCAAGTCCATGATTTTGATGCATACAGTACCAATAAAGTAGTATAAATACAGACATAATCGCATGAATTGATATAAACGCATATTTAGCAGTAACAATCAAGGAAACTCAGTAGTGTAAACAAATCAATGGACGTACATATATGCAATTCATAACAGAAGTACATGAATTAAAATCGCCAATCAAAATCACAAAATCGCATGAAATGAGAAAACTCAATAAAAAATTGATAAATGTCAGGGATATGATTTGGGCTTGATAGGGCATCCTTAGTTTGCGAACCCGACGCGTTTCTTGGCTTCTTGCCAGTCATCAGGGGTGGGATGCATAATTTAACTGAGGAAAACAAAAGAATAACATAAATATTGATACATGTGGAACCTCCGGCCAATAGAGAAAATCGTATCAGAAATGTCCAAATTGTCTACTCTGAATGGAAAAGCTGCTTACAAAAATAGCCCAAAAGTCAAGAGGGGTCACCAGCAATGGGATCTGTTAGGGTGTGAGATATAACCGTCTCAACCGGGGTTGAGGCAGGGCACCGACCATCCTTCCAAAGTAATTGGAGGGTGGGCCAGGAGAGACCACAGCCGACTGATTCCTGAGCCCTCAGTATATTGGTCAATGAGTTGTAAATGGGAAAATCTGCAGAAAATTGAAAAAAATGAAAAAAATATGGGGTGTCAAAGGAAGTAAAACTGGAGTAGAGAGTGTTGGATGAATGAAATGACTGAAAGAAATATGTGCTTAGTGCATATAAAAGTAAATGTGTAAAAAATAGGATAATAAGGGGAAATGAAATGGATGCATGAAAGTGCACGTGAAAAAAAGATAAGTAAAGAAACCCATAGGGAATGTGTGAAGATAGAGGATGTCCTGCACTGGGTAAATAAACAGATCCCATTGCTGGTGACCCCTCTTGACTTTTGGGCTATTTTTGTAAGTAGCTTTTCCATTCAGAGTAGACAATTTGGACATTTCTGATACGATTTTCTCTATTGGCCGGAGGTTCCACATGTATCAATATTTATGTTATTCTTTTGTTTTCCTCAGTTAAATTATGCATCCCACCCCTGATGACTGGCAAGAAGCCAAGAAACGCGTCGGGTTCGCAAACTAAGGATGCCCTATCAAGCCCAAATCATATCCCTGACATTTATCAATTTTTTATTGAGTTTTCTCATTTCATGCGATTTTGTGATTTTGATTGGCGATTTTAATTCATGTACTTCTGTTATGAATTGCATATATGTACGTCCATTGATTTGTTTACACTACTGAGTTTCCTTGATTGTTACTGCTAAATATGCGTTTATATCAATTCATGCGATTATGTCTGTATTTATACTACTTTATTGGTACTGTATGCATCAAAATCATGGACTTGACTATAAATTAAATCCAATCATTTTACCTACTCACATGTATTCATTTTTATACTTTCAATTGACATGCTTCATTTAAAGTCCCACTTGCCCCTCTTTTTTCTTGTATACATGAACCCGGGATGGAAGCATGCCATTGATATTTAGTTCATGCGACTGGTCACTTTCTTTTGTTTTTATATATATATTTGGGTGGAAGACACCCGCTCCCTTGGTGACCAAATCGCACTATCATTATTATTTTTGTTATCCTTAGTTTAAATATTATTTTTTTATATCTTTATTCCAAATCCGTTATTTTCCAACAGAGTAACAGTCTGTGACTACATAACATATTTTTACATGTGTTCCCTTGAGTTTATTGAGAACTATTTTGTACCAACTCCAGGGTCTTTATTCCCTGGAATCCACTTATTGATTTAAATCCAGCACATGGGCTGGAGTGTTTTGATATTTTGCAGTCTCTTTGTCCGGGGTTGCGATGCGCTCAGCTCCCTCCCCACCTCCCCTCATGCATTTCGGGGCGGTTGGGGCCCGATCTCAACGCATCGGCGCCATGCACAAAATGGCCCCCCAAGTGGCGTCAATTGACGCCGCAAGGTGTGAGCCGGGTTTTGTTTTTTCTCCATCTGACGCCTACAGCTGTGATGAGCAGACATCCACTGAGTTACTCTCAGCTGTGATTGCTCTCTCGTCTCTCAGCTACCAATGACGTCATGCATGACGCTGGCAGGGACCCGCCCAGGGCCAGAGTATATCAGCTGGGACCGACAGACTGACGGTTCACTCCCTCACTGTGCTTCACTGGGAAGGGACCGCTCTGCTAAGCAGCCACTATTCAACACATGGGTAATTAATATATATATTTTTTACATCTTCTTTTCTGCTTACAGTACACATATTCCCATCCTCTCACTTATTTACCCAGTGCAGGACATCCTCTATCTTCACACATTCCCTATGGGTTTCTTTACTTATCTTTTTTTCACGTGCACTTTCATGCATCCATTTCATTTCCCCTTATTATCCTATTTTTTACACATTTACTTTTATATGCACTAAGCACATATTTCTTTCAGTCATTTCATTCATCCAACACTCTCTACTCCAGTTTTACTTCCTTTGACACCCCATATTTTTTTCATTTTTTTCAATTTTCTGCAGATTTTCCCATTTACAACTCATTGACCAATATACTGAGGGCTCAGGAATCAGTCGGCTGTGGTCTCTCCTGGCCCACCCTCCAATTACTTTGGAAGGATGGTCGGTGCCCTGCCTCAACCCCGGTTGAGACGGTTATATCTCACACCCTAACAGATCCCATTGCTGGTGACCCCTCTTGACTTTTGGGCTATTTTTGTAAGTAGCTTTTCCATTCAGAGTAGACAATTTGGACATTTCTGATACGATTTTCTCTATTGGCCGGAGGTTCCACATGTATCAATATTTATGTTATTCTTTTGTTTTCCTCAGTTAAATTATGCATCCCACCCCTGATGACTGGCAAGAAGCCAAGAAACGCGTCGGGTTCGCAAACTAAGGATGCCCTATCAAGCCCAAATCATATCCCTGACATTTATCAATTTTTTATTGAGTTTTCTCATTTCATGCGATTTTGTGATTTTGATTGGCGATTTTAATTCATGTACTTCTGTTATGAATTGCATATATGTACGTCCATTGATTTGTTTACACTACTGAGTTTCCTTGATTGTTACTGCTAAATATGCGTTTATATCAATTCATGCGATTATGTCTGTATTTATACTACTTTATTGGTACTGTATGCATCAAAATCATGGACTTGACTATAAATTAAATCCAATCATTTTACCTACTCACATGTATTCATTTTTATACTTTCAATTGACATGCTTCATTTAAAGTCCCACTTGCCCCTCTTTTTTCTTGTATACATGAACCCGGGATGGAAGCATGCCATTGATATTTAGTTCATGCGACTGGTCACTTTCTTTTGTTTTTATAACCTCATCTGCAGGTATCGCCCAAATCGTCCTCTATGCTCCTCCCGAAACCTCCTGCTCTGTAGCTCCCTTGTTACCTCCTCCCATGCTCGCCTCCAGGACTTGTCCAAAGCCTCTCCTATCCTCTGGAACTCCCTGCCCCAGTATGTCTGGTCAGCCCCTACCCTGTATGCCTTTAGGTGATCCCTGAAAACTCACTTGTTCAGGAAGGCCTACCCCATCTCCACCTAAGAACTGTACTCGAGTCACCTCCATCAGATCATACCCGCAGCTATTACCTTTTGCATCACCTCCCCCTCCCTTTAGACTGTAAGCTTCATGAGCAGGGCCCTTCTATTCCTACCACACTGAACTTTATTGTAATTGTACTGTCCCCCTTTACACAGTTGGCGCTATATACATCCTGTATAATAATAATAATAATAATAATAATAATAATAATAATAATAAATAATAATACAAATATGGGAAGAAGCTCCTTGCATCAACAAAACCTTTGGTATTTGCATTCATACTGCTGTCCAGTAATATACTGTAAATACCTAAAGAACTCTTTTAGCACAATATAAACCCCACTCAGGAGGCATCAACAATTGAAGCGTGCCAAACACTATTCAATAGAGATACAATACCAAAGTGTACCATCTACACTTTGTCATCATTTATAAAGCAAGTACAGAACAGGCCTCTTAAAACTTTTTTTTTTTTCTTTTTTCAATTGTATTTTTTCAAAAGAGAATGAGAATTTTTCAAAAACAATACAAACATCAGAAAAAATGTCATAACATATGACATAGCAAATATAGTACAGCACTATTACGAATAAGGGAAGAATTGTCATATTGATGTACATAAAAAAAAATGATAAGGAAAATATCATAAACCGTATCAGGGTAGTAACCCATAGAGCAGGCTTACAAAAAAAATTAAACCATCACATAAAGCAAATTATGGCTCAAGGGGTATATCTGTGAAAGGGTTACTGAATGTGTCAGTAAAAGAAGAGAAATCACCTCAGAAAACTGTGTAATCGGGGAAAGGGGTTACACCATGGTAAAAAAGAGGGGTGTGAAATAGAAAATGAACGTATTATATTGCAATACAAAAAGGTAGGTAAAGAAACAGTAATTAATCGGACATATGGGATATTGATTCTGGTTTGAGCTCAGAGTTTTCCCAAAGATCCCAAATTTGTAAAAATTGGGTTAGAGAGTCATGAACCACAGATGTGAGATATTTAATTCTACCAGGGATAGGCAGACCTAGGAGAAAATGAAGTGGGTCCAAGGAAAGTGATAGTCCAAGTAAAGTTTGAATGAAAGAGTGAACGGAGGACCAAAATGGTTGGATACTAGGGCATTCCCAAAATATGTGAAAATGTGAGCCCACAGCACCATGGCACCTCCAGCACCACCGAGAAACCTCAGAATTTTACCTGTGAAAGACCTCTGGAGTTCAATACCAAAATAACAAAATCCTATAGGCAGTCTCTTTCTGTTCCACACATCACGAGGCTATACATATAGAGTCCCATATTTTTTGGCATTTTGGGAGAGTAATAGACCTCTGCAGAATTTGGGACCATTTGTTCATATAAGAATAGGAGGTATTATGTAGTGGATGGGTGTCTTGAAGGTATTGGTAAATGGACAATATAAGATGAGTCTGATTGGGGCCTTGGGCACATAATAGTTCAAATGGGGTGGGTTTCTCCAGAGTTAGAGTAGAGGATTTGGAAGAGAAGTAGTGTTTGAACCGGAGGTATGTATAAAAAAATCTGCTTAGAGAACTGGAATTTATGTTGTAACTCAGCAAAAGAATAAAGTCTATAGGTAAGTAGGTGCACTAAATTTCGGAGTTGGAAAATACCGTCTTGTGGCCAAGGGTACATCCGGCTATAGGACAAGCTATCAGAAATGTCCGGATTGAAAAGCACGTTCAATAGGGGCGGACAAGGAGAAGAGAGAGAGAAATAATGTAAGCTTTTCTTCCATATAGAAAGAGTAAACATTGGGTTCAAACATAAGCTTCTCAGCTGAGTAATGGATGTATCTAAGGTTGACCATAGCATAGCACAGGGATGAACCGGGCAAGTGATGCTCATTTCCATCTCAAACCATCTGCTAGATGCCATTCTATTTGACCCTGAAACAATCGCTCTAAGGTGAGTAGCATAATCATATTTAGTGAGATCCGGGCCCCCAAACCTCCTCGAGAGTGGGGAGTGAGAACCACTGAGCTAGCTATATGGTGTGATTTGTTGTGCCAAATAAAATTAAGACAAGATAAGACTTCTAACTTCCTTACTTCACCTATGTGATCTTAGGCCCCTGACCTCTCCATCTTGAATAGCTGCTTTTGCCCTGCTTACACTGCCTTACTGAGGAAGAGAAGGAAGTAGTGATACTATTCCTCATTTAAAATAGAACCAAAGGCAAAACTTTTATGATTTTTTAATTTTATTTTGTATATAGTAAGGAATGGTTATAACCCCTATCCATTTTCTTCATTTGTGTTCCATTTCCTTTTACTTCCTGCTTCATAGCCAAAACAGTAAGCGAGAGGGAATCCCTCAAAAGTAAGGCAATTCAAGGTAGTCACCAAGGTCAACAGAACTAGTGTCCCAATTCGAAGATATCCTTTCTCTCTTCTCAGAATTGGGGAATTTCTTTCACTTTTACTCTCAGTGATAACAGTAAACAAGATAAATAAGGAGGTTGAATCTCCTAAACAGCGGCACAAACAGCAATAAGAACCTGACAGGTGTTCTAATCTCTTTCCACTGAAAGTAAACAAAGTTTTTCCTTACGTTATACTTTCAGATTAATGTACAGTGACTTACGCGTAAATCCTTTATACCACTATGGCTGACCTTTGTCTGTATGAAAACCACTTAGCTCATGGCTTATTAAAATAACTTTCTGGTTTTGTTTAAAAACTGAAACCTATATACAAAAGCCCAAATTTAGCTTTCCATACAAGAGTCACACTTTACAAGTTCCCCTTTACAAATGAGTCTCTTTTGTGCAGAGCAGCAGAAAAATGGTACATATGGGACACATAATGTGAATATGTAAATATTTGAGATGCAAAAAGAGCTTCTACTGACTGGAAGGTTATTTGGGTATAACAAGATTGAGATCAAAGACAAATTAGGGCAGTAAAAAGGTTAATCCCACCACATGTCAGTCCCAGTCTTTACTCTGAATGAGCTGGAATCTGTACTTCATACTTTTCACTCAGTTATGTTTTTCTTTTATCATTCATTATTTTAAGATCAAATGATGAGTTTCTAAAGAGAAGTTGATCAAAAGGAAGAAAGATCAAATGCAGAAGTCAGAGGGTGAACTGTTAAAAATGCTGCAGCATGCAAAACAATACTGGGGTTGCAATGAAGAAACTTAAATGTGATTTTTTACTTGGAAGAGTGTTCTTAATAATTTAAGTAACTCTAAAGCCCAAACTTTTATTTTTATTTTGGCTGGAGTAGGGAATGGTCAAAACCCTTCTTGGTGCCATTTTCTTTAGACACCATAGGACGTGAGAATAATTCCTCTCTTAGACAGTTGTCACCAGAAGAGTGTCCTCACTGGATGATTTCAACCCTGTTGCTGTTTTTATGGTCATTCAAAATTTTGGAGTTCCCTTCATTTCAGTGACTATGCTCACCGAGACAAATAGAGTGAATCTCTGTAATAGGGACAAAGGCAGAAATACGAAAACTTAACAGGGTTTCTAACACCTCAAGATTCTATGCAAAGCAGAACAAAATGGTTTGGCTTTAGATATATAAATATATTTTTGTAAACTTGCTACAACTGCCAATGCTGTATTATTATTCTGTAAATTATTATTCTGTAAATGGAGAAATATTTTCTAATGACATCTGTCATTGTAACATGTTTACTTACTTTCACACACCAGATTCTGCCTTCTGCAGTGAATTTGTAAATACCAGTAAATGCCAGTTTATAATACTTGACCTGGCCAGGCCAGCAGAGTGTTACTCTACTGCAGTGCTTCCTGCCTCTTTGAACTCCTGCAATTAATATTAGCCTAGCCATAGAGAATAATGGCTGTATCTGGCACATGTGTCAAGCTAAAGAAGAAGACATGCCTTGGCATGATTTCCAATAGCCAGGCCCAGCACATGCCTAGGAGCTTGGAAGCACCAGAGTAAAAAAACACAGTACAGACTGTGTAGATGGGCAGTGCAAATTGCAATTCTTTCTGCTTTTATTGTATGTACTGACATTTTCGAATTTAATGTCTGGAAGTATGGGGACGGTGATGGTAGGGTTGTCCCGATACCGATACTAGTATCGGTATCGGCACCGATACCGAGCTTTTGCACAAGTACTTGTACTCGGGCAAATGCTCCCGATGCTTCCGCTGATACCTGGAAGTCAGCTGTGATCGGCGCGTGGGGGAGTTACAAGATTCTCCCCCCCCGCGGCTTTAGTGACATACAGCGGTGATCGGTCACCGCTAACTGTCACTGCATCCTCCTCCATGCCCCCTCCGTTCTGCCGTTCCTCTCTCCTTCTCTGTCCCCCTCCGCCGTCCCCTCCGTTCTGCTATCCCCCTCTCCTTCTCTGTCCCCTCCGTTCTGCTGTGCCTCTCCGCTGTCCCCTCCGTTCCGCCGTTCCCCTCTCCTTCTCTGTCCCCCTCCGCCATCCCCCTCTGCCGTCCCCCTCCTCCTTCCTTTGTGAATGGACAGAGTCAGCTGACTCTGTCTATTCACATAACTGAAACATTGTAATCTCCTGTGATTACGATGTGTCAGTTTATGAATGGAGAGGAGCCGCTGTCTTCTCTCCATTCATTCTCAGTGCAGCTGAGGCTGCAGAGAAAGGGACTGGGGAATCTCTATCCTCGGTCTCTTTCTCTGTCTCAAGGGGGAGATATCAGAGGTCTGCTAAGACCCCTGATATCTCACCAAAGCCCCCCAACAGGGCTGATTAAAAGGAAAACAAAAAAAAAAACACATATTGCAATAAAGAATAAAAAAAATATTATTGTAAAAAATAAAAATTGTAAATAATAAAAAAAAAAAAACACACACATACACCGTTCACCCCCACCTCCCCGAAAAAAAAGAAAGCACTGTTAAAAAAACGCCAAAAAAACACTGTCACGTGACATTAAAAAAAAATTATCGGTAATCGGTATCGGCGAGTACTTGAAAAAAAGTATCGGTACTTGTACTCGGTCTTAAAAAAGTGGTATCGGGACAACCCTAGGTGATGGGGAATCTTATTTATGGCCTCAAATGTAAGGCTGGGTTCACATATGTGCGAATTGGATGTGGGTTTCCCATGGCAATGGAGACGGTTCACCCAGGTCTGAGGCGGCCACAGTCCGCATTCCAAAAGGGTCCTGTGTATCTTTGGGTCCAATTCAGGTGCGAATTCAGGCAAAAATTCAGACCTGATTCGCACCTGTTGCGGTAAACAGGGATGCACCATAACCCATGCTGTGACCCGCGACCGCACCCAGCCTAAGGTTCATGTATGGCTATTTACCCCCATGCCCCATGCAGGGCTAAATTTTACTGTATTTTACCACCATGGGGATTCACAGGTGTTGTGTGCATTCCTATGTTGACAGTCCCTTTGCTGTTTATGGGACACAGCCGCTGCTCCCAATGTGACATCCCTGCGGTAGAGGTTTATTGCATCATATATTAAGTTTACATTGATATATAATCTCAAGATACCTGCACTGGAATCTTAAAGTCAGTACCCAGCATAATTGCCAGATTCATATAACTAGCCCCAGCAACAGTGACGGCTGGAGGGTTCTTATTTTGAGGGGGAGGCAAACAAACAACACCCCCGGCGGCACGGCACTGAGAGAGCAACCCCCCGTGGGTGGTCCAGCACTTACCCACTCATGTGGTGGGGCTGTGGTGTCCTCTCCTCCTCTCCTGGAGTGCGGGCAGCAGTGGCTCCAATGTCCACACCCCAAGCTTCCTCTGGCGTGTCTCCTCTTCTGCCAAAGAGCTAGGCATCAAATAGGATGGCCTGAGGCTTTGGCCAATTGGGAAACAGGTCTCACAATCTTCCTCCTGATTGAACTTTAGTGTGAAAATAGCAAAAATGAATTCGCTATCGTCACACAACTGGGTGGGCTCAGAGCGTAATGCTCTGCGTTCTGAGCCTACCCTTTTTTGAAGCCTATTAGAGCCTCTGGCTCTAAACAGGTTCTTCAAAAAAACACCCACCCCACATTGAAATCCATAGTCCGCTGCCCTGATATATAGATCAGGGGGATGGATGCATGCATAGAGAAGGCAGCACCCGTTCACTCTCTATAGACGGGCCACCACTGCCCAGCTAGATACTTCTCCAAAGCTGTTTTTCATCTGTTTTTACCCCCAGTGTACTTACTTCTGAGTTCACTTAAACTATATGGATGTGATTTGAAAAACGTGGAGCAAATGTAGAGCTGTTACTCAGAGCACCTACTTTCATCTTTGAATCAAAGCACAGAATCTAATTAGTATTATGTATACAAGAGAATAAAAGCCCCGGAACACAGGCTCAGCACTAGCTGGGCATAGGACATCCTGAGATATAGAATTGTGTTCTACAATCTCCAATGTCTATGGCCATTTTTTAATGCATACAGTATGTTATTAGATCTGCTTACTTACTTGTATCTCATAGTTCAAGCAGGTAGGACAATGTATTTATCTGTAGAGACCTTTTTTGTTCAGACATACTTTAAAATGGTAACAAATCTAACTTCCACATGATAGGTTATTGATGATTACAAATGGAGTCTTGTTTTGAGTTTTGTCTTTTAATAATAATGGCTTATTGCAAGTCTGCTTGCTTATTTTTACCAGTTTATTCAGTATATTACCTTCAATTACACTTATGCAACCAAAATGCAGTGACAGAATGAATTCTGTAGTAATATGTCAGCCATTACCACATGTCTGTCATTCTGCTATATGATTATATCGGGTAAACAATGAACACAGATGCAAAACCAGGCCACCATTACCAAAAATGACCAGAACCACCTCTTAAAGAAAGTGAGAAACCCTGTGTTAGGGGGGCTTTAAGACAAATTACTGCTTTTCAATTAAACTGTCAGGACAAAACCCCAATCTCACGGTAGTACTTTAAAAGTGAATAGAACTGTCTCAATAGGTACAAATGTGGCTTTTGGCTCCTTAAGGCAGCATGGAGACCTCTGTGATCTCAGTGAGGCTGGTGGTCTCTGTAACCAAGCTATGTATTTTTTCATACCACACATTGGCAATCATTAATCATTAGGTTTTCTCTATAGAAAAAATGTATATAAAAAGAAGTATTATATAATACAATGTGCTATTTAAGGGTGAGAATGCAAGGAACTTGCTGAAAGAAGGATGAAAACAAAACTTGAAGAGGGGTGCCCATAACAACCTTTCATTTCAAGCCTGCACTGGAAATAGGATGAAATTTGATTGGTAGCAATAGCCAACATGTTCTCCAGAATAACATGCTATGATATATTGATCAAACCAGATACACCTATGGCATTTTTAAAAATATGATTAGGCTAAATATTCATATGTTTAATAAAGTGAACTTCCTAAAATAAGTGAAAAAGAACAATATAAATCTGCTTTTGCATTATAATTTGGGATTTAGAAGTACAAATGGGAAAAGACTGCAGCTGGTAGAACCCATACTGTGATTATTTAAGTGCACTGCTTAACTTATTAAACAAAGGTGCTGTTTTGTCAGCAGTACTGCATTTACATTATAAAAATAGTCCACATGATGGGTTTTGTTTTTTTTGCTGTTTCAAGTATTTTGATAAGAGGATTATGGTTAATAAAACCAAGATAAGTGTTAAACTGTGACAATTAACTGTATTTTAACCATGCCTTTACAAGAGCCACATTCATAATCCTCAATAAAACTGCATAAAGTGGCTTACAAAGGAATTATCTCTTCTGAGATGAATACCCAGCACTGGATTATGGGTTTGCTAATAGGATGCTACCTATATTGCAAATCCAAGATGCGCAAGATGTTACAGTATTTTCTTTTTAATGAATACAAAGTATTCACATTTATGAATCAATATAGTCACTGTGTTATACAGTATTAGCTTAAAGGAAATGCTCGCCTAACATACAAAGGAAACTGAGAACGTACATATGGCAAACTCCCATAATTCTTTTCACTTAGGGAGCACACATTTGGATTATTGTTGTCAAACTTGTGCTGGCAGACTGGCAGCTTTACCATTTACATAAAAAAATTGTTAACATTGAATGTTTTAGGGGGCTGATCAGAGCTCAAATCTGAATTAAAAATGTGAAGTGTTCTGTTTTATAGGCCAGCACGTGATTGCAATAGCAGTCTGTTCTATCACTGTATTGCATAGAGTACATCTGACTTTTTTTGCTGTGTATATACCCTATTGTATATTAACTCTACCATTGCTTCTCCCCCATCTTAAAGGATCCTGTAGGCCCAGAAGGGAAGGAAGACTGTGTTCACATAGAATTCAGCTTCAAAAAGAGCAATGTGTACTGTATGCTTTTACAACATGTTTGCAATGTTCTAAGCCAACAGTAAGAAGTTTCTTTAATGCACCTTTCAGTTTCGGTTTGAGTACATTAACACACATTTTAATGGCAGTGCTAACTGACACTTTAAACAAACCGCTAACAGGCTTTCAACAAGCTTTAAGCCTGCTAAAGCCTGCTAGCTACTTGTTTAAAGTGACAGACAAAACTCTCATTATGTGACTGTCAACATCCTCAAATTGGAACTGGAGGATACTATAAAGGCTTCAAAAAGCTTTTTAAAGCTAGTTGCAAGCTTTGCAAATGCTTTATAAAAACACACTGTTTCACAGATTAGCATTGTTTCAACAAGACCTAATAACTTTTGTTTTCTTTAACAAAAAGAAGTGGCTAAGTGGTGGGCAGCACAGTGGATAAGTGATTGACACTTCTACCTGGCAGCACTAGGGTTGTCGGTAAAAATGCCAACCATGGCACTACCTGCCTGGAGTTGACATGTTCTCCCTGTGCCTGTGTGGGTTTCCTCCAGTACTCCGGTTCCTCCCACACTCCAAAGACAGGCTGGTAGGTTAATTGACCCTAGTATTTGTATGAATGTAAGTTAGGGACTTTAGATTGTAAGCTCCTTGCGGGCAGGGACTGCGGTCAACGTACAATATATATGTAAAGTGCTGCATAAATTGACAGCGCTATATAAGTATCTGTAATTAATCCAAAACACTATTGCTCCCTTGCACAATCATGAATGTAGTAAACTGCAAAAAAAAGCTTCCCTTTGCAAGTTAAAGCAGAGTTTCACCCAAAAATGGAACTTACGCTTTTCGGATTCCTCTCCCCCTCCGGTGTCACATTTGGCACCTTTCAGAGGGGTGGGGGGAGCAGATACCTGTATAAACCAGGTATTTGCTCCCACTTCTGGGCATAGACCACCGCAGTATCTACGGCAATCTACGCTATGTCCGGCCCCTCCTCCATCCTCCTCACTGTCTTCTGGGAGACACACAGGTCCCAGAAGTCAGCAGGGAAAAGTGAGATCATGCAGCATGACTCGCGCATGCGGAGTAGGGAACCAAGCTGTGAAACCGCAAGGCTTCACTTCCTGATTCCCTTACCGAAGATGCCGGCGCCTCCACCTGGGAGCCGAGGGACAGATCGGCTTCGGGTGAGGACATTGCGGGCGCCCTGGGCAGGTAAGTGTAAGTGGTAAAAGTCAGCAGCTACAGTATTTGTAGCTGCTGACTTTTAAATCCTTTGTTTTTGGCAGAACTCCACTTTAAGAGCATAGTGTGCTAGTATGCACCGCATACTAGCAAATTATGAAAGACACCCTAAAACTAAGCCCTCCAGAGGTGTGCTGCCGCTGCTGACAGGGCTTTCATTATCACCTGGTTACCTACCTTGTCTCTTGCCAGCTCCAACCATTTGAATGGCCAAGCTGCAAAGTTATAAGCGTATGGTAGTCACGGCTGTGGCACAACTCTCTCAATAGATGGCATGCTGCCCATTGAGGGTGCACCACACATTCGCTGGTGACATCACCGGCTGCTACCAAATAAATACTGTATCTCCTAAATGGTGCACCTTTAGGATATATTTACTGTAGCTACAGGTAAGCCTTACTATAGGCTTACCTGTAGGTATAGATAAGCAAGCAGACTTTACTGTGTACAGTATAATGATTACTTGTATACACTACATGTCCATGTTGGAGAAACAGTTGCAACAGAAATCATTTATAACATCAGTCAACATATTTTACCATCGACACATTTTCATACATATTTCATTTGTTTTCTACTCTTGAGACAGACATAGGCCAAAAAGCATACTTCCAAATGCAAGCACCAATGATGCACAACTCGCTAAAGGCTTCACAAGTGCCAGATGCCAACATAGCCTCTTGCTGGTCCCATTGTTTTCTAACAACCAGTCTAATCATCTAGATGAACTCATAATGAACATTACAGTAAAGCATTCTGGGAGTCTAAACATAAGGTTTTGGATTGACATGTTGCCTTCATAAGATGTGAAAGAAACATAATGCATCTTTACTTTGATAAGAACTAACAGATATAGGGTGAAAAATCATACAAGGTGAACTTTTCCTTTTTTTCAAAATACGCAAACTTAATATAAAGAACCAATAAGTATTATTTTGACAAAGCTGGTGAAATATATGAATGACTGAGTCTCCTTATATCATCGCTCTAGGGCAGCGAGTAGCTACCTGGCAAAAATCTAGGAAGTAGAATTATGAGGCATATGCGTAATTACTCTTAGAAAAGCCTTGGTTAATCGTGACAAGTAATGTGGTGTAGAAGAAATTAAATTTAAAATAAATTAAAGGTTTATCGCATTTGCATTTTTACATTGCCAAATTTGAAATTCTGAATAAATGTGTGGAATAGTCTGTTTCTTTGTCCCAATATAGTAACACAAGGAACAGTCTTTTTCAAAATACCAGAGTTTCCAAAGTCTTTGTTCTGTAGGAAAAAGATGACTCTCTGAGTTGTGTGTGAGAGCTCAGCAGAGGCAGCAGCGTGTGAATGGGCACTTGGCATGGAAACTTGATGTGTTCCCCTCTATGCTAGGAGACTGTTTTAGAACAGTGAATCTGCTTCAAAGAGATGCTGTGACATGATCACCCTTTGCAAGTACCCAGTCCTCCTCTATTCACCCAACCAACAGCTCTGCTGCTTTGTACTGTATTCAGATGGGTCCTCTGCTTTTGTAAATTAAAAGGGACAACCTCATTGATACCTTGTTAGAGAGTGTGTGGAAAATACAAAACAGACACCCATCCCAATTTCCCTGCAGCTATTTGAAATGAATCCAATTAATAAACTGCATGTCTGCATAGGAGTGAAGAAACGGTTTCTCATTAATTTCTGCCTTGGAGCTTGGGTTCATAGTCAAAAGCACATATATACATAAAAGAAAGTAATGAAGTGCTTATTTGATTTAAGTACAGTACACACATAAAGAGCATTTCCGCTCTGCAATATTTGAATCGCCAAAGTAATACGGTGTAATGTAAGCGTGATGTCTGCTCTCTAACATTCCCTCTAGCAATGCAACATTTCTAATCCCAATTAGTATTTCAGGAGAAGTGTTTTCTCCCCTCTCAGCATAGTAAATCGACATTATGTGTACATGAATGGAAAACAATCAGCCTCATTATTCAGGCTTGGTAAAGATAGCTGAAATAACCTTTTCCATCATGCTGTCACAAAAGGTGAGAAGAAAATTAAACCCAGCGAAAAAAATGTGTCTCTTTAAAGTCCTATTAAAAAAGGCAGGGATGCATAGTAATCTAGTTATTAATAAAGTCAGTTTAGCATCATTTGTCCATGACTTACCAGCACATTATTTATTTTAAGTGAAAGTGCAGTTCCTCCACTGCTTTCTATTTTTAAGTCATACATCCAGCTTGAAAAGTTCTGCAGAAAGTTTTACAGCAGTTTTAGAGTCCTAAAGCCAACAAACAGCAGTGGCCATATATAAAGTGAAGTAACCCATCACAACCGGTCACTTTACGGTTTACTACAGCCAAGTCAGTGACGTATGTATCCTTATTAATTTTTCTTGGTAAGTATATTTTGACATTGACTTTGCAAAACATGTTTGTAGGTGTGGATGTTAAGAAGGCCAAGGGAGTACAGATCTCTCTTCCAAGTGATAGAACATCCAATGTATGCCCATTCTTTATGTGGCAGAACTAATCTCCTACATTTTCTAATTATTTTTTGCAAATGACAAAAAAGTTCACCATACAGTTCATTTTATAACACTATGGTTAAAGTATTCCACTGGGAAATATTGAAAAAGTTAGTCATCATTGTGCTAATGGAGTATAGTAAACATAAATATTCATGACATCAGCTAATAAATCAGCCTGTACGTGGCAAGCATTACATTAGACAACTAAAAGACAAAAGACAGACATGTTACGGCTGTGATGTGACAAAAGTCTAGGTCCTTGGGGCTTTTTACCCTAAGGGGTATTGTTAAATATTGCACAGTTTCAATATTGCCAATTTTTGCTAATGATCATTTTAATCAGAAACAACTTAACAGTTTCCTTGTGATTCAGCAGCATCTGCGTTATTAAATTAAATTACTTTAAATATTTTTTTGTTGTTTACTAAGCTAGCTTACATTTTAAACAACCTATGGGTCACAGCATTAAAAATAAATAAATTCCAGTATATATATATATAGATATATAGATATATCTATATATATATATATATATATATATATATATATATATATATATATATATATATATATATATATATATATGTATATATCTATACATCTATATATAGATATCTATGTAGATATAGATATAGATATATATCTATATCTATCTATCTATATATCTATCTATCTATATAGATATATAGATATATATAGATAGATATATATATCTATATAGATATATGTAGATAGATAGATATATCTATCTATCTATAGATAGATAGATAGAGAGAGAGAGAGAGAGAGAGAGAGAGAGAGAGAGAGATCTCTATAGTTATAGATCTCTCTCTCTCTCTCTCTCTCTCTCTCTATATATATATATATCTATATATATATATATATATATATAGATAAATGTATAGATCTATCTATATATATATAGATAGATCTATAGATCTATCTATATATAGATCTATAGATAGATAGATAGATAGATAGATAGATAGATAGATAGATAGATAGATAGATAGATAGATAGATAGATAGATAGATAGATAGATAGATCTATATATATATGTGTGTGTGTGTTTAAAATCAAAAGACTGCTTTCTATTTTTCATCATTGACATAAAAATGTTAACAGGGACCTACCTCTTTTTCTCCTTTGGTCCAGATTCATTGATAAAGTGCTGTTCAGTCCACTTAGGATTCCAGTGATATAAACATTGTAGTTACTGTAAAGCAACTGTGCTGCCTTTCACTCTCGAAAACTTGAATTGTCACTTGTGAGGGCAAGCAACTTTCACTGAGAACTGAACAGGAGAATTTCAAAAAGACACACCAATCAGCATCTGTGCTTCAATCTGCTATTCTCCCTCCTCTTGCATCCCACCCCCTCCAAGCTGAATCACTGAGCAAGCCCTCTGAGACTTATGTAAGAAGTCATTCACAAGTAAAAATCTCTGGATGCATTGACCGCGCTCCATTATGATAAAAAAAAAAAAGAAGAAGAAATCAACTCAATATTCTTATATTAAAATGAATTGTATATTGATCAAAGACCACGTTGTATGTATTCTTGTTGCGTCTTTAAATCAAATTAAAGAGAACCATTTACAAATTCTCTTTGGTCGTTCTTGCTGCAGGTAGCTTGTTTCATTAGGCTGGCAAACAACATGCATATAAGCTGTGATATAAGAGAGCCCTGTAACCTTTCTTTATATTTCCGAGATTAATTGGATGCTCTCTGTACCTAATTAGAAGCTCAAGCCTTTTAATGTCGCATATCCTTTTATGCAAATAAACAATGCATCTGGGCTGGCCTTTTAAATCATTATTAATTAGGAATTACAGTACTCCGGGAGAATGTTGTCGTTATTAGCATTCGCTAGTTACATTTTTTGTTTGCTTTAGGCTGCTGGCAGCCTACTAATTGTAGAGAGATTATATTGTACATAAATGTACATCCCTGCCATCTGAGCAGCAAGTTTTATCTGGGAAACTTATTGGATCTTTAATTCTGATGAGTCACAAGGACACAGGGTCTGCCTGTGCTATTCTTTACTGAAATTGGAGCTCCAGGGAAAAGAAACACGATGGTTTTGTTTGCTGTGCAGTATTTAATATACCAGCAATTAATTATATTTCTTAATTAGGGACTTCTCTTACACCAGAGGAATATATTTTCTTGCTCATCTTATGTCTATAAAGTAATCCGATACATAGATGATTCTGCAGTCTGCTATTTGTTCTCTGGATTTTCATACACATTTCTGATCTTAAAATAAACTTACATTAGATATAAAGGATATAAAGGATCATTTCATTTTTTTTTTTCTTAAAAACTAGCGAATGTTGCCAATATAGAAAATTCGGGGACACGCTTATGTTTACAGATTGCAATATAGTTTGTATACCAGCATGGACACCCGCCAGCTATGTGGGCTGATATCCTTATCAGTAAGAGGGCAGCAAGCATGTGGCCCTCTGCCATGCTACCAGCTCACATGCACTTCAGCAGGAGGGTAAATTTAAGAGGGGTCCCCAAAATAGCTACACTTTTATAAAAGTACTGATACCTGATCGTACACATAGCCTTTTGACAGGGATGTGTTTACCCTAATGGCATGTTGGACAATTCTTAGAACAACAGGGTTGAGAGAGAAGAGCTCCAAGCTTCAAAATGTACAAGGTACATTAAAGTCATACTAATGGCTCATTTTTTTTGTTAAAAATAATAAACATGTTATACTTACCTGCTTTGTGCAGTTGGTTTTGCACAGAGCAACCCAAATTCTCCTCTTCTCATGTCCCTCTTCGGTGCTTCTTGCTCCTCCCTCCTGTTGAGTACCCCCACAGTAAGCAGCTTGCTATGGGGGCAACCGAGCCCCAGCGCCCTGTGTCCATTCAGACACGGAGCCTCGGGCCGGGCCCGCCTCTTTTTCTCCTCATTGGCTGACTGACTTTGATTGACAGCAGTGGGAGCCAATGGCGCCATGCTGCTGTCTCAGACAATGAGGAGGGGAGTCCTGGGCAGCCGAGACACTCCTGCAACATCACTGGATCTAGATGGGCTCAGGTAAGTATTAGGGGGGCTGCTGCACATAGAAGGCTTTTTATCTTAATGCATAGAATGCACTAAGATAAAAAACCTTCTGCTTTTACAACCACTTTAACCTTTTCCTTATTTTGTTTTTCATTCTGTTGAGTTTGGAATATTTTGGCTAAGTTCATCAAGAGAACAGTAGAGGAAGGTGTGTTCAGGAAACACAAAACTGTCTCTACTCTTTCTTATTTGGTGGTTTGCAGAGCTGGAAAATAATCCTAAATATCAAGCAAACAGCATGGTGTCTCTATTAAAACATTCTAGTAAAAGTTGCATGATGCAAGAGGTGGAGCTTGTCTAATACAGTATCATTATACATGAGGATGAGGTGTGCATTGGCCACTACTAGGCGTTCGCCATGGATCCAGGCTAACTTCTTTGTAACCATAATGCACTGGCTGACCTTTGAAATTAGGTTAGCTGGCATAGAAGGGTCAATAAGGTATCAGGCAGTTGTTGCTGATAGTACATTCAAGAGATAAGTTATTTCTTAGCACCTCGCTTTATCCTTAGAAAAAAAAAGTAAAACACTTTGCACCTAAAACACTACACCCTCACCCCAAGTACACCACAACCTACTACTGTATCCCCATATGCACAATTTGTCAAAAATGCCATAGTAGGTATAGTCTTTTGGCATTGTTTGATAAAAAAAAATGTCCAGCAGCAGGACAGTATGTAAATGTGACCAGATAGAAATGTAAATGTATCATCACAGAGACAAAAAGATTACCCCTAGCAGGGCATTTTTTAGCGGTGTGAAGAAGGAAAAGGGCTTAGAGATAAGGCAGATGTTTTGCAATAGTAGTGTACTGTTCCAAAGGCACTTCAAGATGCAAGATGGTAATTTAATGTCCAAACAGTGAAACGTTCTATGTATGTCCAAACTGTAATACAAATTACAGTGATGTATATCAGATTCACTTGGGAAAAACAATTAGAGTGCCTTTAAACCCAAAACGTAAAATTTCTCTGTGTGACCCAAAAGTCAATATCCTATTTTTAGGTGGTAATTACCGTACTGGGTGATCCTGCCAGTTCATTGGAATTCTTTAGTGAAGCCACAAACTTCCATTTCCTCCCCAGTTATTGCAACTGAGTGTAAAAGAAAAACAAAAAAAGAAAATATAACTACAATCTTAAAAAAAATAAAAAACAAACACTTGAAAGCAATTCTTGCTTCAATTAATTGAACTAATGAATAATCATAATATATACATAAAATATTCTTTAAAGTGGTTCTAAAGTCAAAATGTTTTTTTTACCGTGCATACACTGCATTAAGATAAAACATGTCTCACTACCTGTTTTTTTATTTTAAGACAAAAAGACTTTAAAACGTTTTCAGCTGCCCCACGTGACACTCCGGATATCATGTGGGGTGGCTAAATCTTAGTAATTGACAGCGGATCACTTTCTCTTAACTTCCCTGTTTATCTGGACCTCATGTGACTGAGAACATTGAGTAGTTGTAGGAAGCCAAACTGCACTATTGAGTGCATTTGTTGCTCACACAACATGAAAGTAAGGGGCAGTTTTGGACCTTATACCAGAACTTTTGAGGCCACTTATCTATTTCTATAAACCCTGCCACTGAGTCACCTTACTAGCCAGCTTTCAACTGTACACTTTCTACTTCCCCTCTAAGATGGCTGATGCATGGGTCCTTGTAAGAGATAAAATAATAAAATGCTTTTTCTTGTCTCAATAGACTTGTGTTGTGTTACACTGATGTGCATTTCCGTGTGTTGAATTAATGCCTTTGTGCCTAGGGGTACTTTCACACTGGGGTGGTGCCAGCGTTAGCGGTAAAGCGCTGCTATTTTTAGCGACACTTTATGGCTGTTATAGCGGCGCTTTTTGGCCTCTAGCGAAAGGGTTAAAAGCGCCCGTGTTGTGGCGCTGCCAAAGCGCTTTGCAGGCGCTTCGGAGCACTGCCCATTCATTTCAATGGGCAGGGCATTTTGGGAGCAGTGTATACATCGCTACTTCCCCGCCCCAAAGATGCTGTTTGCAAACGCACCGCCCCAGTGTGAAAGCACTCAGGCTTTCACACTGGGTAGGCGTGAGAGTCGCTTTTCTGACACTTTACAGATGCTATTTTAAGTGCTAACACACCTGAAAAGCACCCCAGTGTAAAAGTAGCCTAATGCCCCATACAGTCGGACTTTCCGATAACAAAACTGTGGATTTTTGTTCGAAGGGTGTTGGCTCCAACTAGTCTTGCATACACACAGTCACATAAATGTTGGCCAACAATTACGAACGTAGTGACGTACAAGACGTACGACGAGCCGATAAAAGGGAAGTTCAATAGCCGAATGTGATATCTCCATTACAAACGCTGGTTTTACAAGACCGAGTGCTTCCGGCTCGTACTTGATTCCGAGCATGCGTGGACTTTGGTGCAACGGACTTGTCGCGACACGATCGGACACGAGGAGAAAAAGAAAAATAGGGACTTTATGGAAGCCAAAACCTGGTAAGATCATGTATTTCCATCCCTTGGGACTTTGAGTGAAATCATGGCATGGTAAGGTCTTGAATTTCCATCCCTTGTATTGAATCAGAAAAGGGGAGCACGAGGGTTACGACAGGTTACGAAAGGGGAGCACGAGGGTTACGACACCGTCACGTGTCTTCATCTGGGGACCCAGTCCCCAGATGAAGACACGTGACGGTGTCGTAACGCGTAGGGATTGGCTGGAGCAATACACAGTATCTGAAGCACAAGTGAGAGGGCGCTGAGAATACCATACCATTTTTTACATTTACCCTGCCTGTTTTTATTATGAGAGATGTAAGAGCATTACTTAATAAATATTCCCCCTTTGATTTTAAAAGTTTAATGCACTAGTGGAGCCTTTTTCTTCTCCCCCCTCCCTATTTATCTCCCCCCAAACTGAGTTTACCAGAGCGGAGCTACATAGAGGGAATGTTGGAGGAGAAAAAATAACAAAGAAAGAAAAGGCTGCCAGAGACCACTCCCACACCTTAAAGACATACTACTGAATGCCTGATTACTACTAATTGAAGGTGTGAGGGTTCTGTGAGACCACACTAGGAGACACCAGCAGCAGAAGGATACACATTTGTCACATTCTAATCTCCAAGATTAAATAGAAGAATCATTCACAGACTTTTTCATATATGAGTATCCACTCACTTCCATTTAAAGCACTTCTTTACCTGAACACCCACACTTTATTGTAGCACCAAAACTGACTTTTTACACTTATTTTGAATGACCACTTTATATATGTGTATTTTTTACACTTATGTCTCACTGCACAAGTTTTGATTGTTGATTTTAGAAGATTTCATTTGTTCTTATCCACCAGGAATCATTTATGCACGTATTCTTTTATGCTGATTACAGGGTGGCATTTATAATATCCTATTACTTGATTATTGATTTTAGAAAATTTTATTGATTTTTTATTCACCAGGAATTGCCATTGTTTATTCTTTCATGCTGTTTACAGGGTGGCATTTTTATTATTCTATTATTTTACTGCAAGGATTTGAATATTTTTCACTATATTGGCAAATAGCAGCGATTATTATATTGCAAAATAGAGATCATTGATCCCAGCATTAATAACAATAGTCACTAGTGTCCCACATTTGCATTATAATATGCACTTTATATATTCACCTACACAGTTTATTTCGGTTTAATATTGCGCGAAATATATTTAAATATTCATTTTGCTCATTGCTGCCATTATGCTTACAGTTTACATTGTTATTAACACTGTACATATGTTTAATTATGTCTATCAATAAATTCTCAGTGTTCACCCATTCACTTGTTCGCAACCATGTGCTTCATATAAAGTCCCACCCTCGTGCTCCCCTTTTCTGATACGATCGGACACGACACGATCGGAAAGTCCAACAACAAACATTTGTTGGTGGAAAATTTGAGAACCTGCTAGCCAACATTTGTTGGAGGAAAGTCCGACATCAAATGTCCAATGTAGCATACACACGGTCGGATGTACCGCCAACAAACTCACATCCAACATTTCCATTCGGAAAATCCGATCGTGTGCCCCGTACACACGATCGGATTTTCTGACAACAAAACCGTGGATTTTTTTTTCGAAGGATGTTGGCTCAAACTTGTCTTGCATACACACGGTCACACAAAAATTCCGAACGTGAGAACGCAGTGACGTACAAGACATACGACGAGCCGAGAAAAAGGAAGTTCAAGCCAGTGCGGCTCCTTCTGCTTGATTCAGAGCATGCGTGGACTTTTGTGTGACGCACTTGTGTACACACGATCTGACTTTCCGTCAACATATTTTGTTGTCGGAAAATTTGAGAACCTGCTCACAAACATTTGTGTGCGGAAATTCCAAGGGCAAATGTTCGATGGAACATACAAACGGTTGGACTTTCCAACAACTAGCTCACATCGAACATTTCCCGTCGGAAAGTCCGATCGTGTGAACGTGGCATAAGAGTAAAACAAATGTTAATGCCTTAGAACAATTTTGCAACTTTGACATGTGTTAGGAAAACCATACATATCATCACAACTACTTTGTGCATCCAGGTAGATTGTACCTTGTTTTCTTCAGGACAAATTGGGCTGTAATTTAGTTGTAAATGGTAATAGATATCTTCAGATTTTTTTTATTGTTACTGCCATAACCTACCACCAAAGAACAACCCAAAATAAATACTCCTGCTCCCGACATTTGCAGTGATATCACATATGTGTATGTTATTTGTCATTTGTACCCGTAGTGCAGCCCAGAAACAATAGTGCGTATTTTGCTTTTTTTATTATTTTATTCTTTTATCCTACCTAAAGCACACTGACACTAACTGACACATACTTATTAAAAAAATGTGAAAAATAAAAATAAAAAATCCTGTCCAATATATACTGACCCTGACCTTTGGCTCTTATTTGCCCCAAACACTAACCCTGGCACTGACCTAGATCAAACCTTGATTTAGGTATTTTTTCTTTAATTTTTTATTAATATAATTATTATGTATTTATTTATTTTTTACACATGGTTGTTTCCTTCTCTCTCTTTCTCTCTGCAAGGAGAGAAAGAGATACAATGTATCTCTCCTCTCCCTTCACAGAGAGAGAGAAACACAGGGGTGGGCTTTACAGTGACTGATCACTGTAATAGCCAATCAGAGGCTATCACAGTGATCAGGTGACCCAGAATCGGGAGTTGTGGGTCCCAATCATTAGTACGGGACCCGAGGCTCCCGCTGAGACCCCAACGTGCTCCCAGCACAAAGACAGATACGCAGATATGCGGCCCCACAGCAAAAAAAGAGTCCAGTGAGGCCACATATATGTGTACTGTCAGCATCAAGGAGTTAAAATGCATATATATGGCATTGTGGTTGTGAATAGGACCAAAAAAAACCAATTGTCCTTGTGGTAACCTGCACTCTTACAGTGTTTAAAAATGCAGGTCAGTGCAGTATGTGTGAACAGGGCCTAAAAGTCTTGCTCTCTGTTTTGAAGCAGTGGCATTTCTCCAAATGTCTGACAAGCCCCTTAATACCCAAGAGCTGGATCACTTTAATCAGTAGGGAGTGTGAACTTTGCTGATTGGAGATGTCTAGCTATGACTCCGCAGGGGGCATGTTAGACCTCTGCAGAGAGACCACCGCTTCCATACAGAGAGCAAGGGTTCTTTTCTATGGCATGCTGGCAAAGACAGACGTTTTACTCATCATGTGGTTTCTTTTGTTTAACCCCTTGGAGCTGGCACCTCCTGGCCCTTTATGAGGTTTAGAATTTTGGGAGGCGGGACAGGGTTTATAATCATGTGACTGACATGATTGGCTGTATGGGCAGTCACATGATCAGAAAGCTCCCGACCACAAGTAGTGATGGGAGCTTTCCGTTAGCCGCCGGTAACTGTGCCTGGAGCGCGTGCTCTCGGAACAGCTGTATTCACACTAATTCACGCAAATACGTGGCTGCTCGTCGCCAAGGCCCACCCGCCGAGAGGCCACATATTTGCATGCGGCTGGTGTCGAAGGGTTAAAGAGAATAGACTTTAGACATCTTTTGTTTTGATGTACCTGGAATGAATTTAGCTGATTAAAACTAAAAGTTCTGTTGAACTTAACAAAGCTTAATGCCTTCCCCTTTATCAACTGGACTTTTTGAAAACATAAGAATATAATAGTTTTTTTATGTTGCGTTCAATGTACATGTTATTTTTTTTTAATGTAACTATGTAACCATGAAGCTTGTTATTAATTGTGGTGTTTGTTTTGCTGTGCCATGATTTTGTTACATCAGAAATAAATTTATATTTCTTCTGCCAGACAATGAATTGCTAATAACACATTTCAAAGCAATACGTGATAAGTACATATGATTGGTTCTTCTTTAAACTCACAATAGTCCTATGGAATCATAATCTATGTTGGAAAAAAGAATAATGTTGCCCAAGGCCACAGAACATAGAGGGATAGCAAAATGGGGGCATTGTCAGAAGCTATTTTGTCTCACTGTAACTGTTGAATGCTGTGGCGTTGCATGTCCCCGTAGCACTGAGGAGCATACCTTATAGAAAAGGCTGTGGTCTATATACATTGACAGGCAATGGTGGGCTACAATAACAAAAATACAAGACACAGCAAATAACCCCAGAGTTTCCATATACTGTATATCTTGAATGTTCTTTTGAAAACATCAACACATTGTCTGTTCTTATGAATTCAACCGTAGAGAATATTCTGACAGTGTACTACTTTAGTGAAAGTTTATAAAATAGGACAATGCAGTGTTTGGAATTTTAGTTTTCCAGGATATTGTACCTAATGTTTGGGGCTCATAGGTACTTTCTTATTCTATGGATTTTTGTTTAGAAATATAACGTTCCCATGACTGTATAAAATAGATCTGTTGTGGACAAGCAACATAGGTTATAGCCTAGGGTGGTAGGGTTGTCAGGCTGGATACTTGGCAGCTTGATGGCCTGCAGGCAATTTTTCGGTTTGTTCCATGCTCATACTGATACCTCAGGAGCTAGCAATATTTTCCTAAGAAAATATGATGTCACTGGGCTGAAACTCATGGATTACAAGAAAAGTAAGACACTATCATTTACACTTTGTTAGCGGTTCAAGAGAACATAGGGAGAAGATCAGTAATCGCAAAAATAATTAAATTCTGGAGTTCTGCTTTAAGCTAAAACCTAGAAGCTGATTGGTTACTATGCACAGCTGCACCAAATTCTATGTGCATCCGTTTTAGTAATTTTCCCCCGTTCTGTCTTTTTTACCTTGTAGTCAGAATACCTTGAAAACCTTGCCAGTTCACAAATAGACCAAAAAAAGTGAAAAAAAGCTTCATATTTTAAAAACATGCATGATCACCTCAGCTGAACTCCATGCAACCGTCTGAATACATATGTGTGAACTGTTTTACCTGCCAAAGTATTTGTATTACTATACATGTAATAGTTGTATAACTAGGTTGTGTGCCTGCACCCAACCTATGATTGGACAGTGAAGAAAAGTGAAACTCTGATGAAGACTTCTTTCTTCACTTTCTTACTGCCAGCATGTTCCTTGTCAGCACATTTGCACTTCAGCACACCCGGCCTTCTTCTAGCATTGCCCCTCCCTTTTGAAGTCTAAACCATACTGAGCAAGGAATGATAAGAGACTATTACCAAGTCAAAATCAGCTACTTTTTCTAGTTGTGTATAAAAAAATGTATATAATGATTTTTTTAATAAATGTATAACTCCCTTAATGAGCGTTGCTTTATATCTGCCTGGAGTTATTCCCAGCATTAATCATGTCTGCCATACAGTAAATTAAGATATACCTTTAGTGAGCAAAAGCAGTGACATAGATGGGGCATTTGTTTATAATGACCTACTCTTGCTCCAATTAACTAATTGATATTGCTGTAGATTGCAAATAATCTATAAAGGGATTAGTCTTCTCTCCCTACTTCAGTAAGCACTGATACAAGCCAATCTCTTTAGTTTTCTGCACTTTTTTTGTCAGGAAAATTGTCAACAATTTCTAGTTAATATTATATAGTCTATCTAACCAGCAAGTAGAGCATTGGACATTTTTCATATGTTCTACTGTGTCTCTTTGTCTTGTTTTGTTTTTTTAAAGCCTGTTCCTTCAGCGCTTAATAGCTCAAGCTGCTATTTACACATTCAACATGGTACTCAGGGAACCCTTTACCATATATTAAATATTAATTCATATATATAAAAGGGGAAAAGCATGAACAGAGAAGTCAAGCGAGCAGCACATCAACACACATTAGGTATCATACAGCTTTCAATATTCCCAAAACAAAATATTTATTTTAATTTTAGGAATATTGAGAGTGCTGTTTCTTTAAATATTGTTCCTTATAATAGTTTCCTTGTTACTGGGGTTTGTTCTATGTAGCTGCTGAGTTATCGACTACTGTCACAGCTGGCGACAAGGCTGCTATAGAGCCTGGGGCTTAGGAGGACTCAGTCAGGTCCAGAAGATATGTGCTGTCCCTTGAAGTTTGTCCACTATCTGCATCCATTGTTTCATTAATTGCATGCAGTGCACCACAGTCACCAGTGCTTGTGCTTCTCAAGTATTCTCATGGTCCATGTATGCTAGGACTAATAGGTGTGGAGTAATCTCTAGTTTCTGCTCTGATGTGATTAGTCAGAACCAGCAAGTGCTGTGGGAGGAAGTAGTGCAGCGAGCCGTGATCACATCAAAGTTATTATTTACTTGTTGCCAGTTGTCAATAATAATGCTGGAGACAGTGGGGGGCCAGGGGGTTTGTGCACAATGCACACTAGCACCAACAGTGAATGTGGGGGCTTGTAATTATTAACACCGCCACCAATTTAGCTAGGAAAGGAGGGGGGGTTATAATTACACAGTGTAATTAAACCCCCCCCCCCCTTTTCCCTTTCCCCAGCTTCATTGTTGCGGTGTAATTATACCCTCATTTCCCCAGCTTAATTGGTGGTAGTGTTTATGTACAAGAAAAAGCTATAAAAAAAAAAAAACCCTTTAAATGTTGTCTCCTCACTTATATTTCTAATAAATCTCATTGGATATACCTTTTTGGACCTTTTTTGATCACATTACTGCATAGTTCCAGCAAGTGTGTCTGTCTGTGCAGCAGGTAGACTTTAACTCTTCTACAGCCAACGATACTTTAACACTATGGAGCCGGTGGGATGACATTACTGCTCTACGGAATCAGCAGCATTGTTGACCCTTCCACAGACAGACGCACTCACCAAAGCTTTGCATTCTTGTGACTGCTTGGAAAATGATTCAAAATAGTATTTAACAGATTTAATAGAAACTGTGTGCAGAAAATATGTCAGTATTTCCTTTGAGGTTTATTAGAAATATCAGTAGGCAAGCAATGTTTTTGGGTGTAGTGCAATGACTTTTTTTAAAATTTGCTTAGGAAGGGGGCCCTACAAACATTTTGTTTTGGGGCCCTGTGATTTCTAGTTAAGCTCCTGTCAGTAAATGCTCAGTTTTCACTAGTAATGTGAGGACAGAGATTGACAATCCTTGACGTTTTAGTTTCCCAGTGTCCTCCATAAGGTTACAATGATGAGCAGACTTCTAATTTTGCATTATGTCCCATATTATTGGCTTTTTTCCAATTGTATCAGCCACTGTAGCTGACATCAGTCTGAAATCAAAATTTATTTTTGCTTCTCTGGATATACATTACTGCTGAAATGACTAAAAAAGTAAAAAAAAAATACATTTAGAAGAATGACTGTTCACATAGCTTAGGTGCAGCTGTGCTCCGTACAATCTTCCAATTTTATGCAAATGAAAATCCACTTTGTTTCATTTGCTTTGCGCATGTGTGGGTATTTTAAATAAATACAGTGTCATCATATCTACTAAGCTAGGATAACATTTAGTTTTCTGAGAGAAAATTCTATACTCCTTTAGTGAGAGCTAGGGCATGTTCCAACAGTGTGCAGAGCTCACTGAAAACAGGGACCCCAGCATTCAAATAAACACCCCATCATTCAGATCCCCTGATTGAGTGTCTCTTAATAAATAAGAACATCTAAATTGTTAGATTACAATCAGATAAGTAAAGCAGTATACATTGGAAAACACAAGTGAAGGAGGGAGTTTTTTTTTCTCTTTTTATTCCTGTGCATAGTTTGAATAAGTTATAAAACATTCAATCCCTTCCACAGAGGCATGTTTGAATTACTTTTAACAAGCCCATGAATAAATATTGTTGGTGTTCAAAATTTGAATTTAACAATAAGCGGCACATCATGTGCCAGTGGTCACGAAAATGAACAGGCACAAAAGTTAGTTGTCACTCAAGGCCAGCTATTTATTTCTTGTTTTTATTTTTACACAGTTCAGTACTCTTTCAATAATCCTCATGATACAGAGGTTCTGTCTTCCTTTTTCTTTTTTAGACTTTCTAAAGAAATAGTTTCACATTACTGAAACTGTCTTGCAAAAGACTCATTTCTCATTTGAGAAAAGCCTAAAAAACCCACCAGACCAAAGATGTTGTGATGAATTATGTGACCAGGTAGTCAAAACAGCTCATCCACATCACTTGTCAGATTCCATTTTACGTCTTTCAGTTTCTATATCTCTTTTTGTCCTCCACTAGGATTGTAATGGACTGGTACCCCAGCCAATATGTCAATACATGCTTCGCTACACACACAGAAAAGAAGACTGCTTTTGTTTGGACCTTGGGTGACTGGACGGTTTTATGCATCAGCAAGCAGAGGCTTCCCTCACAGTTGGAGCTGTGCAGTAATTGCCAGAACAAATTATACCAGGGCAGTCTGTTCTTTCTCCTTTAGTAAAGCAAGTAAAGAATGCGTGGAACTTAAAGACAACACCAATGTTGACTGCTTACAATGCAGCGTAGAAATAGATTTGATACAGTTAGAAAAGGATCAGGCTATGAACAAGGATACGCCATTTTCATGGATGCTAAAATGCTTTTAGCTTGCAATGTTTTGTAGACTGACAATGCACAAAAACAATTTACATCTTCCGATGTTGTGACACCAATTTCAAGACCTTGTTCACTTAATCCAAGCCATACATACTAAGCGTAAACTAATCAAATTCAAGGGTAGTGGTGCTCTTTGTACATCTGAGGCAGGAGAGCCTCTACTACAGCTGAGCGTGACTCAATTTAAGCCTTATGTAGGGTGTTTTCTTCACAAAACAACTTAAGTGGCTGAACTTCATTAAAACTGTAATCCAGCCTTCATGGACATTGTAATCCATGTTTGTCTGATTCAACTGAACATGTTTTAGAATTAGTCATTATATTCTCCATTCATAATAAATAGATACACTACGTGGTCAATGAAGTATATGTACAGCCAAATATTTTTTGTTTTATTTAGATATGGTAGGAAAACATTGTTAGTAAAATGTTTGCTGTCCATGTCCCAGTGGGGAGATTTCTGTCCCAGAGATGCAGAAAGAAGTAAAAGGAATCTCGCAAAAGTGCTAGATTGTAAGCTCTAACGAGCAGGGCCCTATGATCCCTCCTGTATTGATTTGTATTGTAAGTGTACTGTCTGCCCTCATGTTGTAAAGTGCTGTGTAAACTGTTGGCGCTATATAAATCCTGTATAATAATAATAATAATAATAATTAAGTGCAGGGAATTATTTTCTGAGGCAGTTGTCACTAAAACTGGTGCCCTTCAGTAGAAGATTTATCCTCACGTCTTGTTCTGGTGACAACTCTAAAATTTTGGATCTCTCTTCTCTCTCTGAGGTTGATTTACTAAAGGCAAATAGGCTGTGCACTTTGCAGAGTGCAGTTGCACTCTGCAAGTGCAGTTGCTCCAGAGCTTCACGTTGCAAACAATATACAATCACATGCAAGGAATAAAGAAAAAAAAACAGCAATCTTGCTTGCACATGATTGGATGATGAAAGTCAGCAGAGCCTCTGCTCATTTACTAAGTTCTGGAGCAAATGCTCTTGCAGAGTGCAACTGAACTTTGCAAAGTGCACAATCTATTGCCTTTAGTAAATCAATTCCTCTGTTTCATAATAGCGATCATTGGAACAAAATACAGAGGATGAGTATCCCTTGGAGGAACACAGACAGTAATGCAAATCCTATAAGTGTTCTAACCCCTCCATACTCTATCCAAAACTAAAAAGAAAGTTTGGGCTATACAGTAAATACACTTTATATAGCATTTCCAGACAACAAGGGAAGTCATCCAGTGTGCTAATAATCCAGTTAATAGTGCGACTATGCTAAAAAAAACAGTTTCAGTTCACTCAGTATGGCTCAGTATGTCTTCATCTAAATTTGCGATTATTCATTACAGGCGGAATCCAGCAATCACTTCAAAGGGTAATTGATGATGTATTTTCTGGAGTCCTTGCTATGATATCCCTCTTGTATTGAATTATTTTGTAACTATACTGTCTCCTTTTACAATGTAAAGTTCTGCGCAAACTGTTGGCGCTATATAAATCCTGTATAATCATAATAAAAAAAAAATAATGTAACTTCCTCTCTGTGCTACCTTTATCATTGATTTCATTTAACTCTTAAGGCATATTTTAATCTTGCTGTTAAATGGAAACATTTTTAGCACTTTTTTTTTTTAAATCTGACTAATTGTTATTGTTAGTTCTGCAGTGTGGTGGTGGTGGTGGGGGCTTTACCATTATTGCCCCAGGGGAGCTTACAATCTAATGTCATTGTTGTATCTACAAGTGAAATTTATGGATTTTAGGACCAATTTTCATGGTTTTTGCACTGGGAAACAAAAACTGAGCACCCAGTCAACCTAGGAAATATTAGAACCTCAGCTATGACTGAATTCTGAATCCCAGTGCTACAATCTACAGGAATAGTCTCTTCTTTATGAAAGATGCACACATTGGCAGATATTCAGTTACTGCAATAACCCACCATTATCCAACTGAATTCAGATGCTTAGCACTGTAGTAATGGCTTTTCATGCAATTTCCCTCATCACATTACTTTAATTAAACATTACTGAGAGACTTTGAGAATCACTAGTGATACATTTATTACAAACTATAGAATGTTATGCTGCTGTGTCACAAGTGGTAATGAGCAAAAAAGCCCATACAAGAATCTTAATAACACGTTTCAGTTATTTTTAAATGTAATGCTAATCTATAGTGTGTGTGATTTAGACTTGTATGGGTTAGGGGCATAGCCTATGGTTTCCTCTTTGTCCAACATTTGACTAATACACTAATGCAAGCAGCATACTGGTGGGCACTAGCGCAGAAGATACCTACAAACCAGGCCCAGCAATTTATGGTCTCCTCTCAAATCTGAGGCTTATGTAAGGACCAATTGATTGCGCCATGTTCACATGGATACAACAAACCATCTTTTCTACACTTCCCATAAAACGTTTGGTGATTTATTGCCAAAAATGCCATCTAGGTACAATGTTTACCACACAAGCTATTTTAAAGTAGAGAGAACTAACAGAATACCATTTAGCTTGCTAAAGCACCATGTAAGACCCAATTAAGCCAAAGCACCGCCCAAAGGTCCTTCAAGATCACCCAGTGATTCCAAGCCTGGTGGGTGCAAGATT
Source organism: Lithobates clamitans (assembly GCA_037952925.1). NCBI lineage: Eukaryota > Metazoa > Chordata > Amphibia > Anura > Ranidae > Lithobates > Lithobates clamitans. The sequence continues at coordinate 1,627,021 of JBBGZY010000654.1, read as the reverse complement.
CCCAGGGGCTTATCTTGTCCAGTTTACAACTGCAAAAGAAGAAAGAAGCAAGCACACATCTGGAAGCCGCTCAGCTTCCTGGTGTGCACTTCCATTTTTCTTTTTTCATACTAAGGCACCATGTTGCATAAACAATAGCTATATTTGCTTTTACCTTTTTTTTATTATTTGTTGCATTTCATAGCTGTTGATTGCTTTCTGACTCTTTGCAGGCACTTTCTATCTCCATGCATGCACTATAGCAATGGTTGCATGGCATATCTAATGTTATAACATTAGGCAATTAATGTGTAATGTGTGTTGAGACAGCAACTTGTAGTCTATATCAGCATTCTGTGTGACAAGATGACAAAGCAAGAGCATAACTGAAGGGTTAGAGCATTGTCACCTCATAATAGAAAGTACAAGGAAATACATTTATGTCTGAATCACTAGGTATTATTTTATTGAAAGCCGAGGATTTAAAACATTTTAAAAATAACTTTTCCCTTTCCAACTTCCCCCTGCAGACCCCCACACCCCCTTTGCAGTCAAACCTCCTCTTTGTAAGGTACCCTCTCAATGTTAAGGGGATGCCCCCACCTTTGCATGCCCGGATAAGGGTGTTTTATGATTTTTTTGGGGGGAAACGCCACGCAGTGTTATTTTTTCTCTTATAGCACAACATTAAAAAAATCAGTGTGGGGTACCCATAAAGATTCATAAAAGACCCTATAGATATGCAGTCTGGCTAGCAAGCACAGAAGGGGTTGGGTATTAGCATGTGCTGAACCATGCCAGGCCACATGCTACCAGCATTTGAAAGGTATCTTGCTAGGGGGATGGTGAAACCTCCCTCATTACAAGGCACCTTGTCCCCATGTTGATGGGGACAAGGGCCTAATCTCCACCTATTTAGTCAATGACATTACCCAGGGATCCTCAACCCATTTGTTTACAAGCAAGCTGGTGGGGATTTATAATTTGGAGGTGGCAATGCTAGTGCTGCTAAATGACAGATCCCTGGCCACTTCTTGAAAAAAAAATGTAAATAAAAAGTTAAAGGAGCACATCCTACCGACTTAAGGAATCCTCAAAGAATATTATTTAAAGGATATGTGTATTTTTAATGTTGCCCTTTAAGCTCTGTAAGCCACAATAAAAGATTCTCTCCTAGCAGTATTACTAAATCTTTTTTTTTTTTTGCAATGGTGCCTGTTCTGTGTGGCAGATACCTGTGCCCTTTTTAAAAAACAAAAGTATGCAACACTGGCCTTGAAAAAGTAAAAAAAAAATAAAAAATAAAGATAATAATAGTAATAACACGATTCTGGTTCCATAGACTTTGATAGAGTACAGAGCTATGTTCTGGTTTAGGCTTATGTTTGGATTATGTGACCCCTTAAACGCATGATGGTCCACAATAGCTTTATTTAGTACTGTCCTTCCAGGAAGCCTTTCAGGTCACCTCCTTCCACCTTTAAATGGAACTCTTCTACACCACTACTTTACAATTCCCCCAATGCCATATTGGTTATACCAGGGAATGAACCACAGGAGAGAAGGGCCATATTGCAGTGATTATTAAAAATTTAATAAAATATACAAAGAGCACACTTACATTCAAAGGTTCTTTAACGACCTCAATACCACACCAAAGCCGAAAGACGGCTCTCTTGTTCTAGATGGGCGCCCCTGGGGTGTGCATCGGGTGCACTCTGTGACTGCTGTGTCATTTGGATACAGCTGATCACAGAATGCGGTAAAAGGCCAATCAAAGCTCATCAGTGCAACCTATCAGTGACCATCAATGCCAACTCATCAGTGCAGTCTCGTCAGTGCCACCTTATCAGTGCCCATCAGTACAGCTTATCAGTGCCCATCAGTGCCGCCTCATCCGCACCACCTTATCAGTGCCACCTCATCAATGCAGCCTCATCAGTGCCCATCAGTGCACATTAGTGCAGCTTCATCAGTGCACATCAGTACAACCTCACCAGTGCCCATTAGTGCAGCCTCATCAGTGCACATCAGTGCAGCTTCATCAGTGCAGCCTTATCAGTGCCCATCAGTGCAACCTCATCAATGCTCATCAGTGCAGTCTTATCAGTGCACATCAGTGAAGAAGAAAAATTACTTATTTGCAAAATTTTACAACAAAAGCTAAGAAAAAACATTTTTTTTATCCAAATTTTCGGTATTTTCTTGTTTGTTTAGCAAAAAATAAAAAAACCCAGTGGTGAATAAATACCACCAAAAAAAGTTCTATCTATCTCAAAAAAAATACAAATTTAATTAGGGTACAGTTTTGAATGACCAAGCAAGTGCCATTCAAAGTGTGATTGCACTGTAAGCTGAAAATTAGCCTGGGCAGGAAGGGGGTGAAAGTGCCCAGTATTGAAGTGGTTAAATGCCATCGTCAAATATGGTTTTACTGTCCAAAATGGCTCCTTCTGCCCAAGTTTCCTGATACTTTCATCAAGCACTTCACACGCCAGATGTAACACTAACTGGATGTGATGTCATGGTCAATAGCCCTGACCAATGCATTTCATCTCAGTTTGATAAATGTTCATTTTATTCTTTTTTATATAGATTTCTTGTAGCATTTTTTGTTACATTTTCTTTGGTTAAAATTTGGTCAGGATAATACTTGCTGGTGATCACCTGACTGTACATATATTTAGTGTAGCACCTATTATTTTAATTTAAAGTGGCTGTAAAGCCACTTGTAATATCTCCAATTCCCTCTGTTATATAATTCAATGTTCCCCAGTGAGTGTGTGATTTAAAAAAATTAAAGCCACTGTGCATCTTTTTCCATAGCGCCGATCCCTGCTCACATGACCGCCGAGCTCTCCTCTCCCAGGCTGACAGCTACAGTGGGAGGGGCCTAGAACTCTCGCTGACATCAGCCGGGAGCAGAAGAATAGAGGGGGAGAGAGAACCGGGTGGTCACGTGAGCGGCGAACAACACTATGGAATAAGGTACACAGTGGCTTTTTAAAAAAAAAAATCACACACACACTGGGATTGGAGAGATTTTACACTGTTATTCTATCATAAGGAGGGGAGTATTGGGGAGCTGACAGGCAAGGAGGGAGGGGGGAGAGGACAGAGGAGAGCTATGAATGGCGGAGGCACGTAAACTGACCACAATGTTAGGGCTCAGCAGCCATGTTAGACCATGGTTAGTTTACAGGGGGAGGGCAGAACCAGGCAGGATCAGCCAGGTATTTCAGGTGATACAGGGGGCCAAATTACACAGCACAAGCACTGTGTTGTATAACATTCATTAAAGGGACAGGATCTATTTTCTTTGCTTAGGGTTACAAACACTTTAAGGTATAAGAAGCTATTGTCAGCGGTAGTACTTTGATCTCTGTTAGTGGCAATACATACTTATAATGCCACGTACACACGAGCGGACTTTACGGCAGACTTTGCCCGGCGGACGGGATTTCGGCAGACAATTCGATCGAGTGTGGGCTCCAGCGGACTTTGTTTTCTCAAAAGTTGGACGGACTTATATTTGAAACATGTTTTAAATCTATCCGTCGAACTCGAGTCCGGTCGAAAAGTCCGCTCGTCTGTATGCTAGTTCGATGGACAAAAAGCCACGCTAGGGCAGCTATTGGCTACTGGCTATGAACTTCCTTGTTTTAGTCCGGTCGTACGTCATCACGTATGAATTTGACGGACTTTGGTGGATTGTGTGTAGGCAAGTCCGTTCATTCGGAAAGTCCGTCATAAAGTCCATCGAAGAGTCCGCCGGGCAAAGTCTGCCGTAAAGTCCGCTCGTGTGTACGCGGCATAAGTGTTACACCTAATACTTAACATGCATACACATGGAAAATTATATCTGATAATTATTCTGCTTTAATTAGTTTCTTTTCTGTCTATCAAATATTACATTTGGCAGAAAGGTGAAATTGTATTTATAACTTCTAGTTTGTTACTGACCCTGCATATGAGACATTGAATATGTCTAGGTAATTTTACCCCAAGCAGGATATGAAAACATATATTTTTCATACCCCCCAAGAAAAACATAATATTTTTATTTTCATATACTATATACTATCCGCACATCCTGACTTTATTTAATAATAATATTTATTTGCATTATATTTCTTTTATTTATAACCTAAAATAACTTTTCCAGTTATAACAAGTTGGTCACATTGAATGCATTGTTAGTTACTGTAAAATTTATATGTGGATGTTATATAAACCTACCTTGTGAAACAAACATCTGGAAGGGTGCATGCCCTCAACCACCCAATGTTTTCTTACAGTATTTTGTCTGTTATGAACTATTGTAACAGGATTTGCATGATTACTTTTTTCTTTCAGGTACCCTGTCAAAATTTATAAGCATTTGTAGTACAAGTATATGGAATATTTTTCTTTTTATTTAATCTTTTGCAAGATATGTCAACTTCAGCACGCTGGTGCCCACAGGGATTTTGGTTTCTGCTTCGAACATCACATACCAGTTACTTCTGCTTTTATCAACCCCCCAAAGCAAAGTGTATAACATTTGTTTAATTTAACCCTGCAGTAGTCAGTGAATCTACCAGGCACTTATTAGAAGCTAGTTCCAGATAATGAACTTAAGTCATTAGGAGGGCTATCATGTAACCATAAATAGTCAGTAATACTTTAATGTTATTATAATAAAGGATTTCCTGAACTATATATTTGTTTTAATATAATTGAAATTAGTAATACAAAAATACTATTTATGTTAGTGCCTAATTATTAGTACTATTACAACGAAATAGCAAATCTAAACTACACAGTGTAATGTCATCACATTGCTTAGTTTTGTTAAACCACCTGACAGAATCACTGGAGTCCCTCAAAATATCTGTACTCCTGGTATGTGTGAAAGGGAGCACATCTCCCTTCACCCTATGTGACAGTGCAACTTATTGCCTGGCTCAATCACTGATATAGGAACTGTTTGTGTGTCAGGGCAGGGCCTAAACCTATGCCCAAAGGGACTTTTAAAATGTTTGCTTTTGCATTAAAACTCCATTCTGTTGGGACTGTCGTAATGTAAATGGGTTGTTAAGTTATAGATTGGCACTTTATAAATCCTAACACAATTTCCAAAACTCGCCTGGGTTCCTTATAAATAATGCATACCACACAAGAGCTGATCCTCAATAAGTTCATACTTGTAATGCTGTCAATTTAGAGCATCTTTTCCAAAATATGCGTGACAGGGTCAGAGTGTTTCCATTTAATTCCAGAGTGAAATGATGCAGTAATTAGTAGCTCAGTTTGACATTTACGGGGTCATTTTCAATTAAAAAACACTTACAGTATATGTTCTCATCTGACTTCATCCTAAGTCATGGCATGAGCACACAAATATGTCCCTGTAGCTTTTGTAGGTATGCTTTTCTTAAATTTGACGAAACACATTACCATCCATGAAATGTCCAAATGCTAATCTATATCCAGAGCCCTTTGTATCCAATACATTTATGCAGAAAGTGCCTTTTATTTGTGATGTAGCTAAGAGTGTCTCTATATTTGGGGCAGCACAGTGGTGTAGTGGTTAGCACTTTCACCTAGCAGCTAAAAGGGTTGCTGGTTTAAATCCCAACCACAACACCATCTGCCTTGTTTGCATGTTCTCCCTATACCTGCGTGGGTTTCCTCCTGGTACTCCAGTTTCCTCCCACAAAACATGCTGGTAGGTTAATCAGATCCTGTCTAAATTGGCCCTAGTATGTATGAATGTGAGTTAGGGACCTTAGGTTGTAAGCTCCTTGAGGGCAGGGACTGATGTGAATGTACACCGTATATGTAAAGCACTGTGTAAATTGTCGGTGCTATAAAAGTACCTGAAATAAATAAAAATAAACATACTATATATATATATATATATATATATATATATATATATATACAGTATCTCACAAAAGTGAGTACACCTCTCACATTTTTGTAAATATTGTATTATATCTTTTCATGTGACAACACTAAAGAAATTACACTTTTCTGTCCCCTCAAAATAACTCAACACACCTCTGTGGTTTTTGAGAAGGTCCTGTCCACACCCAAGCCCAGCCCCCCCCCCCCCCCCCAGACTGGGGAGATCACTCAAAAGCCTAATGCTCGATCTCCAACTTCCACCCGAACTCTCCTCCCCAGCTGGGCTGACCGAGAGTATTTGAGGGGGCCTGCTGGGGATTTGTCAGGGCCCTCAGAATACTCCAGGCAGCCCCACCTTACTTTCCCTCCCATCTTTCTATAAGGTTCCAGTACATTCTAGAAATAGAGGGGAGGTCTCAGTGATGCTTCCTGTGAGTCATTCAGCTCTCCCCAGATCTCTGGCCAAATTGTTTGAATGTTCTAAGGTAATTGCTTTAGGCTATTTTCTCTAAGGATCTAATGGTACGGAATGTTACATTTGCTCAGAGAAAGGCAACTTAACCCCGTTCCAACCACCTGGTACATATGTGCCATGGTAAAAATGTGGGCTTTAATGCCTACATACCACAGATATGATCACTGTGCGCTCTCAGCACTGAGATTGAGCTCTCAGTCAATGTTGCAGATCGGTATCCAATGAGACCGGCTTCCTATCATGTAACCACTGTGACAGTGGTCACATGATTACTGATCCTCCCAACTCCCGGGCATTCAGAACTATTTAAAGGTACGCTGAGGAAGGCAGGAAGACGTTAAATATCAGAAAATCACATTTTGCACACATTATAGGCATTAAGGGTATTATTCACAACTTTTGGGCAAATACTAATACATTAGCACAGCAATTATTTCTTAAACAGACCCCCATAAGGATTTCAGTTGGTATACTGTTTAAAAAAACTGCCCTCTTTGCATTTTTATGTAATATATTGTTTTAATACTAAAGTTGTATGAGACAATTACAGTGTTAAACAAAGCCACACTGCTAATTGAAGACTGCAGTGGCTTCTGCAAGCTGAAGCAAATATTTTATGAATAGAGCCTTCAAACTTGTATGTGATAGCTGACATGGTGATCACAAGGTCTGGAACCACTCCGATAGCCCAGTTTAACTTAACAGCCGTGCACATTACTAGCTGGTAACTGTAAAATGTAAGAAGGTTATTAACATATCCACAGCATGGGGCATAGTACTGTATATAGAATGCAGAGTTGAGGAGCAATTCTAGGCAACACCATCTCAGGTTATCCTAAATATGGCATTAGTAGCATTTAGTGGTAATAGGCATCTAAGGGATGCTGTCCCTTTAAGAAAGGAGAATAAGGCATTCAGCATGAACCAATTAAAACCCTGAGAATATTCTGGAAAGGCAGGATAGGCTATATAAGGACCTTTGGAAAGGGGCTTGCCCTCTTTTCCGGTGGCCAGAGAAAGAAGGTAAAAGCCCCTCCCTCCTCCCCCAGTTGTGAGCATTGTTATGTGGTAGGGTCACCCTATATTCCTAAGGGGGACAGATTATTTCTATGTAAATATGTGGTACTGCTGCTGGAGTTCTGAAAACTGAGCAGAAAAAAATTTTATTTTGTTGAATTTATGCTGTTATGCGTTGATAATAAAAGAGTTACAAAGGATATTATTGTTTAAACCAGAAAAGTTTTATTTAATTTGGTTGTATCTGGGGAATGTATATGGTAGGGTGGGTGTGGCCTGCAATCTCATGCAACTGGTGAGCTACTAATATTATTGAGTAAACGCTGAAACTGTGCTAAAATCATGTTCTGTAATTATATTTTTAGGCTGCATCGAACAGCAACTTCTGAGGCAAATTAATCTAACTGGTAACTGTGAGAAGCATTTAAATATTCACTTTTTTTTTTAACATTTGGCTTACTTGCTGTAGTTACTGTTTTTTTCAGATTCTATGGAAAGTACACCACATTTTTGTAATGTACTCAAATATACATTTTTTTTAAAGATTATTAGAAGGGAGGGGGCATATGGAGTTATACATAGAGGCTGATTCACTAGGGGAGTTTAGAATCTTCACACAATAAATTGTGTGAATATTAATTTCTATTATCCAGTCATGTAAACCACTATCTAATCATGTGAAAAACAAAGAAGATTCTCAAGTCCTTTAGTAAATCCGCCCAAAAAATGCTTTCACAAATGAAATGTGAAAATAGTGATCAACAGTTTATTTGATTTGTATTCAAAATAACAGTTCTTTTCCACTTTCATTTCGACCCCACTATTTTCTGAGAAGTCCAATAGCTTTGGTTCTTGCAGGGTTTGTTTTATATTTACCCCATCTAGTGGTAAAAAGGAGCACTGCTCCTGTATAAAACATGGCAGTGGCCAGATTTAAGCTAAGACACCTATTTGAAGCGTGATGACCTATTGTCTAATATGCAGGATGAGAGAGCGAGAAGACAATTTTACTAAAATCTCTAACATTAATCAAGGAGTAATTGCTTCAGTCTCTTAACCCTGCCATTATGAGGCAATGTGGGGAAACTCTAAAGAAGGATGAGGCTTGTGATACAGTAGACAATTAGCGCTGCTGAACAAGGAAGCAGATTTTGTTAGCGATTGCCATTTTATAGCAAATTTCTCTACAAAATATCCTTGTTTATAAATTTCACTATAGAAAAAGGCCAGCAACGTGCTGCTACTTTTTATTCTTTTATCTGTATTAGTTACATAGCATGGATGCAGTACAGAAATGGTAAATAGGGTTTCAGCTATTGCAGCCTTCCTCATAGCAATTTATTTATACATTTATAAATTTTCTAGCTACATGGCCTCATTTCACCTGTTTATCTGTACTGAAGCTATGGCTGGTACTGTTATTTATTTTGTGGGAGTATTACTACTGACATTAGAGAAACGAATTAGCGACCCATCCACTGCTTTATTTCACATAGTAAACAAGCCGGTGCGTAGCCCAGCTGATGTCACTGATTAAATATGATCATGACATCAGGCAGCATCACTGGCCAGGCTTACATTGAACAGTTAGCCCAGGAGCTGTTAGTTGTGTCAAGAGTCCATCGGGAGCAGGACTGTGGTGCATGTGTTGCCATGTTTTTGTCATCTAGTTGTCGCTGGTCATGGCTGAGGATGGATCGCCTATAACACTGTGCATTGTTACTGTGAATGCAGATTTGTATTTAACCACAGGATGGCAATGTTTAGCATTACTTCTCATAACAGCCTTAATACAAGTGTACAGAGACCGCTGGTATTTGTATGCTGAAAGCAGAATTATTCCTCATAGTGAAGGAGAAACTAAACTAAAAGTCTGGAGGCAATCACCAGGGGCAGAAGCAGATAAAATCAACATGTAAAAAGGTGTATTAGCAGGCCCAAGGATAAAATCAGCAGGCCCAGGCCCAAGGATAAAATCAACAGCCTGAGAACACGGAGGGTAGTTGGAGAGAGAATTTGCTGATGTAAGGAGTATGTGTGTGAGAGCTGTGTCGAGCTACGTGGGCCTGGCCTGGATCGCTGAGAAGTCACAGCAAGCACTATATAAGCTGAGCATTGAGTGGAAAAAGCAGACTTGTAGATACTTGTTCCATGCAGAAGGGGGAAAGCCACCACCAGCACAGCCGCATCTCAAAGGGAAAAGAGGGAACCTCATCGCACTTATCGATTTGCTAATCATTATCCAAGGACTGTGTAAGAGGGTTCCTAACCCACTTATCGACATTCAGTTACAAAAAGTTGCTGGCATTAAGGTTCTTCAAGTTCAAAGACACTCTTCAGCATAGGCTTTTACTAGCAACACATGTCCAGGGCAGGACTTAGGGTGGTGGGGGCCCCTGGGCTTGAGTCACTTACGGGCCCTACCCTTCTATACATATGCACAGCTCTATAAAACAGAAATAGAAAAGGACAAGGTGCGCCATACTCAGTGCAGTATTAAAGAACTTCTGTTTAGATGGACAAGACAAAACAGCCAAATGGCTACTCACATAAGTAGATAATATATAAGTGTATAAGTGGGGGATACTGTACTGGTATTCGTCCTGGGTCCACGATTAATAAAAGCAATAAAAATGGATAAAATGATAATTACCATATTTATCAGCATATAACAATTTTAGGAGGGAATTTTAAGGAAAAAAACTTTTAGGAGGGAAGTTTAAGGAAAAAAACTTACATTTAAATGCCCATCAATGCAGCCTTATCAGTGTCCATCTGCAGCCTTGTCAGTGTCATTGCAGCCTTGTCAGTGTCAGTGTAGTCTTGCCCCAGTGTCATTTGCAGACTTGTCAGTGTAGCCTTGCTCCAGTGTCATTGCTACCTTCTCATTGCAGCCTTTCAGTTTAAAAATGGCGGCGTCGAGATACAGAGCCGGCTTTTGGCCGCTCTCGGTGGCTTTCGGCCACTCTCGGCTGCTCTCGGCCGCTCTCAGCGGCTTTCGGCCGCTCTCGGCAGCTCGGCTTTTGGAACGAGCGGGGCTGTAATGCTGCTTAAGTTCAACTTCACTCTTTAAAGGTACACATGCCTGTCAATCCCCCTTCTCTTAAAGTAACCATTACTCGCAATTCAACCACCCCCACGTATATGCACCTAACATACGTTTCGAGGGTACCTATGCATGAAAGCATTGATTGTGATACACATGTTACATATTGCCACGCACATCAGAGTGAGAGCAATATTTCTAGAACCAGGCCTCCTCTATAACACTAAAGCGATGACCTAAGTTTTTTTTTCAAGTGTTAACTATGAAAAATATAGGGTATTGAAAATTGTCGCCATTTCATGGGTGCACGTAATTTTAAGGTTTGACATGTTGGGTATCTATTTACTTGGTGCAACCTCATCTTTTATATTTTACCAAAAAATGTGGTAATTTATTGTATTTGTGAGCCTCAAAATTACCTTTAGTGTAATATTTACCTTTGCGGTAATATCACGTGATGTAAAAGATTGGAACCACTACTATTCTGTTCCCTAGGGTGTCTGCTTTCAGAAATAAATATGATGTTTGAGGGTTTGTGCAATCTTCAGGCCTAAAATGATATTTTAAACATGGGTGCAAAAACCACAAAAATGGCCGTGGCAACAAAATGGGTTAAAACACAGGGTTTTCAGTAGCCATTAGTGGCAGCCCATCCATTAGGGGCGCACGGGGGCCACCCCCCATCCGTGCGTCCGGCCCCCTAATCTACATACAGGTCACCGAACGCCTAGATTCCAATGGTTTTTTTTTTAAGCATGTGATTTCTAATAGGCTTCAAAAAAGGGTGGGCTCATGGCACAGAGCACTGCGCCCTGGGCCCACCCAGTTGTGTGACAACAGCGAATTAATATTTTATATTTTACCAAAAAAAATGTGGTAATTTATTGTATTTGTGAGCCCCAAAATTACCTTTAGTGTAATATTTACCTTTGCGGTAATATCACGTGATGTAAAAGATTGGAACCACTACTATTTTGTTTCCTGGGGTGTCTGCCTTCAGAAATAAATATAATGTTTGTAGGTTCATGCAATCTTCAGGCCTAAACTGATGTTTTAAACGTGTGCAAAAACCACAAAAACGGCTCTGGTAACAAAAGGGGTTAAAAGACAGGGTCTTCAGCAACCATTAGTGGTGGCCCATCCATTAGGGGCGCACGGGAGCCACCCCCCATCAATGTGCCGGTCCCCTAATTTACATACAGGGTGCCAGACGCATGGATTCCAATGGTTTTTTTTTTAGGCATGTGATTTCTAATAGGCTTCAAAAAAGGGTGGGTTTGGCGCGTAGAGCACTGTGCCCTGGGCCCACCCAGTTGTGTGACAACAGCGAATGAATATTCGCTATTGTCACACTGATCCTCCTCCTGGCCAATCAGGAAGCGGGTTTTAAGACCCGTTACCCGATTGGCTGAAAGGACAGGCGATCCTATTGGACGCCTAGGAGGAGGAGGGAGGAGACACATGGTGGAAGCCACCGTGATGCAGAGGAGGAGATGACGCAATGGAAGCTGCCGCCCGCGACCTAGATGGGGTTAGTGCGGGGCTGGATGACCGACCGCCCGCATAAAGAAAGCATAGGGAGTGCTACTGAAAGGGACAGTTGAGGCCACATGCACCCTGGGCATCAAAAACGCCACTTTTAAAGATGTTTGACATTTGTTTTCTGTCTCAAAACACCCCTCTGTGTCAGCTAATGTGTCCTTGCACACATAGGCGTTTACAGGCAGAAAAAAACATCACTTGCGTGTTTAGCAGAGGAGTATTTTGCTGCAAAACACCCAATGTACCTAAATGCGTGTAAGAGTGACTAAAAGTGCTTTTGCACTAGGTGCATTTATTGCTTGAGTGTGTGCATTTATTCCAAGGAACAGAATAAATTAAAGTGATTGTAAATGCCCTTTAAAAACAAACAAAAAATAAACACGTTTAAACTTCCTCTTTTTGGGTCCCTTGCCGTCACTCCCGGCTCCTCCCATCTGCTAAGTGCCTTCAAAGAAAGTGACTTTCTATGGAGGCACTTCTGTGTGTTTTCTCCCAAGCCTCTATTGACACTGATAGTTGGACTTGGCCCTGCCCCCTCGTCACTGGCTTTGATTGACAGTAGTGGGAGCCAATGGTTCCTGCTGCTTCAGCAAAACTTGAGGGACCAGGAAGTGTGGGGAGAGAAGAGCTGCTGATGGGCACAGCGCTGGAACGAATGAGGGTTCAGGTACAGTAAGCAAATGGGGGGGGGGGGGGATTGGGGGGGTACTGATGCCTAAACATTTTTTTACCTTAATGCAAGGAATGCATTGTTTAGGCTTTTTTTAACCAGTTTATTATTCTGGCCAATGGAATGAATGAATGCCCAAGTGCTAAAGTGCTAAATGTGTTTGCAAAATACTGTTTTAGGCATATTTTTAATAACTGGCTCATCAGGGATACAATGATGGTTATTCTCAGTCTAATACCTCCTCTTTTTTATAACATTAGGGAAATGGTTGGAGAGGGGGCAGAATATCGACACGTGTTTATTCGTCCGCTACACAACCGAGGAAGAGGGAGGGGAGGATCACCTCAGAACTCATACAAAGAGAATGTACCATTCCAAAAAGACAGAGAGGATATAGGGCAGGGAGATGTAAACAACACAAAAAAGGGAAGGTGGGACACTTGAATGAGGGGATATATAATCAGAGTAGTGTTACAATAAATCACAAGGAATTAAACATACTCAATTTGGGGCTTAAATGTGCCCCGAAGAAACCTTTTAATAAGTTTAGGGTGTACATAGATACACACAAGTATGTGCACAACTTAGATATGAAAAAAATATTTCCTTAGTCATCCTGCATTGCCTATCAATCGATCAGCTGTGCTATCTGACCAGATTGATAGTGGATTACGTAATGGATCCATTTTTTTCATTTTTCATTTTCATTTTTTTTTCACCCAGCGGGTAGGTGTTGCTATGGGAGCAAAATTTACTCCCAGCATCGCCCACCTTTTTATGGCTGAATGGGATGATAGATACATTTTCAATACCCATAGACCTAGACTATTGTTTTATTGTAGGTATATAGATGACCTAATACTCATCTGGGTAGGCCCTAAATATACTGTTGAGGAGTTTCTCTCCTATTTGAACCAGAACAATAGTAATATTAAATTAGATTTTCAGATTAGTGACACCAATATTCATTTTCTGGATGTCACTATTGAACGGTTGGGACCCAGGTTAGATACAAAAATCTACTTTAAGCCTACAGATAGGAACAGCTATTTGTCTGTGAATAGTGGTCACCATCAAATATGGGTTGGAAATATTCCTAAGGGACAAATAATGAGAGTCAAGCGTAATTGCAGTAAACATGAGGATTTTGTTTTACAATCAGGTATTCTAAAAGATAAATTTGTCCAAAAAGGATATATTAGTGAAGTTTTAGACAGGACCATTTGTGAAATAGGTGCAATTCCTAGGAGCCAATGTCTTGTTGATAAGGTTTATAAGAACGACAGTCATCCACAACAATGGGGTTTTATTTCAGATTTCCATTGTCAGTATAGGGATGTAGAGGATAGCTTTAAAAGACACTGGCACATTTTATGTATGGATAGGCATTTAGGACCTCTATTGACCAAAGTTTATATATAGAAAAACACCTAATTTTGGTGACCAAGTAGTCAAAAAGATTTTGGACAACAAAAAATACATATAGATAAAAAAGTTTTTTTTTCTTATGTAGAAGATGTATTGCTTGCAGGACAGTAAAAGTAAGTAACAGGGGCCATACACATTTTACCAATCTGGAGGGCAGATCCTTTGCAATAAAAAAATGTATCACATGTAACACAACACATGTGGTATACCTATTATGGTGTCTGTGTGGCCTGTTTTATATAAGAAGGACGAAAGACTACTTAGGATCTGTATAGCTGAACATCTAACTAACATTAGGAACGGGTTTAAGAAGCATAGTGTGTGTGTCTTTGCACTTTAGAGAAAAACATAATAGGGACCCATCCTTATTGCAGTTCTGTGGTATAGACTGCATGTTCCCATCTTAGAGGGGCTCTAATAGAGTGAGGGATTTGTCCCAGAGGGAGACGAAATGGATATTTCCTAAGAAATGTCTTACACCGTTTGGCTTAAATATAGAGTTGGATCTAAACTGCTCTATAAACAATTTTTAACCTGCGTAATGTATTCATTTATTCTGACTTTTCTTAATGTAGTGATTGTATTTTATTTATATACATTATTGATTTATAATGGTTTGTGTAATTTGGTCAAATATATCTTAATTAGTTTGACTTCATTATTATCAATTATGTATGTAACAGATATATATATTTTTATTTTTAATATTATGAGGTTATATTTATATATAATCCATTATTAAGTAGCTTTCATTGTAATGATGAATTCCTATTTCCTATACTCCTATTCCTAGGATTATGGGTTTTATTGAATTGTATTGTTACGTATGCAGTATATATGAGTGCATACATGGTGGATGCTAGATATATCATCTCTGCGGTGACACAGTGGGTTGGTAATTGAATCTGTGCTATTTGCATAAGTGGAAGTAGTTAAATGAGGTTGCCGTGCCGTACAGCCAATCCCAGGACGAAGTAGGTATGATGAAATGCATTGGGACGTGGCTGTACGGCAACCGGAAGTGACGATCATGTACCACCAGAAGTAATGTTCTGAGTGTTTTAACAAGGAGGTTGGGTGAAATTTGAAGTTTTTTCTTATGCTCAAAGTTATATCTATGGCATCATAAGCTCAGTGCATTATGGGGTGTTCCGCGGCACTCGAATTTGCCGCAAACTCTGCATAATTTTCTAAATTCGGCGAAAGGGTGAACACCCGATGTTCAAGTCGAACTTACGTTCGACTTGAACCGTGGGCTCATCCCTGGACATCAGTGTGATACAGATTTAGGTTCACTATCTTCTTACTTTATAGGTTTTCAGAATATCCCACAAACTTAACCCAGATACATTTGCTCATTCACAACTCTATATGTCCTGGTGACCACTGTCACTGAGACAGAAAGTGAGGGGATGAAAATTTGAAGAGGAAGATGTTAGGGGAAATCCCCAAAGGGGGACACCTGTTGCTATGACAGCTCCCTAAGATGAGAGAGCGGCGAAAAAGGATAAGAATATTGACCCCAGGATTAAAGGATTAAAGCTTGTTCTCAAAAACTGCTCAATTGTTATAAATGCTGGGACAAACATCTTGTTTCTTTTCTAAGGGATATTTTACATGACTTATTTTTTGCAGAGGAATACATTCTTTTTCTATTTGCATATAAAGATTTGGTGTATTAGTTTCTCACAAGACAGCAGAGAAAGTGATACAATGTTGTACATTGCAACAGTGAACCGCTGGAAATAGCCATTCCCTCACTTGAACTACAAGAACCACCAGATTTATATTCATGAAAACCATGACATACTGTAAGGTGTCGTTTCTGGTATTTGATACAAGTAAGCAATTCTTAAGGTCAAGTTTTAACCTTGTCTGATCTGTAGTAAGTACTCCTTTAGGTGCCTTTTCCCCCTTTTTTCTCTTTACAAGTTTATCTATTTGTGAGGATTTAGTGAAAGCAGCCTTGGAGGAGCATTATATATTTACAGGGCATTGTCGATTTATTGTGGTGGACATGTGGCTTCCCAGTAAAAGATACATTTGTAGACATTGTTGTAACTGTAATGCCGCGTACACACGGTCGGACTTTTCAGCTACAAAAGTCCAACGGACGCTGACGGACTAAAGCTGGCTGGTAATCCGATCGTGTGTGGGCTTCTCCGGACTTTCAACGTACTTTTTTAGCCTCAAATCCGACGTACTTTAGATTTGAAACATGCTTCAAATCTTTACGTCGTAACTACGACGGACCCCGAAATCCGCTCGTCTGTGTGCTAGTCCGACGGACAAAAAGCCACGCTAGGGCAGCTATTGGCTACTGGCTATCAACTTCCTTATTTTAGTCCGGTGTACGTCATCACGTACGAATCCGTCGGACTTTTGTGTGGTCGTGTGTAGGCAAGTCCGTTCGTTAGAAAGTCTGCAACAAGTCCGCCGCAAGTCCGCCGAAAGTCCGCCGAAAGTCTGTCGGACCGGCTGTCGGACTTTTGTAGCTGAAAAGTCCGACCGTGTGTACGCGGCATTAGATCGGAATGAGAAGAAAAGGGGGAACATGTTTTAGAGCCTTCATGATTCTGTGGCAGCTGGCAGTTTTAAAGCTCCCCACATATGTCAGCTGTTACACTTCTGGGGAACATGTGATCTGCCAACTGACCTTAACCTGTGAGCTAAACTCAAAGAATTTTCTGGAAGGGGTTTAAGCCCCTTGTCAGCTGACCTCAAATAACCTTCTGGGAGGGGTTT
Organism: Lithobates clamitans; assembly: GCA_037952925.1. Taxonomy (NCBI): domain Eukaryota; kingdom Metazoa; phylum Chordata; class Amphibia; order Anura; family Ranidae; genus Lithobates; species Lithobates clamitans. The sequence goes on along the minus strand of JBBGZY010000654.1, from coordinate 1,610,227 downwards.
AAGCCCCTATAAAAGACCATTTTTTAGGCTCAGTGTCCCCAGTTATCAAGACAGTTTTCCATTCGTTAGCTCCAGAGCTACAATATAAGCTATAATACTGAGCTGAGCTCATGGTGGAGTGTCTTGACAGGATGAACACCTTGATGCAGTAGCTTATAGAGAGAGCTGGAAAAGAAGAGGGCAAAGACTGGCTGCAGGAAAGGTCTCTCCCTAGCTCAGTCACTGAAACATCAGGATGCGGGTGAAGAACCTCTGGATTGGATTGGGAAGATCAACATCACCCGGTGCTGAGAGAGGTCTGCTATGAAGCTCCCTGCATTGCAGCAGTGGTCCGGTGTCAGCAGCAGAACAGAAGTGCCCTATCAGTGAAAACTGACTCCAGGAAGAGGAAGATAAGGCAGAAGCTCCCCCTCCAGAGAGGGGGATCTGTGGGCATACATTTGGCTGGAAGGAGAAAGCAAGGCCACACCTACTCCCCATCAGTGTCCAGAATAGACAGAGTAGTCTCTCCCTGCCGGCAGCCAGCTACGGGGGGGGGGGGGCCTCTGAAAACAGGAGAAGCGCTCCCGTGTTCCCTATATGGGCAGATAGGCCCCACCTACTGGGTGTGAGATCACAGCAGTTAGCAAGGCAATAGGAAATGCTGCTTTCTCTTAAAGGGGTCGCACAGATTAACCCTCTAGATGCCAGCCTGAAATCTAGGTCCTTCTGCAAAAGCAGATAATCAGATCCAAGGGGGCAGCAAGGTGAAGACTTCCTCTGTGCAAGCAAGATCTGTAGGTGAAGAACCTTGTCAGATCCTTGTATTGTGCTCTCAGCCTGCTGTACAGCCTGATCTTCAGACAAGGGGTAAGTCTTTTCCACTTGATCTGCTTCCTTGTCTAACTTTATTAACAGTTTTACATAATTAAATTGACAATTGCACAATGCTGTTTCTAATCCTAATTCTTATTTGTTTAACTCAGCAGTGACTCTTTGGTCACTGCCTATATAACCAAACACCTGTTGTGTGCTGCCACTTGTCCATCGAGAGACAAAAGGAAGATATTGTCTGGAGAGAGCACAATAATCTGGTAAACAGGAAGTACAAAGGCATGTCTAAAATAGGAAGTTTGTGGGAAGAACAAAGGGTTCAAAGTTCAAGAGCAACAAGGTTCAAGGCAAGATCATTCAAGGAAAGGGAGCTGCCCAGGTGGTTAAGCAAGCAGAGACATCACCAGACACAGCAGAGGTTGCAGTTTCAGACCTGGGTCCTGACAGTTTATTTTCTTGTTGGATATATTTGAATTTTATGAAGACTACTTGTTATTAAATGAATTTTTAACCAATATTAAAGGGTTGTGGTGAATGTATATCCATTTTTGTGTCTGGATCTTTTATTTATTTGTTTTTTATACCTTGCTGCCTTCAGTTCCATTCACTTTGCAGAGCTTTTCTATTATAATCTGTTGCATCTTCAGGGCAGGAAGTGAACATAAGTCTCTCCAGTGGGACACGGATTAGATCAGAGTAAGTCTAGGATATGTAGCATCCTTTTCTTTTTTTTTTAGTACATTTTACACTGAAACCTAAAGCCAAACACCACCATGTTCTCAATGCCAAACATTAGTTTCAAACAAACAGCGTGCTAACTCTGTTGGAGCAGCTTTAGCAGGAACAATTAGACAGGAGAGTTAATGTATGTACTAATAATATTTTCCTATGAATTAAATATTTCAGCTATATGGGCTGCATTTATTTGCTTGGGTCCTGAGCGTCATTCTTTCCAAAGATACTGGAGATTGTAAAATGTCCCCAATAAACAAAAACATAAACATTTTTTGGTAATTTGACTAGCGTTTGAATAAAGCAAGCATCCCTGAAGCAAGCCTCTCTGGATCAGGGACTTATGTGAATGGTTCCATGCACTTTGCACTGCACACACGAATATGTCAGAGTTGTGTAAATATGGAAAATAAATAACTTACATTCTGGTAAACTATTGAAAAGTGTGATTTAATCAGCTATTTTTATATAAAATGCTTTAAGGTCTATTTTTATTTTTATTAGTTTTTGTATTTACTCTGTAAAAAACAAAACTAAAAAAAAAAAAAAAACTGCTTCTTCCTTGCGCAGTTAAGGATTATGTTATTATTTAAAACTGTAGCAGGGGACACAAATTATCTTCACTTCATTTAGATCCTACAGAGGAAAGGTTGTAAACACTTACTATGTCATTTCCTTTTGACAGTCTTCATTCTCTTAACGTTGTTATTGATCTTGGTTAAGCACCTTTTTAGTAATAACCTAGAAAAGGCATCTATCAGTATACAAGTGATTTGTTGTAGTTAATTGAATTAAATATTTTTCACACTTCCCTTCACCACTGATTACACATAAATAATTCATGCACAAAGATCCAGGTTCAAGATTACTTCTGTAAAGTGACATACTGTAATCGGTTGCATCAAACTTGAATGGGTTCTCATATGCATATAACTATTATTAGAACCTAAGTTACAGAAAAGTCAAAAAATCGGTTTTGTTTGATAGAGAAAACCTGCAATGTGCAACTGTCCCACTTTAGTTTAATGTAAATCAACAAATGCCGTATAATGCTGTGAATATACAGTATAGCACATATACTGGAATTTAGCATAACATTGTGGTATCTATTGTGTGTCTTTTTTTAGTTGTCCTTTTTATGAAATAAATAGAAATAAAGTAACATTTATAATGAGCAGGCATATGTTTTGTCACTCTGGGGAGGCTCCATGCAGGATAAATTGTATGAAGAGAATGCCACATGATGACACACATTTTTTTTAATGCATTTTGACATACTTTATTCAAACAGTGGCTACAGATAAAAATGATACACTTGAACAAATGACACAAAATTGACTTGCTGCATTTATTGTCATAATTTAAATGAACAAAAATCTATTTTTCTCACCTGCAAATAGTAAGTACACTCTCTCTTTTATCACTGCTTTAAATTCCCCTAAGGCCTCATGCACACTGGACGTTATATTAATGTTATAAAAATGCCAGTAGCTTTGTAGTGAGTTTTTCAATGTTTTTCAACGTTCTTGCAATAGCGTTTTTAGCGGTTTTTAGTGTTTTTTAGCGTTTTTCAGCGTTCGCTATTTTTTTATTTTTTCAATGGATCAAAAACATTAAAAAACACTGGTGAACCATGTTTTTGAGTGTTTATCAGCGTTTTTTAGCCGTTTTTTGACGTTAGAGAGCTTTTACAGCTGAAAAACGCCTCTCAGAACACCCACTAGTTTTGGGCCCAGACAAAAACAGTTGATAACAGCCTATGTGTGCATGGACACATAGGACAACATGCTGGAGAGTTTATTGACTGTAGAAAAAAAACATCTGAAGCCAAAAACAGCAGCAGTAGAAATGTCCAAAAATGTCCAGTGTGCATGAGGCCTAAAAGAGAGGTATGTGTTTAAAAACAACAAAAAAATATACTCACCTAGGTGGACACAGCACTGATTCTAAGACTGAGAATTGAGGGATCAAAGACCGCTGATTGCTCAGTTCTCAGTCTTCAGTGAGCAGCATGGCTGCGGAGAGAGCAGGAGCAGCTGGCTCCCAGCGGCTTGCTGAGAGGCTGAGCCAGCTATTGGTCCAGGAGCCTGGGTGGATCCTGACTGTAAAGTGATGTCAGCTGTAATGCCTGTGATCCATAAGAGAAGTAGGACCAAAAGAGCTGTAAACCTCAAAACTTGCTAATCACTTGCCGCCCACCATATAGCAAAATTACGTTGGCAAAGTGGTTGTGTTATCCTGACCAGACGTCATATGACGTGGTCAGGATAACAAGTCGATGCACGCACTCAGGGGCGCGCATCGTGGCGATCATTATCGCGGTGCGTCAGTCTGACACACCGCAACTCTGATCTAGATAAGAGTCTCTGACAGAGACTCTTTACCATGTGATTGGCTGTGTCCAATCACAGCTGATCACAATGTAAACAGGAAGAGCCGTTTATCAGCTTTTCCTCACTCGCGTCTGACAGACACGAGTAGAGAAGAGCCAATCGGATGCTCCTCTGACAGGGGGGCCTGCGCTGATTGTTTATCAGCACAGCCCCCCGCGGATGCCCACCCAGGACCATCAGGGATGCCACCAGGACCACCAGAGATGGCCACCACTGATGACTATCAGGTATGGCATCCCTGATGGCCATGGGTGGCAATGTGTTCCCGAGAAGAAACAAAAGAGAGAGAGGCACCTCTTAGTGTAGACTTAAAACAGTTTATTTCATAAAAATAGTAGTGGTCACACTCACATTTATGAAGTCATCAAAAGGCATGTACAGTGAGCAGTCCATAGAGCAGCATCCATCATGGGGAATAAGTCAGATCAGTCTATCCTCCTTATACCTGGCTGGGGGCTCTGCCCGTGTGTGGAGGGGAGTACCGTGAGATGTAAAAGCCGGCCGTAGCAGTGACAGAACCCAGAAACGAGGCTAGAAGCACAGGAGGAGAAAAACAACAGCCGGCAAGGAGGAGTGACGTCACTGAAAGAGCGACGCATTTTGGGGCGTACGAGCTGCGGTGACGTGACAGCCGCGCCCCTTCATCAGGCTATAGGTGGATGGGGATGGATGCCATAAAAGCAGAAGGTGGAGGGAGGGGCCAGGACTACACCTCTTGTCCTGGCCCCTCCCTCTACCTTCTGCTTTTATGGCATCCATCCCCATCCACCTATAGCCTGATGAAGGGGCGCGGCTGTCACGTCACCGCAGCTCGTACGCCCCGCAACGCATCGCTCTTTCAGTGACGTCACTCCTCCTCGCCGGCTGTTGTTTTTCTCCTCCTGCGCTTCTAGCATCGTTTCTGGGTTCTGTCACCGCTGCGGCCGGCTTTTACATCTCAGCGGTGCTCCCCTCCACACACGGGCAGAGCCCCCAGCCAGGTATAAGGAGGATAGACTGATCTAACTTATTCCCCATGATGGATGCTGCTCTATGGACTGCTCACTGTACATGCCTTTTGATGACTTCATAAATGTGAGGGTGACCGCTACTATTTTTATGAAATAAACTGTTTTAAGTCTACACCCAGAGGTGCCTCTCTCTCTTTTGTTTCTTCTCAGGATTTGGAATTTGGTTTCAGTTCTCAGTGAAGGCAGCCCTACTTGTGGATTCACCATTCTGTTCCTTTGGGCCCTTGGACCTTTCTTGTACTATTATGACTGTGATGGTTTTTTTCTACACATTTATTTATCATATCGTATACCTGTACACATACTGCCACAGCCTTATTAGTGCTGTTACTGTTGTTTGAGACCATCTATGTATACATATACTTTTGCTTTGAATATTAGGGGGAGGTTTGGTTTATTTTGTTGTTGTTTTTATCGCCATCTCCAGTGATTGCGCCTATACTTGCATAATATGGCAATGTGTGCCCACACACGATGCCAATGTGTGCCCACACATGGTGCCAATCAGTGTCCACCAGCAATACCTGCCAGTGCCCCCTAATGATGCCGATCAGTAAAATCTATCAGTGTCAATCAGTGCCACTCATCAGTGTCCATCAGTGCCACCTATCAGTACCCATCCATGTTCATCAATGCCCACCTATCAGTGCCGCCTATCAGTGCCCATCAGTGCCACCCATAATTACCCATCAGTGCAGCCTTTCAGTGCCCATCTGTACCGCCTTTGTGTGCCCATCTGTGCCACCTTTGGGTGCTCATCTGTGCTGCCTATAAATGCCCATCAGTGCTACATATCAGTGCCACCTACCAGTGCCCATCAGTGCCGCCTATCAGTACCCATCAGTGTTTCATATCAGTGCCCATCAGTACCACCTCATCAGTGCCACCTCATTGATGACACCTCATCCATGCTCATCAGTGCCACCTTATCAGTGCCCGGCAGTGCAGCCTCATCAGTGCCCATCAGTGAAGGAGAAAATGTACTTATTTACAACATTTTATAACAGAAACGAAGAAAAACTTTTTTTTTTGAAAATTTTCTTTTTTTATTTGTATAGCAAAAAAATAAAACCTGCAGAGGTGATCAAATACCACCAAAGATCTATTTGTGTTAAGAAAATGATACAAATGTTGTTTGGGTACAGTGTAGCATGACCGCGCAATTGTCATTTAAACAGCAACAGTGCTGAAAGCTGAAAATTGGCTTGGGCAGGAAGGGGGGAAAGTGCCCAGTATTGAAGTAGTTAAGAATCCCAGAAAAAAAGCTGTGGATGTCTATGTGTCTTGCAATGGACTTAAAAGGCCAAATTATTTGAAATGAATAATTTTACTGACTAATAATTTCCAAGTGCTGTAGATTTCAAATGACTTCTAATTTCTTCAGGACTACATTTACATGCATCTACAATCACAAAGGGATTGCACCAATTTAAGTTGCGTAACAGATTTGCCAAGAAAAAGCTTTTACTGTCAAAAAAGAACGTTAGCACAAGACAAAAGTTTGCTATTGGAAGAATAGGCGAAGACCAGGCCTTCTGGAACAATGTGCTGTATACTGATTACTTAAAGATTGAGTTCTTTGGCACAGTAACAGCAGAATTTTTGACAAAAATTGAAGAAGGAGAAGAACTTCACTCTACAAGGGCTATCAACTGGCCTGATTTGAATCCCTCTGAAATGTATTGGTCAGGGAAAAAAAAGCAGTTCAGGCAGGGAAACACACAATTACCTTGCAACTGAAGGGATTTTATATTGTCCCACAAAAGACTGAAGGGCAGCTATGCAAAAAATCACATACAAGAAGTTATTTCTGATAAAGAAGGCAATACCAAATTCTAAGACTAAGGCTGGCCATACTTTGTTCAATCTTTTTGTACAATTTTCCTTTAGATTTACCTAAACCATACAATATGAGGCCAAACCTAAACACTTTCAATTAGTATGTAATCAGACTAGCCCTTGCACTACATAGCTGAAGGTAAATCTAATTTGAATAAGAAAATTGTATAATGTATGGCCAGCCTAAGGGTATACTTACATATTCCACTGTACACCATTATATATAGTTTTTTGTATTGAATGAAGGATTGAAGTACATAACTTTTATCGGTAGACATTGTTTGAATGATCTAATGGTTACTCATTGCCTGATAGAGCATCAGGGTTCTTTGGCAATCTTCTGGTTCTTTGAAAATAAACTAACTTGTAAGCACATTGTTACACTTATGCAAATAGCAACAATCAGAAAGTTAATAAATGCATATCCCCTGTTTAAGGGTTCTGCACAATGCTGAAGGGACATATATTAAAGTATTTGCCATTTTCTGACAGGTGACATTGTCAGTTTTTTTATCCTTCCTGTATTTACGTATGCCCCCCCCCCCCCAACACCGCAATTAAGTAGTATAAGGCACAATATTGAATGCCTGGCCTTTGATATTTAAGTAAAGCAGTATAATATAGTTAGGAATTAAGTTGTGACTTTGTAAGGTATTTGCAAAAAAAAAATAAAAAATGTTTTCTGTTTCTTTAAAACATGTGAAGAGTTTTTCATGTAATTATATTATATGTATACGCACATATGTGATTTAATTACAAGAGACAGATTGAGTGTAATGGTTGTTCAAGCTTCCTCCAAATGTGGAAAACCCAAGGCTAAAAACAGAGCGTTCCGTATTCCCAACTAAACAATGAAGTGGACTAGCACTTCCACTTGACATACTAAGGTAACAAGCATGCAGACAAGGAGTATCATCCTTCTGGATGAAAAGATACCCTGGAGACTTGCCATTTCCAGCCTGGAAACTCACAGAACTTTTAAGATTCTTTGGCTACATAAAGTAACTTTTTTTACATCATAGAATATATGCTTTATTGTGGCATATTAAAATTATTTAAACTGAAAATGTATTTTCTAGTGATCCTACATCCCAGAAGACGGCTAATTATGTGGTTAAATATCATTGTAAGCATGAGTAAAATTACATTTAAAGCTGGAGTTTACTCTCATTCAACATAGACTATTTTTAATCCTTATGCTGCTAACATTAAGTAAATAGATAGGAAGCTACGCTATATCATATACTTTGAATGGACCTGACAGCAGGGGGTATTACACACAGTCTGGTGGCTGCAACCACCGGGATTGTGTGTGAAACTGACAGGCAGACTCCTGCCTGTCAGGTGAGAGCATTTGGGCGGCTGCGCTTCTGCCCTATCGATCGCAGACACCCCCGGTACCGATGCTCCCGCCCCGCCATGCTTACCGGGCTCCGCTTGCCCATTGGCAGGCCTGGGAGCTCCATGGCAGGTGTCAACAGCTGGAGGGAAAGGAAAAGAGCGGACATATGCCCACTTTCCCCCCCTTCTTTGTGTGACCTGGGAAGTGACGTCAGTTCCGGGTCAGGCTCTCGGTGTTCTCGGCTTGCTCAGCCAGGAAATAGTGTTTTCCAATGTGATCTGCATGGCAAAACATTTAGTGGAGTACAGGGGAGACATGCAGGGTCTTTTAGACCCTGCATATCTCAATAAAGAGAACCTGTTACCAAAAAAATATCACATAAGGGATGTTTTGTCCCCTATGTGATGAAAAAAAAAGTTAAGTAAAAAAAAAAATTAGCTAACATTTTAACACTAAACTTACCTATAGGGGGCCTTTGAAGGGTCACCTATAGAAAATATAGGGTACTGAAGTTTGATGCCATTTCACAGGTGCACAAAAATGTAAGGTTTTGCATGTTGGGTATCTATTTACTCGGTGAAACCTCATCTTTTATATTTTAACATAATAAACGACCTGGGGGATGGGGTAAACAGTTCAATTTCTGTATTTCCTAGACCTTTGCAGTAATATTGTGTGACATAAAAAATTAGAACTACCACTATTTTATTCTCTATGGTGTCTGCTTTCAAAAAATGTATTTATTAATTTGGCTGTGAGTTTTGTGTAATCTTCAGGCCTAAAATTATTTTTTAAACATGCGTGCAAAAAACGCAAAAACGGCTTTGGCAGCCAAAATTTTTTTTTTACATTTCTTCCTGGTTTCCAGGTCTAGGAAAATGATAATATATATTTTGGGAGTCTTCAGGGGGGGAGGCATTTTTTCAGCTAAGCACACCCTCCTGCCTGCATGCCTGAGCTAAGAACAGATGGATTCCCGTGACTCAAAGTGATTTCTCAACAAAATAAAGCATGGAAACATTGGTGGATGGGTTGAGTTTGCTTTGAATATTAAATATGAATTCAACAGCATTTTTGTGGTACTAAGATTAAGTGTAGTTCCGCTTTAAAAAGAACTCTATCACTGGCTGTAGTTGGGTATATTTCTAATCATTAGTGATGAGGATGAGATTCATCCTTCTGCCAATTGTCACATTACCAGATTTGCTGTCTTTTTAATGTGACTTTGGCAAAAAAAACAGTTGCGTCCTTATGAATTTTTCCACAAGCTGGTATTTCTAAAATAAGCACAGGCTGGCTTTTGTTCACATATTAAATCTTACACAGCACAGTTTTTCAAAAAACAGCAACATTTTTCTATAAACAACATATTGGGGTTCATTTACTAAAGTCAAACAGACTGTATACTTTGTACAGGAATTATCCTCACAGCTTAGAAATGAGGTGTTAGTGATGACTTCCATCATCCAATAATGTGCAAACAAAAATGCTGTTTTTTTATTTTCCTTGCATGTGATTGGTTATACTTTGCACAGTGAATTTGCACCACACTTACTAAGCTTTAGGACAAATTCCTTTGCAAAGTGAACAATTTATTTGCCTATAGTAAATAACCCCATTGTTTATAGTAGAGCACTGTGGTGCCACAAAGAGTCCTCAGGGGTGCTGCAGCAAAATCACAAAAAAAAAAAATGCCCCAACTAAGGTAGGCAGTTAAACTGCCGGCTCAAGCTTTTCTTTTTTTATATCACTGTGCTGGTCTTGTTTGTGCCTTTTAAACTTGCATGCAACCTCCTGTGGGACTTTGTGTTTGCTGTGTGGGCTTCCTGCCTGTGTCCTGCCATCATTTGCTAATAAGGCCATCAGGAGCCTGCTCAGCGTCCATGGTTTCTCATCACTTGCCTCCATAGATGATACGGAGAAACAGGTCAGAGGGAGCGGGGGCTGTATGTGGCGCTCTTCTCTGACTGTTGGGTGGGACCAGGGGTGTGTCCACCTCCTTCCCTCCTTGCACAGGTGGCTGCTATGGCTGATCCAGCAGCTGAAGATGAAGTGTCCCTTCATCTTCATTGGTGCGGTAAGTGGCAGATGAAGAGAGGCTAATCCAGCAGGAATTCCATGCTTTCCACACTCACTGACACTACATACTGCTCACTAACCCATGCTACCATACCGCTCACTCGCTGCTGCTTGCATAACGCAAACTGGCTGATGCTACCATACTGCTCAATGACTGACACTACCATACCGCTCACTCACCGCCCTATCACTGCATACTGCCCTGTCCTGCCAGTACATACTGCCCACATATTTCTACAGGTACAAAGCAAATCTGTGTCACAACCTACTGACCACAGAACTCTGCTTCACATACTACATTTTAGGGCTTGATTTTAGGGCTTGTTCATGCCAGGTGTGGTGCGGGAATGCGTGAGAGATTGTTTCTTTTTGCTCACCGCACAAAAACGTGCTGCCTTTTGCAGATGCACACAGGTGCCATTCATTCTTGTGACACCCCCATGAATCTAGCAATGCATGGTGCATGTTGATTTTAGGAATTGTGCCATTTTCGCTTGTTTAAAGTGTATAGGGCAACCCATTGAAAAACACAATGCGCGGGAATGCACAAAAAAGTGTGCTTGTGCTTGGATGCACCCGCTGAGCCCCAAGATGCAATATTCTAAATGGTGTCTTAATGGAATAAAGGTTGAAAAACACTTACATTTCATTTTTCACACAGATTGCTTCCTCTGTACAGAGCTCTGTATTGTTTACCAACAATACACAGGCGATCAGCGAGCCCAGCCATGAATGGCCATGCATGTGCACGCCCTAAACCTGGAAGTAGGCAGCGACATATGGGTATGTTGCCTTGTCTACAGCGGCCAATCGTTTGTAGTACTTTGCAGATGGGCAGGCAGGCGGGAAGCGGTTAAAGGGCCTAAATGTGACAAAGTTTATCCAAAAACAAACAAAGGTGTGTCCAAACAATGCTTAAAACACCAGTGTCTGAATATCATGCATCCAGATTTTGCACTACCGTGTCATCCTTCCAATGCTCTAAGTGCAATGAACGCTCACCTTAATAATACAGATCTCATGCGTTTATGTCAATCCTTATGTATCCACCTCTTGGACTTTTTCAAGTGCAGGATCCCTTCAAGAGACCGAACCTCTCAGCTCCCAAACACAGGCTTAAAGAAAGATTGAGACTCATTTAGCGTAATATCGTAAAACCATTTCCAACCTCTTTATTTAGCTAAAATGTACTCGCAAAAAAACAAAGATCTCCAAGCAGTACAGCAATATACAAAGAAGGTTAGAGAAACGCCATTCTCACCGCACTTCCAGTTTTGCTGGTGCCCGGAAGTGACGTCACCCAGCTCTGCCCAAAGTGTTGCATACTCTGGGGAAGTCATGTGATTAGTGACACAACATGTCAGGCGGAACTGGGTGGCATAACTTCTGGACACCAGCGGGGCACTTAATTGAAATTAGAGTACTTTGGTAGCAGTTGGGTAGGCGCTCCCCACAGTAGCTAGGTCTTCCAGTGAAGCTGTGTGCTATTAGTCTTCTGCCTGGCTGTCTGCATGCTGATTTATAAAGTAGAAAACTTCCCACCTAGCTGCAGATTCTTTGCTCAGCTATTACTATTACTGCTTTATCAGGAGTGGCCTCTCTGAGATGCTGAAGGGGGATAGCAGAGAAACCTTCATTCATCTTCATTTGGATGGTTCAGGAGCCCAGGGAGCTGTGGGAGAAGATAAAGGGGTCTGCACCTGTGCTAGGTGAGTAAATAGGCATTTAACACTACATCCTCACTTTCTGCCCCAGTGACAATAGTCACCAAGATATAGAAAATGTTAATATTTCCAGTGAGGATACATACAGCAGTTGAAACATCACAGAGGATTTATCTCTCCAAAAAAAGTTTGGACTTTAGATATACTTTAAAACATACCTATGCTTTGCATGCAGGACAAAGTAACAAGTTCACTTTAAAAAGAATCTGTCACCTTGCCCATACCGTGCAAAAACAACAGTGACTTTTCAATGAGCACACAGTTATACTCCTTTTGCCAGCTCTGCATTGTCACTACTGCCCCGTTGCAGATGACACTAAAAACCCTGGTTGGTCAAATGTCTGGTATCTGGATGCCAAGGGGGGTAGTGACATCACTCCCTCAATCATGTGACAATGCTCAAGACCCAAGTACTGGAGCAAGGGAAGTGCTGGCAAGAGGGCAAGAACAGATTTACTTTAAACAGAAGACAATATGTATTCATGATGTCATGGAAGTGGTCTCCTAATGATATATACTGTCATTCAACATGATTTGGTGCAGGGGCGTTGCTAGGTGGCAAAAAGACTAGGGGCCTGATGCGCACTGACCTACCTGACATGCACTGACCTACCTGACATGCACAGACCTACCTGACACGCACTGACCTACCTGACATACACTGACCTACCTGACAAACACTGACCTACCTGACATACACTGACCCACACTGACATGCACTGACCTAACTGACCAGACTTCAGGTGACGTGATCTTCTCCTGCAGTTCAGCCGTAGTGTGCGGTGCACTCATCACAGTAGAATAGACAGCAGGCAGCAGACACTCCAGGCAGCCAGAGCCAGGACAGGAGAGCAGAGGAGAGCTGCCCACCCCAGCGCCGAGTGGGGATCTTCTTACAGTGACGCGGTGGCCGCATTGTAATTCCCACCTTCTGGAGCCTGCAGTGCCTATGATGGACATCACACGTCCCACGGTCTGGGCATTGGACCAGTAGGACGTCCATCATAGCTGATGCAGGCTCCAGAAGGAGGAACCTGCTATGTCACTCGGCCACGCTCGTGGTCAGATTGGTCCCCGCTCGGTGGTGGCGCTCGGGCTAATAACAGAATTGTGCATGTCCGAGACCCAGGGCTTTTTGGGGACCCACTCGGGGCTCCAGACCCCCTTCCCAACACCACTGATTTAGTGTAAGGGATGTGTAAAGACACAACCTTTATAAGCATCTTGGGGACACACATGATAATTTCCATATTAGCTGAACTTTCATTGCAAGGAAAATAAGTTCCTATTGAAAGTAGTAACCTGCTTTAGTCTTTTATTAGATAAATAAATGCATGCCTTACTGTACCTACAATTTCATTACAAAGCACATGGTGTCTTTTGACCTGCCAGTTCTTGATGATGTCAGATGGTAGCAATTAGAATGAGCAGTGGGTTTTATGAGGCCTCATAATTACAGTACATTAGAGATTAATCACAGTGTCAGCATTCTTTTTCATTATGACTATTAAAATGCTTTACTGAAATAAATACACCCTCTTGTGAGATGACTGTGATGAAGACCATTGATTTAAAAGGCACAAACACAAATGTTTCGCTAAATTAATAACTATAACATTTGGGATTCAAACTATTAAATCATGGCTGGTTAATTAAAGATATCTGTAAGCATTCTGGTCTGTACAAGTATATATACACAACATTGAGTGAAAAATATTCAGTGATTTATCAGTAAAGGTTCATTCCCACCACAGGACATGCCCTACCAAGAGTGCTAATTCAATGCACTGTATAACTGTGTTGGCATTTAATCACAGTTGCATCCCAATGCACATGAACACTGCTATAGCACCCTACTATGCAAAAGAGTGAATGCACTGTGCGTTGCTGTGAGCTGCCTTGTCAAAAATAGGGCAGAACCTATTCTTAGAGAATTGAGGTACAGTAATAGCTTATTCAAAATGCATGCACACATGGGGGTTGATTTATGAAACTGGAGAGTGCAAAATCGGATACAGCTCTGCATAGAAACCAATCAGCTTCTAGTTTTTTTTTGTTAAAGCTTAATATAATGAGCTGATTGGTTACCATGCACAGCTTTACCAGATTTTGCACTCTCCAGTTACGTAAATCAACCCCATGGTGTCTATAAGCCCTAATAATTTGATCTACAATGTTTCACTCATTTCTCTCCTAGTTTTTCTTAAAGGGTAACTCCACTTTCGTGGGGAAAAAAAAATAGTAAATAAAGAAAAAATAATATAGCATATACAATTGCGACACAATTCATATTGTGATTGAATGTTTTTAAAAATGACTTTTCCGTTTCAATCTGTAGCTCTTTAATTTTCTGAAAATGCAATGCAATATGGCTACCTGGAGGTGTTCTGTACACAGACTGTATACTGACCACCCCCTAGAAACATCATTTCCTGCTTGTGTGATTGGCTCACCAATTTTCCCAGAAGTCTGCACTAAGATACAAGTCAGATTTCAGGTATCCCCTGCTACAAAAAATGTAATTTTTGGTAAGATACTCCCAGTTTTCTCATTAGTGCCTTACCGGTGCACAGCTGATTGATAATTCTGAAACCACTCCCATTAGACTCACTTTCCCACATGAGCACAGACAAACACACAGGGATTTCTTCAGAACAACAAAAGGTAGGAATCTGCAACAACGTTTGGTAAAAATCCTTGTAATGTGCATAGATCACCCAGAGGGGAATGTTTTTTTCTCAACAAAAATGGAGTTACTCTTTAAATGTCTATAGATGCTGATTCTATATATATATAAAAAAAATAGTACACTATCAAGCTCATCCTCTGGTTATTCTGAAAGACTAAGGCTCATCCAATGTTCAACAGTGGTATAGTGGGCAGCACAGTGGTGTAGTGGATAGCACTTTCACCAAGCAGCAAAAAGGGTTGCTGGTTCAAATCCCAACCACAACACCCTCTGCTTGGAGTTTGCATGTTCTCCCTGTGCCTGCGTTGGGTTCCTCTGGGTACTTCGGTTTCCTCCCACATTCTAAAGACATGCTGGTAAGTTAATTGGATCCTGTCTAAGTTGGCCCTAGTATGTATGAATGTGTGTTAGGGACCTTAGGTTGTAAGCTCCCTGAGGGTAGGGACTGATGTGAATGTACATAAAATCAATTTTCTTCCTTTCTCAGTTGCGGGTGCTCCCTGTTTTTGCTATTTACAGTTCAAAACAATCTGCACTACTAAGGCTAATGCTCAACTCCTCTGTGCCTTCCTTAGCTTTTACAGCAAGCAAACCAAATCACTTAGTGAATGATGCAGCACAATGGCTATGTGGTTAGCACTTCTGCCTGGCAGCACTGGGGTTGTCTGTACAAATCCCAACTGTAGCACAACCTGCCTGGAGTTTGCATGTTCTCCCTGTGTTTGTGTACTCTGGTTTCCTCCCACACCCAAAAGATATGCTGGTAGCTTCATTGGCCTTAGTATGTGTATGTATAAATGTGAGTTAGTTACCTTAGATTGTAAGCTCCTTGAGGGCAGGGACTCATGAGAATGTACAATATATACAGTACTGTGCAAGAGTTTTAGGCAGGTGTAAAGAAATGATGCAAAGTAAGAATGCTTTCAAAAGTATACAGTATATGTTAATTGTTTATTTTAATCAATTTACAAAAAAAGTTAGCGAACAGAAAAAAAAGTAAATTAAATAAATATTTGGTGTGACTACCTTTTGGCGTCAAATCAGCAGAAATTCTTACACTTGCACATTTTGTACACTTGCACAAAGTCAGGGATTTTGTAGGATTACAGTCAGAAGTACAATTAACCAATTATACCAAACAGGTGCTAATGATCATTAATTAAATATGTAAGTTGAAACACAGCCATTAACTAAACAGAAACAGCTGTGTAGTAGGCTTAAAACTGGGCGAGGAACAGCCAAACTCTGCTACTAAGGTGAGGTTGTGAAAGACAGTTTCATCAGTTTCATGTCACAAGTCATACATCATGGCAATACTGAGCACAGCAGCAAGACACAAGGTAGTTATACTGCAACAGCAAGGTCTCTCCCAGGCAAAGATTTCAAAGCAGATCGGGGTTTTAACCACATGCCGACCAGCACACAATGATGTACATTGGCACAATGGCACGGCTGGGCAAATAGGTGTACAGGTACCTCCCTTTTAAATTGAGGCATTGTGGGCGCATGCGTACTCCGTGACCGTGCACATCCCGAGTCCCGATGTGACTCGATGTCCGCCGGGTGCCCGCGATCATGTCACGGAGCGGAAGAACGGGGAGATGCCTTTGTAAACAAGGCATTTCCCTGTTCTGCCTAGTAACATGACAGGGTTCTACTGTCATCGGGAGCAGTGATCGCTGTCATGTCAGTGGTAGCCCACCCCCCCACAGTTAGAATCACTCCCTAGGACACACTTAACCCCTTGTATGCCCCCCTAGTGTTTAACCCCTTCCCTGTCATTTACACAGTAATCAGAGCATTTTTATAGCACTGATCGCTGTATAAATGACAGTGGTCCCAAAATGGTGTCAAAAGTGTCCGATGTGTCCGCCATAATGTCGCAGTCACGATAAAAATCGCAGATCGCAGCCATTACTAATAAAAAAAATTAATAATAAAAATGCCATAAATCTATCCCCTATTTTGTAGACGCTATAACTTTTACATGCACATCAATCAATATACGCTTATTGCGATTTTTTTTTTTACCAAAAATATGTAGAAAAATACCTATCGGCCTAAACTGAGAAAAAAAATGTGTTTTTTAATATATATTTTTTGGGGATATTTATTATAGCAAAAAGTAAAAAAATATTGCTTTTTTTTTCAAAATTGTCGCTCTTTTTTGTTTACATCGCCAAAAATAAAAACCACAGAGGTGATCAAATACCACCAAAAGAAAGCTCTATTTGTGGGGGAAAAAGGACATCAATTTTCTTTGAGTGCAACATCGCACGACCGTGCAATTGTCAGTTAAATGATGCAGTGCCATATCGCAAAAAGTGCTCTGGTCAGGAAGGGGGTAAATCCTTCCGGGGCGGAAGTGGTTAAGATGTTCTGTTCACGCTCTTTTGAAAAAGCACAAGGATATTGAATGTGATTGGACCCAAATTTATTCTGCAGAAGGACAATACCCCAAACATACATCCAATATCATTAAGAAAGTCTTCAGTGTAAAGACGAACAAGGAGTCCTGGAAGTGATGGTTTGGCCCCCATAGAGCCCTGCTTTCAACATCATTGAGTCTGTCTGGGATTACATGAAGAGACCGAAGGATTTGAGCCAGCCTACATCTACAGAAGATCTGTGATTAGTTTTCCCAAGATGTTTGGAACAACCTACCTTCAAAAACTGTTGCAAGTGTACCTAAAAGAATTGACACTGTTTCGAAGGCAAAAGATGGTCACACCAAATATTGAATTGATTTTGATTTCTCTTCTGTTACAGTAATTTACTTTTAATTTTGTTAACTGCTAAAAAAAAACTATTAACACTTCTATTTCTGAAAGCATTCCACATTTACACAATTTTTTCACACCAGACTAAAACGTTTGCACAGTAGTATACGTAAAATGGTGTGTAAATTAATCAGCGCTTTATAAGTACCTATAATACATAATTGTTAAATATATAAATCAAAGCAAATCCAATTCCTTCTTTTATCTTGTCACTTGCTCCCTGTACTTCCACTGGTTAGCATCTGTTCCTATACCATTTATTTCTCCTCTTTGCTCCTACAGGTGTGTTCTCTGATTCAAAGGAATGTAGACGTAGCATACTGTATTTAACCACCTCCCACCTGCGCAATAGCCGAAAGATGGCGACAGCGCAGGCCTTAATTGCCAGGAAGGTGTTCATGTACATCCTCTCAAGAATGCGCCACACGCACCTCACTGCAGGCCACGTGCGGCGCGCTCTGTGGTCAATGAGTCAATGAAACTCGGCTGATCACAGATCACCTGCCACGTGATCAGCTGTCAGTTAATGACAGCTGATCACATGATGTAAACAGAACAGAAGATGTGAGGAGAGAAAAAAAAAGCAGATTAGCGGCTTCTGTCAGAGGGACTTCTATCCCTATCAGTGCCATCTGTCAGTGCCCACCAGTGCCACCTATCAATGCTCACCAGTGCCACCTATCAGTGCCCATCAGTGCTGCCAATCAGTGCCCATCAGTGGTTCATCATCAGTGCCACCTATCAGTGATGCCTATCAGTGTCACCTACCAGTGCCTATCAGTGCCACACATCAGTGCCCTTCAGTGCCTCATTTTAGTGCCCTTCAGTGCCACCTATCAGTGCCCACCAGTCCTGCCTCATTAGTGCCCACCAGTGCCACCTATCAGTGCCCATCAGTGTCACCTTATCACTGCCTATCAGTGCAGCCTATCAGTGCTCATGAGTGCAGCTTATCAGTGCCCATCAGTGTCGCCTCATCAGCACACATCAGTGAAGGAGAAACATTTTTATAACAAACTATAAAACTGATGAATCAATGAATAAATACCACCAAAAGAAAGCTCTATTTGTGTGAAAAGAATTATAAAAATTTAATTTGGGTACAGTGTTGCATGACCGCCCAATTGTCATTCAAAGTGTGAGAGCGCTGAAAGCTAAAAAATTGGCTTGGGCAGGAAGGGGGTTTAAGTGCCCAGTAAGCAAGTGGTTAAAAGTTAAAATGATTCCAGTCTTCAAAAAGCCAAACTCCAAACAAACAAATAAAGACACAGTTGAAATGTATACTGTATTTGACGGCATGTTTACCTGAAAAATGATTTGTATTTCTGTCCATCCAGTCCTGAGATTACACAGCCATGCAAGTAAGCTGAGCCAGGTTTACAACCTTTCTTTTCTTTGCTACAGTTAAAGCGGAACTATAGTCCACAATCTTTACCTCTTCTGAGATATTTTGTCCGGCTTCTTCTGGATGTCGGTCTTCAGCCATCTTGGTTGGTGTGGGATGAATTCATTCCAGTGCATGCGCAGGAGTTCAGTCATCCCAGCACACAGGCAATGTGTTGGAACACAAACTGAGCAATGCATGTGCAGCTCAGTGTACTTACTACACAGAACTGAGAGCAGGAAGATTAGGTTTATTTAATTGCAGAAGAGACATCCCATGTCTTGTCTACAATAAAGAGCCTTCCTGCTCACAATTTTTTTTAAATTACTTTAAGCAATACAGCTTGGTCACATCCCTACCCACAATCTGTAGCTGCACAATTAACTAGAATAAGCAGATCAGCAAGTCCATGCCTCTATCCACTCTCTTTTCCTGTAGGCATGATCCTTGCCAGCACATGCATATACATCTTTTCTTTGCCCCCCTGCCACTTTGTCAGATGGATGTAAAACCATTTTACCAATTCACTAGAGAAAAATTGCAACCTACTTGCACCTAAGGGGGAGATTGGTTTCACCCAAAGCCTCCTTGCTGACTATATTTACTGATCACCAAAGGTGTGGGAGTATCTGGTGCCTAGCAGCCTTAACACTGGTGCCATAGTAGAGGTGTTCCTTTTTGTAGGGATTCTTTCTAAAGGACATGCAAGCTGATAGTAACACATGATGGAATGGGAAAATGGGTTAAATTAATGTGTGCTAAAAGGATATCAAGCTGCTTAATATGCTACTTTTCTCATACATCAAAAAATCAAGTGTGTTTAAAGTGGAGTTCCGCCTATTTTTTAGTTTATTTTAAAAGTTTAAAAGTCAGCAGCTACAAAAAGCATAGCTGCTGACTTTTAATAAACCGACACTTAGTATATGAAAAAATCAATACAGCACTGCGTATGGTGTAGGTAAAACAGCAGCCAACACAACTATAGACCCAAGTAATAAGCATAAGTATAATAAGTATAAGTATATAAGTATATTGTGACCCATCACAATTACCGCTACCTGTTCTTTGTACTTTTGATGATCTACAAATATGTAAGTCTGTTTCCTGCCATTTTAATAAATTAGTGTTTACGTGTGTTTGCGAGTTTTTTCATCCATTTCTCGCATGGTATATGAACATTCGTTTGTGGCCTTTCTATTGAAACAATATTTTTTGGTGTCGTTGCGGGTGACCGTGAATGCTGAGCTGCCGCCTTGACCTGGGATCTATTGAGGTTGTTTAAGGAGATGTACCCTTCCGACCAGTTGGTCTTAAAGCCTTTGTGACTTGGATGACATAAGTCTCCCCAAGTCATCAACATCTGGTAAGCCCCTTAATACCCATGGTGGCAGCCTCTTCACCATCATTATCTTTCCTACAACGTTGGTGGTCTCTAACATCCTTACAGATTACTGTGGCCTCATTCATATATCTGCTGCTTCGACCTGTGATCCAGTATGGGTGTTTAGGAAGATGTACCCTTGTGACCAGTTGGTCTCTAAGTTTTTATGACTTGGATGGCATAAGTCTTCCCAAGTCATTTACATCTGGTAAGCCCCCTAAGACCCCTGGTGGTGGCTTCTTCACTATTTCCTATCTTCTTTACAACGTTGGTGGACTCTGATACCTCTACAGATTCCTGTGGCGTTATTTTTATCTGTGTGTGTGTGGACTTTAATAATATTATTGGTTCTTACCGATTGTGTTTGAACTGCTCTTTGTATATTTATAGTTGGGTATTTTGGTATTTTTTCACTAGTTTTGAACATTATATATGCACGGTATGGAGTGCACCATATAATATAATTTTCACATCAAGATATGATTATATTGTATCTCATATATATATATACTTTCTAAGTCAGGTTTAAGACACTGATTTTTTCTCCATTTCTATTTATTTTTTGATTTAGTTTCATAGCGCTACACTTTTACACTTATAATAAACCGACACTTACCTGCCCCACGATCCAGCGATGTGGCCGCCCGGAGGCTAGCTCCTCTCCACCTCCTCTCCTCGGCGCCGTTATGGTAAATCTGGGCACCCGGCCGTGACAGCTTACGGCTTTATGGCTGGGCATGCACTGCGCATGCATGAGTCGCGCTGCGCTCTCCTATTGGCCAGCCGATCTTCTGGGACCTAAGTTGTGTCACTGGCAGGGAGGGGCCACCTAGGGCAAGCGGAGGAGTCACCTAGGCGGCCGAAGATAGGAAGCAGGAAGTGGGACAGGAAGTCCCACGAAAAAAAGGGAACACACTCCCCCCCAAGAAAATGACATGCCAAATGTAGCATGTCAGGGGGCGAGGAGTGCTTAAAGCACTTTTGGGTGGAACTCCGCTTTAAGCTTATAGTTAAATATTACATATGGAAGAAAAAGAAGAATGTCTGCAAAATCAGAAGGAAAGGAGGGATCCAAGTGGGGACAAAAGTGGGTGTAGCTTACTGGATATATGTATGTTACATGGGTGGGGTCTAAGTGATAGTGCTTACTCAAGGTAAAACAGATGTTTATAGAATTAGAATTTTAGGTTATGTAGCAGGTACGCTGTCCCTGAATTATGTGAAAAACCCATAGACACACACCCTAATCCCCTTGTCTCCATTAGCATTATCGCTGTGTGTCGGTGGGGAGATGGGAAAGGTCTCCCACTGAGCGGCTCTGCTTATAAGCGAAGTGTGGAAGCACTTCTCTCTCACTCTGAAACTGCAGGCAGGGAGATAAGGGCAGGGCAAAGTGACACAAGGAAGATTGTATCTATATATATATATATATATATATATATATATATATATACAGTATTTCACAAAAGTGAGTACACCCCTCACATTTTTGTAAATATTTTATCATAGCTTGTATAACAGTGTAAATTTGCTGTCCCCTCAAAATAACTCAACACACAGCCATTAATGTCTAAACTGCTGGCAACAAAAGTGAGTACACACCTAAGTGAAAATTTCCAAATTGGAACCAAAGTGTCAATATTTTGTGTGGCCACCATTATTTTCCAGCACTGTCTTAGCCCTCTTGGGCATGGAGTTCACCAGAGCTTCACAGGTTGCCACTGGAGTCCTCTTCCATTCCATGACGACATCACAAACCTGGTGGATGTTAGAGACCTTGCGCTCCTTCACCTTCCGTTTGAGGATGCGCCACAGATGCTCAATAGGGTTTAGGTCTGGAAGATAGGGTTCAGCCCGGAAGATTTCAATGACCTCAATGACCAGGCCATTTTTGCAATACAGCACTGCCTCTCTTTAACTTACGATTGAGCGGTCGTGCGACGCTAAACAAAATTGATGTCCTTTTTTTTCCACAAATAGAGATTTCTTTTGGTGGTATTTGATCGCCTCTGCGGTTTTTATTTTTTGTGCTATAAACAAAATTTTGAAAAAAAAACACAATAACTTTTACTTTTTGCTATAATAAATATCTCACATTTTTTTTATTAAAAAAAATGTTTTTTTCCTCAGTTTAGGCCGATGTATTCTTCTACATATTTTTGGTAAAAAAATAGCAATAAGCATATATTGATTGGTTTGAACTAAAGTTATAGCATCTACAAAATAGGGGACAGATTTATGCCATTTTTATTATTATTTTTTTTTTCTAGTAATGGCGGCGATCTGCAATTTTTAATGTGACTGCAATATTGCAGCAGACATATCGGACACGTTTGACACATTTTTGGGACCATTGACAATTATACAGTGATCAGTGCTATAAAAATGCACTGATTACTGTATAAATGTCACTGGCAGGGAAGGGGTTAACAATAGGGGGCAATCGAGGGCTTAACTCTGTTCCCTGGGTGTGTTCCCACTAAACGGGGGATGGGACTGTCTAGGAGGAGAGAGAGATCGGTGTTCATACTTAGTATGAACACATGATCTCTCTCTACTACCCTGAAAGAACTGGGATCTGTGTGTTTACACACACAGATCCCGGTTCTCGCACTGTCAAAAGCAATCATGGGAGCCCAGCGGTCATCACGCCTGCCGGGCACTTGCATCGGCTCCGGGCGCCCCTAGTGGCCATAAAGCGAAGCGACGTAAGATAACATTTTTTTAAAACTGTGGCGGCTGGTCAGCAAGTGGTTAAAATCAATGATAGCTTGAAGTCTTTTGTGGTATTTGTGAATGAGGCTCTTTATCTTCTCAGATGGTAAAGCTGCCCAGCCTCCAGTTCCTGTAAATTTTTGGGCTGTCTTGCATGAACTGCACGTTTGAGATCTCCCCAGAGTGGCTCAATGATATTGAGGTCAGGAGACTGAGATAGCCACTCCAGAACCTTCACTTTAATCTGCTGTAGCCAATGACAGGTCGAGTTTGGCTTCGTTGAGTTTTGGATCGTTGTCATGTTGGAATGTCCAAATTCGTCCCATGTGCAGCTTCCTGGCTGATAAATGCAACTGTTCCTCCAGTATTTTTTGATAACATACTGCATTAATCTTGCCATCAATTTTGGCCAAATTTCCTGTGCCTTTGTAGCTAACACATCCCCAAAACATCAGTGATACACCTCTGTGTTTCACAGTAGGAATGATGTACCTTTTATCATAGGCCTTGTTGACTCCTCTCCAAATGAAGCTTTTATGGTTGTGGCCAAAAAGCTCAATTTTGGTCTCATCACTCCAAATGACTTTGTGCCAGAAGGTTTGAGGCTTGTCTCTGTGCTGTTTGGACTATTGTAAGTGGCATACTTTGTGGCATTTGCGTAGTAATGGCTTTCTTCCGGTGACTCGACCTTATTGTGCATCTTGAAACAGCCACACCACATGTTTTTAGAGAGTCCTGTATTTCACCTAAAGTCATTTGTGGGTTTTTCTTTGAATCCCGAACAATTTTCCTGGCAGTTGTGGCTGAAATTTTAGTTAGTCTACCTGACCGTGGTTTGGTTTCAACAGAACCCCTAATTTTCCACTTCTTGATTAGAGTTTGAACACTGCTGATTCAACTACCTTTTCCCGCAGATCCTTTGACAATTCTTTTGCTTTCCCCATGACTCAGAATTATTATTATTATACAAGATTTATATAGCACCAACAGTTTACACAGCGCTTTACAATATAAAAAAGAGACAATACAGTTATAATACAGAATCCAGAAAGGTCAGTGCAGCACTGAGTGAAAGATGCAAGGGTCTGTCAGGAGTCCAGAAACTCATTGAACTTTTATACACACACACACACTAATTACAAGCAACAGATCACAGGTGAGGATGGTTACCTTTAATAGTTATTCAAACCCCTTTGTGTCAACTTGCGTGTATGTTATCAGGCCAAAATCACCAGGGTATGTAAACTTTTGATCAGGGTCATTTGGGTAGTTTCTGTTGTGATTATGATTTAAAAAGAGTAAACACAGTTGACTGATAATAAATTGCTTCAGCCAAACACTAACCATGAGTGAAAGAAAAGTTTTTGTGTTATTATTCATATTCTCTGAAAAATGGCCAAGAAATCATAAATTCTGCCAGGGGGCATGTAAACTTATGAGCACAACTGTATATATATATATATATATATATATATATATATATATATATATATATATATATATATATATATATATATATATATATATATATATATACAGTAGCTCACAAAAGTGTGTACACCCCTCACATTTTTGTAAATATTTTACTATATCTTTTCATGTGGCAACACTGAAGAAATCATACTTTGCTACAATGTAAAGTAGTGAGTGTACAGCTTGTATAACAGTGTAAATTTTCTGCCCCTTCAAAATAACTCAACACACAGCCATTAATGTCTAAACTACTGGCAACAAAAGTGGGTACACCCCTAAGTGAAAAGGTCCAAATTGGGCCCAATCAGCCATTTTCCCTCACCGGTATCATGTGACTCGTTAGTGTTACAAGGTCTCAGGTGTGAATGGGGAGCAGGTGTGTTAAATTTGGTGTTATCGTTCTCACTCTCTCATACTGGTCACTGGAAGTTCAACATGGCACCTCATGGCAAAGAACTCTCTGAGGATCTGAAAAAAATAATTCTTGCTCTACATAAAGATGGCCTAATCTATAAGAAGATTGCCAAGACCCTGAAACTGAGCTGCAGGACAGTGGCCAAGACCATAGAGCAGTTTACCAGGACAGGTTCCATGTAGAACAGGCCTCACCATGGTCGACCAAAGAAGTTGAGTGCACATGCTCAGCGTCATATCCAGAGGTTATTTTTGGGAAATAGACGTATGAGTGCTGCCAGCATTGCTGCAGAGGTTGAAGGGGTGGGGGGTCAACCTGTCAGTGCTCAGACCATACGCCGCACACTGCAACAAATTAGTCAGCATGGCTGTCATCCCAGAAGGAAGCCTCTTCTAAAGATGATGCACAAGAAAGCCCGCAAACAATTTTCTGAAGACAAGCAGACTAAGGACATGGACTACTGGAACCATGTCCTGTGGTCTGATGAGACCACAATAAAATTATTTGGTTCAGATGGTGTCAAGCGTGTGTGACGACAACCAGGGGAGGAGTACAAAGACAAATGTGTCTTGCCTTCAGTCAAGCATGGTGGTGGGAGTGTCATGGTCTGGGGCTGCATGAGTGCTGCAAATACTGGAGAGCTAAAGTTCATTGAGGGAACCATGAAAGCCAACATGGTCTGTGACATACTGAAGCAGAGCATGATCCCCCCCCTTTGGAGACTGGGCTGCAGGGCAGTATTCCAACATGATAAGGACCCTAAACACACCTCCAAGACGACCACTGCCTTGCTAAATAAGTTGAGGGTAAAGGTGATGGACTGGCCAAGCATGTCTCCAGACCTAAACCCTATTGAGCATCTGTGGGGCATCCTCAAATGGAAAGTGAAGGAGCGCAAGGTCTCTAACATCCACCAGGTTTGTGATGTCATCATGGAGTGGAAGAGGACTCCAGTTGCAACCTGTGAAGCTCTGGTGGACTCAATGCCCAAGAGGGTTAAAGAAGTACTGGAAAATAAAGGTGGCCACACAAAATATTGACACTTTGGGCCCAATTTGGACATTTTCACTTAGGGGTGTACTCACTTTTATTGCCAGAGGTTTAGACATTAATGGCTGCGTGTTTAGTTATTTTAAGGGGACAGAAAATTTACACTGTTATACAAGCTGTACACTCACTACTTTACAATGTAGCAAAGTGTCATTTCTTCAGTGTTGTCACATGAAAAGATATCATAAAATATTTACAAAAATGTGAGGGGTGTACTCACTTTTTTGAGATACTGTATATATATTCGCACACACATGCATGTATGTTTGAGATTTGGTGTGCATACCCTAATGCAATAGGCTGCGCACACCTATGCCATAGTGCCATAGACTATAATGTAAGAGTATTCATTAAGTAATTCCTTGTTTTGTCACAAAATGGGAGTATGGGTTTGTAGTCTTTCCCCCTAGTGCTCAGTGCTAGGACAGTTGCATCATTTCCTGCCAGCAGAATGGGATCATTTCTTTCAACAAGCAGATCATTTTGGCATATGTAGTCCCACAGCCAGGACATACTGCAATCTTCAGCATTGACTAGTACACTGTACACTGACCAGAAAGCTGCTAACTGAGGAGGACATTGAAACAGGAGATAAATTCTACTGCTAAGGGTGGGCTCGCTCTCTTGGGACACTGGACCCGCAGCTACAGGAGTGAGAGGCTGGGCTCCTCTGGTAGGTGTGAGCGTGTGTTGCAGCCTGGATGGCGTGGAGAGCCTACCTGTGAGTAAGCATTCTCTCTGGAGGCAGATCCTCAGCTGCTGGCCTCTCATTAGCAGAGTGGCGGGGGTCACTCTCACTTGCACCCATGTGGATGCTGCTGAATCCCTGGATCATCACGTTGCCAGTTGGCATCCTTCAAGAGCCTGTTACAGGAGGAGGAAGCCTACCTTGTGCACATGCACTGAAATAGACACTGCATGCAGACATCTTTACCTCATCTCCCACATTAGAGCTTTTAAGAAGACACAAGTTATCCCTTGCTGCTGGGCATTGTTGCACAGAGATCTTTTTTGGGCCCTTGTTGAGGTAGCTGAAGACGCTGGATGTCTACACTGCAAAGAGTCCATTGCTTCTTCCACAAACAACTCAAAGGACTCAGTGCTAAATACTAGCACACATTACCACTTAATGATCGGAAGGATTTGCCCCCTTAATGACCAGGCCAATATGTATTCTTCTACATATTTTTGGTAAAGAAAATTCGCAATAAGCGTATATTGATTGGTTTGCACAAATGTTAAAGCGTCTACAAAATAGGGGATAGATTTATGGCATTTTTATTTTATATATATATATATATATATATATATATATATATATATATATATATATATATTTTACTAGTAATGGCAGTGATCAGCGATTTTTAGCAGGACTGCGACATTGGACATTGCGACGGACAGATCGGACACTTTTTTGGGACCATTGACATTTAAACAACGATCAGAGCTAAAAATAACCACTGATTACTGTATAAATGTCACTGGCAGGGAAGGGGTTAACACTAGGGGGTGATCAAGGGGTTAAGTGTTCCCTAGGAAGGTGTTTCTAACTGTGGGGGGAGTGTACTAACAGGGAGTAGAGAGTAGAGGTCGACCGATATGGGTTTTTCTCTGGCCGATGCCGATATTTAGAAATCTCGGTGGCTGATGGCCGATATGTAATGCCGATTTTTTTGGGCCGATATATTAGGCCGGTTTTTTTTTTTTTTTTCTTCTTCATCTCATAAAATTTAACAGTTAGACCCCTTTCACACTGGGGCGTTTTTCAGGCGCTTTTGGGCTAAAAATAGCGCCTGTAAAGTGCCTTTAAAACGGCTCCCCTGCAGTCTGTGTGAAAGCCCGAGTGCTGTCACACTGAGGCGATGCGCTGGCAGGATGTTAAAAAAAAAGTCCTGCAAGCAGCATCTTTGGAGCGGTGTATACTGCTCCTCCATCACTCCTGCCCATTGAAATGAATGCGCACCGCTGCCAAAGCGCCTGCAAAGCGTTTCGGCAGTGGCGCTTCAGGGGCGCATTCAACCCCTTCCTCGGCTGCTAGCTGGGTTATAAGCTCCCCGCTAGCAGCCGAATAGCGCCGCTAAAATGACGGTAAAGCGCAGCTAAAACTAGCAGCGTTTTACCGTCAACGCATGCCCGCTGCAGTGTGAAAGCAACCTAAAGTGATACAGAAAATTTTTTACATTTAGGCCCCTTTCACACATGCGGACCGTATGTCCGTATTTCATCCATCCGTTTTCGGATGAAATACGGACATACGTGCATCCCTAAGGGATAGCGAGTGTCAGCGGATGTACATCCGCTAACACCCGATGTCATCCGGCCCCGCTCTCGTCCGATTTTGTAGACGGAAGAAAATCCTATATTTCTATCCGTCTGCAGAGCGGATCGGATGAACACGGACAGACGGTCTGTGTTCCTCCGATCCCCCATAGGGGAGAGCGGAGATCTGACAGGGCGGTCCCTGCACAGTGTGCGGGTCCCGCCCTGTCATCCGCCGGCTCAGCTGGGGAAAACGGAGCGATCCCCGCTGAGCAGCCGATGTTCACGGGGCGGATCAACACGGATCCGTCCCGTGTGAAAGGGGCCTTAAACATTTATTAAATAAAACAAACCTCCAATCAGTTCACTTGTATGTAGAATTTAGATTAAAAAAAAATATTAAAAAAAACTATATCTTAAAAATAAATACACAAAAACAGGTAATCAAAACTTTTGGACGAAAAAAAAATGGGCTAACTTTACTGCTTAGTTTTTTTTAAATTTTATTAGTGTATTTTTTTTTTTTTTAAATTGCGTTTGAAAGACCGCTGCGCAAATACCGTGTGACATAAAATATTGCAACAACCGCTATTTTATTCCCTAGGGTCTCTGCTAAAAAAATATATATAATGTTTGGGGGTTCTAAGTGATTTTCTAGCAGAAAATACAGGATTTTTACTTGTAAGCAACAAGTGTCAGAAAAGATTTAGTCTTTAAATGGTTAAACTGAAAACTTCTACACATGGCACTCAGCTCATTCAGAAGTGTAAACATTGTATCAATTCAGGTTCTTTTTATCAGATTTGGCAGGCTGCCCAGAGAGGGGAGAGAAGTGCTTCACATTAGAATACAGGCAACTTGTATTAACTTCAGAAGTCATTTACAAGTCGAGCTGAGTTATATTGGCCTTTTTTATCAGCACAATCGGCCGATGCCGATTAAGAAAAAACACCAAATATCGGCCGATATATCGGCCGGCCGATATATCGGTCGACCTCTAGTAGAGAGAGATCACTAGGATCACTAGGAACAGCAGATCTCTCTCTACTTCCCTGACAGAACAGGGATCTGTCTGTTTACATTGACAGATCCCCATTCTGTCTCTCTCTGGAGCGATCGTGGGTCGCCAGCAGACATCACGGCCACTGGCCACACACATCGACTCCAGCGCCGCTATCGACTCCAGCCCCTGGAGTTCTTAAAGTGGCCCACGTACACCTACAGCGATTCGCGCAGCCGTGCCAACTTGCGGCAGTATAAAGACAGCGGCTGGTCAGCGGTTAAGGGGGAACTCTTGCTAAAAAGTTTAAAGTGCATTTTTTACATATTGTAATTTATTGCATTGTGTGGTTTTATTGCATTGTGTGGTTATATTTTGTGCCCCTGATCTCAGGATTTTATGGGTAGATGGTTATATAAAAAGTCATTCTTTCTCCCTTTTATGCCTGAGCCCATAGGCTATCTTAGGGCCTTTTTGGTTGGTTACATTGTGATATATTTGCATTGCTTATTTCTTTTGTGCTTGATTGCCAAATATCAGTTTACTATAGGTAAATACCTGCCTCAGTTATTACTATCTTTTTTGCTCCTAAGCCTGATAGTAAAATGTTTCTTTGATCTGCTACAGTCTAGTGCCCTATTACCTTATGTCTGCAGTAGAATTATTTTAACCAGGTGTGCCAGAGGGGACTGTTCTTGGGGTTGAGGAGCATAACATAGAACCTAAAATTATCAAGCGGCTCCTAGGGGGGTGGCGCTACAGATATAGTACTATAAAATTAGAGGGACAAAAGATTAAAGGAGAGCAGCATTTTGGCTTTATTTGGGCATGTTTTGCTTGCAGATTAGGAAAGGAGCAATGCAGAATGGTACTTGTTGCTTGGATAGAATAGCTAAGGCAAATGAAAATACCCCTTTCCTTTATGCTCATACAAATCTACCTGCAGAATGTACACTCTATAGTTATGCATCCCTAAAATGACTTCAATGAATGTAATGCATTCCCAAAATGACTTCATTGAATGTAATGCATTCCCAAATCAACTTCATTGAATGTAATGCATTCCCAAAATGACTTCATTAAATGTAATGCATCCCCAAAATGACTTCATTAAATGTAATGCATCCCCAAAATGACTTCATTAAATGCTGGTGAATTCATTTTTATTACTGATACCAGGAAACCAGGAAACCCAAATACAACTACTAGGCTTTTCTGGATTAAACATGTAATTCCAAAAATGTTAGCACAAAATAAAATGTTTAGCCTTACCCTGACTTCAAACTTGAAATGAACCCAAAAAGGCAACCCTTAAAGTGACACTAAAATCTGTTAAAAAAAAAAAAATTCAATTTAAATACATATTATTAACTGCCTTCTATTGCTCTCAACCAAACCTCTCTTTCCAAACCTTCAATTCAGATTCCATTTCCGCTGCTGTGATCTGACTTCCCGTCGATGGTTGGTTATGTTTGTTTTCCAAAGTCCCACTGTGTGTAAGAACATAGCCACCCTCTTTTGCCTGCTCCCGAGATGGACTACTATGCAGTATTGGATCTGTAGTATGCATAGAGCAGTGCAGCAGCAATGTCCACAGCTAACACGCACTGCTTTTTCCAAACAAACAGAAGTGAGGGAAAAAAGAAAAGGTTGAGGAGCTCACAGAGGACATGAACACACAATAAAAAACAATTTCATATAAAATAGATTACAGGACCCTTAAAGTGTCACTAAAGGGATTTTTTTTCTTTTAGTTGTGGATAAAGCAGAGAGAGATTAGAATGCTTGTCAGGTTTTACTACTATCCGTACCCCCATTAGGGAGATTCACCTTCACTAATTGTTCTGTTTACCATTATTATCAAAATTAAAAATAAAAGAAAATCACAAATTTTGGGTAGACAATAGAACAGAAACAGAACAAAAATTTTGGCTTATACTCGAGTGAGCTGTACCTTTTATTACTAAAACAGCGTGTGTCTCCCGCTGTGTAATGCATTCTGTTCAGCCGTCCATTGAAAAAAGCCAGCCCCACCTTCTCTTCATCTGTGATAGGCGAAACACTGATACAGTTTACCAGCATCGTATCAGTGTTCCTCTATCACGGACGGACGAGGAGGAGGCGGGGTGGGCTTTGTTTCAATGGACGGCTGAACAGAATGCATTACACAGCGGGAGACACACGCTGTTTTAGTAATGAAAGGTGTCTCGCGCTGTGTAATGCATTCTGTTCAGCCGTCCATTGAAACAAAGCCCACCCCTCCTCCTCCCCATCCGTCCGTGATAGAGGAACACTGATATGATGCTGGGAAACTGTATCAGTGTTCCGCCTATCACAGACGAGGAGGAGGCGGGGCAGGCTTTGTTTCAATGGACGGCTGAACAGAATGCATTACACAGTGGGAGACACACGCTGTTTTAGTAATAAAAGGTACGGCTGCAACTGGGCACAGTGTGACTGCAACTGGGCACAGTGTGACTGCAACTGGGCATAGTGAGACTGCAATTGGGCACAGTGTGACTGCAACTGGGCACAGTGAGACTGCAACTGGGCACATTGTGACTGCAACTGGGCACAGTGAGACTGCAACTGGGCACAGTGTGACTGCAACTGGGCAAAGTGAGACTGCAACTGGGCACAGTGTGACTGCAACTGGGAACAGTGAGACTGCAACTGGGCACAGTGAGACTGCAACTGGGCACAGTGAGACTGCAACTGGACACAGGGTGACTGCAACTGGGCACAGTGAGACTGCAACTGGGCACGGTGTGACTGCAACTGGGCACAGTGAGACTGCAACTGGGCACAGTGAGGCGGCAGATGGGCACAGTGAGGCTGCAGATGGGCACAGTGAGGCTGCAGATGGCGATTGTTTACCGGTAGCTGCTGCATTTTCCCACACTCAGCTTATACTCAAGTCAATATGTTTTCCCAGTTTTTTGTGGTAAAATTAGGTGCCTCGGCTTATATTCGGGTCGACTTATACTCGAGTATATACGGTAAGTAGCGGATGTGTGTGGATTATTTTTGGAGGATATCATTCAGTGCCACTTTAGAGCTGAACTCTGGGATAAGCACATTTTGTCTAACAGAGCCCCTAATCCATAGCCTTAAATGAACTACCAAAACATAAATACATACCTAACCTTGATTCCTATCTTGATGCTAAACTAAACTTAATCCTTAAAGTCAATCAAACCCCATGAACCTAAACATTGCAATGAAAACAATTATCACGCCGGCTGCTGAGAGGATGGTCCCAGCCTGTTAGAGCTCCGGGGTAAAGGGCTCCCTGTAGCTTAAATAAAGCTACAAAAATATCTCCTGAGGGCACAATTAAAGCCCGTAAGCGGTGGTGAACGTCCTAGGAAGATAGGGAAATGAAAAAATAAAGAAGGACCCCTCAAATTAGGCAAATTCAGAAGCCAGGCTGGGACACTTCAGAAGATTAAAGATGGCGCTGGTCCCTCCTCACCTCCCAGCAGCACAAAGCAGCAGGATACCAGCGCTGAAGGAGACATGGAGACATAGCCTGGCTCACAGGGAAACAGTCTACAGCGCCAGGTTGACATTAACAGCCCCATAAAAAGGAGGAGAAAAATACCATCCTCTGAGGAAAATGTGAGTAAATCTCCAATCGAACATAATAGTACACTGGGAATTAACCCTTATGATGCAAAACTAAATGCAATACCTAGCACAAGTCAACCCATATAAAATTCCACTATTAAAAACATTATAATGCCACTGAGGGGAGCTCTTCGGCTTGACATGATACATTTTATGCATCAGTCAAAGCAAGAAATTGATGTACTAGGTGACAGAGTGGAATATGTGGAAAACAAAATGAGTGACTTCACAGAAGCTCATAATGAATTAGTTGACGCACATTTTGATGTGGAAAATTAAATCAGAAATCTAAAACTGAAGGCCTGGACCTGGAAGATAGGTCCAGAAGGAATAATATAAAATTACGCGGAATTCCTGAAAATATTAAACCTGCTGACCTGAAAAGATTTCTAACAGAAATGATTTTTTTTTCCAATAAATTTTTATTGAGTTTTACATATTACAGGTTATGAAGTCATTGTAAGGAACAGGAACATGAACATGTAAATGTAAGTTTACAGACTAGATATTGTAAGTATAGTCTGAATAGCGATTTTATGAATAACGTTCCATGAGAAAGAAAAAATTGTTAACAAAGTGATTATAAACATAGGGTAGAACAGTTGACCTGGAATGATAGGAGGAGGGGTGGGGTAAGGAGGGGAGGGGTGCAAGAGGAAGGAGGGGCAAGGAGGGATAAGGGAAGGGGGGGAAGGAGAGCTTCAAGTAGAAGGTGAGTAGAGAGACAGGGCATTCAATTGTTAAACCTTACTTCAATCGTTAATTCTTTTTTGAGTACCAAAGGACCCATGGGTTCCATTGAGTTAGTGTCTTTGCATGGGATTGTTTGCTGCATGACAAAAGGGTTTCATAAGTGAAATGGGTTTGTACTAAGTTAGTAACTTCTGTAAGGGAGGGAATGTTGTCAGATTTCCACACAGAAATGATTTTTAAACTGCTCCCTGCAACTCCCCAACAAGAACTGATGATAGACCGTGCACATAGACTTTCTAAACCATCACATATACCAGAAAGTCTGCCAAGAGATGTCATAGCAATAACTAATTTCTTCCAAGTAAAAGATCAACTGATGCAATTTGTGAGGCATAATTCACCGCTTCCAGATACCTATGCAGGAATAATACTTTATTCGGATCTGTCACAAGCAACAATCCTGGCACAAAAACTTAAATTCAATCACCAAAATCCTCAGAAATTACAGTATCCTCTATAAGTGGGGATTTCCTACAAAAATAATGATAGACAGAGAAGGAACTACATACAACATTACCAACATGGAAGACGGTATAAAAATTTTGAAAACCTGGGGATTATTACCAAAAGATGAAGAAATCTCACTTAACAAAACCACTCCAGGGAAAATCCCCCAGCAACGGGAAAAAAGTCCTAGTTGATATGATTTTCCTTTCTTAAGAGGTTTCCAAATTCCTCACAGCACACAGTGCTACTTGTTTACTAGCTTATTACATACGACAGTTAATTGCCTCAGGTACCGTATTGCTCAGGGAGCCCCCAATCGGGGAATTTTCTATTCCAAGTTTAACTCTTCCCTCACATTATTACACCCCATAGACAGTACAAATCTCTGTACACAAGAATTTATATATCTCCTCTTTATATTATACTGTTATAAATATGTTTTCTGGTTTAAATTTTTTTTCTCCACTCAGTAGCATACAAGGTACAATACTGCCATCTACTGGATGAAAAGGGAACCAACTTTGTAAGTACCAATGTCTCTTTACCTCATGTGAGGAATCTATTATGATATTCATTAACGATGCTTACAAACATTTGCATGAGTCTTAAACTAATGTCACTCAATGCAAAAGGCCTCAACAGCCCATTTAAGCGGAAAGCTCTCTGGAATTACATATTAAAATTCCAAAGTGGCATTGTATGTGTTCAAGAATCACATTTTGCAATGAACAAAGCGCCAAAATTCTCCCACCACAAATTCCCTCATATAGTTGTATCCAACAACACCAAGAAAAAAAAAGAAATAATATTGGCAATAAAATATTCTGTTTCCTTCCAACCTCTAAACGTTAAGACTGATTCTCAAGGTCAGTACATTATTCTTGCAGCAACCATTGAAAACACAGTCTTTACTATTGTCAATATTTATGCACCGAACAAAAACCCTCATCAATTTATTAAGAAAATTATAACGAAGGCACCTAAAATGCAAAAAGGTCAACTCATAATTTGCAGAGACTTCAACGCACCGATGGATCCAGATATAGACACCTCCAATCAAGGACACACCAAAAGAATGGGACTAAATAAAATATTTTCTAATGAAGATTTGTATGATCCCTGGAGGTGTCTGCACTCCACCGAAAGGGACTATACATTTTATTCCCATGTCCACAAATCCTACTCAAGGATAGATTATTTTATCACAGACAAATTTTTACTTATAGAACTTTAGAACATATCTAAAGTTCAAACATTTCTTGGTATGATCATGCTCCAATAACAATAGAAATTAATACAGGATTTCCCCGCACCAACAACCAAGTATGGAAGAACAATACCTACATACTTTCCCAAGAGAAACATTTGTCCGTGATAAAAGAAAACCTTCGAGAATTTTTTGTATTTAATGATACTGGTTTAATAACAAGTACCACACTATGGTGTGCTCATAAAATGGTTAGGGGTCTAGGGGTTAGGGGTCATTTGTTTTAATAAAAATAGCAGCTAGGGAAAAAAAAAGAAAATCCTTTGAATTAAATAAACTACTAAAAGACATTACCGAAACTGAAGAACAACACAAAATATCCCCAAGGGATATGAAATTATATGAAATTAGCACAATAACTCAACAATCTAAGAACGGAACTGAGATATAGGCTGATAGATAACCATGACAAATACATGAAACTGAATTACTATTCTCAAGGTAATAAAGCGGGTAAACTTTTGGCTGACCAACTACGCCAACATCAAAATAAAAACAAATTTAACAAGTTAATTCACCACAATTTAAATAAAGCAATTTACAACCCCCAAGAAATAGCTGATTCCTTCTCAGAATATTACGAATCTCTATTTAACCTTAAAGTAGATCAATCCACCCCACAACCTTCACCCCAAAATATAGCTGACTATCTAAAAAATATCAACCTGCCAAAAATAGATCTGGAAGATCTACAACAAGCCAACAACCAATCTCATTACAAGAAACTCTCAAAGTTATAAAATCCCTCTCTAAAAACAAAACCCCAGGCATAGATGGACTCTCAGGAGAATATTTCCAAGCATTTAGTGAAAAACTATCGCCTCATCTGACCAAAATACCAAAATGTTCAATCAAACAGCATTATCTAGCCAATTCCCAAAAGAGATGCTAGAAGCATTAAAAATCACCATCCCAAAACCAGATAAAGTACCAACATCACCCATGAATTACAGACCTATATCACTACTAAATGTAGACATAAAAATGTATGCTAAGATTATAGCCAATTGTTTAATAAATATAACATCTTATCTCATTGGGCCAGATCAAGTAGGATTTGTTAAAGGCAGACAAGCCCCTGACGGCACTAGAAGAATGATGAATCTAATCAACCATATTGAAAATAACAAAACACTCTCCTGTTAGCTTTAGATGCTGAAAAAGTATTCGATAAAATGCGTTGGCAATATATCTCCAAAACATTAGAAAAATTTGGCATGAAAGGATTCATACACTCAGCTATTATGTCATTATATTCCCAACCCTCAGCAAAATTGCTCTCCTCAGGATTAATCTCCAAAAGCTTCAATTTAACCAATGGCACTAAACAAGGATGCCCACTTTCCCCAATAATATTTTTCCTAGCAATAGAGCCATTAGCTGAATATATACGCACTAATCCGGACATCAGTGGCATAACAATAGGACAATATGATTACAAACTGGGCCTTTTTGCAGATGACATCATCTTAACCTTGGCGAACCCCGACATATCTCTTTATAATGTTCAGAAATTATTAGACTAATATAGTAATGTGTCCTATTAAATAATTAATCAAAATAAATGTTATATCCTACCCATGAACCTCCACAAAGACCAAACGGAAAAACTTTGTGAGAAATACAGATATGATTGGGACGTGACAACTATAACATATCTAGGTATAAAACTTACATATCCTTCTTCCAAACTATATAATGTAAATTTTCCAAAACTCCTAGAACAAACTAATAATGATCTGCACCAAATCCAAAAAACTCAACTTTCATGGGTCGGGAAAATAGCAGCATTTAAGATGCAAATATTACCCAAAATACTATCTTATTTCTGCACTCTTCCAATTCTGTTACCCTTCAAATTCTTTAAACAAATGAACACTAAATTAAAAAATTACATAAGGAACAGAACAAAAACAAGAGTAGCATTCTCAATACTAACTGCCAACAAACACCTAGGAGGAATGGGACTGCCAGACATTAAAAACTATCATTATGCTTCTTTATTAGACCAAATTAAATATTGGTTTACCTCTTCTAATGATAAACTATGGTTAAATATCAAAAAAGAAATTACTATAGGTCATGATCTATTCA
Source organism: Lithobates clamitans (assembly GCA_037952925.1). Taxonomy (NCBI): domain Eukaryota; kingdom Metazoa; phylum Chordata; class Amphibia; order Anura; family Ranidae; genus Lithobates; species Lithobates clamitans. Next base: position 1,572,955 of record JBBGZY010000654.1, on the reverse strand, counting down.
CCCTTTCTATGGCAAAGTATGTAATAACCAAAAGAATAATTGTTCCAAACCACCTTTCTGTTAAATCAACTTTAATAGCTTGAAAACATATTCTAAAACTAAAAAGAGAAACTTGTTCGCTAAAATAGCATTGCCCGCAAGAATAATAGACTACTGTAAAATACATCAATCAACAAGAGAATGGACCAAACAAGACTTCCAAACTTATAATTGCCTACCAGCACACTTCAAGAACATAGTGGAAGGGAAATTCAGCAAATGCGCATATCTAAAAAATATAATTGTTTCTGACAAAATTGATTTCCCAACAGAAATATGGCAATATTTCACACACCACAAATTTCAAAAAGCAAGAGGAATTAGGCTTTTCTACAACCTTTTCTCCCCTTCTTCCTCAGAAGAAAAAAATCCCAACATGTTAAAATGGGAAAAGGACCTCACAAATCTTTAGATGGGAACAATGGCATAAAGCCCTATTGATCACTAGTACAGCATCCTCATTTATAGAACATTGGGGTAATTCGCAAAAAAATCTTAACAGATGGTACCTGACACCTTATAGATTATCCAAAATATTCCCTTCCACCTCTCCCATTTGCTGGAGGTGTGAGGAATTAGAAAGAAACCTATACCATATTCTTTGGTCATGCAAGAATCTTTCAAGTTTTTAGAACTCAGTTTCCTCCTTTATTGCAGAACTTATTTGACAGAACTGACACTGGCAACAGCATTATTAAGATTAAATCTAGATATGTCCCCACAGTGCTATAGAACAATAGTATCACATATCCTGATAGCAGCAAGACTTACCATTGTCAATATGTGGAAATCCACAGAAGCTCCTAACTTATCAAATGTCATCATAAGACTAAACATGCAGGCCCAATATGAATTGATGTTAGCATTCAAGAATTTCTCTATCACTATCTTCAAACAAAATGGCAAGTTAGGATAAACAACCCGAGAGCCTCCAATTACTTACAAAATAGCAATATATATTACACCAAGATATTGAGTTTCTTATAGACTCATCTTCCTCTTCTTTTCATTCCTAAAAATTTGAATATTTGGTGACCAGCTCCCGCCTACAGTATGATCCCACTGAAGGTGGGCGGTAGCAGGATATCAAACTCCAGATATTGTACCCTAAAGTTATTATTACTTCTTGTTATTCATTTCCCAATTTTCGTTATTATCTGTTCTATGCAATATGATAAGCAATACCAATTAATTGTATTCATTTATATTGGAATGTATTTTGTCAAAAATAATAAAAATTTAAAAGTTAAAAAAAAAAAGAAAACACTTATCACAACAAAACTGTACCTGTTTTTGGTGTGATAGTACACTTAGGGGTTGATTTACTAAAGGCAAATAGACTGTGCACTTTGCAGTTGCTACAGAGCTTAGTAAATGAGGGGAAGCTCTGCTGAATCCCATCATCCAAAATGCTGTTTTTTTTATTTCCTTGGGTGTGATTGGGTATTCTTTGTGAAGTGAAACTTTACCTCATTTACTAAGCTCTTGAGCACTTGCACTTGCATTTATCTAAACTTTGAATCGTCCTATGAGCTAGTCTACAATTCTATATTTAAAGCAAAACTTCACTCTCTTAATCAACATTGACTATTTTTATTCCTTATGATGCTAGCATTAGTAAATAGATAAGAAAGTATATTAAATTTACTCGTTTTTTTTTGCTTTTTTTTACTATATTTTTTCATTTACTTCCTGGTTTCCAGGCCTAGGTAAATTATGTCATACATCCCAGGAGTCTTCAGGAGGGGAGGAGGGGTTTTCTCAGCTAAGCACACCCTCCTGCATGCATAGCCTTACTCAAGATGACCAGAAATTCTAGGGGGTGATTTCTTAGCAAAATAAAGCATGGAGACACAGATGGATGGGCAAATTTGCTTTAAATATTAAAAATGAATTAAATAGCGTTTTTTGGTTTGTGGCGCTCATATGTAGTTCCACTTTAATGCAATGACAAAACATATGGAGGACGAAACATGTAAGAAAAGTGAACACCATATCAAAGTGACTGAAGGTAATCAATGCAAATATATACTCACTGAAGTGATACCATGCACGTCTGTTAAAAATTCTATGGATTTTCTTTAATTTATTCTAATATATTGTTTGTGTTAAAAACTGTGGGTCTAGTCAGCACTAATTGAACAGTTTCACACTTGAGATGTGGTGAGTCTTTCAACAGCAGATTAAATCTAGCTTTAAGCTAAGGCAGTCAGAGTAGACCTGTGACATTTGACAGCCTCTTTTGAATGATTTACTCCTTAATCAAAACAATGTCATGGTTCAAGCATGTATTATGCATTAGCTGAGATACATGAAATGCTTTATTAACATATAACTAGTTCTATTGACCTAAGTATTTTAAGTAAAATGTCTTACTGTGTACAGCTGTGAACATCTTTAAGAAGGTGATAGAGTCAAGATCTTTATTCATTTGACTAGATAACAATAAGCCAAGTAAAACAAAAGTTGTATAATAGAAAAGGCTTTTATAACTGAAATCTTCAATGGAAAAACAAAACAAAACACACCAGTCAACCTGTGTGGTGTGCATGGTATAACAAAAGGTAAATTATCAATCGCAACTAAGGCAGAGAGAGAAAATAATGCATTAATAGCTCAAAAAAGTTCCAATTATTTGGAATTTGGAACTAAAGTCTAAAGAGAAGCCAGTCACACAAACTGCAAGTAGCATTCTTTTTACACTATACAATTATAAATACAGTATATTGTATATAAAAACAGAATCTGTTGTGCTTAATAAAACATATAGTAGAAGCAGCTGACACAAAAATTGCTGGATACAATTGAAGAGATATCAATAGGAATGGTGCAGAGCTAAAAAATATTAATGTAAAAATGTCCCAATAAGAACCAAAATAAATGTGGTCAAACAAAAGTCCTCTCCGTCAGGAAGAAATAATACTCTAATCAGTGAGATCCATATTGAAAGGAGACACAGAAGAGAGATTAAAACATCGCCACCAACACCCAAACAAACTGACCCTTACCATCAGTGTATGGGTTAAACACATGTGTAGAAAAAAGGCAGTCTTCATAGAATAAACCAATGATCTTCTAATGGAGTAGCGCCAACATATTCCCCTCTGAACTAAATGGAAGGCTTTGGATCTCCTTTTGATAGCTGGATATTAAACCAAGTATACTCTAGTATGCATATGCACCTCAAGATCGTGGTACATAGGGAATAAAAAGAAAACGCTCATTGCGCAATCTCCATACACAAGGATAATTTATTGAAAAGATAAAAACCACTCACATTTAGTAAGAAGGTATACAGCAGTGTGAAGCGTCCAGCGCTTCTAACTACAAAGATGGCCATGCGATGATAGAGACTGGTGACGCAGGACGCGGTGGGACGGTGACACGGCGGCCATCTTTGTAGTTAGAAGCGGTGGACGCTTCACACTGCTGTATACCTTCTTACTAAATGTGAGTGTTTTTTATCTTTTCAATACATTATCCTTGTTTATGGAGATTGCGCAATGAGCGTTTTCTTTTTATTCCCTACGTACCACGATCTTGAGGTGCATATGCATACTGGAGTATACTTGGTTTAATATCCAGCTACCAAAAGGAGATCTAAAGCCTTCCATTTAGTTCAGAGGGGAATATGTTGGTGCTACTCCATTAGAAGATCATTGGTTTATTCTATGAAGACTGCCTTTTTTCTACACACGTGTATAACCCATACACTAATGGTAAGGGTCAGTTTGTTTGGGTGTTGGTGACGGTGTTTTCATCTCTCTTCTGTGTCTCCTTTCAATATGGATCTCGCTGATTAGAGTATTATTTCTTCCTGATGGAGAGGACTTTTGTTTGACCACATTTATTTTGGTTCTTATTGGGACATTTTTACAGTATTATTTTTTAGCGCTGCACCATTCCTATTGATATAGTATATTGTATGTCTAACATGTTTTCACTATAAATACTATAATTGCTGAAATGTATTTACTTTATTTACTGAAATCATACTATTTTGAATATATTAACATTTTATTAAGCTTTCATTCACACAACAATACTTGATTAATGCACTTTAAATGCATTTGCGCTGGCGTGCATTTTTAATTTTTTTTGCTGCACTAGGTTTAATTTTTTGTATGCTGCATTTGTGTTTTTTTGTTAATGTATTTCACCGTGTTGAGGTTTAATTTTCTCCACAGCAGGAGCCAAAATAGTTGTGGTAAAAATGGTAATGCATTAAACATACATAGCCCCACTGCACAGCATACCAGACAAAGAAGTATACAAATATGGAGTGCTTTAGTAGTTATTAGTAGTTAATAGTAGTAATTAGTAGTTGGCACCATTATCAGCAGAGGTAATACAGGGTGTCCCAAAAGTTGCCATACATAAGAGAAGTGGGAAATTGGAGGTAAATGTACCTTTATTTACGAAAAATTCATTACAAAATATTCTTTATGTGTTGGCCACCTGTTTCCACACACAAAAATTCTTCTCCCTCACTCATGGTGAAAACGTTCCAAGATATCTGTTGTTATGCAAATAATTGCATTTTGAATGTGTTTCTTTATATGATCCATGTTTCTAATCTTTTCCTTGTACACCATGGCTTTTAAGTGGCCCCACAAATAAGTCGAGTGGGGAAAGATCGGGGGAGTCGCAGACCACTCCACAGGGTCGTGGCGACCAATCCACGGACATGGAAACTCTTGATCCAACCATTTCCATACGCTGATACCATAATGAGGTGGTGTATGAGTTTGTTCATTTTTCTTATGTATTGAGACTTTTGGGACATATTGCCAGCACACTACGATCTTCTTGATGTAAAATTGCCTATTTTGCCCGATGGAGGGGCCCTGCAAAGGTTCTGAAATGTTACATTTTGCCCAGGTTTACACTGAGCTGTGGGAATGAAGCCGTGCGAGTTCAGCTGAACTCGCACGATTTCACTCCCGCCTGTCAGTCCCAATTTTGGCCGCTATTTCAGAGACCTGCACAGATGTAAATGTGAATCGCAGCCCGAAATTGCAAAAAGTAGTACAGAAACTACTTTTTAAAATTGGTGCAGTGCCGCAGATGCGGCGTAGCACCGATTAGGACAGTGCCATTGACAGCAATTGCTGCCGATTTGACATGCAATTTGACATGTCAAATCACATGTCAAAATGTTCCAGTGTGAACCAGGGCTTTATCCGACATGCCTGACTAATGCTTATGAAGGTGGTTTTACTTCAGGGGCATTGCAGCTGCTGGCAATATATTACTTCTCTCATTATGCAATTCACAAAAATACAAGCTGTCCTTTTCTTTTCTAGCTAAACCAATGCAGCCTGTTAGTTTCAGCTGGAACAATTGACAATAATGCTGTTTGGCCTGTTCTTGCATTGGAAGTGCATTGAGCAACACATCCCAGTCCAGTGGTGGGAACAAGCCCTTAACACTTTCGCTACCAGGTATGTTTTTGAATTTTTTTGCACACATGTTTAACAAATCATTTTAGATCTGACGATTACATAAAATCCATAAAACACTATCTCTTTTCAGAAAGCAGACACCCTAGAGAATAAAACAGTGGAAGTACCATTTTTTTTATATCACACAGTATTAGCACAACGGTTTAGAAAAAGCTAAATTTTAGTAAAAACACACTAAAGTTATTTTAGGGCACACAAACTCAATACACCACCCATTTTTTTAGTAAAATAAAAGATGAGATTGAACCAAGTAAATAGATATCAAGCATGCCAACTTTTGAAACTGTGTGCACCTGTGAAATGCCCACAAAGTTCAGTACCCTATATTTTCCATCAGTGACACTTTAAAAGCCCCTACAGATCATCATTTTAGAGGCAATCATGAATAATGGGCCTAGAATTATTGATCTAACACTGGCGTGTGCGGCAATATGTAACATGTGTAGTGCAATTAACTTTTTAGTACATAAGCACCCCTGATATGTGCATTTTTGTTCTTCACATACCAGGACTCGGACGTGACATTTTATACATTGCTTCCGAGTCAGTAACAGAAAGGGAAGGCCAGAAAATGGCTGTTCACTGCTCTCTCTCTTCTTACCCCATGGCACCTGTCATGCCAGTTCCGGTCTGCAATGGGAGCTTGAAAACATGGTGGGGGCATCGGGGGGCGCAGTAACGGTGTGTGATAAATAAACCGGTGTCCGAATAGCCACTGGATCACTTCCATCTGACAGCCAGAAAAAAAGCACAAAAGTGCATGCACATATCTGAACCTAGGCTAAAGGAATAGCAGGGGTAAAAAAAGCGCTTGTGGGTTAAACAAACCGCTTTTTGTGTTTTAATTCTCCATGTAACAGGGAAGTGTCAGGCATGTGTCCTTAAAGCGGAGTTCCACCCAAAAGTGGAACTTCCGCTTATTTGCTTCCTCCCCCCTCCGGTGTCATATTTGGCACCTTTCAGGGGAGAGGGGGGAACGGGGAACGGGGACCGTTCATGACAGGTCCCCAAGTTCGACCCCCCCTCCTCCTTCCCCCGCTGTCAAAAGGCTTCACTGCCTGGTTCCCTTACCAGGATTGGCCACAGCAGCACCCGGAAGTTGATCTGAAGATCGGCTGGGGTGCCGACATCCTGGGCTCCCTGGACAGGTAAGTGTCCTAATATTAAAAGTCATCAGCTGCAGTATTTGTAGCTGCTAAATTTTACAATTTTTTTTTTTTGGCTGGACCTCCGCTTTAAGTTACATACTTTTTGCTTTTAGGTATCCCTCTTACAAATCTCAGAAAGTTGGGAAGCATGATATGACAATAAAAAAAAAGAAGTGGTGGAATGCAGAGTCTTTCTGGCTGCAAACAATCAATGTAAAACATTCATGATCAATATTTCATATTGATCTGTTTAAAAAAACTCCTAAACATAACAGAGATTACCGGATAGCCCTCACTAACTTGTGTATATATATATATATATTTTGAAGATGAGCAATTAGGTATCCATAAGTACTTTTAACACTTATTGTTACCTCTTCACAAAACAAGATCACAAGAAAATAAGCACCTAACAGCAAGAATGCTACCACTAATTACTGTAAAATGCACTTATGCACCCACATATATAATGTTTTAGACTAACAATGGCATTCTGTGCAGCAAAGTGGTAATTTTTATGTCTATTTTCACATATCAGGAAGTAATGAGAACGACTAAATGTGCTATATATATGAAAATATAATAGTTGGATGAATTTGTTTCAATTTCAGTAATTTGCATCACTTATATTGTTAATTTTAGAATTCTCATGTTAATGCATTTTCAAGCGACAAGGTAGTCATTATCTGTTGTCAGCCTTTTATACAGCAGAACATGTATATCCTTTTTAATAGGTATATGTCTGTCCATTATTTACGAAAAACAGACACATGTAACTTCAGTACTGCAAAACATCTATACATTTATACAGATTTTTACATATTTGACACACACTAAAATAAATACACTGAGCAAAATTATAAATGCAACACTTTTGTGTTTGCCCCTATTTATCATGAGTTGAACTTAAAGAACTATGACTTTTTCTATGTACACAAAAGTCCTATTTCTCTCAAATATTGTTCACAAATCTGTCTAAATCTGTGTTAGTGAGCACTTCTCCTTTGCCAAGATAATCCATCCACCTCACAGGTGTAGCATATCAAGATGCTGATTATACAGCATGACTATTGCACGAGTGTGCCTTAGGCTGGCCACAATAAAGGCCACTATAATATTTGCATTTTTTTCACACAGCACAATGCCACAGATGTCGTAAGTTTTGAGGGAGTGTGCACTTGGCATGCTGACTGCAGGAATGTCTACCAGAGCTGTTGCCCTTGAATTGAATGTTCATTTCTTTACCATAAGCCGTCTCCAAAGGCGTTTCAGAGAATTTGGCAGTACATCCAATCGGTCTCACAACCACAGACCATGTGTAACCACACCAGCCCAGGACCTCCACATCCAGCATCTTTACCTCCAAGATCTTCTGAGACCAGCCACCCAGACAGCTGCTGCAACAATTGGTTTGAATAACCAAAGAATTTCTGCACAAACTGTCAGAAACCGTCAGAGGGAAGGTCATCTGCATGCTCGTCATCCTCATCGGGGGCTCAACATGGCTGCAGTTCCTTGTCGTAACCGACTTGAGTGGGCAAATGCTCACATTCGATGGCATCTGGCACTTTGGAGAGGTGTTCTCTTCACGGATGAATCCCGTTTTTCACTGTACAGGGCAGACGGCAGACAGCGTGTACAGCGGTGTGTGGGTGAGCGGTTTGCTGATGTCAACGTTGTGACCCATGGTGGCGGTGTGGTTATACAATGGGCAGGCATATGTTATGGACAACATTTTACTGATGCCATTTTGAATACACAGAGATACCATGACAAGATTCTGAGGCCCATTGTTGTGCCATTCATCCATGACCATCACCTCATGTTGCAGCATGATAATGCACAGCCCCATGTTGCAAGGATCTGTACATAAGATACTGACTGGTTTTCGGAAACCCCCAAATACAGTAAAACTGCACATTTTAGAGTGGCCTTTTATTGTGGCCAGCCTAAGACACACCTGTGCAATAATCATGCTGTCTAATCAGCATCTTGATATGCCACACCTGTGAGGTGGATGGATTATCTTGGCAGTAGTAGATCTTTGAGTTCAGTTAATGATAATAAATGGGGCAAACACAAAATCGTTGCATTTATAATTTTGCTCATGATCTGGTGCATAGAAACCAATCAGCTTCTAACTTCAGCTTGTTTAATTAAGCTTTGACAAACAAACCTGGAAGCTGATTCACTTCTATGCACAGATGCACCAGATTTTGCATTCTCCAGTCTTAGTAAATCAACCCCTTACTCCTGACCTGTGAGTGCCCCTACTACTTTCCATTTTTCTATTAATGTAATTTTACTGCACTTGTGCAGATACTCCCTGAACAATGTACGTGTACAATTCCAATGGATTATATACTATATGTACTGCATATATAGAGGAAGCCCAGTATGGTGGCCTGAAATTATGGGAGGAGCTCGGGGGGTATTTAAGCATACCACCCCCACTGGTCTTTGTCGGTTCCAGTGCGCAGTACTACGCGTCACTAGGCCGACTCTTCCAGCTCACCTCATGTTCATGAATCAGTGCATTCGATCGCGAGTGCGTCGTGGCTTCTCCGCTCACTGTTGCAGGTAGGATTCGAACCTTTCATAACATGTGCAATCTTGCGATTCTTTATGCTTCCTGTCCCACATCCCTTTCCTTAAAAAACCTGCCGCAGAGTTGTTTTCGCTCAAGTCCCGACATTATTTGGCACAGGTGTAGTATGTTCGTAGGTTTCTTCTGCCTTGTTTGTCATCCCATCTGCAAACATACAATTCAATTGTAGAGCCAAGCCTCCAAGCTGCTGTCCGTCGTTGTCCGATATCACTCGACATAGTCTTCACTGCTTATAGAATTCACTGTCCATGGGGTTGCCGTCTCATCCATTTGGAGATGAACATGCATTGCTTGCACGGGTTCTGTGACTGATTGAGGTGGTAATTAGACCCGCCAGGTGCCTTGCCTGCACCTTGATTAGCCTAGGGGGTGGTTGGTTTGTGTTCAGTTCCAGACTTACGAGTGGCATACACTCTACAACCAATTCGTATCAGATCCATTTAATACTACTTACTACCAATTCGTATCGGATTTGTTTCATACATTTATAACCAATTCGTATCGGAGTCATCTCTCTTTACAAACTGATTCGTAGCAGATATCATTGCATCTGTTCGAACCATTGTCTATCATGTTCCCTATTCATAAAACTGTCATTACCGCATGTCATAAGTTCCTTGCCTTATCCCCACTGCCTTCATTTAACTTACCGTATCATTCGCATGTATTCGTACCTAGTCGATTTCTCAAAAATCACTACCACCCAGTCGTAAAATATTCTACACCCCATGTGAGTCCAGTCACACTGGCGATGTAACGACTCATGTCAGCCCACTGCTCAGGCCTATTCGTATCAAGTCACGTCAGCGGCACAAACGATTCAAATCCACGCCACTCAATCACACTTCAGTCAGTTGCCAATCTAGTCGCACCAGCGACATAACGACCCAAATCCTTGGCTCTACATACCACACCATTTCAGCCTGATCGGAATTTAGTTGCATCGTCGTGACATTGCAGCGGAACAACGATTCGGATCCTCGGCTCTACACTCAACACCATTTACTCACTCTTCAGCCCGATCCGAATCTAGTCGCATTGGTGTGACATCGCAACACAACGATTTGGATCCTCGGCTTTACATTACTTATCAAGCATAAACATACACATATCACTCCATCCATGCGTACGCTGTTGTGGTCGGTCATTCCTACATGCTGGAATTCTGCTATCTTAGTTTTCGTCTTTCTGATAAGGCTGCTTACGTGCAATTGTTGCAAGTATCTCTGCAAGTGGCTCCAATAGGCCACTCTTCATCTCCAGTGACAAATTGGCCATTCACCTATTCTCTGTCGCTTCCCCCTTTAGGTCAGTAGAGTTCGAGTTGGTCCATCCTGCACCAAGTTTGGACAGTATTTCCCTAAAAAAAAAAAAGAAAAAAAAAGAAAAGAGAAGTGTGTTTATAAAAAAAAGAAAACACACACTGATGACAGGGCTCGCACCTTCACCAGGGGGCCAGCCATGCCCCAAATAACTCTTTGCAACCCCCCTTTTTAATCAATTTCCTATGTCACCTTACTACAGGTTCCCGTTTGACCCAGTTCTTGACCCCAACCAGGACTTCACAAGCTAGGGCATTGAGTCAGGTGCATAGTATCAGGGATCCTCCCTTGCATTTCCCTTAAACACTATTTCATGACATGTTTTACTTCACATACATGATTTGAGTTGCTCCTGAGGCGTTAGTAACTGTCACACTGTCACATACTTCTGTGCACTTCACTCTGTTTTCGAAACAAGATCCTTCACCATGCAAACAAGGTCGGTCAAGCTTGCTGGCAGTGCAAGCGTTAGCAGGTGAAACATACATCAATAAGCTACAGATTGCAACATTCCTACTTAGAATACCAGACTGCAGCTCCCCACTCCAGTACGCCCTGGGGGCTCTGGTTCACAGGTTTGTGCCAAGCACAGACGGGCACGCGAGCTATCGGTTACCTGGCCAGTCACCTCCTGGATCACCTCGGTTGCCACGCAATCTTTTGAGTTTTCTAAATATCCACTCAACAGCGTTCGTACGCAAACCGGCTTCTTCACTACGCCTGTCGTTCCTTTTCCTGTCCTCATTTTTTTCTCCTTTTTCTTTTCATCTTTACCTACCCAACACATCTGTCCCCTCCTGCCTTTTCAACTTATCATAACATATGTACTTCCACTCTTCGTGTCTTTTAGCTGAAGCCATGTCGCAGACCGACAGCGAAGACTTTGCCTTTGCCCCCCGTCACCCTCTATGGCTTCAGAAAGCGGCGGCACTCAACCTCCCAGAGCTTGGACCATCCCCAAGCTCACAGCAGAGCTGCGGCGCAGGGGTATTTCCTACCCTGCCACAGCCAGCAAAGCAGAGCTTTTAGGCTGCTATCCCCACCGCCAGCAGCAGCCCAACCTGGCACCCAGGCTTATCCGCAGTCTACTATCACTCAGCTCTAAAAAAAAAGGATCGGGACTTGCAACTACACTCACTGTAAGCTCCTTCATGTTTGCCTCTCATGCCATAAAGCACATCCCAAAGTCACGGGTGGCATTAAGCAGCTAAATACACCATGACTAGGCTGCGTGCATGTTGGGTGGCTCGGGTTCTTCCTCTCCTCCCACCCGACGCCCTCCCTGACCGCCTTCCTCGTGCAGGGATGCCCCTCAGGATGCCACACTGGCCTCATCACGCTGCTCCACACGACCCATGAATGTACGAACCTACTCTCAGCTGCCACCGACGAGTCAGCCATTGGCATGTTGATACAAACCAAACTGGGCCAGGGGTACATGATCGCTCCTTTTCCAAGTCACTTTTCACCATCTGGAGAGTCAGCCCTATTGGACTTGCCGAGGGCATGTATTCTAATAAACTTTGTTAGTGTATGATTTGTCCGCACCTCATTGTTCTCACATCCAAAGTTTGAACTCCCTAATACCCTCAGAAGTATTTTCCCTTAAGTAATCGTTAGTCGACCTAGCCATTCAAGCCATCATTAGCATAGGAGTAAGCGCTTATAGCTTCCTTCGCATACATAGAGTACAAGATATAAGGAGATTGCAACACTGAGTCACCTGGCATGTTTGGAATTTTAACAAGGCAATTTTGAATCTTTTATGATGTAAGTGCAATACTGTTACGTACCTAAAGGGTGAGCGCGAATTGCAGAGGATGGCCTCTCCTACGCCTCCGACTCGAGAGCCCCTGATAGTGGTGACAGGGGTGCAGGAGTGCGGAGTGGTATGAGTGCCTGGCAGGATCAACAGCAGAAGGATCAGATGGCCGGCACAGCTGACGGGATGGATCAGTAGACAGGAACTGCAGACTGGACAACTCAGCAGACAGGACAGCAGACTGGATGGATCAGGCAGACAGGTGAGCAGCCTGGATGGCTCAGCAGATAGGCCCAGCAGACTGGATGATCAGCAGACAGGTGAACAGCCTGGATGGCTCAGCAGACAGGCCCAGCAGACTGGATGATCAGCAGACAGGTGAACAGCCTGGATGGCTCAGCAGACAGGCCCAGCAGACTGGATGATCAGCAGACAGGTGAACAGCCTGGATGGCTCAGCAGACAGGCTCAGCAGATTGGATGGGAATCCAGGATTGTCAGACAGGCCGGGTCGGTAAGCAGGCTGGCAGCAGAGGTACAAAGGAGCAGTCAGAGGGATCGTCAAACAAGCCAGGGATCAGGTACAGGCAGATAACAGGAATAGTCTCAAAGCAAGCCGGGTCAAAACAGGAGCAGATATCAGGTTTTTAGGGAACACATACACAGAGCTGCAGAGCAAACAGCAATGATGCAAGTGCCAGACAGGTTTAAATAACCCGCCAGACACTAACGAGTGCATGTGCACGTGCGCATAGACGCCTGCAATCGTGCACCGATGGGTCTAATCTGCCTGTTACTGGCAGGATCTTCATGACAAATACTTTTAATAAAGCGATTACCTTAAGGTGTTTTTACACTATTGGAGGCTCTGTCTCAATTTATATCCCCGCATGTGGAGAGTGTCTTTATTAATCTGGATGGAGATTGGCGTGTACAAGCAGCACTTCAATAACATCTAATAAGGCGATGTTTGCCAGACACGAAAGTGAATGGCAACAGCATCTGGTAAGTTCTTTCTTTAAGGCACACATCACTTTGGTGAAGGATTTTGGTGGATCAACGAGATTTTGTTTCACTATCTTTTCATCACTTTAAGTTGGTCTGTATTACCATATTGATTTGCATATGTTCGAGTATAAATATGTTTTTGGATATGCCAAATGGACACTTTTCATTATGTATAGGTGTTTTATGTTGATCATTTCACAATGCTAAGTGGCAGCACAAACCAGTGTTTTTCATTTGTGCACTGCACACACATATAAGAATAAATCTTGCCTGTCTTTAAATGCAATGAATGTTGTCATGCAGTGTACCATACACTGCATAAATGTAATAAAAAAGTGCTAAACATCTGATTTTACATTCAACAAGTAGTTGCAACATTAATCAAAATGTCAAAAAGTGCACCTTGTTAACCCTATTCCTGTATCCTTCTTAAAGTGGATGTAAATCCTTACATATACCTAGTGAAATGACTAGCTTCAGGTGATATAGAGAGATGAATCAAATTATCCTACATAGGTTGTGCCTATTTATCTGCAGCCATTTCTTCTGCAGATTGTTCTAAAACACACAGATCAAATTATTTTTCTCAGCTCTAGCCACCGGGGTGGGGATCTGATGTCACACACTGCAGAGCATAGAGTACAGAGTTCTCTGATATCTGACAGCTGATTGGAGAAAAGGGGCACGTCCCCCTCAACACAGGCTTATAGGCTCGTAGAAAAATACACAGAGCTAAGGCTATGAGTCACCTGCTGTGTGCTGGAGGGGTGGGCTATCTCCCAGGAGACTGTTATGTTGGGAAAAACTGTCAGAAGTGATTCATGCAGATAGCAGAGAGAGGAGCCACACTCAGCATTTTGGACAGTGTTTGTGTGGGATATGCTTTATTCATGTCTGAGCTTTTAAAACTAATTTAAGTTCTTAAGTTGCATGTGGCTGATTTTATTATAAAAATTGTATTATAACATGTCAGATATATGTAATTATATGTATAAATATGGAGTGGAGACTACATCATGAGTATTAGGGAGAATCATAATCGTTGAGATACGTTGCACATGTAATAATATCTGGATTTTTCGTCTATTTTGTTTTTAAATATATTGTAGCACCAGATCATTGTGTTAAATAATAATAAAAAAAAATTGTGATGTACACACTAATGCACTTTGAATGACGATATATGTCAATAATACTACTTTAACAGTAATACATTACATTTTTCTTGTATTCTACAGTATAGCTGTGACACAGTAAAGATAACTTAGGGAAATGTAGTACGCAAGTAAAATGGAATCTTTATTCAATAAATTCTAATTAATACAAAGAAAGATGGCCTCCTAGGTGACTAGATCTGAATACGCTCACTCCCTCTTAGCAACCATCCCACCTCCAGTGTGGGGGATTTAGTAGTGAAAGGTGCTCCCTTCCAAATGTTCTGGTCCTGTAGCTTCCATAACGGGCAAAATCCAAGAAAGAAATATGTGCAAGACCTTCGTAGATGGCAATGCCAAATCTTCATTTTGGTTTTTAACCTCATGTGCCTCAATCTGAATTCACAGGCCTGGTATAAAATTATTACAATTATGGGGTTCTGGAACAATGTTTTTCTGACTTTCACATACAAATATAAGATGCTTTTACTGTTGCACTGGTTGATTTAAAAATAGATATTTCGGTGTATTGCCTAATGTTCCACCTTAAATACCAAGATTTGTACAAAAAAGAACCAGTGTCAGATTAGTCCTGCAGGCACCTTCCCTAACTGGAAAGATGGTAGTTCATAATTCTGGGTTATAAACTTGCCTAGGACTGCCCATTTTCTTTGTGCTTACATAAAACGATTTACTCTATGCACATATTAATACTGTTGTTGCCTAATAAAGAACTCTCAGCTATTAGACCTTCCTAATGGGTGAAACACCACAAGTTGCGTAGAAATGTTCCCATGTCCCTCCAGGTATGTCAAATACCTGCTACTCATGCAACCAGTTGTGGTTCCTCCGGATCAAAAGCCTGTAGTGACATACAATCCAGCAAGGGATTTTTGGCAGTTGGAGCAGGGAGCAGCAAAGCAGTGGCAATTTAGGACAACAGTAAGCATATGTTACCTTCTTGCATAGCCTAGGCTTCTTTTGCAAGTGACCCTTTGGTGAGAGAGTAATTTTCATGTGTGTTTTGAAACATTTGTAAAATTTAGAGTTAGGTGCCATTCCCGTATAACCATTCTCATTTTTACATTTATGTTTCTAATCTTTTTTCAAATTGAGTGTGTCATAGTATAATCATAGTCATAGTATAGTTATGAAACATATACAGTGTGCCATTCCTATGGTTTACATAATTGCAGATATTATCATAGGCACCAATAGATAATAATAACAGAATGTATGTATTGCAAGCAGTAATATAAAATGATAAGGTATTTTATTCTGTAAAAGAGGGTTTACAAATATAGTCAATAATTTGTAATGAGAGTATCACTCCTTTTTTCCGTTCTTCATTTAAATTTCTTTCATCTTCTCTCAGGTGTACTATATGGATTAATTGCTATTTGTAATATTAATTTCATTTTTGATTATCCATGCCCCCATCTATCCACAGTTTGAGCCCAAGCGGGGTGGATAGGTGGTCTGGAGGCATACTTTATATATTTCATATATAAATATAGATTCATATTTTGATTCACAATTTATTGACTAATTTAAAATTTTATTTACCTCTGATTTCACCTCGCCTGTGAGATTTGTTTTTGTAAAAGCCATATAGATATGTCTCTATTGTTCATATATATATCCCTTGATACATTATCTGATATACTTTGTTTTTTCTTATGCAAAATTTCAATAAAAATAGTGAACAAGAAAAAAAAAAAAAAGAAGAGGGTTTACTATAGGCACATTTGACACTAAACTTTGAAAACTAGGGCAGGGTGGGAGAAAAAGTGTGCTGGGAAAAGGATAAAGGGAGTGGGAAAAAGGGGGGAATGCAGGAGAGGGGGGGAATGTGAAGGGGATAAAGGGGGAAATGAGAAGGGTGTGCAAGAGAGGGCACAGGGAGGTTGGGTCTTCCCTTAGTGGCTTTTTCAACTGGATTGTTCACCATTGTGTGAGTAGGAGGTTATACAATACATGTATTAGCAGTAGATATATTTAACAAAAGCCAAAGGGCCCTATGGGTATTACGTGTAGAATTTTTTTTTTTGTGATTCTTAGATGATACAGGCTATCCACATGTTTTGGACCTTCTCCATATTGTATCTATCTATGGCTATAGATAGATGAAAGACAATTCATGCATAGTCTTGTTTCATAATTCTAATCAACCTGCCAATTAATCGTTGCTGACAGCATTTTAAGCACATACTAATTAGCAATGTGTGTTAGAAAATGCAGATAAAACACACATAACATATGAATTATGTGAATTTTGCAGCATAAAAATAAATAAAATAGAAAAAATAAATATAATTCTTTTTTTGTTACCTTTGTAAATGCATACAAAAATGCACCAGCAATGTATTAAAACTATTCATATTTTTTAACACAAGATTCAACTTTAGAGTTCTTCATTAGGTAACAAAGTTATACTAGTTACAATCAACATTTCTAATTGTGTGATCAAGCCTCCCTAGGAAGGCTTTTCTGAGGAAGAATACCAGGACAGGATGGTAAATATAGTGAATGTTGATCCATATTTCTGCTTCTACATTTTAAAGAAGACTACCATCTCTTGACAGATTACATTGACATGACATGCTCTAATATCTCATCTTTTATGTATTCATGTTTAATCATTGCAAATTCACCATCTTAATGGTAGTACAGGCAGTTAAGGATACCCTGAAAATTAAGGTTAGAGACTGCGGTGAACCGATGACTAAATTTACCAACAGATGCACAGATTCATATGAATAATGACAGTAACCCAGACAACAATGGCTCCTGTCACTGAATCTCCAATGCAACAACTTTAGCTGATAAATATAACTCAATCTATAACTTTCCAGTAGGATAAAATATAAAACTATTTAAAGAAACATGCATTGTTAGTACATTTGTATATTCACTTTAGCATAATCCTTGGGCCAAAGACTGATTGCACCATGATGGATATATATTTCTTTTACATTTTAAACAGAAAACATAAGGTAATGAAGCATATTTAAATTTTAGTCAATGTTTATTTTGACCTATTTATTTTAAAAATACATATGACCTGACCTACATGTAAAACATGTTGTCAAATTAAAGGATTGTGATTTATGGATTTAATGCAGTATACATGAATATACTTTAAGGATATTTGTGGAATAATAATCAATATAATATACACAAAGGTTAAAAAACATACAGTAGTTGTTTTTATAACTACTGTACCTCCTGCTGAGATTTATTAAAATCATTATTTGCTTTAAGAATAATTTTTGTTGTATATAAACTGGATAGATTAAGTACCATGTGCTTTTTTCTTTTTTAATGTTGTTTATACCTAAGTAATAAGATATTTCATATAAATATTTTATATATATATATATATATATATATATATATATATATAAATTACTATTTATATATGTTTTGAAATTAGACATTTAGTACATGTGCATTTATTACACAAGATTTACTAAAAAATACAGATTTTTAAAACACCACCAAACACCATACATTGTTTACACAACCATTAAGTCATTCATTGAGAGTAAGCAGATTGTACATGGCAGAAGGAAAGGGTAAAACAGGGATTAACCACTGCAATGACTCAAATCAAATAAAAAAATCAGCTTGAGCTAATAAGTACTGTGAATAGACTTTTTTTTCCAGAAAAGCAGATACTGTAAGATTAGGTAGAGAGCAGGGTTGCCAACCGCCAGTAAATTTACTGACAGTTTGTAAAAATCAGTGATTTTTTTACAACTACCAGTAAATATCAGGGGCTGATAATTTCACGCTGTGTTGACTTTTTAACCACTTCCGGACCGCCGCACGCCAATGTACATCCAAACTTTGACGGTGGATATCGTTGTTATGGCAGAAGCTAGCTGCCATAACCCCAGTATCCCCGTTTTCATGCGGCGGCCGGCTTTCTGATAAAAGTGGTCCCTGTGGCGGATTCGCCGCGAGATCACTTTTATCGGTGGCGGGAGAGGGGTCCCCCTCTCGCCACGATTCGGTGCCCTCCGCCGCGATCCGGAGCCGTCGGTAGCGGCGGAGGCGATTGCGTCCTACTCCGTGCTGTGCCTGGAGACGAGGGAGACTAAGATGGCGCCCACTCGTCTCCATGACACTGCTGAGCGTTTTGACGTCGCTTCCATCCACGCCTCTTAAAGGCATATTTTTTTCAATGTCATTTTTTTAAATTACTTTTTTTTTTTTTTTTATTGCATTTTAGTGTAAATATGAGATCTGAGGTCTTTTTGACCCCAGATCTCATATTTAAGAGGTCCTGTCATGCTTTTTTCTATTACAAGGGATGTTTACATTCCTTGTAATAGGAATAAAAGTGACACAATTTTTTTTTTAAAAAGTGTAAAAATAAATAAAATAATGTAAAATAAATAATAAAAATAAATTTTTTTTTTAAAAACTCCCCGTCCCGACGAGTTTGCGCGCAGGAGCGAACGCATACGTGAGTAGCGCCCGCATATGAAAATGGTGGTCAAACCACACATGTGAGGTTGTACAGGTGCAACCTGTAGAATTTTTTAAACGTCGCCTATGGAGATTTTTGAGGGTAAAAGTTTGACGCTATTTGCAATTTTAAAGCGTGACATGTTGGGTATCAATTTACTTGGCGTAACATTATAGTTCACAATATAAAAAAGAATTGGGCTAACTTTACTGTTGTCTTATTTTTTTTTATTAAAAAAAGTGAATTTTTTCCAAAAAAAGTGCGCTTATAAGACCGCTGCGCAAATACGGTGCAAAAAAAGTATTGCAATGACCGCCATTTTATTCTCTAGGGTGTTAGAAAAAAAAACATATATAATGTTTGGGGGTTCTAAGTAATTTTCTAGCAAAAAAACCTGTTTTAAACATGTAAACACCTTAAATCCAAAACGAGGCTGGTCCTTAAGTGGTTAAGTGTAAATTAAGCAAATTACTTTTTTATGGGTATTGTCAGTGTTTCCATATCATGTTTATACTGTTCAAATATTCACTGTGTTAGTTTTCAATAGGAGTTCTTTAATTTCTTAGGATGCCATTAAAAAATGTGCTTCGCCAGTAAAATTTCCATGTTTTGCCAGTAAAAAATGCTGCGGGAGGTTGGCAACACTGGTAGGGAGCCCAAATGTCAAACTGCTGATAGGATATAAAAAAAAAATATGTTTAGCCTGCTTTTAAAAAAAACAAATGCAGAAGGCCCATGTGAATGGTGGCTTGGACAGAGTGTATCTTTTTATTGTTTATGGTATTGCTATAAAACAGACCAAGTGTGAATTTAAACATTTTTTTACATAATTTCTTTTTTACAGAATGTATTTACTATATAATAAATAAAGTACTTGGGGCCTGTTTAACAGGCTGTAGGTCTGTGCACAGCATGTTTAGCTGGATGCAACTCATCAGACTGGTGGAGGAAGAGTGAAAGATGATTATGTGCCTCCCTGTTTTTCCACTTGGATCCTAGTACTAAAGACATTGGTCATAACAATTTTGCCTCCATTAAAAGTCTGTCAAACCACCATTGGATGCGGCAGGATTCTCTCTCCATTCACATATGTGCTATATGCAGTGTACACTATAAAACAACTTTTCCCAACAGAGGGAGCTGGGGCTTGTTTACTGCAGCTTTACATAAGACTTGTAGATATTAACTTAATATTGTTGGAAGTTCAGCAGACGGAAGAGGACGGGGCATTCCTACAGAATATTTCTACAGGATCCAGCTGCCTGCACAACATGGAGCATACTTCATTGTAGGCAAGTTAGGTCAAAAAAGCTAACACAAGACTCCTATGCATTCATGCATCCAATTCAGCTCCTTTTTTTCACACTTTTGTTTACAAAAAATCTGTATTTTTTGCTAGAAAATTAGTTAGAACCCCAAACATTATATATGTGTATATATATCTATATATATAGATATATATATATATATCTATATATCTATAGATATATATATATCTATATATCTATAGATATATAGATATATATATATATATATATATATATAGATATATATATATATATATATATTTTTAAAAGCAGAAGCCCTAGAAAATAAACTTGCGGGTGTTGCAATTTTTAATGTCTTGAGGTATTTGCGCAGCAATTTTTTTAAACACATTTTTGTTGGGAAAAAAAACTTTTTTGAATTTTAATGCAAAAAAACACAATACATAGCCTTTTTTTTGTAACATATAAAAGATGATGTTATGCCGAGTAAATAAATACCAAACATGTCACGCTTTAATATAGTAAATTTTACTATCTATAGGCGACGCTTTAAAAGCCTTTACATGTTACCACTTTAGATTTACACATGAGTTTTGGTGCTAGAATTACTGCCCATGATCTGGTGTTTACGGTGATACTTCACATGTGTTGGACAATCGCTTTTTGCATGCGTGACTGATGCATGTGTTCACCTTTGCGCACTAAAACAGGATGATGGGGGCACAGACACTCTTTACGGAGGGATCTGGGGTCAATAAGATCCCAAATCCCTCCTCTGCCCTTGAAAGCATTCAAAACACCAATATCTGTGTTTTTGAATACTTTTGATTTTTAAAGAAATGGCTCTGCTGACATCCGGGTAAACCAGAAGTGATGTTACGTCATCACTTCTGGTTACCATCACAAATAGCTAATCAAAGCTGATCTCTGCTTTGATTGGCTGTCCAGTCAGCCAGCGGATGTGCCACCTGGTTGCTTGGGTCTTCCAGTGGGACGAGGCAAGGGGGGTACTGGTCTCCTGAGTGGCAGGAGAGAAGGGAAATCACCTCCCGCTGCTTGTAATAGCAATTGAGTGGCTAGTGAGCCACGCCAATTGCTATTACAAGAGAGCCGACTGCCAGCTCCAAAAAACAGTCCCAGGATGATACCTGCATCTTGTTAGGGACCCAGAACTGAACAGTGGGAGAGTGAGCTGAACACACCTGAATGAGCAGAGTGAACTAAGCTTTGGATTAAGCTACAGTTGCTGACTGTAAAAGCCTCCTCTTTGGCAATGCTGGCAGCACTCATACGTCTATTTACCAAAGACAACCTCTGGATATGACACTGAGCACGTACACTCAACTTCTTTGGTCGACCATTTCAAGGCCTGTTCGGAGTGGAACCTGTCCTGTTAAATCGCTGGCCACCGTGCTGCAGCTCAGTTTCAGGGTATTGACAATCTTCTAGTAGCCTAGACCATCTTTATGTAGAGCAATAATTATTTTTTTTAGATCCTCAGAGAGTTCTTTGCCATGAGTTGCCATGTTGAACCTCCAGTGACCAGTGTGTGAGAGTGAGAGTGATAACACCAAATTTAATACACCTGCCCCTCTCCCCTGATTGGCTGACTGATTTTGATTGACAGCCGCGGGAGCTGCTGTGTCTCAGCCAATCAGGAGGAGTGTCTGGGACAGCTAAGGCACTCGTGGACAATGCTGCAGAGAGAAGGGTCTCAGGTAAGTGATTAGGGAGTGCTGGGGAGGTTGCCACACCAAAGGTTTTTTATCTTAATGTATAGAATGCATTAAGATATAAAACCTTCTGCCTTTACAACTCCTTTAATGGCTGTGTGTTGAGTTATTTTGAGGGGACAGCACATCTACACTGCTATACAAGCTGTACACTCACTACTTTACATTGTAACAAAGTGTCATTTCTTCAGTGTTGTCACATGAAAAGATATAATAAAATATTTACAAAAATGTTAGGGGTGTACTCACTTTTGTGAGATACTGTATATATATATATATATAAAGCCTATGCAGCGTAAAGGAACTAGAGGTAAAGTGGTAGGGCTAAACAGGAGTGTTGAAATTGTCCCCGACACTGATATCAAAAGTATAACACGAAGCAATGTAACCACCACACAAACTGCAGAATAAAGATGACTGGGTGCTTTTTTGAAACTTAGAGATGCCATAACCTTTGCTTCCGGAATCTTCTAGTCATAAATTAAGAGTGGCTGACATCTCCTATATAGCAGAGCAGTCAAAGAAGACACGGGCATTTGGCACTAGTTATTGGCTCAGTTCCTAATGGTGCTATTTCAGGTGAAGGCTTCTAACTCAGGTGTCAAGCATCATCAATTTTAAAACATTAGCAACTTAATGTACATATTTAAATGAGTCAATCAAAGATCTTTCATCTTAGAGTTTGCGCCAATTAAATCTCTGGCCTATTTTTTTCCCCAAATTTAAAGGGGGAATTAATGACATTGAAGTTATTTTAAAACCTGAAAACAAAACACTCTCATAACTGTATGTAATAAACCCATTACTAAGGTCAAGATAAGCAATATTCATTATCTTAACGCTTATAGAACTACTTTCTTTTTTTATTGAAAAATGCCTTCAAAGACATTTAAAATATGCTGTGGTGTTCTATTTAGACTGCCTAGTTTTAGATTCTATTTTTTGCTACAGAAAATGGAATATGATTTACAGATATACTTATGAATCTCAGATATCTCTTCCATGTTGCTGACTTGGTATCTAACACATTACATTTGGCAAAGCTCCAGATGCAGTTAACCTACAGCCAACAAACCGTCCATCATACTTCATACTGCAAAGTCGTGGGTGCATTAGAATAAGATCAGCTTTACTAGTGTAACATGTAATTGTTCTTGTACATTTCATAGCCATTACATAAGAGCACATGTAGAAAAAATTAAATTCATTATTCTTCCCTATAGACCCTTCCCTATAGGCCCCTGCTGAAAGTATCTTCTGCTCTGATTCTATACCAGTTTGGTGGAAGATTTTCTACTCTTGTTACCGCCCCTTACTTATATTGATGCTGTCCCACAGGTAAACATGATTTTAACAGGGAATCTAATCAAATCTCATTGAAGACTACATTCATAGTTTGCATGGAGTTTGGTTACAACAGTAAAGAAACATTGGTCCTAGATTGTGTTTTCTAACGACACTAGCTCTTGCTGCTGTCTGTTTTATTTAAAGCATGTATATCTAGCTGGTGTTTTAAGTTCAGATTGAGGTGCTGACTACTTAAAAGAGAACCAGCCACAACAGAATTTGAGCATGAATATAATTATAACCATGCAGGCTTTCTAATTAAAGTGGTTATAGACCTCAGACATGAAATATAGACAAAGAATACACATCTAGAGTGTGTATCTGTCTCAACCCAGAGCACTAAGTGTCTTTTCGGTCTATAACCTTGTTCCACTGCTATCTGCATGAGTCAATTCTGACAGAGTTTTCCTGATACCAAGAGTTTGGGAAAGGGAGCTCCAGCATACAACCTGTGATTGACAGCCTCTGCTCTGTTCTTATGGCTGTGCGAAGGGAGGTGTCCCTTCCCTCCAATCAGCTTTCAGAGCTCCCCTCCCTGAGATCTGCAGAGTGTAACTTCAGATCCCCTCCCCCTGCTTTGTGAAAGCTCACAGAAACTGTAAAGATTCTGCACTTTAAACAGCTGTATAGAAGAGAGAGCTGTAGATAAACAGGTACAACTTAAGCAGGGGGCTTTGTTTTCATTTAATCTCTGTGTATCACCCAAGGCTAGTCACTGCACTAGGTATATGTAAGGGTTTATATCCACTTTAACTGTTTTAACCCCCCTCTCCATTTAGCTTTATTTATTTTGTCTGAGCCTGACATTTATGTAGGAGTTTCAGGAAGGTCAAAGTTAATGTTCAGAACATCCCTGCTATATATGCACATTTCCACATCCTTTATCCATTTAAAGACACTGCAAGTACAGAAAAATACCCCTTCGTGTGCCAAAAGAAAAACACTCAGTTCCTAATTCATGTTTTCCTTTAAGAAATCAGAGTGTTTTTGTGAGTAGTGAGTGAGTTGCTTAACCACTTGCCTACTGGGCACTTAAACCCCCCTCCTGCCCAGACCAATTTTCAGCTTTCGGTGCTCTCACACTTTGAATGACAATTACTCAGTCATGCAACACTGTACCCAAATCAATTTTTTGTCCTTTTTTTTCACACAAATAGAGCTTTCTTTTGGTGGTATTTGATCACCTCTGGGTTTTTTATTTTTTGCGCTATAAATGAAAAAAGACCGAAAATTTTGAAAAAAACCCCCCACATTTTTATTAGTTTCTGTGATAAAATTTTGCAAATTATTTATTTTTCTTCATAAATTTTGGCCACAATTTATACTGCTGCATATCTCTGGTAAAATAACCCAAATTATTGGATATTATTTGGTCTTTGTGAAAGTTATAGTGTCTACAATCTGTGGTGCAAATCATAAAAAATTGATCACACCTGATGTACTGGTGGCCTATCTCTTTTCTTGCGACCTGAACAAGCCAGAACAGTACAAATACCCCCCAAATGACCCCTTTTTTGAAAGTAGACATTCCAAGGTATTTAGTAAGACTCATGGTGAGGTTTTTGATGTTGTCATTTTTTTCCCACAATTCTTTGCAAAATGAAGATTTTTTTTCACAAAATTGTCATTGTAATAGGTTATCTCTCTCACATGGCATGTGTATACCACAAATGATGCCCCAAAATACATTCTGCTACTCCTGAGTATTACGATACCACATGTGTGGGACTTTTTCACTGCCTGGCCACATACAGAGGTCCAACATGCAGGAAGCACCATCAGGTGTTCTAGGAGCATAAATTACACATCTAACTTGTTGACAACCTATTACACTTTTGAAGGCCCTGGAGCACCAGGACAATGACACGTGACACTGATGTGGCACTGATACATGGCACTGATATGTGGCACTAATGGCAGATGGCACTAATACATAGCACTGATGACACATGACACTGATGACAAATGGCACTAATATGTGGCACTGATGACACGTGACACTGATGTGGCACTGATGACAGATGCCACTAACACGTGGCACTGATGACAGATGGCACTAATATGTGGCACTGATGACAGATGGCACTAATACGTGGCACTGATGACAGATTGCACTAATACGTGGCACTGGGGACAGTTGGCACTGATAGGTGGCACTGGGGGCAGGTGGCACTGGGGACAGATGGCACTGGGGACAGATGGCACTGGGGACAGATGGCATGACAGATGGTACTGACAGGAACTGTGGGCACTGAATTTTCAATTTTTTTGCTCTCCGGCGAGCCGGCGATGAGAGATGATCTCATATGTTTGCATATGAGGTCACCCCCCATTGGACACTCTGATCGAGTGCTAAATGGCCACTGTGATTGGCCATTTAGCACGATCTGTGATTGGCTGTGTCCAAGGGACACGGCCAACACAGAACTTCCAGGGACGCCCTCCCGGCAATTGGCTGTTTGGCTATAGCGCGGGCGCGAAGTGGTTAAAGCACTGACCTGTTGTCTTTTGCCAAATTATTCAAACCTTCACCCCATCCTATTCCCTACAACAAAACTAATGACCTATAGTATAGGATAAAAAATTGGGGTACTAATTAGGCTCTTAAGATAAAACAGGAAGTGTGCAGAAAACACAGGAAAGCTTTGAAATTCTGACAGAAGCAAAGGGTATTTTAGCATTTAACAAACACTTTAATGATATATTTAATTGAAAAAGAATAAGACAAATCCATTGTGAAGGTCTTCATATGCTTTAAACTTTAATATGCAGTTTAGTTTTAATCCCCAATCTTAAGAAAACGCATTGTTGAAAAATAAGGAGTTCACTATGCTCTATGCACACTGGAGCTCATAAACGGCCGTTTTTTGGAGTTTGGGCAATTTTTTTAACAGCCCATAAACTCTACTCTATGTTATCCTATGTGTCCATGCACACATGGATGTTTTTGAACTTTTATCAGCAGTGGAGTTTATGGGCTGTTCTGAACGCCTTAAAATCGCGTTCAGGAGTCGTTTTGATAAATGCTCAAAAACATGGCTCACCAGTGGTTTTTAACATTTTTGATCCATTGAAAAAAAAAATGTAAAAAAAAAAACGCTAAAAAACGCCAATGCGGAAAAACGCTAATAAACGCTATTGCAAAAACGTTAAAAAATATTGAAAGACTCACTGCAAAGCTACTGGCATTTTTATAATGTTATTTTAACGTCCAGTGTGCATAGAGCATTAAAGGCAACAAAATTAATAATGGAGCTGGAGGGCCTCAGCTATGAGGACTGATTACATACAGTATATTATAGTTATTCGCTGTGGAGAATAAGTGTTTAAAAGGTGATATGATTACAATGCACAAATGTATCAAAGGTGACTTCAGTAACTGTAATAACTGAGTACTAATATTTATAAGTAAAGTTGATCCAGGGAATATCCAATTGACTCTCGGGGATCAGGAAGGATTTTTTACCCCTGTTGTAGCAAATTGGATCATTTTTTGCTGTTTTTTTTAGCCTTCCTCTGGATAAACTGTGGGTATAGGATTGTGTTTACAATACAGGATTGTATGATTTTTTTTCTTTTATTGGTTGAACTAGATGGACTTGTGTCTTTTTTCAACCAGACTAACTATGTAACTATGTAATAAACTGTTTACATTAAGGTCCCTGAAGAAGACACACAGCCATGATTTGGATAATAGCACACTTATATCTGTCCAAACCAGAGTCTAGTAGACATCTCGGGTGTGATAAAGTTTGAAACACAAAATCATAAATTATAATATAATAAATAACTATAAATAATTATACCAAATAATAATATAATAATAATAAAAAATATTCAATAATGTAATCAAATCAAAAACACTGAAATTTGCTCAGTTGCAGAATTGTCGCTGTCATTACTTTCAGTGTTTGATGACGGATCTACCCACAAATCTAGACATGTACACACTGAAATATTTCGTTTCGGAATTTCGTTTTGGTCCGAAAAATACATTTATTTAGTTACTCCCGAAATTCTTTTTCCCGAAACTCCCGAAAATTTTTATTTATTTAATTTTTCGTTAAAAATTGCATTCGTCCGAAAATCCAAATTAAGGTCGAATCTGTCATTGAAGGCTTTTGGTGTCTGTCGAATGTTCAAAGAAGATTCGACGGAGCAGCTAAACTGTACGACGCCGTATAGTTTACCTGCTCCGTCGAATCTTCTTAGAACTTTCAACAGACACCATAAGCCAAAGTATACTTACTTCTAGCTATTTTACTGCTCCTCCTCTTTGGTTACAATCAGCCAATAACATTCATCATCATTATTTTTATTTATCTTTTCTCCCCTACGTCGAATCTTTTCTCTCTATGTCGAATCTTTTCTCTCTATGTAGAATAATCTTGGACTAATAGAGTTAAGGTTAGGCACATTCGACCACAGGTTTGATGGACACAGATTGTTATTGTCATCATCATGTCGAATCTCCTATCTATATCGAACTGTTGTAGCAACGAAAATGAAAATTAAGCATTTGTTTATGTCGGATCTTTCGTTTTTCGGATTCTGCACTTTTCGGATGAAAATGCATTCGGATGAAAATGAATACACATGTCTACAAATCACTATCGCTCAATTCTGCAAGTGATTCTAATTTATTATCGCTGTTTTCTAGCTGCTCTAAAACCACTTTGGATGTAAAGGGACAGTTTTGGTTGCTAAGGACAATCTCCAGTCTCCAGGCAGAAATAACAGTTTTTATAATATAAAACTGCATGCAAGGGACTAGAGAAACCACTAGGGGCAAAGGGGATGTGAAATAATTACATACAGTAATGTAATCTGTAAGATTACAGTGTACTGTATGTATTGTGTGTGTTTCACTTTTTGAATTTGGTGCCGTTCTCCGTCCCCGTGCGTCGCAACGCTCACAGGGAATGGAGCCCAGCTTCATGATAGATCGAGCGGAGGACGAGCCGCTCACACTGTGGGGAGACATCGCAGGATCCAGGGAACAAGGTAAGTAACCTCTTCCTGGATGCTGCGATGCGATCCCGAGTCTGCCTCAGGGTTACTGAAATGGTACTGAAATTCCACCCCGAGCCAGACTCAGGATTACCATCAGGGAGGTTAACTGAATGGACCTGTGTCTTTTTTCAAACATATTCACTAAGTAACCTGAAGTCTGGTGCCAGTTAATGCCTTTTTATGATGAAAGGTTGTTTATATGATAACAACTATAACAACTATAATGCCCCGTACACACGATCGGACATTCCGACAACAAAATCCATGGATTTTTTCCAACGGATGTTGGCTCAAACTTGTCTTGCATACACACGGTCACATAAAGCTTGTTGGAAATTCCGAAAGTCAAGAACGCGGTGACGTACAACACGTATGACGAGCCGAGGAAAATGAAGTTCAATAGCAAGTGCAGCTCTTCTGCTTGATTCCAAGTATGCGTGGAACTTTGTGCACACACAATCAGAATTTACTAAAATGGTGGGCCTATAGCCGAGACGTACCCATATATATGTAAAAGTATTATAGAGACTCCAGGAAAACTAAAATGTAGAGCTAAATGGGAAGAAGACCTGGGTGCAATCTCAGATGAACAATGGAAAGAGATATTAGCAGGAGGACACCAAGTATCAATTTCACCAGCGCAGAAGGTGTCACAGTTAATGTTACTACATAGGACATACTACACCCCTAAAAGGTTATTTAGGTTTGGGGGGAGGAAAGACGATAAATGCCCCAGATGCCAGGAATCAGGGGATCTAATGCACATGATATGGAAATGCCCGAAGTTATTCCGTTACTGGTATGATGTGGTGGAAACGCTAAATAAGATCCTCACTTTAGAGCTTAAAATAGAGCCGAAACTGTGTATCCTGGGAGTGGAGGGAAACATAAATAGAGGTAACTTCAAAATTAAAATAGTAAGAAGATGTTTATTTCAAGCAAGAAAGTTAATAGCTCAAAGATGGCAGGCAAGAACCCCCCCCACGAAAGATGAATGGATTAAAATGGTATTAGAAACAATGTGGAAGGAAAAAGTAGTATATACAAAGAGAAATAACTTAAAAGAATTTAAAAGACTTTGGAACCCTTGGCTAGAAGAAATGGGATACCCAATGTAAGGGAATGATAAGAGAGGCGGCCTTATGGTAATTAATTATGGAAGAATAGGGATGCATGGAGGGGGGGAGGGGGGAGGGAAGGGAGGGATAGGGTGGGAGGAGGGTAAAAACTTGAGGGAAAACTGTTAGAGTATACCTTATCTGCTATAGATGTATGTGTACATAAATGTATATATAGTAGATATATTTAAATTGGGTATGCCTGTTTTTAACTTTTGTATAATGTTAAAATAAAGATTATATAAATTAAAAAAAAGAATTTACTAAAATGGATTTGTTGTCGGAAAATTTGGGATCCAGATCTCAAATTTTGTTTGACGGAACTTTCGATGGAAAATGCCTGATGGAGCCTACATGCGGTCGTAAATTTCCGACAACAAGCTCCCATCGAACATTTTCCATCGTAAAATCCGATCGTGTGTACAGGGCATTAGTCTATAGGTAAACTTCTACTCAAATTGTTTCAGCAATGCTGATTACATATTTCTATTCTGGTAGGTTTCTATAAAGTTGACCATATACAGGTTGAATTTAGGGTCACAATCGGTTCTTTTTACAAATGATCATTCAAGCTTATTTTGTACAGACATATCACATTCATGCAATAGGCGTATATCTAACTTGTCAAAAACATGCCATTGTCGGTACCTATCAATACAATTAGCATTGCATGAAATGGCCAAAATATGCTGTGCAGGTGCCCAACATTACCTCTTAAAGTGGAGGTCCACCCTAAAAAAGGAAATGGCATTAAAATTCATAAACAAAATAAAAAAAAAAACATTTGGAAAAAAAAAATTAACTTACCTGAAACCCCTGTTGCTAGGCAGTCTTCCTAATCTGCCTTTTCCTATTCCGCGGCGCTTCCTCCTCCTAAGGTGAGTGACCCAGTTGCCTTCTGGGACATGTGTGTGTCCCAGGAAACAACGGGGCCATTCACAGTGGACGGATCGGCCTCGTGGGGGGCGACATCGCGGGCTCGCTGGACAGGTAATTGTCCTTATTAAAAGTCAGCAGCTACAGTGTTTGTAGCTGCTGACTTAAAAAAATTTTTAAAAAAACGTCCGGAACCCAGCTTTGTTTTGTTTCAAAACTTCAAACTCATGGCTACGTTCCATCTCTCAAAAAAAAAAAATAGGTTGGGCGTTGCTATTGGACCATTTTGTAAGTTATAGAGCCCCCTTTTTTTTGTCCTATATTTATAGATATCGTAGCAAAAAGTGTATAACAAGGCCTATAATACACCATTCAGCGCCACAGACCTCAGATACTTCTCCAGAGCACAAGTATAAAAAATGACATAAATAAATTAAATATCATCCAAGACCCCTAAAGATAAACACTAGGGTTGTGGGTATACAGCTGCTGTTTAAAAACAATAAATACAAACAATAGTATAAACATTATACATTGATAATCAAGGAATAGTCATACACTAAAACAGCGCTAATGTTGAGCAAATAGACAGAAAATTGTGTGGCCAACTACACACAGAACAACGTCCTTAAGAGTAGTTCAGTATCAGTAGTGGTTCAGAGGTTGTTCAAAGTAGATCATAGGTATGTCAAAGCGTGCACCATCCACCGATCACTCCAACTCCACCATGTGTAAACACACTCCCCTCAGGGGGTTAAACTCACCAGAGTTAAGTATAATACAAGCCTCCAAAATAAGAGATATCCTGGGACACATTAACATAGCACTTCTCCAGGTGATGGGTAGATGGAGGGGCTCCAAGGAAATAAAAACAAAGGAGAGCGCACATAGCGTAATTCCATTTATTAATAAAACACACCTATCACATCATAACTCCCCCATCACTAACTACGTACTGGACATAGGCAGTCAACAAGCAAAAAGCGTGAAAATCACCGTGCACCGCACCGTAGGATCTCCGGTAGCCGCCTCAGCAATCAAGGAGCGGAGTACACTTCCTCGTTCCGGGTCCACCACGATGAAGCGCACGCGTCAATTCCGGCGTCATGTAGGTCACGCCCTGACGCGTTTCGTCATATCCTGACTTCAACAGAGGGCGTGACCACACGACAAAGACGCAAGGCTTAAATCAAACCGCCCCCAACTCCGCAGCCAATCACAATCTCCAGAACGCAGACAAGTGCACGTCAGCGTAACTGAGGAACAACAATGACGGCTTACAACAGGAGGGGGAGAGGGACAAACAAGCCCACAATGCACTCATAGTATATATCGGCCATAAAGAATTACGGTCGTAGATGATACAGGGGATGCGGACAGCCATGAGTGAACACTTCATATCGTCCCATATTCCAAGCATATTCAATCCTATACCTTCAAGCTTTGTCATAGTACATTACATATGAAACAAACAAGCAATATAATACAAACATATAGTGCTGCATCATCATCCGATATAAATAATAAACAATATTCAAGTATATTGTAACCAATCATACTGCCTATAGGTGGAATAATACAGACTCAATAATTAATAGAGGTCTTCCAAAAAGTGTAACACGTACACAAAATTTATACATAACATACACGGATCATGTCGTAGATTAAAATTACATAAAAAAATCTCTAGAAAAATTCATAGAAAAAATTCCTTTTAATATATAGAATAAACTAGACTAAAAAGTAGAATAGCATTATATGAAATTACACGAAAACTCAAACACTAAAAATAGTGGAGAATTAAAATACTAAAAATAGGAAGGAGAATAAAAATAACTCAGATAAATTGACCCTATATATAATTAATAATCACTTATAAAACAGTTAATGTCTAGATCGACATTTAATCCTTTTGGCGATAAAGTGTCAGTCAGAAAAATCCATTGGGTCGTTGTGGTCCTTAAAACCTAACTTTATATTGGCTATATGCTCTGCAATTCTAATTTTTAAACGTCTTTTGGTTTGTCCTATGTACATAAGACCGCATGGACATTGTAGAGCATACACCACATGGGTAGAGTTACATGTGATAAATTCCTTGATGGTAAATTCCTTATTGTTAGACGTTGATGTGAAACTCTCTTGTACAAAAGGTTTTATTGAACATAAAGGAAAAATCCTTAATAGTACAATGAGAGAAGCATATAACTGTGCATTATGTAGATACATGTCTGCATGGTCTTGATACAGAAAAAAAACAAGGAATAATGGGAAATGAAAACAGGCATCATATCACAAAATCATGTAATATTACATAAAGCACTTTTGGAGGTGAAAAAAACAAAAAAAGAAAGGTGTACATAAGCATTTGTCAGCCTATACTTTATCCCCTTCAGGGGCAATCTTGCAGATTTAGAGATATATGGAAAAAAGAAAAAAAACTAAATTTCCAAAAAATGAATATGGAACATGGGAGTAAAAAAGAAAAACATTGACTGACAGAATGAGTAAGAGAAAAGAAAAGAAAGGAAAAAAAAAGGGGAGCAGAGGAAAAATAGAGGAAAAAGAAAGGTGGGAAGAGCAGAAAAGTAGGGGGGGGGGGAAGAGGGGGAGGGGGGGAGAGATCCGCGGGATGGGGTGCCTGCAATCCCATTACAAGGAGAGTAATGCCGAGTCGAATCTGGAGGGGTGGGCATAGTTTACCCATGGTTGCCATATTCGGAGAAATTTGTCATGGGTATCTAATAAAATTGCTGTCAGCTTTTCATTAACCATGGTATCATTAATGCGATTTTTAACTGCTTCAAAACTCAGGGCTGGAGTTTTCCATGATTTTGCAATAGTTAATTTAGTTGCAGTAAGTATATGGGATGCAAGCTGACGTTCTGGGCGCAACAGTTCATTGATTGGTTTCCCCAAGAGGGCCTCAAAAGGGTCCCTCTTTATAGTAGTATTGAAAAGATTTCGGAGAAGTGTATACACTCTGATCCACAGTCTGCATACCTTTGGACACTTCCACCAAAT
This sequence comes from Lithobates clamitans, assembly GCA_037952925.1. Lineage (NCBI taxonomy): Eukaryota > Metazoa > Chordata > Amphibia > Anura > Ranidae > Lithobates > Lithobates clamitans. Next base: position 1,539,594 of record JBBGZY010000654.1, on the reverse strand, counting down.
ATGTGCCATTGTGCCCTCTTGTGTGCATCCTCGAAAGCATAATGGGGAATATGATGGGATGAACCTCGCTATTCTGGCAGGGGTGTAATACCATCTATATAATATTTTGTAAGCATTTTCCAAAAACAAAACATTCTTGGAGCACTTGGATAATGAGATTGTCATGGCCTGCCAGTCCTCCGGGTCAAGTTTTTTACCCAGCTCCGCTTCCCAATGAAGTTGATATATTCTTGTGGGCGGTTTTGTCGAATTGATAATGGCTGCGTAAATTAATGAAATCAGACCTGGGGACTGCGGTCGTGATCTACAAAGATGTTCAAAGTGGGTTAGAGTATAAGGGGGGTCATGAGATCTTATCAGGGTTAGTAGAAAATGTCGTATTTGCATATATCTAAAATGCTCCCTTGGGGGATATCATGTGAGGAGCGTAAAGCCGCAAATGTTGTGATCCTAGTTGGAGAAAGCATAGAGTGGACATCCACAAAGCCTTGCTCAGTCCACCATCGAAACTGTTGCGGATTATCTTGTCCTGGTGGAAACAATGGGCAGTGCAGGAGGGAGAGTAGTGGGAGATGCGGGGAGATTAAACCTGCAGAGTATTTGACAGAATCCCACAACCGTAGTGAATGGGCCAGACAGGGGCCCATAGCACTAGGGCGATGTTCTCGAGGGAGCCATGGAAGAGAAGCCAAGGGTATTGGGTGAGAGTCTACCATATCCATAGCGGCCCATAACGGCATCTGAGTTTTTTCATGGAGATGAGATAATGGTGCTATGGCTGCAGCTATGTAATAAGCTTGTAGGTTGGGTACAGATAAACCTCCATTAATTTTTCGAGCAAATAATATCTGCTTATTAATCCTGGGTTTCTTAAAGCCCCAAATAAACTGCATAATCTTGCGCTGATGAATACGGAGAATATGGGAGGGGACCTGTACCGGGAGAACCCTGAAGTAATACAGTAATTTTGGGAGGTAGGACATGCGGAGAGTTGTTATCCTGCCGAACCAGGATAACGGGAGAGCGGACCATGAGGAGAGAATTTTAGTGAGATTTCTAAATAATGGGGGGAAATTGGCTTGGAATAAACCTGAGTATGTTGGGGTGAGTCGAATACCAAGATAGGGTAGAGAATTCAGCCACTGAAAAGAAAAGTGTGACTGTAGGGAATCTAATTCAGATGGGGAGAGGTTTGTCGATGTGAAACTCTCAATGGCCCTCAACGGTCTATTCACTTATTTACAGGCTCGACATGTCTTTTTTGCATGTGTGCGCTGTAATATTTTCTTCTACTGTATGGTCTTATGGCTGCACCATCTTTAATGCATTTTTTAGAGTGTGCCCCCCAAATATCTTGTTTGTATTTTGTATGGATTCTGACCAAATCCTTTTGGGTGCGGAGCACCTCACTACATAACATAAGTACCTTTGATTAGTGTCCACTTGTGTCATGGGTGGAGACCTTATGATTCTCCCATTTAGAAGAGTGCAATGCTCTCATGGTTCAGAGATGCAGGTTCTCCCACTCAATGGATAGTGTAGGACCCACTGATTATGGGGTACTTTGTCGCAGTAAGTGGGCTTAGCACCATATAGCAATATGGTGTGACCAAATCCCCATATTTTTTGAAAATGTTTTTCTAGAAATGCTTAGGTGTTTTAAACTAGCCTTGCTTGAGGTAAATGTCTTTTTTGCATGTGTGCGCTGTAATATTTTCTTCTTCTTTTGCCTGAAGATAGTGACATCTAAAAAATGGATATCACTTTGGCTGTATTCACTGGTCAGCATTATGTTTTTCGCGTTTGAATTCAATTCACTCAAGAACTCCTGTAGAGAGCCCATGGATCCTTCCCAAATAAAAAACAAATCATCAATATATCTTTTATATAATAGGAGCTGGGAGCGGGTGACTGAGAAGATCACTTTGTCCTCCCATTCTCCCATGAACAAATTTGCTATACTGGGGGCAAATTTAGCCCCCATAGCAGTGCCCCCACATTGGGAATAAAACTAACAATTATACCAAAAAAAGTTATGGCTCAAGCAGAAATCAAGGGCATTCCGTATAAATACTTTTTGATTGTGTGGTAAATCATCACGCTGGCTTATAGCCCAATTCAGGGCTAGAAGGGCACCCTTGAGGGCCATTGAGAGTTTCACATCGACGTCTAACAATAAGGAATTTACCATCAAGGAATTTATCACATGTAACACTACCCATGTGGTGTATGCTCTGCAATGTCCATGCAGTCTTATGTACATAGGACGAACCAAAAGACGTTTAAAAATTAGAATTGCATAGCCAATATAAAGTTAGGTTTTAAGGACCATAACGTTTCGCTCCATTTTAAATTGATGCATAATCGAGACCCTTCGGGTTTGAAATTTTGGGGCATAGATCACCTTAAACCTCTGTGGAGGGGCTCCAATTTGGTTAGGGATCTATCTAAGAGAGAGACCCAATGGATTTCTCTGACTGACACTTTATCGCCAAAAGGGTTAAATGTCGATTTAGATATTAACTGTTTTATAAGTGATTATTAATTATATATAGGGTCGATTTATCTGAGTTATTTTTATTCTCCTTCCTATTTTTATTCTCCTTCCTATTTTTAGTATTTTAATTCTCCACTCTTTTTAGTGTTTGAGTTTTTGTGTAATTTCATATAATGCTATTCTACTTTTTAGTCTAGTTTATTCTATATATTAAAAGGAATTTTTTCTATGAATTTTTCTAGAGATTTTTCTATGTAATTTTAATCTACGACATGATCCGTGTATGTTATGTATAAATTTTGTGTACGTGTTACACTTTTTGGAAGACCTCTATTAATTATTGAGTCTGTATTATTCCACCTATAGGCAGTATGATTGGTTACAATATACTTGAATATTGTTTATTATTTATATCGGATGATGATGCAGCACTTTATGTTTGTATTATATTGCTTGTTTGTTTCATATGTAATGTACTATGACAAAGCTTGAAGGTATAGGATTGAATATGCTTGGGATATGGGACGATATGAAGTGTTCACTCATGGCTATCCGCATCCCCTGTATCATCTACGACCGTAATTCTTTATGGCTGATATATACTATGAGTGCATTGTGGGCTTATTTGTCCCTCTCCCCCTCCTGTTGTAAGCCGTCATTGTTGTTCCTTACGCTGACGTGCATTTGTCTGCGTTCTGGAGATCGTGATTGGCCGCGGAGTTGGGGGCGGTTTGATTTAAGCCCGGCGTCTTTGTCGTGTGGTCACGCCCTCTGTTGAAGTCAGGATATGACGAAACGCGTCAGCGCGTGACCTACACGACGCCGGAAGTGACGCGTGCGCTTCATCGTGGTGGACCAGGAACGAGGAAGTGTACTCCGCTCCTTGATTGCTGAGGCGGCTACCGGAGATCCTACGGTGCGGTGCACGGTGATTTTCACGCTTTTTGCTTGTTGACTGCCTATGTCCAGTACGTAGTTAGTGATGGGGGAGTTATGATGTGATAGGTGTGTTTTATTAATAAATGGAATTACGCTATGTGTGCTCTCCTTTGTTTTTATTTCCTTGGAGCCCCTCCATCTACCCATCACCTGGAGAAGTGCTATGTTAATGTGTCCCAGGATATCTCTTATTTTGGAGGCTTGTATTATACTTAACTCTGGTGAGTTTAACCCCCTGAGGGGAGTGTGTTCACACATGGTGGATTTGGAGTGATCGGTGGATGGTGCACACTTTGACATACCTATGATCTACTTTGAACAACCTCTGAACCACTACTGATACTGCACTACTCTTATGGACGTTGTTTTGTGTGTAGTTGGCCACACAATTTTCTGTCTATTTGCTCAACATTAGCGCTGTTTTAGTGTATGACTATTCCTTGATTATCAATGTATAGTGTTTATACTATTGTTTATATTTATAGATATGTTATTAATTTCATTTCAGAGCATTTTACTCCTGATGAGTGAGCCATGAAACGTGCGTCGAGTACACTTTGGACTAATGCTCAGACAAGTTTGGCTCACCAAGAGCAATTTCTTATGTTTATTATTAATGGATGAATGATCTATGAAATTGTACAGCTAATCATGTTGTATTTTACTTTGTATAATAACTGTATGTGTATACAAGTGAACTGTTATTTACATTATATCATGTCTTTTTACCAAAGATTACTGATACTTTTTAACTTGTTTTGAAATAATAAACAATTTAATGATCAATATAAACTAGATATTTATTCAGTGACATGCCTCATATAAAGTCCCATTCTTTCCACTTCCTTTTTTGTTTAAACATATATTACGGATGGAGGTTTGCCAGTGCTATGATTAGGTTGAGTCAGGTCACATTATTACCATGTATTTTCATCCCCAGTATTAAAAATAAAGTTGAATTATTAGAAAACCCTAAAAATGGGCAACACTTATATCAGATGTTATGGCATACCATGCTATCACCAGTTTTTAGAAATAAAGAATTGCATTTTGCATATGCTTCTTTAAATTACATTTATTTAATGTGCTTTACAGATAAAAGGATTATTTACTATTCCTCTTTGATTTGTGCTATCAAACAACATTACATTGATAAAAAAGAAGCTAAAACAAAAAAGCAGACAGATGTTTATTTAATTAGACATGCCCATTAACAATGCATAGTTACATAAAAACAATTTATGCCTTACATTAGGAAGAACAAAACAAAGTGATGTGTAAGAGTATATATTGCCTTCTATCTTTATCTCGTTAAACAGATGTACCTGATTTCTGGCCAGGCAAATTAAAACTTATCTCACAGATAACAAATGTGGTTACATTAACGTTGCTTTATAAAGTGCTGCATTTGCAAATGCTTAACAATCTATTGCTATGGTTTATATTATATGTAAAACTATTTTTTTTTCTCTTTCTACCTAAGATTCATGACCACTTTAATTAAACAATTAACTTATGTAAGGTTTCTGATCTATCTGTGTGTCTGCTTATTTATTTATTTATTTTTCATTGAATCCAGGGCAGCCTCCATACTTAGTTACAGTGTATGTTGGTAAAGCACAGCACTACAATATGTCTGTATTAAAATACATTAAAAACTACCTTATGCATCCAATTCTGTAATTTAAACATACAAATAAGAATTTGGGACCATAATAGAATGAGTTTTTATTTTTTATTTTTTTAATTATAATGATAATGAAAGTTTTTAATTATAATGATATAATAACATTAGCCTTGATTATAAAGAATTTGAAAAGTTAACACAACCTTTAAAAACTGCTACTATTGTGCACCATGGGAGCATGAATTCGAAAAATGGGTTTCTCCTCCCTCATGTAACTTCTTTAGTTACTGCATTGCATAGGGAGTCTCGTTACTCATTGCAGAGGATAAATCAGAGCAAATCAGATGTCAAATAGCTCCTCTAGATTCTGCCTCCATTAAGACTGTTTTAAAGAGCCTAACCAAGCCTATTATACTACAGAGTCTATTTATATAAAAAAAATTTTAAATGGAAAATACTGCATTTGGGCACCAGATGGTGCTAAATGGAAACTACAGCATTTTCCATTTAGATGGTGCTAAATGGAAATTACTGCATTTGGCCAATAAACGGTGCTAAGTATTATTGGAATTTGCTAGTGGCCAAATGCAGTATTTTCAATTTTAAATCAATTATAAAAATAGCCTAAAAACATTCTCTTTTCTTTGCCTCATTTGCAAAGAACAAACATACACAAACTTTCACTGGGCAATTTGCTATGCACATTTTTTGTATGAGCCCTCCTTTACATTTGCATGGCTAACATTTAGAAATTGGTCTCTTTCCCTCTCTCTTTTCCATTTAAAGTGTAATTGTAATCTTCTCAAAGATTTGCTCAGATTTGGCACCCAGTGGGCTTGTGATGAACCTCTTGGTGCAGCAACTACACATTTCCAACTCTCATGCAACTTGCTAACATTTTAATTGTCATCCAGTCCCCCCCCCAAAAAAACTGCCACCAATACTTTACTCCTGCCTCCTCTCCTAAGCTATTTCGGTGGTCTGCTCTTAGATAATATACTCTCATTTCTATTTCTATTTCAAAATAAAATATTTCAAAATAAAAATAAAGTCTGACTCATCTCTCCCTCTTATATTATGGCCTAACCACGCTGCTTATATACTGTCCAGCCATTGTACAATATTTGTGATTATTGTCTCTCAGATAATACAGTTTAAAGTGGAGCTCCACCCAAAAGTGGAAGCTCCACTTGTTCACACCTCCCACTGGCATTTTTTGGGGGGAGCAGATACCTGTCAAAACCAGGTACCCGCTCCCACTTCTGGGTAAGATCGCTTCACAATGATGCGGCGATCTACAACATTTCTAGTCCCTCCTCCTTCCCCCCCGCTGCCTTCTGGGAGACGCACAGGTCCCAGAAGACAGTGGGACCATTCAGTAAGCACAGCGCAACTTGCACATGCCCAGTAGGAAACAGGCTGTGAAGAATGCCGGCGCCTGCACCCAAAGCTGATGGACGAATCGGCTAGGGGTGCCAACATCGCCGGTTACCTGAACAGGTAAGGGTCCTTATATCAAAAGTCAGCAGCTACAGTATTTGTAGCTGCTGACCTTAATGTTTTTTTTTAATACACGCTGGAACTCTGCGTTTCAAGATAAAATCTACCTTAGCTTTCCCTCTTATTTTGTGACCTAACCAAGCTGCTTACATACTGTCCAGCCACTGTGTAATGTTTTGGCTATTGTCTATCTGATAACATACTCTAAGTTTTTCAGTTTTATTGAAAGATAAAACCTGTCTTGTCTCTCTCTACTGCCTATTTAAATGTTTGCATACTGTCCTGGTGATGGCAAATTTCTACCAAACTTATACCTCAAGCCTATATTTTAAAATGCTGGAAATAACTGGGGATACAGGGATGAGAGGGGATTCAATGAGTGTGGAATTGTGGTTTTAATGTGTTTTTGTGCATTCTGTTTTGCCATTTTTTTAAACTTGTATAACAATCCAGTTTATTATTGCAAAAAAAAAAAAAATCTATCCTTTAACTGTTGCACCAGAGGACATATTTTTTAACGAGTAAACCTGGCTTTAAGATCTGTTGCAGCTGCTACTTTCACTGGTCAATTTAGGCTTATTGTTGTTTGAAAATATTGTTGCAGCAACAACTTTGGTAAAAAAACACCTTTTCTTTTCAAGTGGAAATGATTCAGATTGGTGTGTGGCTGCTGTATTTGAGCCAAGATGAAAGTAGAAGTTAAAAAAAATCAAATACACATTCAAATTATGTAATTCAAGAACACAGGGTTACTGACAATGACTGTGAAAATGTTATTGTTAAATAACACCACATACAGGTTAACTGCTTTAATACTGAACACTTTTACCCCCTCCCTGCCCAGGCCAAATTTCAGCTTTCAGCACTATCACACTTTTATTGACAATTGCACAATCATGTAACACTGTACCCATATGATTTTTTTGTAATTTCTTTCACAAATACAGCTTTCTTTTGGTGGTATTTAATCACCACTGGGCTTTTTATTTTTTGCTTAAAAAACAAAAGATTTTAAAAAAACCCTAAATTTTCTTTGTTTCTGTTATAAAATGTTGCAAATAAATAACCTTTCTTGATAAATTTAGGTCAAATTGTATTCTGCTACATTTCGTTGGTGAAAATAACCCAAATTAGTGTTTGTTATTTAGTTTGAATCGTATCTCATTTCTTGAGGCCTGAAAACGCCAGGACAGTATAAATACCCCCAAATGACCACTTTTTGGAAAGTAAGAAGCCCAAGGTATTTGGTAAGAGGCATGGTAAGTTTTTTAAATTTTTTGGAAAATTAAGAAATTGCATTTTTTCCCCGCAATTTTTTACATACTGTCACCAGTGCAGTACAGTGCAGTACAGCATCATCATATGACTGGTGTGGTCGTTATCAGGGAAACTGACTGGTGACAGATTCAATTTCTTTAAATTGCTTTTATTTTTTTATTACTTTTTTTACATTTTTTTTAATGTACGGTGACCAGAGCAATACAGCGTTACCACAGTAACACTGTACTACTCTGATGAGGTGATCAGGATTTTTTTTTGTTTTTTTTACACTATGCTTGCTTATAATTGTGCATTTTACAGTTATAAGCAACCATTTTTTTCTGAATGAAAGCTACTCATTCAGTGTTTACTATTACGATTAGCTGTGATTGGCCACAGCTAATCACATGGTACAGATGGGCTGTGATTGGCCCTCTCTGTACCATGTGATGACTGTGACCAATCACAGAGCTCATCACAATAGGACACAATGAAAGGCATGTAACAAAGCCTTTCATTGTGTACAATTGTCATGTGATCTGCTGTGATTAGCCACAGCGATCACATGGTACCGGCAGTGGGTCAGTACAGTGATCTGTGATCGGCCAGGTCTGGTGAACATGGTGGGTGACAGATCATGCTGGAGCGCAGCCTGTGGGGTGCATGTGAGGCACAATCCTGGGAGGACATCATATGATGTCCTTCCAGAACAACAGTGCTCCCGCCTGGCCATCATTTTACAATAGGCTGGACGGGAAAAGGTTAAAAGCAACTCCCAAGCATGTTATTTAGTTTATGATTGCTGCTTTTTTCTATGCTGCAATTGAAGCTAGATTAAAAGGAGCCAATTGACATTGTACAGTATTAAACCATTTTTTTTCTCTGTTGGATGTCCCCCTTGGCAGCATCTAGCTCAACATTCTTTGTTTTACAAGTTTTCCTATTAGCACAAAATTGGCCAGAATTTAATAGCAGGATTTTTCCCCCCATAATTAATTTGGAATTACTGCAAATTTTGAGTTCACCATTTGATCATGGGCAGATTTCCTTACAACTAATTGTATAATTTGCATTTCACAAGGAATATCAGGATGATTCAGACTAGGCTATCTGACAGAGAGAAGTTGTGCAAGAAATAAGCAGTCTCCCATATCTTTCTGCCTAGTCTATAGTTCTCTCTAGAGTCCTACCCCTACATCCAAGTAATTCCATCACTATACCTGACATTTAAAAAAAAATCATGTTTTAAGACAGAACTTCATAAACCCACAAACACAGATATTTATACTATTTAAAAACAAGCAGAAAAACTTAAAATATAAACGTATAGGGATACAAAAGGCTAATTCCCTGAAATTGAGGACAGGTAGCATCAGCAGAAAGAAAACGACAGTATCTCATTAACTCAGCTGTATTTGGAGTTGTCTCTAGTATGTTGCTTTGATCTTGTAGCATCAAATTAAAGTAAATGAATGACAGAAATTTGGGATAATCTATGTAATCTTCTATACTAATATCTTTTAAATGGCTAAAATTGAATTATGCCTCTTTGTCTTATTTTTTTTAAAGGCATTGAATAAATAGAGATAATGTGAGAGCTGAAAGGCTATAATGTGCAGCTCTTTTTCTTTTAAATGAAGAATGTCCGCACACAATAGGCTTAACGCTTGGAGTATGTATTTACCGTCAGCTGTTATTAAATCTCATTGCATGTTTTATTGTGGCTGTGTGAATGCAATGAATTAATGCACACACACTGTTACATGAACAATACACTGTTCTGTACACTGGCTCTTTTCAGAAACTAGTGTTGAAGCTAATAATATGCTTCAATGTCTGCTCCAGTCATTTTAGATGAGCTCCCCTGTGCTCTAACATGCTTTATGCAATCTAAATTTACAGATGTATAGCAGCTAATCATAGCGTTAACACTCCTGTATATATGTAGTATTAAAGTATAAAACAAGGCAAACTGTTATAAAAGTGTTTTCTTGGATGAGAACACTGCATACAATCCCGGCAAAAGAAGACCTACTTACCAACTATAGAGGTAAAATAGTGTTTATACTGTGGCCATGAAAAAAGATCACACAGTGCTAGAGTCAATGTCTGCTCTGGAAATACTGCTAACTTGTCGTTGATATATTTTTCTTTGTAAGTGACCCTTTCATAGACAAATTTCAAAGTCATCACTTTTGAATCAAGGCAGCATTTTGTACTGCTTTATCCCTTTAGACATCTGAGCTTTTCTGCAACACAGAATAATGTATTTCAAAGCAATAGCATCTAATGGCACAAAAGGCTACCAAAAATACAGACAGAAGACGGTTTTTCACTTCACCCTGATAGCTGCTTGAGAACATATGTAATAACAGGTCATGCATGGTTCATGAAAAAAAAATTAAATGACTAGCTGTTAGAAAGTTTCTTTAATCTAATATCTAATATACATCAATTAACAAATATTAACAATGGAAAGAATGGATTAGATCTTTACAGAATAATTGAGTTAAATATAATATATATTATATCTTTTAGTTATGGAAAAAGTGAAATTATATAGACTCTTATACTGAAAGTATACATAATCTTCATAAACATTTCTATGGAAAGCCAACATGTGTTAGTAATTAGCTTGAGCTGGGTTCTTAGCATCCCCCCATGGCAAATAAAATTAAAGGTTTCACATTTCTTAAGATGTAAACATTTCAGTATTTTAGTTAAGATTTTAGGATAAGTTCTTTATACTACAATATTTCTTGATTAGGATATTAATAAGAAGATTGTTTTTTTTTAATGAATATAATATACTTACTGATTTATGTAGTATTTAATTTAGATGTTAAAGAAGTTATATCCTATACTTAAACTTTAAACATAGCTCTTCTTGCCCATCCTCATGGAATGTGGTGAATATAGATGGTGTTGTATTTCAACATCTGGCGTTAGACTGAAAGTTAAAAACCATTTGCCACTAAGTCTGTGGAACTATAAGACAAACCAAACCTTTTTTAGGCAGGTGGGGGCTATTTTCATGGGTTTGATTTGTGGAGTAAAAGCTTTTGAACAAAAGATTTGCGTGCAGACATGACATATCACGAGACATTGAAGGAAGCTGGTACAGCTTCACAGACACACAGACACACATCTGATTCAATCTTGATCTTAATAATCTTTTTTGGGACCATTGGCATTTATACAGCGATCAGTGCTATAAAGATGCACTGAATACTGTGTAAATGTTACTAGTAGGGAAGGGGTTAACACTAGGGGTGATCAAGGGGTTAATTGTGTGTTCCCTCAGTGTGTTCTGACTGTGGGGGGATAGGATTGACTAGGAGAGGAGACAAATCGTTTTTACTACTTAGTAGGAACAAACAATATGGCTCCTCTTCCCTGACAGCACAGGGATTACACACACAAATCCCTGTGCAGACGCTTGTGCACGTGATTGCGTGTGGCCAGTGGCGATCGTGCATCTCTGGTGGCCGCTAAAAGAATGGATGTATACATACAGGATTTTGCTCAGGGGAGCCAATCTGCTGCACTATATCTGTGTGAGCCGGTAGGGAACCGGTTAAGCAACCCGGTCCGCTGCACCATGTTGGAAAAAGACATTGCAGATTACTTCCGGGTTAATGATGATGTGATAGTCTCTCCTGACATGCTTTGGGCAGCCCATAATGCTGTGATGAGGGGTAAGATCATCCAGCTAGCTTCTAAACTAAAACGCAAACGACAGGCTGACATTAAAAAGTTGTAACAGGATTTCCATAAACTCTCCAAAGACCATAAACGAAACCCCACTTCTAAAACTCTTTTGGAATCTAGTCGTTTATACCTAAATTTGGCCCTTACTACTCACGGCGGAAAAAGATCTTAGATGGTCTGAAGCTCGTTTCTACCTTCATAAGGACAAAATAGGCCCCAGATTAGCTGCCAGACTGATGTCCTGCCACTATTCCATCTCTTTCCCAAAACTACGTTCATCCATGGGAGCGCACGGAATCCACAAAAGATTATGGCTGAGTTCCATGGATTTTACTCCAAACTTTACAGGGCAAACAAGGCAATTAACTCTTCCCACATAGCGGAATTCCTGGAGGACATCCCCATCCCCAAATTGAACAAGGACCACAGGTCAGATCTGGAAAAACCCATAAGTGAAGCTGAAGTATTAGAAGTCATTAAAAATCTTAAGCAGGGGTCCGCTCCAGGACCTGATGGATTGTCAGCATGTTACTATAATACCTTCAGATCCTCCCTCTCCACGTATTTGACCCACTTCTTTAACTCTCTCTGAAATGTATAAAGCAGCTAACAAGGCCTATATATCAGTCATTCCAAAACCAGGGAAAGATAGCTCAGAAGTTGGCAACTATATTTCTTTGATCAATAACGACCTTTAAATTTTGACAAAAATCTTGGCCAATAGACTTATCAATGACTATATTCATAAGGAATAGGTGGGCTTCATTCCCAGCAAACAGCGACTTGATCAAATACGTAGAGCAGTGGATGTTATCTCACTTCTGAGAGCGAATTGGGATGAAGGCAGTGATCAGGAAGGTTACTTGCTCTCAGTGGACCTCCAGAAGGCCTTTGATACAGTAGAATGGTCATATCTAGACAGATGGGGCTTTGGACCACACTTCATTCAGACTCTGAGGGCCCTATATTCCAATCCTAGTGCCCAAGTTAAAATGCTAGACCACTTCTCTGACCAATTTCTGATTTCCAAAGGAACTCGGCAGGAGTGCCCCCTATCACCAATAATTCTGCCAGCACCATAGAAACCCTGGCCATAACCATTAGATCGAATCCGAATATTCATGGAGTAAGATGTGGATCCAGGACCCACAAATGTGCGCTATTTGCGGATAACCTGCTCCTTTTTCTAACTTCCCCCCTCATATTCACCCCGAATGTTCTTACTCGCCCTAAGGACTTTGGGAAAATCTCGGGACTCCAGATGAACATGGCAAAATCTAAAGCGCTAAATATCACCATCATGGATTCCCTCGTTGAACAAATTAAAAATAGCTTTTCGTTTATTTGAAGTTCCATCCCCATCCCATATCTGGGCGTCAATCTGACAGCTAGCATTGATCAGCTTTATGAAGCCAATTTTCCCCCACTTTAAAAAAAGTTGACTAGTGTCTATCTGGTCGAAGAGAGAACTATCCTGGCTAGGGAGGGCCCATTCTATTAAAATAACTCTACTACCCGGAATATTGTATCTATTTCGCTCCCTCTCAATTAATGTTAAAAAAATTCGCCTCCAGAAATTCCAATACAAGGTAATTAGCTTTACATGGGGCTCCAAAGGATTCTGCTGTCCTAAAAGTGCCCTCTTTAGAAATACTACCAGGCAGCCCAATTGGCCCAATTTTCTAACATATACTCACAATGCCACAGCCCGGACTAGGTGGATATGGAGAGACAGTCGGTCCCTGGACACACTGTAGATTACCTGACTTGGGTTCCTTCCAAACAGAGACCCCCAGTATTGACACCTACACTCTCCCATTCCTTAGCCCTATGTGACTCTCTCTATAAATCTATGAATCTATATATCGCCCCCAGCTACATCACCAACCTCATCTGCAGATATCACCCAAATCATCCCCTCCACTCCTCCCAGGAACTCCTGCTCTCTAGCTCCCTTATTACCACCTCTCATGCTCACCTTCAGGACTTCTCCAGAGCCTCTCCCATCCTCTGGAATTCCCTGCCCTGATGTATCTGATTAGCCCCTAACCTGTCCACCTTTAGGAGATCCCTGAAAACTCACTTGTTGAGGGAAGTCTATCCCGCAACCACCTAACAACTGTCCCCAAGCCACCCCCCATCAAATCATTCCCTGCATCTATTACCTTTTGTACCACCCCCTTCTCCCTTTAGAATGTAAGCTCTATGAGCAGGGCCCTCCTGTCACTTCTGTACTGAACTGTACTGTAATTGTGCTGTCCCCCCTCTACATTGTAAAGCGCTGCGTAAACTGTTGGCGCTATATAAATCGTGAATAATAACAATAATAAATCCAAGGCTCTAATATCTGACTTTAGACCACTGACTCATCTGTTTCACAATCCCCTCTTCCCTCCCGGATAAAATATTAAGGCTTTCCAATGGTGGAAGAATAAGGGTCTATATAGAATCGGACATTTCATCTCTTCTATGAGCCCCCTGACTGCGTCCCATTGCATAAGCCAATTGGAGATGCCACAATCAGAAAGATTCAGACTACATCAAATCAGACACTTCATCCTCTCACTATGGAGTTCCAAACCAAATCCCCAAAGGATTACAGCTTATAAACAGTGTTGTTCTGGAGTCTTGGACCAAAGGGGTGGTATTCCTTTAATTTATGCAGCCTTGACAGAGACCTCAAAACAATCCTCACATGCGCTAAGCTAGGAAAGTCGACAAATGGTATAGCCTTTTCCGCAGATAATTCAAAGGCATAGTAAATATCTCTCTAATGGAAGCGAGTGTGAAGATATTCACGAGAAGGTATCGCGTCCCTTCCCGACTAGCAATAGTTTTTCCTGGATCCTCTCCCCTTTGTTTCAGAGGATGTGGCCACATCGGTAATCAATTCCACACTTGGTGGGAATGCCCACACATTAGGGGATTTTGGAGTAAAATCTTTTGTTTGCTGCGCAAGGTCACTGGCCTGGCAAACCCTAAAACTCCATAAATCACCTTGCTGAATGGCAAGCCACCTGAAGGGTCAAAGCATCTCCTAAAACTCATTCACTTTATCCTGCTAAGAGCCAAAATGTCTTTGGCCCAAGCATGGAAGCAACCGTCAGTGTCAGTGGAAACAGCTGAAGGAAAGATTTCATGGATAAATGCCCAGGAAAAGACAGTCAGCATTCTCATGGACACTTCTAAAACATTCGAGACAGTGTGGGAACAGTGGAGCACATATAAACCTCAACCCCTATAACCCTCCACACTGAGGTCCAATCTGCGAAAATCCCTAAAGCACACATTATCTTTGACTTGGTCGCCCTTCTTTTTTGTTGTGAAGTTTGTAGTTAAGGTCATGTATTTGGATAACTAGGACAGGCTTATTTCCTACCTTTGTTAATCATACTAGGTTGATGATATAATTCTAGCTCCAGGGGATATTATACCCTGTAATAATGGATCCAGTTAACCGCTTTCGTATTTACACTATGCTAGAATTCTATCTCGAGATAGAACCTTTTATTTGTTATATTCTCGATATTTCTAAAGTGACATACGCAATGGTTAAATTGTTATTGGAATTTTTTTCTGTCCAAGTTTTAATGTCATTGTTCCTGCTGTAATGTACCTTATTGCATTCTCTTAGAATCCTATTTGATTACTTAAAAAAAAAAAACTATTGAAAAGAAAGGCGCATGTTTTTCGGACGTGGTGGCAAACCAAAAATGTGTGACAGCGGTTCTGCGATCGATTCCTAAAGAGACCTTTGCTGACAGTTTCCAGAAGCTTTATGAACATTGCCAAACGTGTATTATGAAGGATGACAATTATTTTGAATGTCATTAAAGGTTATTTGTTTTGTATCTTTTGTTTTGTTTGCTTTCTGAAACCATTCACCTAACTTTAGACACATCCCATACTTTATCTTGCCAGAGCAGCTGGAGCAGACGAGTAGTTGCCACGGGTAACCAAGAGCTTGTGGGAATGTATAGCAGCCAGCAACTAAGCATTGTACTTTGTGTAAGTGATATATCCTCCAGTAGCAAGGGGGTCAGTGCTCTGACTAGCAGTCGGTTCCCCAAAAAGTGTCTGGGACAGAACCCATGGAACAGAGACTCCATACCTAGTCACATGGTACAGGAAAGAGGTACACTGGACTTGTGGAGAGGGCATGGGCTCTGCAGTATCCCTTCTCAATGCAACAAACTTTGAGGAAGGTGTGTAGTAACATGGGACAGAGGCTTACCATACACCTCAATCGGGGAAGAGAGTCAGCATGGGGCCATCCTGAGTAGGGTCATGTGTAGACTTGAACCTTGCTATCAGTTTCCAACACACATGCCACCATATCCAGCAGCATCCTTGACCACTAGGTGTTCTTTCTGCAGCTGATCGCGAATGTAGAAATATGGGGTTTAGGAAACAGCAAATAGGAAGCATAAAGGGTATATAAAGACACTGAATTTCAAAAGAGCCAACTTCCAGAAACAACGCTCCTTGCAAGAAGATACTAAATGGGATAAAATCCTAGGAACAAAGAACACGGAGGAAAAATGGGTGTGCTTTAGGAGCATATTAAATAAGGGTATTAGCCAGTGCATCCCAAAGAGTAATATTTAAAAGAGCTAATAAAGGCCCTGGGTGGCTTAACGCCAACGTAAAAATTCATATAAAAGCAAAGGAGAAGGCCTTCAAAAAATACAAGGCTGAGGGGTCATAATCAGAATTCTAACTGTATAAAGATTGCAATAAGAAATGTAAGGGTGTAATCAGGGCGGCTAAGATAGAACATGAAAGGCACATAGCGGAGGAGATTAAAAATCATCCCAAGAAATTATTTAAGGACATAATAGTAAAAGAGGGAGGACAGATCATATTGGCCCCATAGAAATTGATGAAGGGAATCTGGTTACAGAGGATGGTGAGATGGTGAAGGTTTTGAATGTATTCTTCTCCTCAGTCTTCACAAGGGAAACAGGGGGCTTCAGTAACCAAAGCTGCAAGGTTTATGCTCATGACACGACACAGGAAGCACCCTCATGGTTAACAGAGGATAAAATTAGAAGCATACTTGAAAAACTTAACATAAATAAATCACCAGGACTAGATGGTTTGCACCGTTAAAGCGGAGGTTCACACAAAAATGGAACCTCCGCTTTTGGGAACCCTCCCCCCTTCCGGTGTCACATTTGGCACCTTTCAGGGGGGTGCAAATACCTGTCTAAGACAGGTATTTGCACCCACTTCCGGCATAGACTCCCACGGGAGTCTATGCCTCTTCCCATCCCCATCGCTCTGTCTGTTGGGACACACACAGGTCCCAGAGACAGCGGGGACCAGTTAGGAAGCGCAGCGCGACTTGCGCATGCGCAGTAGGGAACCAGGAAGTGAAGCCGCAGTGCTTCACTTCCTGATTCCCTTACAGAGAATGACGGCGGCAGCACCCGAGGACCGAGGGACGATTCGGTCACGGGTGCCGACATCGCTGAACCCTGGGACAGGTGAGTGTCCTTATTTTAAAAGTCAGCAGCTGCAGTATTTGTAGCTGCTGACTTTTACATTTTTTTTTTGCGGGACTCCCTCTTTAAGGAACTCAGTCAAGTAATTGCTAGACCGTTGTTCCTAATTTTTACGAACAGTCTAGTGACTGGTATGGTACCAGCTGATTGGGGAAAAGCCAATGTAGCACCAAGCTTTAAAAAAGGACCAAGATATATCCTTGGGAACTACAGACCAGTTAGCCTAACATCAATAATATGCAAGCTCTTGGAAGGGATGATAAGGGACTATATACAAGATTTTAGTACACAGTATCATTAGCAGTAATTAGCATGGATTCATGAAAAAGCGTTCTTGCCAAACAAATGTATTAATCTTCTATGAGGAGGTGAGCTGCCATCTAGCTGAAGGAAGGCTCATAGATGTAGTGTATCTGGATTTTGCAAAGGCATTTGATACAGTTCCCCACAAACGTTTATTGTACAAACTAAGGTCTGTCGGCATGGAGCAAAAGGTGAGTACCTGGATGGAAAACTGGCTACAAGGGCAAGTTCAGAGGGTAGTGATAAATGGGGAGTACTTGGAATGGTCCGGTGTGGAAAGTGGGGTTCCCCAGGGTTCTGCCCTGGGACCAATCCTATTTAATTTATTCATAAATGATCTGGAGGATAGGATAAACAGCTCAATCTCAGTATATGCAGACGATACTAAGCTAAGCAGGGCAATAGCTTCTCCGCAGGATGTGGAAATCTTGCAAGAAGATCTGAACAAATGAATGGGGTGGGCAACTACATTAAAAATTAGGTTTAATGTAGAAAAATGTAAAATAATGCATTTAGGTGGCAAAAACGTAAATGCAATCTACTAGGGGGAGAACTTCTGGGGGAATCTAGGATGGAAAAGGACCTAGGGGTCCTAGTAGATGACAGGCTCAGCAATGGCATGAAATGCCAAGCTGCTGCAAGCAAAGCCAATAGCATATTGGCATGCATAACTCCAGAGATAAAATGATAATTCTCCCACTCTACAAGACTCTGGTCCAGCCGCACCTGGAGTATGCCGTCCAGATCTGGTCTCCAGTCCTCTGGAAAGGTGTGCTGGAAATGGAGAGAGTACAGAGAAGGGCAACAAAGCTAATAAAGGGACTGGAGGATCTTAGTTATGAGGAAAGATTACAAGCACTGAACTTATGGGGCATACACACGGTCAGACTTTTTGTCTACAAAAGTCCAACGGACGCCGACGGACTAAAGCTGGCTGGTAATCCGATCGTGTGTGGGCTTCCCCGGACTTTCAGCAGACTTTTTCAGCCTCAAATCCGACGGACTTTAGATTTGAAACATGCTTCAAATCTTTACGTCGTAACTACGACGGACCCCGAAATCCGCTCGTCTGTATGCTAGTCTGACGGACAAAAACCCACGCTAGGGCAGCTATTGGCTACTGGCTATGAACTTCCTTATTTTAGTCCGGTGTACGTCATCACGTACGAATCCGTCAGACTTTTGTGTGGTCGTGTGTAGGCAAGTCCGTTCGTTAGAAAGTCTGCCACAAGTCCGCCGCAAGTCCGCCGAAAGTCCGCCGGAAGTCTGTCGGACAGGCTGTCGGACTTTTGTAGACGAAAAGTCCGACCGTGTGTATGCCCCATTATTCTATCTGGAGAAGAGACACTTGAGAGGGGATATGATTTCAATGTACAAATACCAAACTGGTGACCCCACAATAGGGATAAAACTTTTCCGAGGGCATTTAAAAAGACTCACAGCCATTCACTAAATTAGAAGAAAAGCGATTTAACCGGAAACTTCTTTACGGTAAGAACGGTAAGAATGTGGAATTCTCTTCCACACGAAGTGGTTTCAGCAGGGAGCATAAATAATTTAAAAAAATAACATACAGGGATATACAATGTAATATTGACATAAAAGCGCACATACACAGATTGAACTTGATGGACTTGTGTCTTTTTTCGAACTTACCAACTATGTAGCTATTGGAGGAAAATACTGTATGTCCCCTAATCAACTCCAGACCCAGGGCCCCACTGCCAGCTTCACAAAATGCTAGCTTTGCAGCTTCTGTTGTTTCAGCTTATGGAGTTGGGCCCTTTCTGTGAGTTTATGTCTTCTGCTACATCACAGTGGCAGCTACCCATTCAATATTTTGCCCAGAACGGCTTCTCCTGCCTCCACCAGCATGCGGAAGGTGATGTGTCGGCATGGACAGGAGCAATATATATCCTTCACCACACATTAGGCAAATCTTTTGATGGCTGGGCAGGATACATGATGGAGTACACTTCTGGGGCTGGTGGAGCCACTGTGTGTCTTGTCCCTTGGTGTTGGTGACAGTGCATTCACCACTGCTTCCTTTTTCTTAATACACTCATCCTCTGACTCCTCAGAACAACCCTATGCAATGGCTCAGGCACAATGCTGCCATGCTGTTTTGCAGCTGATATTCCTTGGGGACAGGGCCCACACTGGGGGCTGGCCCTAGTCCATTGTGTGCTAGCCAAGGTTGTGCTACTGGCTGCCCTTTAACAGGAAAAGTTCACACACGTACCTTGCCATGTACGGAATCTGGTGGTGCAGCAGTTCCTGGTTAAGTACCCTGGCTTCCATCAGGCCAGAGGAGTGTGTGCCCACTTTAGGTGGCCATACTCTGCAAGTGTTTGCCTGTTAGAAATGCAATGGCAGAAAAACTGCCTGCCAATCATCCAATCTGTGACACCCCAACTAAACATTGGCCATGCTACAGTGACTTCCCCTGCAGCAGTGGGCCATCAACAAACATCTGTGTTATCACAGGAGGAAAACAGGCTCTGGGGAGATGGAGTTTTTTTCACCTCATTGTGTCACCCTTTGAACAGGCAACAAGAATGGAGAGCCAAGATGAGGTGAGAATAAGTGACACAGCCCTTCCTGTGTTCATCCTGAAGCCCACACTGCATACTGTGAGAGACTGGGCACTGAATGCACAGCAACAGCAGGAAGAGGTGAAATTCTTGCTGTCTCAGAACTGTGAGGCAGAGGCATCAGGAGGCAAAGGGGGAGTACAAGAAAAATAAGGGTTGGGGTGCTGGTGTTGAGAAGGAGGAAAAAGGGCATGTATCACCGCTTCCAAGACCCAGAAGTTGTATGTGGGTTGGGTGAGATTGTTAAGGACACTAATTTCCTCAGCAACACCAAGGACTTGGTGTCCTCTGCAGGCAATTTGTAGAATATGGGCTCTTGCCTGTGCAAGAACCCCAGGATTTAGCCACCTTTCTGGATTACCAATACAAAGGGGTAAATGAACCACTTGGTGGAGGTACTGCATTTCCTGATAGTAGCTGGATCTTCCCTCATATCCAATGTACTTTGGATCCTCACATCCCTTAAAGAAGGATGCAGCAGTGGTGGTGCTGCTTCAGCAGAACTTTTAAGTCCTTTCTTCGACCATAAGGGACAGGGTTGGGTGCAGGGAGTGTAGGCAGCACTTACATGCAGCACCTCAACCACATGACTGTTGGTTACTGAAGGAATAATACTGAAACTCTTCTGGCTTGCCCTGAAGTCAGTGTGCTGACTGACAGGGCCTCCAGCTTTCAGGAGGTTTTACAAATTTGACTGTCCCCTGAGAGTGTGGGCCGGCTCCCTTAAAAAAAAAAAAAGTTGTGGGCTATTCTAGTGCTCTGACACTGTAAAGATGCAGGGTACATCTTGCATTGTGCAAGAAAATATTACACAGCTGGACCTCAGCTGCCTACTTTCTAATATTTGCTGCTAAGTAAATCGTGCTCTATGTTTCTAAGGTTGCAGCCTATTGTGGTGCTCTGGCACTGTGAAGGTGCTCACAAGGTTTTTACGGCTGCCAGATATTTAATGTTTGCTGCAGAGTAAATTTTGCCGTGTCACAAGTTTGCAACCTATTTTGGTGTTCCAGCACTGTGAAGGTACCATGCTATGTTTCTGCAACAGGAAGAGTGCTTCCAAATATCTAATGTTTGCTGCAGAATAAATCCTGTTTTCTGTCGAATGTGCTTCTTATTTCAGGGCTTTGACGCTCAAATAGATTTATGGCTAATGTCTCTCAGATAATACATGTTAATGTTTATTTCAAGTAATATCTGCCTTGTCTGCCATTTTTATGACCTAACCAAGCCGTTTAAATACTGTAAACAACTATACAAACATTGACAATTAACAAAGCTTTTGTCTCTGAAATAATTCCTTCTAATATTTATTTCAGGATAAAACCTACCTCATCTCTCTCTCTTAGGCTGGCCATACACTATGCAAAATTCAGCCAGTTACTGATGAACCGCTTGAAATTCTTTCAGTTAGTGGACCTGTTGCCACCTAGCCACCCAAAATCTTTTGATTGAAAAATCAAAAGAACCAGTCAGGAAAAATATATTAGTGTACGGCAAGCCTTACCATGTGGAATAAGGAAATTGCTTAGATACTGTCCAGTGATTGTGAAACCATGCCTCCTTCCTCAGCCACTCAGCCTTCCTCAGTGGCTAAGGAAACAAGCGTGTTTTGCCTTCCAAACGCATTCTTATTGGCCACAGAATCCCAGGGTGTGACAGGTCATCTGATAGCTACCTCCTCGTGGCAACTCCTCAGTGATCCGTCCGGATTCCTGTACTACCTTCAGCAGCAGCTTTGACATCCAGCGGTACCAGCATGGACTGGACTTTACCTTGGTGGTCCCACCTTTAGCCATCACATGCCGTCTCCGCAGATGTTTGTGAGTGAATTTTATTGTGTATTTATGTTTCTATTAATAAACTGTGCTACACCATAGGCGGCCTGCCCCCTCTCCTTCCCCTATTCTATTGCAGTGCTTGGGTTCCCAACCCGTTCTGTTAGTCAGTGACTGTTTCACCTGTCAGTTTTAACCTCCAAGAATATACTCTAATGCCCTGTACACACGGTCGGACTTTGTTCGGACATTCCGACAACAAAATCCTAGGATTTTTTCCGATGGATGTTGGCTCAAACTTGTCTTGCATATACACGGTCACACAAAGTTGTCGGAAAATCCGATCGTTCTAAACGCGGTGACGTAAAACACGTACGTCGGGACTATAAACGGGGCAGTGGCCAATAGCTTTCATCTCTTTATTTATTCTGAGCATGCGTGGCACTTTGTCCGTCGGATTTGTGTACACACGATCGGAATTTCCGACAACGGATTTTGTTGTCGGAAAATTTTATAGCCTGCTCTCAAACTTTGTGTGTCGGAAAATATGATGGAAAATGTGTGATGCAGCCTACACACGGTCGGAATTTCCAACAACAAAGTCCTATCACACATTTTCCGTCGGAAAATCCGACCGTGTGTACGGGGCATAAGACAGTGTTTCTCAACCTTTGTTCAGACAAGGCACCCTTTAAAATTATGAACAGTCTTGTGGTACCCCATTCTAAAATGTAAAAAACTATTTAGTTTAGTGTTACATAATGCAGCAACATCCACACACATACTGTAGGACACCCAACATTAGAGGTTATTTATTCTTGACCTTTGCGCACTGGTACTGACTATTATTCTAGTGTTTCTCTTCTTCCTCAGCTTCTTCCCATTGCTCAGCTAATGTGACCCCAATGGGGCAGGGTTGCTGTGCAAATGATCAACATCCTCCTTATCAACTGATGGTGTCATTGGTTGATAGGACACCGGCACCTAGAAGGTTGTAATGGTGCACAATGAAAACCTTTGGCTTTGTGTAACTAAAATCCATCCACTGCCACGTACACAATTTCTGGGCAATTTTTAGGCATTTTACCAAGGCACCCCTGAAAAAACCTGAAGGCACCCTGGTTGAAAAAGGCTGCTCTAAGACACTCTCTTATATACATTGATATTTTTAGGTACGGTATTTTCCGGCATATAAGACGACCTTTTACACTAAAAAAAAGGGGCAAGAATCGGGGGACGTCTTATACGCCAGGTATCAAATTCAGTCGGCTGTATGTCACCCCGTCGGATGTGCGGTAATACTGTATGTAGCTTCGGCTACATACAGTATACACCGCTGAGCCAATCCCGGCGAGCAATGTATTCCAATAATGAATACAGAGCCTGCTTGGTAATGACCTCTTCCAATCCGAGCAGGCTTCATACAGTAGCCTGCTTGGATTGGCTTTGAGAGTCAGAGAGGCGCGGGTTGATGACGTTACAGCCTCTGCCAATCCGAGCAGGCTTTGTATTCATTAATAGAATACATTGTTTGCCGTGATTGGCTCAGCGCGGTATGGCGCCAAGAAGGAAATATAGGCAATATGAAGCCTCAGAAGGGGGGTCATCCTATACAGTGAGTATTATGCAAAAACTGTAGAAATACAGTAGCATTGGGGGGTCGTCTTATACGCCCGGTCGCCGTATACACAGGAAAATACGGTATTTCTTTTAATCCCTGATTTTGTTTTTATACGTGCATGCAAATGATTGCTGTTCTATTAGCTTTCCATACATGGTCCAATTTGGTTGCATATTTATCTCTGGTAAAAGCAAGGATAACGCTGAGTGTTTACTGTTTGTTTTTTAGTTTACAGCGATTATTTGTCTCAGAATTCAGGAAAGTAAATGTGTAGGGATCTTCACAAAGTAATTTTACAAACTTAAAAAACAAACAGAATCTTGTGAGCTACCATGTGGAAATCCAAATGATAATTAGAGATGATTAAAGGACAGCTGCTAACATTGATGACGTCCAATATGCTTGTGCCAAAAAGTTTTGTACCAAAATAATGCTGCGCTATCCAAATGTAATTATACGGTAACTGTACTAAATTATAATATTACTGTCTGCAGTTAAATAGTGGTGGCGAGATATTCTATTCCTATATAAAAAATCTAGTGACTATAATAATGCAATCTTACGCGATTATAAGTTGCGATCATGAACAATAAAAATTGCAGTCTTATGCGATCCTCCCAATGACAACCTGTGTCGCATACACACGTCTATATACACATGTAGCATTCATATGCAATAGAGAAATTTGCAACCCTCTGCGATAATTGCAATACTGCGATAATAAAGTGCATCAATATACAATAATCAATACAGAAATAAAGTGAACCATGTGCTCTTGTGCCAAACTAATTCATGCATTAATCTGTGTCCATAAAGTCCATTTATAACTACTCCATTCTTCTGGTGCTCATTGCAGATGATAAAACAGATACTATAACAGTAAAGTGCTCATGTTACTGTTGTGCTCCCCTTTAGTATATGCGCTCACCTTAGAGAGTGTGACCTTGCACCTAAGCTCGGTCAAAACACGCTTTTAAACCACCTCTGGGTTTATGGCCAGCATTTAGATCCTTGGATGGTTGCTTGCAGCAATATTCATATGGAAAACAGAGGAAACTGGATAATGTATACCGCTTTAAAAGTTTTATTTTAAATGACAATATACCCTATATTAGGGTACTCACATTTAATAGGTGCTATGAGCGCACCACTCTGTATCAAGTCAAACAAATATAAAGGCGCTGTGCTGATGTGTCCTTTCCCGCTCTGTGATCACTCCACTGTCTCACAAACCGTCCTGTCCCCTCCCCAACATGTGTCGATACCGGGAAATGTTGTTTCTTCCTCAGGGGGAATTCCCCCTGAGGAAGATACAACATTTCCCATATAACATACTATGACACATGAACTTTGTATTTATTATGTGAGAAGTATACTGTACATATGCATGTGGAAAATACAAACATTTACAAATATATGTACTAATTGCAATGTATCTCCTATTACCAAAAGGATCTCCTGAGGAAGCTGTTGGCGAAACGCATAGTGATCTATTTGTGTTGGTACTTTAATTCCATCGGCTGGACAGGTTTCTCTGTCCAGCCATTGTTATACAAGGGAGAATATTTACAATTTATATCTACACATTGGTCTTCATGACATGTTCTTATGATGTTGTTTAAATACATTTTGATATTTTTATATATCCTTGAGTACCTTCTTCCCAATTTGGATTATAGTGGCAGCCGTTAATGTCCGCTCTTCATACTTTCCTCTTTCTAGATGCCCTTGGCCCCATCAACATCCCCTGGCAAGGTACTCTCCCAATGTGGAATGCATGTGGCCTGATATGGTTCAGGAGCTCTTACTGCCCCTCCCATTCCTAGCCAGCCAGGCTGCATGCCCAGGTAGGGGTCTAGCCTAGTCTTTGTGTTTTTGCATGGAGTCCCCCATAAAATTGTAGACTTTTTTTTGTTTAATATTGACACTAAATGATTAAATGAATAAATGAATGCAGCAGCGAACAGATTGAGTGCAGATTGAAATCATGTCTAACCTGAATCTTAAGCTCATCCATAATACTGACAGATGTTGATGGCCCAAATTAACTTGTAGGCTTGGTTTCATCAATGGGGACTGAGTGTGGAATGGGAGCCAGTGCCAGCTTATCACCAGAGCAACATAAGCAGTCAACAGGTTTTCTTTCTTTGGAGTCACTAACAGACAAAGATTGTGGCCCAAATGATTGGATAACTGTCCCTTCATGACTATGTGTACCCTTAGTATTTAATAAAAGTCAATGCATGCCCAAAGCTTCTAGGTTATATTAAAATAGTACTGTAATGCCCCGTACCCACGGTCGGACGTTGATCGGACATTCCGACAACAAAATCCTAGAATTTTTTCCGACGGATGTTGGCTCAAACTTGTCTTGCATACACACGGTCACACAAAGTTGTCGGAAACTCCGATCATTCTGAACGCGGTGACATAAAACACGTACGTCGGGACTATAAAGGGGGCAGTAGCCAATAGCTTTCATCTCTTTATTTATTCTGAGCATGCGTGGCACTTTGTGCATCGGATTTGTGTACACACGATCGGAAATTCCAAAAAACGGATTTTGTTGTCGGAAAATTTTATAGCCTGCTCTCAAACTTTGTGTGTCGGAAAATCCAATGGAAAATGTGTGATGGAGTCTACACACGGTCGGAATTTCCGACAACAAGCTCCTATCACACATTTTCCATCGGAAAATCCGACCGTGTGTACGGGGCACTAAACATGGTATATTCTTTTGAACAGGTAAAAATTAGGATTCTATCCACAGTGGTTCAGTACAAACGTGCTCTAAAGCACCTGCTCCCCAGATATAGGACGATCCCTGCTTCGATAATTGTCTCTATGTTTGTCATTATAGTGGAACAATAAAAAGTAAAGAAGCACCGAAAAAAGAAAACTGAAGATTAATAGAAGGTAGTTTAACATTTGGGATGAGCAATTCCAAGTCTGTTTTTTCAACATAGAAATCCTGCACAATTTAACTATTTTGATTTGTACTCGTCAATCATTTCATCCTAAACTAAAATAAAAGTGAGTATGCCCCCAAGATATATTGTGTATCAATGTGAATAATTACAAAAAAAAACTACTTCATGTATATCATAAAGTTAATATTTTTTATAATTCATATTTCACGTTGAAAAAAAACACCAACCTAAATTATATCAAACATAAATGAATGTAAAAAGTCCAAACAGGAAAGACAAAAAAATAGTCCAAATCCTCAAAAAATAATCCAGGTGCTCTATTAGTACATAGTGATGAACACAGACAAAATGGTGTTAAGGTGCTCAGGAGGTGATATCCCCATATATAATCACGCCTCTTAATAGATAGCATTGATCTCAAATTATAAAAATCTAACTCGCTCTTGTAAAGGGAGCCACTGCTCTCATCCACAGATTTTGTAAACAAGGTAAGATCCCATCAGTGAATCTCAGTGCTGATGTTGTCCCAAAGGATGCCTATTACAGGGAAACGCGTCAGATGGAGCCACATCTGTGACATCATCATGTGCGGATCTGCTGGCGGGGACCATGGCTGTGTTTGTGGAGTGCTTTAACTGCTTTTACATGGTTTTACAAATGTATGTGCATTATTTTTTTACAATAAGTCCTTTTCCAATACACTACACTATGAAGTCCCTTCTATTTCTGCTATGTGAGATTTGTATTGGGAACTATTATTCTGCTTGTGTTGATTGGTCCATTGGATATATCCTGTGGCAACACCAGTGCTGGAATTCACTGACGGGATCATACCTTGTTTGCAAAATTTGTGGCTAAGAGCAGTGGCTCCCTTTAAAAGAGCAAGTTAGATCTCTATAATTTGAGATCAATGCTTTCTGGTAATAGGCGTGTCAGGTCACCTAGGACCAGGTGACAGATGCACTCTGTAGGAGTCAGAAGTGCACCGCTAAGGTAGTGGACCCTAGGACTGACTGCTGCGGATTGAACCCTGGAAGGTTCAGGAAGCAGGTCTACAGGATAACTAACATGGATCCCAGTGGAAGCTAGAGCATAGATTCCCCAGGGCGCGGAGTCTAAGAGCAAGCGGGTGTTCACCAGAGCCTCTAGTGGTGAGGATGGACTGCGCTGCAGTCTGGCTCCAGGTTGCGGCCCCCAGAGTCTCACAGCTCACGCTCACCGTAGACTACAGGAGAAGAGGAAGGAGGCAGCAGGCTGGAATGACAAGAATGTAAGGGGTAAGCAAAAGGTCAGGGCGACTAGCAGACAAGGATAAACATAACACACCAAAGGTCAGGGTAACAAGCAGACAGGGAGAGTCGAGAACACCAAAGTCGGTAACAGGAATCAGAAGTAGGAAACACAGCAAGTACACACGGAGGCTAACACACAATGGTTGATCAGCACTGCTGGCTTGCAGTGCACAGGTTAATATAGGGTTCTCTGATAGGGCCTGGGGTGGGGCCATGCTTAGAGGAGAGGTTATAAAACCAGTCAGGTGAGAGACAGCTGGTCTTTAGAGATGAACACATGGAGACAGGTAAGCTGACAGAAAAAACTATTGCATAACCATGACAAGGCGTGATTATGTGTGGGGATAGCACCTACTGAGCACCCTAACACTGTTTTGTCTGTCTTCATCACTATGCACTAATAGAACACCTGGATTAATATTTGAGGATTTGGATTATTTTTTTGTCTTTCCTGTTTGGACTTTTTACACTCATATATGTTTGATATAAGTTACGTTGCTGTTTTTTTCAACATTGAAATATGATTTATTAAGAGTATTAACTTTATGATATACATTGGTTATTCCTTTTTTGTAAATATTAGCAGTGATACACTATTGATTCCATATTCTTAATGGTTCTTTTGTTCCTGGGTTGAAACATTAAGTTTAAATATCTAGGGGCATACGCACTTTTATGTTGGTTTCGTTTTTGTGGAAGTCTTGTGTGCAGGCTTTTTAAAGGTGCAGCAACCCTCTTCCATTGCCAGATAATCAAGTGTGGGGTTTTACTTGGTATATACAGTATCTCACAAAAGTGGGTACACCCCTCACATTTTTGTAAATATTTTATTATATCTTTTCATGTAACAACACTGAAGAAATGACACTTCACTACAATGTAAATCAGTGAGTGTACGCACTGGGCGCAATTAGCCATTTTCCCTCCCTGGTGTCATGTGACTCATTAGTGTTACAAGGTCTGAGGTGTGAATGGGGAGCAGGTGTGTTACATTTGGTATTATCACTCTCACTCTCTCATACTGGTCGCTGGATGTTCAAAATGGCAGCTCATGGCAAAGAACTCTGAAAAAAAGAATTGTTGCTCTACATAAAGGTGGCCTAGGCTATAAGAAGATTGCTAAGACCCTGAAACTGAGCTGCTGTATGGTGGCCAAGACCATACAGCGGTTAAACAGGACGGGGTGCACTCAGAACAGGCCTCGCCATGGTCGACCAAAGAATTTGAGTGCACGTGCTCAGCGTAATATCCAGAGGTTGTTTTTGGGAAATAGATGTATGAGTGCTGCCAGCATTGCTGCAGAGGTTGAAGGGGTGGGGGGTCAGCCTGTCGGTGCTCAGACCATACGCCGCACACTGGATCAAATTGGTCTGCATTGCTGTTGTCCCAGAAGGAAGCCTCTTCTAAAGCTGATGCATAAGAAAGCCTGCAAACAATTTGCTGAAGACAAGCAGACTAAGAACATGAATTACTGGAACTATGTCCTGTGCTCCAATAAGACCAAGATAAACGTATTTGTTTCAGATGGTGTCAAGTGTGTGTGGTGGAAATTAGGTGAGGAGTATAAAGACAAGTGTGTCTTGCCTACAGTCAAGCATTGTGGTGGGAGTGTCATGGTCTGGGGCTGAATGAGCACTGCCGACACTGGGGAGCTACAGTTCATTGAGAGAACCATGAATGCCAACATGTACTGTGACATACTGAAGCAGAGCTTGGGCCCCTCCCTTCGGAGACTGGGCAGCAGGGCAGTATTCCAACATGATAACGACCCCAGACACACCTCCAAGACGACCACTGCCTTGCTAAAGAAGCTAAGGGTAAAGGTGATGGACTGGCCAAGCATGTCTCCACACCTAAACCCTATTGAGCATCTGTGGGGCATCCTAAAACGCAAGGTGGAGGAGCGCAAGGTCTCTAAGATCCACCAGCTCTGTGATGTCGTCATGGAGGAGTGGAAGAGGACTCCAGTGGCATCCTGTGACGCTCTGGTGAACTCCATGCCCAAGAGGATTAAGGTAGTGTTGGAAAATAATGGTGGCCACACAAAATATTGACACTTTGGGCCCAATTTGGACATTTTCACTTAGGGGTGTACTCACTTTTGTTGCCAGCGGTTTAGACATTAATGGCTGTGTGTTGAGTTATTTTGAGGGGACAGCAAATTTACACTGTTATACAAGCTGTACACTCACTAATTTACATTGTAGCAAAGTGTCATTTCTTCAGTGTTGTCACATGAAAATACATAATAAAATATTTGCAAAAATTTGAGGGGTGTACTCACTTTTGTGAGATATTGTAAATCATTACATCCTGCTATAACCTATTAGTAGAAATATGTTCATTTAAAAAAAAAAAACTAACCCACCTTCAATCCTGAAATTTAGAATGGCATGAATCATGGCGAATACCGATCTGTGTGTTGTAGTTTGGTCAAATTTTAATAGTGATAAATACAGTGATTATTTTACCATGTACAGTAATACAGCACCAAGTTGCTCTTTCCTGAGTGTATGCTTTTCTTTTCAATGACAAATATGATATTGTGAAAAAGTTTAAGGAAAACATACAGTGATTTTTTTTTTCACAGCCTTGGGAAAGCATAACGTGGCAAGGTAGACTTTGAATTAAAGAATAAAAATTGGTATTTGGCTCCTTTACAATGTGATAAATTTTAATCTTCAAGAAAGCAGCAAGGACCTAGGATACTTTAATGAGATTCTTCAATTCTATTTCAGAGGACCAACACATTCAGTTTGCCAACCCTCTGTTTAAGTTTTCTGCTGGGGGGAGGGCAGTATCTAGCTTTTGAAGCTAAGAAGTGCACCGATAATGAAAAAAAAATGTGAGCTGCTTAATATTTTGATCATAGATTTCTCAGGTATCAGAAAACAAAGCGGAACAGCAAAACCTCTCTCTACATTGAAATACTGATTTTGAATTCAAAATGAAATGTTAACGTCTTTTCTAATGTTCATTTGACACTGCCATGGTCAATATTCTCTCAATTATATTTAATAAGTTCACTTCCTTTCTTTAATTAAATCTCAGCAGAAATACTTTGTGTGATTTCATGCCAAAGGATTTTTTTATATAATCCTCTTGCCTAATGATTTCCTATTCAGGAATGGCATAAAGGTGATTTGATGTACCCTTGTGAAGGAGACCCTTTATCTATCTCTTGTAAGCATGATGGATGAGACAGGTTCTGTATACAATGGAGATGCATCTTTTCAAAAATTACTTGAATAATAAAACTCAGCCAGGCAAAAGGTTGATGCAAATGATAGGCACATATAAAATAGCCATTGGTTGTAAATCACTTGAAATAAATCCTTCAGTGAGCTTGAAAGTGCTTGTTGTATCTGACACAACATCCAGTGATTGTTAATAGGACACGTTTTACAGGAGTACAACATATGAGGTTACTCTAAAGGATACATTCAATGGTATGTTGAAAAAGTCAATGGCATAAACCTCATAGGATAACTATGAGACAATATATTATCTGATAATTATTGAAATCAAGCAACGATCAGATGTAATTTATCCACTGGGAAATTTGAATAGATTCATCTGTCCTTCCTTACTTATACTTTTACTTTATAAAAAAAAACAAAAAGACAACGATTTCAACCCTCTATGCTCAACCTCAGTGTCCTCAATGGTGGGGATTTAAGGAGATACCATTCTGGGCTGATTTATGTAGCCTTCATGTCAGGATTGTAGAGATGTTGATTAAATAAATTTAACATATTTTATATTGTGCAGGCGAACCAAAAAATGTTTACATATGATTGGTAGGCTTGGTGGATGAGAATGGGGTTTGCAGCTACTTGCGGCCCCAGAAAAATGTTTTTAACCCCTAGAGATCCATTCTACAGCTGAATGATGACTACAGCATGGATCTACTTTGCTGGGAGGCCATCAATAGACGTCCTCTCCTTTGCACGCTCCTGCAGAGCGTGCACGGCACACGCTGTGATCAATGAGTCAATGATCACAGATCAGTGATCAATGAGACTCGGATGATCGATCCCGCCCCCTTACCACGTGATCAGCTGTCAGCTGATCACGTGATGTAAACAGAAGATCGGTAATCTTTTTTTTTCTCCTTGCGAGAAAAAAAAGCCGATCACGGCTTCTGTGCAAGGGACATCGGTCCCGAAGAGGAAGAGGCAAAGCCGCCTCATCAGTGCCCACCAGTACCACCTGCCAGTGCCACCTGCCAGTGCCCACAGTGCCCCAAATCAGTGCCCACCAGTGCATATGTGCCAGCAATCAGTGCCACATATCAATGCCCATGATTGTCACCTATCAATGCCCACCAGTGGTGCCAATCAGGGCCTCATCAGTGCCACCTAGCAGTGCTTCCTATTAGTGTCACTTGCCAGTGCTGATCAGTGACCATCACTGCCACCCATCAGTGCCCGTCACTGCCACCTATCAGTGCCCATCAGTGCCAGCTATCAGTGCCACCTATCACCTATTAGTGCCCTTCAGTACTACCTATCAATGCCCATCAGTGCCACCCATCAGTGCCACCCATCAGTGCCACCTCTCACTGCCCACCAATGCCAACTATTAGTGCCCACCAGCGACACCTCATCAGTGCCCACCAGTGCCGCCTATTAGTGCCCATCAGTGCCGCCTTATCAGTGCCCATCAATGCAGCCTATCACTGCCCATCAGTGTAGCCTCATCAGCATACATCAATGAAGGAGAAAAATTATCTGTTAGCAAAATTTATTAACAAAATATAAAACAGTTTTGTATTTTTTTTTTAAATCTCTGTCTTTTTAAATTTTTTAACAAAAAATAAAAAACCCAGAAATACCACCAAAAGAAAGCTCTATTTGTGGGGGAAAAAAAAATTCATTTGGGTACAGTGACCACGCAATTGTCGTTCAAAGAGTAACAGCGGTAAAACCTGAAAATTGGTCTGGGCAGGAGGGGGGTTTAGGTGCCCAGTAAGCAAGTGGTTAAAACAATAATGCTTTAGATGACCTTTGAACTATAGTCAGCAGCCTTAGAAGGGCCAATAATGTTCTTTTGGATAAGCCCCTCATTATAAATGGTGGGGGGCACAAACTGCAAAACTACAAACTGCATAGGGAGAGTAGGAAACACTTTAATTTTGATTGCTAGCTGGCTGTTTGTGCAAATGATCCATTTGCTACTTTTTTGTTCCTATTATCTGGGGTTTTTTGTCTGTTATTTATTTTTGTGATTGTTTTGAGGTCAGCATCGATTTTTTAGCTACTGTTTGGTCCACAGAAAACATTTTTCTTTTTTCTTTTGCAAGGCTACTCTTTCTTTGAAAAATTGGCTTTTGTTTCAGGCCGGGGGTTTTTTTTTTCAGTAGTCATTTTTATTGGGAGTATATTGTTATTTTAGTTTATGTTGGTAATGCCTCTATTTTAGGTTAAACTGGTTTTATTGGCTGCAAGTTCACACAAAAAAGTAGGCTTTTGTTTCAGCTTTGGGATTTTAAGGTTTTGGGGTTTTCATTTATTTTATATTTTTTTTGTATTCCTATTTTATGTTGATAGGGCCTTTTTTTAAAGTTTGGGGTGCTTAAAGTAGATCATTCACTTAATAATGACCATCTGTTCTTTAACCCATCTTTTGTTCTCTAAACATCGCGGCTCCATTTGAAAGGATAAAAAACATTGTGAACCTAAATCACCTCACGTTAAGTAACTCACATTCACTGCACCCCCAGTATATACCAGTTAGGCCGGTTATCCCTGTTTGAAACCATACTGCTGCTGGACAATTTTACACTGCTGTATGCTCTGCAATTTCTTAATTCTTGTAGTAAAGTCTCAGCTTGTGGTCTTTGTCTTTAGTAAACTAGCTGTGATATTTAACATTGTCCTACTACTGGCCAATTTTACACTGCAGTATCATCTACAGCAGTGGTTCTCAACTCCAGTCCTCAGGACCCACCAACAGGCCAGGTTTGCAAGATAGCTGAAATACATCACAGGTGATATCACTTGCTGCTCAGTGATTGCAGTATTCTAGTCTGCAACTCCCCAAGGTAATACTTAAAATCTGGCCTGTTGGTGGGTCCCGAGGCCTGGAGTTGAGAACCACTGATCTACAGGCTCTTGATTCTGGTGATAAAATATCTACCCATGCTCTTTTTCTCCAGCTCATTTCAGCCATATCCCCTAATAAAAAATGCATTGCTGGCTGCAAATTTTACATTGCAATCCTCTAATTCCTAATACAGATGACAGATATTGGCCAGCAGCAGGACATTTTGACATCAACAACAATAAAGACACAGCTAACTACTATATGTATTGGTGAGAACACTGGAGTGAGAGCAATAATTTTAGGGTCATCATTCATGGTTAACTCTAAATTTATGATCCGTAAAAGCTTTTAAAACATTGGTTATGGACAATTTAGGCTACCGTAATTTTCACGGCCACTTCCAATTTTAAGGCCTGGCATGTTTGGTATTAATTTTACTCATCTTTTATATTTTATCAAAAAATTGGATGTTATTTTGCGTTTGTATGCCCTATAATTTAATTTAACCACTTACATGCCAATATACATCCTTACTTTGAAGAGGAATATCGTTGTTATGGCAGCAGCTAGCTGCCATACCCCAGTATCATCTTGTTCGGCCGGCGGTCTGCTTTCCGATAAGAGTGGTCTCTGTGGCGGATTCACTGCGAGATCACTTTTATCGGCGGCGGGAGAGGGGCCCCCCTCCCACCGCGCTCCGGTGCCCTCCACCGCTTACTAGAGCCATCAGCAAGGGCGGAGGTGATCAGATGTTTTCCCTTGCTGGGTAAGGAGATGAGTGAGGGGAATATGGCCCCCACCCGTTTCCATACCATTGCAGGGCGGAAGCGACATCAAAACATCACTTCCGCCCATAGCTCTTAAAGGGACTTTATGACAATTTTTTTTATTGCATTTTAGTGTAAATATAAGATCTGAGGTCTTTTTGACCCAAGATCTCATATTTAAGAGGTCCGGTCATGCTTTTTTTCTATTACAAGGGATGTTTACATTCCTTGTAATAGGAATAAAAGTGACACTTTTTTGAAAAAAGAACAGTGTAAAAATAAAAAATAAAAGGTAAAATAAATAAGAAAAAAAAAATTTAAATGGGCCCCACCCCGCTGAGCTTGTATGCAGAAGCGAACGCATACGTGAGTAGCCCCTGCATATGAAAATGGTGTTCAAACCACACATGTGAGGTATCACCGCGATTGGTAGAGTAAGAGCAATAATTCTAGCCCTAGACCTCCTCTGTAACTCAAAACATGCAACCTGTAGAGTTTTTTAAGTGGAGATTTTTAAGGGTAAAAGTTTGTTGCCATTCCATGAGCGGGTGCAATTTTGAAGCGTGACATGTTGAGTATCAATTTACTTGGCGTAACATTATCTTTTACAATATAAAAAAAAATTGGGCTAACTTTACTGTTGTGTTATTTTTTAATTAAAAAAAGTGTATTTTTTCCAAAAGAAGTGCGCTTGTAAGACCGCTGCGCAAATATGGTGTTACAGAAAGTATTGCAACAACCGCCATTTTATTCTCTAGGGTGTTAGAAAAAAATGTATAATGTTTGGGGGTTCTAAGTCATTTTCTAGCAAAAAAAACGTTTTTTAACTTGTAAACAACAAATCTCAAAAAGAGGCTCGGTCCTTAAGTGCTTAATGTATTTGTCACAGAAAAGATGTATTTAATAAAACAGTTTTGCTAATAATTTGTGACATAAAAAATTGCAACCACATGTTATTCTCCAGGTTCTATGCTTATAAAAAATGTATAAAGTGTTGGGCATTTTAAGTAATTCTAAGGCATAACATTTACATTTTAAAGTGTGCAAAAAATGGATCTGGCCACAAAATGGGAAGGCATCCCTCCCTGTTATTTAAAGAATTTGTGTATTTTTAAGTTTGCTCCTAAAAGACCTTTGCTATAAGGTATTTAATTGTTTTTTTTGTTTGTTTTGCATCAGTGCATATCAGTGCATATAAGATTAACAAAAATAGAAATAATAGTGAAAAAAATGCTTTATTTAAAAAGAGGACAAGTGGTTATGTTAATGTATGCTTTTTAAGCTAAAATATCATATAGGGCTTATTGCCTTTATTGATGACTTTTTGCAGCAGACATATGAGAGTATGTGCTGATAGGTTCCCACTTGCTATCTCGCCAGTAAGTCTGTCCCCAGAACAGGTGTCCCCTTTAAGAGATTTTCCTTCACCGCTTATTCTGGGAACAACTCTAAAACTTTGAATTACCTCTTGCTTTCTTTTTCGGTGACAATGGTCACCAGTTCAAACTGAGTAGTGAACCTTACCAATGGGACCACAGACAGCAAAACAAACGTGACAGACGGCCTAACTCTTCCCCCACTCTATCCACAGCTTAAAAGATTTTTACCTAGAAATACACTTTATATTTTGCAGACTTATTTGCTTATGGTTGCCTAAAAAATAGCATATATTATTTCAGTGTTATAGACAATGGAAATAAATTTGTGGTTGGGTTTTAGGGTTTGTGTAATATGGCCAACACATATGCCCAACACAGTCTACAGGCTTATGACCAAATGACACATTTGATATCAGGGGGCATATTAATAAAGAAGTGAATGTGACATTCACCGAATATTCACTACAGGTGAAATAATCATTGTGCTTTAAAGCACATGCACCAGGAAGATACACCTACTGAATGTTTAGTGAATGTCACATTCACTGCTTTATAAATATACCCCTAGGTCTTACATATAAACTTTAAGCTGTACATTGTCATCTTCTAGTTGATAGATAGATAACAAAAACATTATAGGTAAAATTCTATGTGGAATTGACGCAAATAGCAAAATAAGATAGATCCCTCTGGAAATGAGACTTTCTTATATTAGTTTATATTCATGAGTAATAAATGCTATAAATAATAAACATTACCAGAGGTGTCAGAGCTCCATAACGAAATCATTTTATTGCCCCCTGGCTTTCTACTCTCCATCTTAAAGCAATCTCATTACTGAGGCATGTCATTCTAACACAAATAACTAGCAATGCAACATGGTGAATACTTTAGTTGCAAACTAACAGAGATTCTTAAAATACAGTTAAGAGAAAAAACGTCACTTTGTGAAACCTTAATTTCCTGGTTTACTGTAAATAGTAACAACAATAAAAATAATACTAATAACTGTCTTATTAACAATATATACATCCTCCCTGATCCAAAGGTGCCAGACTTTTTGTTCTAAGTTGTTTTCTAACCTATAACGGTCAATGTCAACTGTTATACACATAAATGCCTGTAATGCCGCGTACACACGATCAGAAATTCGGCCAGCAAAAGACCGATAAGAGCTTTTGGTCGGAAAATGCGACCGTGCGTATGCTCCATCGGACTTTTGACAGATGGCTACTTTTGCAGCAGAAAGTCTAAACCGCTTGGTTCCAAAAAGAGTACAAAGTTTATTAATAATACTAATATCGATACAATTCATTACATGATATTGATAGTAAAAGTGCAAGACAACTCCATATATTATACTCCCCGGGTCCCATCCATAGGAGGGATGACCCGGGAAGAGCTAAGTGTATACAGACACAGAAAAACAAAAAACAACACGTACACAGCACTAAAAAGACACGCATAGCGTGCTTCAAGGAAACGAGCGGTTGCGGCGAACAGGTCCTGGAAAACAAAAGCCACTTTAAAAGACTGAGATCATTGAGCTATCTAATGGGACACTAAGTCGGGAAGAGGGCCAAACACCCAAGACAATCAACAGAGCGGTAAGGTGTCTACACATCACATTGTACGTTTGCTCCCCCACTGAGTTAGGAAATGACTTTCTAAGTGATGAAACAATTGCCTGGTGTGATTACACATTAGCAAGACCACTAATATCGTCTCTGTGTGGGAGCTGCAAATGAATACCTTGAAGCCATCAAACTTTACTGTTTTTGTCTGTAGGCTCATAAGCCATCTATGGGATGAATTCCTAAATACGGGACCTTGCTGTATTCCCTTTCACTGACCTGACTCTGAATTTTTTATATCAATGGCCAATTAGATTCCGGGTGCCTTCCCCTCGAGGGGATGCATGAAGTCCCCTCTTGTTTACTCTGAGGGGAAGACATCCAATTGTTTAACCGGATGACCCGTTGTCGGTCAATTCCAGGACTGTTCTCTGCGCATAGGGAATCTACATGTGGCCCTGAAGTATTCAGAATCACTCAGTCTGTGGCCCTATCCTATTTACCCACAGGAAATTTTTCATTTAGGTGGAACCTTTACACACCTGTATACACCAATTAACTTTATACAGCCCCCGGGGGCTATTCACAGGAAACCTGTACAGCTTGGTGAACTTATATGGCCAGGCCATAATATCAACCCTATTTTTATGCGATATAGCTGGCATTTTTCCTGTGAATAAAGGCTTTAGGCTGACATCCGGACTGTCTGTGTGTGTGTGTGTGGGAGGGGGATTTCTGTCCAATTGTCTTTTTAGTGCTGTGTACGTGTTGTTTTTTGTTTTTCTGTGTCTGTATACACTTAGCTCTTCCCGGGTCATCCCTCCTATGGATGGGACCCGGGGAGTATAATATATGGAGTTGTCTTGCACTTTTACTATCAATATTATGTAACAAATTGTATCCATATTAGTATTATTAATAAACTTTGTACTTTTTTTGGAACCAAGCGGTTTAGACTTTCTGCTGCAAAAATAGCCATCTGTCAGAATCCTGGCAGCAATACTGGGTTCTTTTTATATGCTAGCCTAGTTTCTTAAGCTACAGCAGCAGCACCTGAGCAGGTGTTAATTACCGAGGATTTCTTGAGATAACCATAATTGGTGTTTGGTTCTGCAGGAAAGGCTTTTACTTTTTCTCTTATTTTTTGGTTTCCATCAGACTTTTGCCGGCCGAATTCCAGCCAGCAATAGATTGAGAGCATGTTCTCAATTTTTCGGTCGGAAAAAGTTTCTATCCGAAAATGCGATCGTCTGTAGCAATTCCGACGTGCAAAATTCCTACGCATGCTTGGAAACAATTCGACGCATGCTCGGAAATATTGAACTTCATTTTCTCGGTTTGTCGTAGTGTTGTACGTCACCGCGTTCTTGACGGTCGAAAGTTCAGCGAACTTTTGTGTGACTGTGTGTATGCAAGGCAAGCTTGAGCGGAATCCCGTCGGAAAAAGATATGAAGTCCGATCGTGTCTACGCGGCATAACTGTTACTTTCTAAGATCGTAGGCCATGTGGGCCAATGAAACGACTGCCTACATATGCTAATAAATGAATATGACCTGTCTCAACCTTTAATCAAGCATCCACATGCCTCCATCCCTGCATATACATGTAAAAAGGGGGAAAGGGGTAGATTGGGACTTTAATTGAGGCATGTGGATTTGTTTAATAATTCATAAAGAATGTAAATAAACTGAGTGTCACAATCCCAGGGGGAATTCATGATAGTGATATTAGTAAACATGATTCAATAGTATAATAAAGCATTTATGATGTAGAAATACAATCATAAAAAGGGTTCAACATAAGTTGATATAATAATAATAATAATTCATTTATTGATACAAGGTTATTCACTAAACATGGTTTGTGACACACATATTATATATTAGAAAATATATAATATATACATAATTCACATAGTAAGTACAAATACAAAACCTGATTGGTTAGAATTATTGGAGCAAGTGTGGCTTAGCACCCCTGGATGAACACTCTATGCGTTTCATGGCCTTGTGCCAATCATCAGGAGTTGGATGCAGGTATTAAACTATAAAGTAAGGGAATAATTGATGGATTTAATAGCTAGCTATGCAATTTATCCTAAAGGTGAAAAAAAAAGAGGGTAGTCCCTTTACTATTTACAAAGTAGCCCAGGAATGGGGTTCAGCTCCAAGAGTGGGGTTGAAAGGTGGTTCGGTGTGAATAGCCTCACCCGGGACTGAAGCGGGGAGTAGCCATACAGAAACCAAGTTAGGAAAACAGACCCCGAGACCAGGTCGACAATCACTGTATGAGAGTATATGATACAGATGGTGCGTGTATCAAGCGCCTGACATATAATCAAATACATAGGTTGGACTTGATGGACTTATGTCTTTTTTCAACCTTTCCTATGTATAGTAACATAGTTACTATGTAACTATGTATTATTATCTAAGTTTTATCAGAATACTAATATATTAATATATTATATATATACATATATATATATATATATATATATATATATATATATATATATATATATATGTATATATATATATATATGTATATATATATATATATATATATGTATATATATATATATATATATATATATATATATATATATATATATATACAGTTTATATAAGCTAAAATTGAATCAGCTGATTCACCTAATTATTCACCAATTATCCAAAACACAAGTATAAATAAAGAAAACTGGTTTAAACAGAACAAATGCCACATTTTAGAATGACCAAGCTAGAGTTCTGACATCAGTCCTATCAAAATGTTGTGACTCAAAACAAGCAATTCAAACAAAATACTGCACAATGATGTCAACTAAAGCAATTTTATATTTTAGGACATGAAAAAAATACCTCCTCCCCATGACATAGGTCTGAACAAAATTGTTTGGTTGAGGTTGTACCAACCAAGAATGTTCCAACTAGTAACTAAGTAAAAGACTAAAAGTTTTTGTGGCCAGTTCACAAACACCCAGATTCACTGCCTTATTCTCACACCTATAAAATTATTCACATGATCCATGTATGCCAAATGCCAAGTCAGCCTAGTCAACTAGGACACCAAAAAAAATAACATGAACTGACATAACTATTTCCTTCGTAGTTACTGCTTTCATTCTTACTTAAAATGCAATCTACTAGTTTGACAGTCTTTATTTCAATTGTTTTCTACCAATACTTTATCAGTGGAACCAGATTTTTTTTTCCATTCCTATGTATTTATCAGAGCCGTGACAATATTTTCCACATTTATGTTGCTGCATTGCGAAGAAAAATCTTTATTGAGTTTCTTTTGTTATAAATTCTAAATTAGATACACATGATGAGCTTGTATGAGACTAGACAAGATTTGCTGCATAGCTCCGGGCAACAGGTAAGCTTAAGCAGGATGGCATTAAGAGAATACTATGAACTATTTTAAAGATGTATTTACTGACTGATTTGCACAATAATGATAAGGTAGTTTATTCAAGCAAGAAAAAACAAAACAAAAAACAAGACCTTACAGTTAGAAAGGTTGATGCTTAATTAAAATTATACTTGCTATGCTTGACTTATATGTGCATACAGATTTTTTGCCTATTTTTGACATGTAGTTAGCATAGTTTATAAAAAAAGAATAAGAAGAGACTGTAAGAAGAGACTATGTAAACTTGCTAAAATTATCTATCTATCTATCTATCTATCTATCTATCTATCTATCTATCTATCTATCTATCTATCTATCTATCTATCTATCTATCTATCTATCTATCTATCTATCTATCTATCTAATTTTATAACAATTGAATAGTGCAATTTCCACATTCTGTAGAATACAGCTTAGGGCCCTGTGCATAGGGGATCTTTTCTCATTACTTTGACTGAATTCACACATAGATGTTCAGCAGCAGCTTGGTTTTCTTCAGATAAACACATGTAAACAAGTGTAAATGCAAGTACATCTAGACTCAGAAGAAATAAATGTGGGTAGTATAACGTTTGTTTATACTGCCCAGATCAATTTATCCTGCTAAATACAGGTGGCTGTGTGCCTCCCAATGCTATAATGTGATATTATATTATTATCGTTCAATACATTTGCTACACTATTGTTAGTATTCCTTTTGTCTTACCTGTTATTTGGGAGATGTACGGTATTTCAATATACAGGGAGAACATTTGAAGACCAAATGAAAATTTCTTCCATAGTGTGGTATCACTGTAGTCTTATATTTGTTGTGCATTTAGACTCCTTTCACACTGGGGTGGTTTTCAGGCACTTTAGCGCTGGAAATAGCCTCTGCTAAGCGCCTGAAAACCGCCTCCCATTTATTCCAGTGTGACTTTTCACACTGGGCGGTGCGCTTGCGGGACGTTCCGAAAAGTCCTGCAAGCAGCATCTTTGGGGCAGGTTGGGAGAGCTGTGTTTAGTGCTCCCAACCTGTCCCTGCCCATTGGAATGAATGAGCAGCACCTTGAAAGCACTGCAAAACGGGAGTTTCTAACCCATTTTTTGAAGTTAAAAGCACCCTGCTAGTGGCAGAAAAGCAGCGTTTTAGAGCTAATGGCCGGTGCTTTCAGTGTGAAAGGGGTCTTAATAAAGGCCAGCTCATTTAATTTAGGGGGTGAGTAATACGTCAAAATACCTCATACCTGACTACAGCCAATTTCTTTCCTGCTATACCACTGATCACACAAAGCCATTCCTCTTCTTTGGGCGTGCATTTCTGGCCTTTCCAGCATCATCATGTACAACGAATTTGCAATTATATCTGAGGATTTTATAGGTCCCTCCACATACTGGGAATGGAGGAGAGTGCCAGTTGCTGGAGGAGCGGGGAAGAAGGTAAGTATTCCTCTGCTTTAAACCTCCTCTAGATGTCAAACCCTTGAAATCTATGTGGGGGGAACATACTGATTTTTTATGGTTGACTGGAGTTCAGCTTTAATCTATTACTGTTTAAACTGTGCGCTAGGGCAGTAACTTTTGATAATGATCACTTATCATTGCTGCTCTCTTTCTAGAGCAGGTTGACCGGTCTTGTTACTAACCGCTTGCAGTGTCAACTTGATAAAGGAGCGCGCATGTGCCGTACGGACCCTGCGCATGCTCAGAAATGCATTGTGTTTTTTCTCCTCATTGACAACATTGCCAGCGGCTTCCTGGGCTGCCGCTCCGTCCTCCCGCAGAGACAGGCTGTGTACCGTCCTGGCCTCCCCGCCAGACTGCGTCGTGTTTGGAGGCATCCCCGGGGAATCACTGACTGTTCCCTTCCCCCTCTTCTATCAGGAATCACATCTGTCTGTTCTATACACCGCTCCTAAATGTAAGTTGATACTTTGTTTTTATATTGGTGAATAAATGATTTTACTTAGTGGTGCTCCTCTCTCTCTTTTTTAATTGTACATGGGGAAGACAAAGATTTGGGGGGAAAAAAAGGTACATCCTGGAGTTTAGTTTCACATTTTTGTTTAATAAAGTGAAACTTTACTCTCTCAATCAACATTGATTATTTGTAATCCTCATGCTGCTAGCATTAGTAAATAGATAGGAAGGTATATCATATTTAAATTTTCAACTTTTTTTTTTTTACATTTCTTCAGTTACTTTCTGGTTTCTTGCCTAGGCAAATGATGTCATACATCCCAGGGGTCTTCAGGAGGGGAGGAGAGGAGGAGAAGTTTTCTCAGCTAGGCACACTCTCCTGCATGCATGCCTGAGCTAAGAACAGTTGGATTCTAGGGCGTAAATGCTACATGAATCATCTGCCCTTATGCAAGATGGCATGGCCAGAAATGCTAGGAGGTTGTTTTTCAAAGTGATTACTCAACAAAATAAAGCATAGAGACATGGATGAATGGGGCCATTTGCTTTGAATATCAAAGATGAATTAAATAGCGTTTTTGGTTTGTGGTGCTCAGATGCCGTAAACATCCACTTCAAATGAGTCATAAAACTCTAGACAAGCAACTGAAAGCACAGTTAGAATCTATACAGTATATGCTACCTGTTTTAATTACTAGATGATTTGTAATTCTAGTCAGCAAGCCTTGTCATTTATGCATCTCTGACACTTATTTCCCAGTTCATAAATGCAGTTCCCTGGTTCAGCACCACATATTTCTTTGCCACCTTTCCGATTTCATCATTTTGTACACTGAATAAAGAATTAATCTCATCACCTCTGTTCAGTCCAGCAGGATGCTGGCCTAAGTAGTAGTAATTCTAAATCAGTGTCTAATGCTCAGATTTTTCTTCTAACTGGCAGATGTGTAAAACACAATAGTCGCTGGCCAAATTGACAAATCCTTTTGTCTATTTATTTAAAAAAAATGTAATTAGCTGTTTGCCTGGACTTCCCAGCTGTCCAAACATTATTTTGGAGCATCATTGCCTAATACATATACAGTATATCATTCTGTATGATGGACACTGGTTTTGGATTATTTATATCCTTTAATTTATATGTATAATATGTTTTGTTACATTTTATTGTAGCATGATATGTAGCCATTTTTGGCGGCTGTTTTAAGAGCCACACAGTCTGGCTATTCCCACCACTGTAGCCTGCACCTCCTTTCCAACACTAATAGGACAAGGCACCAATAGAAGTAAAAGAGCAAGAGGAAACGAGGATCCTGATTTACCTCACCACAGGAGGAAGTTATAGAGCCAGGGAAAGCCAAGAAAAGAGGGAG
Organism: Lithobates clamitans; assembly: GCA_037952925.1. NCBI lineage: Eukaryota > Metazoa > Chordata > Amphibia > Anura > Ranidae > Lithobates > Lithobates clamitans. The sequence continues at coordinate 1,495,580 of JBBGZY010000654.1, read as the reverse complement.
CGTGGGGTTTGCGGAGAACCACAGGAGAGGAACCAGGAGTCGGGGACAGTTAGGCAGGCCCATGGCATTGAAGCTTAAACCCCACCCAAGAGATGTGCCAACAGTGCAGAAACCAGCCAGGTTATCTGCATTTGAGGTAAATTTAGCTTTTGTACAGTATTCAAGAGGAAAAATGGAGGTATGGTTTTATTATTCCATTTCCATTTTAATAGTTTCTGTATAAAAACTATTACACCCTTAGCAGTGCTTCTCTTATATCTCTTATATCATTAACCAGATGCCTACTGGGCACTTTTCCCTCCCCCTTCCTGCCCAGGCCAGTTTTCAGCTTTCAGCACTGGTACACATTGAATGACAATTGCGCGATCATGTAACACTACACTCAAACAACATTTCTATAATTTTTTGAGACAGATGTTGGTATAGAAATTGATATTTAATTGCCACAGGATTTATTTATTTTTTGCTAAACAAATGAAAAAAGACCAAAAATTTGTAAAAAATAAAAAGATTTTCTTAGTTTCTGTTATAAAACTTTGTAAAAAAAAAAAGCAATCTTTCTCCTTCACTGATGTGCGCTGATGAGGCTGCACTGATGGGCACTGATAGGTGGCATTGATGGCACTGATAGGCATTACTGATAGGCACTGCCAGGCATTACTGATGGGCACTCTCAGGCAGCACTGGTGGGCACTGATTGGCAGCACTGGTGGGCATTGTTGGGGCTACACTGATAATCAGGACACTGTTGATCAGGGCCCTGATCATCAGTGTAGATGTCCCCTGTGTGGATTTGCCGGTTATCAGGTCTCCTCTCCTCAAGCGCTGTCAGCATGAGGAGAGGATTGCCGATAACTGGCAAATGCTGTTTACATTGTGATCAACTGTGATTGGTCACAGCTGGTCACATGATAAAGAGCAGCTGTGATTGGCTCTTTACCCCGATCTGTCATCAGATGTGTTCGAAGGAGATGTTCGCAGGGGGTGCATGGGAAGCGCAGGCATGGGAGGATGTCAGTCATGAAGAGGTTAAGTAGAACTGTGTTCAGGCTATAGACATTCAAATATTTACATTTTCTTAAAGCGGAACGCCAAGCTTCAAGCCCCTTTCCACTCCTAATGTGAGACAATTGTTTAAAATGAAGAATTAGCCTGGAGTTGGGCTTTAATCAGCAGTAAGTAGGCTTTAAAACAAGCCCCCATCAACATTTGCAGCTGCATGCACTATAGAGGAATCTTTAATCTTTAAGGTTTACCAGAAAAAATATTTTAATTTTCTTTCAGTAGTTATTTTTGCTCCCTCTTGCTACGGTGAATTGGCAGTCTACTGGCCTTCTGATCTCTAATGTAAATGCAGAGCATGTGCACAGGAACAGGAAAATAAGCAGAATACAGAGGCTCAACTTGAAAGTCTTCATGAATTACTTGTGTACAGAGGTCAGTAAAGTCTGGTTTAACTAATGTTTGTTAAGAATGTGTAAATGTTTGAATGTCCATAGCCTACTTACAATTCTACTTTAAAAATACATACCCTTGCCTAGAACTTTATAATGAACATTTCCGTTACAGTAAGTGTGCATGTTATAGGTCAAGGGCATTCATATTTCCATAGTAGATCATGCGAGTACACATTCATTTTAAATGCTGCTCTTAGTGCTGGCTAATTCAAATTTTCAGCCAATCTTAAAAAAATGGTAGCAGCACCAGTTATATTCCATGAAACAGGTTGAAGCTTATAGTATGCTTAACTTAGCAGGTAAAATGTATATTAGCTTTATCGTCCCTGATTGCCTTCAAATTGTTTGTTTCCTGCAGCTGACATTCACGTAAGGTCATAATTTACTGACTCGGCGACGTTCCAATAAATTAAGAGGTATTCAAAGTGTTGTTTATTTTTAATTTGTGGAAAGTAGGCACTACTCTGCTGCAAATTAGTTTCTCATTTATCAGTGTTGTGCATAGCAAAAGATGCGGTTTTCCCATCAGTCTAGCTCATGCTGTGCTATGCCAGCTACCATGCTGCTTTGGCTCTGAAAATATATTCATAAAACCAGTCAGCTAGCAAGTTTCCAGTAGGGCAGATGATTTGATTAGTTATTTAGTAACTGTTTATTTGATAAGACATATGCAAGGTTTTGTGTCTACTCTTACAAATGTCAAGAACGAAAACATTATTGTATACAATGATGATGCTAATATTAATAATATTTTTCTTTGTCCAATCTAATAATGATGGTATTATTTCCCTAAATATATGGGTTTGCTCATTATTTCTAGTATCTATTTTCTCTTTCTGAAGGTATGTAGCGAATAGTTAATACTATTTTAAGGTACAAGACATCCTTTGTGATAACAAGCATCTTAGGACATTTTTTAAACCAACTCCCCCATTTTAATATAAAAACATTCTTAGAATCACAAATATGACATTACATGTGACCAAATAGCTTGTTTATATCCTACGTAGTGTTTCTGTGCTGTCCAAGTCTAATTTTGTGGTATCTGAATATAAACTATTCATTTTTTTTTTTTTTTTATTCCTTGGAAACTGGGTTTTTGTAGATAATTCCCAAGAGATATGCTCTTCACTGTGCTAGACCAGCCTTTTTCAACCAGGGTGCCCAGGCACCCTCGGGTGCCTTTGCAAAATGCCTAAAAATTTATCAAAAATTGTATACAAGCCAGCAGGTGGATCAAGCCTGACTTTGCCTTTTTCATTATGCACCAGTATGACTTTCTAGACACTGGGATCCTAACAACCAATGATGTCATCAGTCGATAAGGAGGATGTCTGTCGTCTCCATAGAATTCTTGATTGACCCTTCTTGGCTTCTCTTCCTCAACACTGGTGTCACATCAGCTGACTGATGGAGAGAAATTGAGGGAAAAGAGAAACATTGGAATACTATTCGGTACCAGTGTGCAAAAGTGTATTTGCTTTTGAAGAATAAATCACCTATAATTTTGGGTTTCCTTCGTGTGGATGTTGCTGCATTATGTAAAACTATTAGAATTGTTTTTATTTTAGAATGGGGTGCCTCAAGACTGTCCATAATTTTAAAAGGTGCCTTGCAATTGTCTATAATTTAATGGGTGCCTTGACTGAAAAAGGTTGAGAAACACTGTGCTAGCCAAACGAGTCAACAGTAAGATAAAAGGTCACAGTGGTGGTCTGCTATTGTAACTGGTGGGCTGTATAAATACCTCCTCTTTTACACTGTGCTAACTTCACCAGACATGAGATATGATATATAGTTTTTAAGTTTATCATCATGCTGCATTACATTTCATCTTGCATCAGATACAAACCTAAAAGTCTGAGAATTGAGATGATCTCATCCTCCCATCTAATTCTCATTTTAAAAGGTATAAGCAAAAAAAGTGGTTTGCATAATTAGCAGAACAAAAGAAACCATTGACAGCAAAGTTTGCTAAAATACTTGACACATACATAGTAGTCTTGACTGTTTTATATTTTATTTGATAAAGAATTTAATTTATAAGGTTAACTGAACTTTGACAGAAGGTACTGTATATCATGCCTCCCCAAGGATTCCTAAATAAAAGTAAAGTATATACTACAGACCTCAGGTTCAGACAGATGTGACAGCAGTGGCTTGCCCTTTAGATACTGGTTTGTCTGTTCCTCTTGCAGTGCCTAGTCATCTTGACTGCACATACACTTTTTTCTCATATAGTAGTGAATGAGTGGCTGTCAGGTTTAAGAAAGCATTGGCAGTGAACATCTGCAAAGGATAGGCCTCAGCTGTCACATCTTTACATATCTGGGCAGATAAACCCCTATTTCTTTGTTCAGCTTTAAGTGTTATCTCTCTACCTGCAGTCTGTGCATTGGATAATGAATTAGTATTATCACATTGCTCCAATAAGAAGACAAAGGTCACATGAAGCTGCATAGGTGAAATAGGAAATGGCAGTCATATTCCTGGCTATGCAGTTTGAGTGTTACTTGTGTCCTTACATGCCCTTTATCTGATATTAGAAATTAAAATATTCAGGTTAAGATATTGTGCAATTAAAAGAAATAATGATGGTGACAATTACTTTTTTTATTTGTGCAAGCATAATAAATAGTTACTATTGACATTTTGTGCAGATTATAAAAGTGGTTAAATGTGTTGCGGTAAAAGTGTTATTGAAACCAATACAGAACACATATTACAACAAAGTTTTTTACTCTCGTAAAAAAGGGGTATATGATTATTACTTGAAATGGCCTGAACACACCTGAGTTTGTGGCGTTTTGACTGAACATATTGAAAGTTGAGATGCTAAATCCAAACCCTGTTAGCTCAATTGGAGCTAGATCTGCCTAATAAATGTGCCCAGTTTTTAAGGCTAACAGCCAAGGGATGGTCAAAAAAGTGCACAAGGGCTGATATGAACCAAAGCTTAAAAAAAAATGTTTTGTAGGGAGCATTGAATGTAATAATGCTAAATATGCTTAATTAAAATATCACTATTACTTTAAAAAAACTCACTTGGGGATGTCCTAAACCTGCCTGTGGTGCATCTGTACCATGGAATCAAGGTAGTTTAATTAAGTACCTTTTAAAAAGGAAGAAAATACTGTTATTTTATGTTTCCCTGCAAGCTAGTAAATAGCAAGGAGCACATGGAAGAGTGAGAAATATCACCGCTCCAGGAGTATTTGACAGACAGGAAGTAGAATTCCTCTCAGTTCGGAAGCCGTAGGTGCTGGCAATTGCTAATAGCAATAAACAGGAATTGATTCTGGACAGCCACACTCTTGAAAAAATAGCCTTGTTTATTTGAAAAAATTCACATCAAAATCAAAGATGATAGTAGACAAAAGAGAGCTGACATTTCGCACTAACCTTAGTGCTTACTCTGAGTAAGCACTAACGTTAGTGTGAAACGTCAGCTCTCTTTTGTCTGCTATCATCTTTGATTTTGATGTGAATTTTTCCAAATAAACAAGGCTATTTTTTCAAGAGTGCGGCTGTCCAGAAGCAATAACTATTTATAGCACATGGAAGAGCAACGCATGTAAGAAAAAAAAACTAAGAAAAATTCCCAGTTCAACTTACCAGCCAGCCTGCAACAAACCAAATTGTCCCGTCTAACAGTTCACGTTAAAAACAGGGGTTTAGTTTGCACACATTTGCAAATACATGCGTAAACTACAGAGGCCAAGACAAGGCACCCCAGTATTATCTGCAGTCCTAACTCTATACATTTTGAGAGCCTTCATAGTAGGAGTATGTGAAAGCAGTCACTTTGGGCAGGGGGGGGGTCTTGTAGAACCCAGCTTATCTTAGAGAGGTCTGGAAACTCCTTGTCCAGCTCCCCCACTCATATGTGTAAGTGACTTACACAGAGAAGGGGCACCCTGTGACTTACTCTATTAGGGGCACAGGGTGACCAAGAACCCCAGTCAGGTCTGCACTAACCAGACTCACTGTACAACCACACCGGACTCAGCATTTCGTTTTAACCTTGTTAACCTGGGTCCTATATGTGTGGTTTGTGTTGAAAGAATGAAGGGGCTCTTTCAGGTGGGACAGTAATATTTCTGAACAATATCCCTCAAGAAATATATAAAGATAAATGAATTCCACCTTTCCAACTGCTGGAATATTGTATGAGTTTGGTCTCATAGACTGTTGTATACTTTTTAATAGATCGTTTGAGGTGTGGCTGTATCCCACTGTTCTATTGTTTCTGTCTGCCTTGGGAGCAACCTATTATGGGATGTATATTTGCCTGATGTGCCCCGGTCATTCCTTGTGACACTGACATTGGAAATAACACTGTTTTTACTGACCATACAGCAATTTGTTACCCAGATTTAAAGAGTGACTGCTGTCCCATGTTCCTAAGTTACCGAGCAGTCACACTTTACCACGCCTGGCTCCTCTTTACTGTTTGCATCATGTGTTTCTAGACTGAAGACCGGGGCCAGGGAGGAGGGAGGGGGGAATTCCTCCAACAGCCCTCCCTGCTGATAAGACAGTCTACTGATGCGAAGTTTGAATGTACCTGTGTGTCTCTTGTTACTGAATGTAGTATACCCTGCCCTGTGTCATTATGCAAAGAAGGGAGATTGTCCCTGAGTGTATATCTCTTTGTGCCTGTGTTTGAATAAACATTTTTTTGCTTCTTTCCACCCTACACTGATGCCTCGACAAGTGACTGGGTGGGCTAAGGGACCTTGGATTGTGCTGGTTACAGACAAGAGAAGCTTATACAGTGGACATATACGCTTCTTGAGTACGGGGGTCCGTCACAGAGCACATCTATAATAATGGATAGATTGAGGGCAGCTGTGTATGAATTAAGCCCACTCCTCCTTAAAGCACAGAGGCGCACTGGGAGCTCTCACAATTTATAGATTGCAGGCTGGCTGGTAAATTGAGCTAGGAATTTTTCTTTTCTCTTCCCCATAACCCTAACTTGACAGTTGTGGAGTTGTGGAGAGGGACTTATCAAAATCTGTAAGCACCCTTTAGGTTACGGAGCCCTCAGATATCTTTCCCCAAGGGGTATCCACGGGCATTCTTAACAATCGCTGATAGCAGGGACTTGTCATGTATAATGCTATAGTGCTAGCAATACCTTTTTTTATATGGTATTTGACTCCAATGAACAGGTAGGTGTTCTGGGGTTCAACTGAATGCCCCAAAAGCCAAAGTTTGGTCTGAACTTGCATTGAACTTTAAGCTCATTCCTAGTTATTACATTTAAAATATAATGTGTGTTTTTGTTGTTAATATTTATGCTTGTTTGTAGCATAACCTGGTCCAGAGATACAGACTGCACTGAAATTGTATTCTAAACCCAACAAAAACCATTTCAGAACCTGGTTTTCATAAGCAGGAACAGTATAGGACCATATTACTAGATTTAGAACCATATTGTAGCGCCTACCCTGATTTTCCGGGAGTCTGATGGTGACTACCAGGGGTAGGGATGGCTGACATACAATCGCAGGGTGCAGGTTTGTGAGCATGGTGGGTGATGGACAAGAAATAAATTGGGCGCCAGTCACTTTTATGCTTTAAATGTGAGAGAAAGAACTGCGCTACTGTAGATGTGAAAATAAAAAGCAAAAAGCAGCCAACACTCAAACATACAAGGTTCAAAGAAACGTGGAAGTGGTAGTGTAGCGCTAAAAAAAATTGGACCAGTGTGTATTCCAGTCAAGGTACAACTATGGCCAACCAATATGCAATTATATCATAGCCAAAAACAAAGTTGGAAAAAACAGTGAACTAAGCAAAATATAAATAAAATTCAATCTGTGAAGTGTATAGAGTCCACAATATTGTGATAAAATGGATTGCTCCCGTGAAAGTATCTTCAGTCATATATGGGTAACTAAATGCTTGTCTGTAGTCATTTTTCAATAGACAAATAGAGTGAATACTCGTACCAGATATAGTGGACCCCAGGTGTCGTATCACAGAGGGGTCGTACAGGCTAAACAGGTCTCATGGAGTGTGATACAGATGTGGAGGTCAGGCGGGTCCTGATAGGATGTCACCAACTCACGGTCAGTGGGTCCCCAAGATACCTTGCAGTCAGAACGATATAAACTGCCCCAGTTGAAGACCTCCTAGTGTCGAAACGCGTTGGACCAGCATTACTTGTACCCCACATTGTTTTTATCTTTTATTTTAATTTGTTTTGTGATCACTTTTAATGTACTGCGATTTGATACTTTCAATAAACCATCCGGTTTGACCTGCACCATTTGGAGTCCTTTTTCCCTCTCCCCTTTCTTCATGTGTTGGTTCCTTGGAGCCTACGAAGAGTTGGACCTATAGACTATTGTTCTGACTGCAAGGTATCTTGGAGACGCACAGACAGTGAGTTGGTGACATCCCATCAGGACCCGTCTGATCTCCACATCTGTATCACACTCCATGAGACCTGTTTAGCCTGTACGACCCCTCTGTCATATGACACCTGGGGTCCACCATATCTGGTAAGAGTATTCACTCTATTTGTCTATTGAAAAATGACTACAGATAAGCATTTAGTTACCCATACATGACTGAAGATACCTTCATGGGAGCAATCCATTTTATCACAATTTTGTGGACTCTATACACTTCACAGTTTGAACTTTATTTATATTTTGCTTAGCTCACTGTTTTTTTCCAACTTTGTTTTTGGCTATTATATAATTGCATATTGGTTGGCCATAGTTGTACCTTAATTGGAATACACACTGGTCCAATTTTTTTTAGCGATACACTACCACTTCCACTTTTATGCTTTAAAGAATAGAGAAGTTTATTTCTCAGAACAGGAAAAATGAGGGAAAGAGGGGATTGGGCACAGGACACCCTTAATAATGATCAGCAACAGGCAGATTGGCAGACTCCTTAGACAAAAATAGGTGAGATGAGGCAGACAGCAGTACAGGAATAAGAGCCTTTAAGCTAAACCAGCACATCTGTACTTTGTAGGACAGGCTATCTCCTCTAGTAATTGAACTTTACTCACTGCTTCATGAACAGATTCCCTTGGATGAGTTCTCTCTTGAAGCTCTTCCAGCCACCTCATGGATCCCCGATCCGTGAAGAGTCACCTCTGGTGCTTCCTTAGAACTCCATCCCTCTAGAATAATTTCCAGATCTTTGGAAGGCTTTTCTCTGCATAAACCTGAACACCTAGATAGGCCTCGGATAGGCCTAGTAGCCAGCAGCCAGATGGATAGGCCTCAGGCTTCAAGCTTACCAGCCAGGAACTGTGCACACATCCACCCAGGCCATAGCCCTGGGCGGGAACAATGACCCCGATCGCCTGACTTCTTTCATTAAATAGCTTTTTCCAGCATGCATTGCAGAAGATATGATTGGCTGAGAAAAGTATGTTTTCCATAACTGAAATGTACTGTAGCTCATCATACTAATGTCAAAGGCAACAGTGCCATCTACTGACAAAAGGAAGGAGCCACAAACAAATGGAATTAGCACAGAAGTCATGTAATCACTAAACATTACAAATTAGACTGGCTGGCTACCACCCAGTACAACTAAATTTACCTGTAGCCCTATTCTCGGGACAAGGGTGCTACAATATTATCAGAACCAAAAATGGAACCATGTTACCAGATCCAGAACCATGTTATTAGAGGTAAGCATAGGACCGTTACTAGACCTAGAACCTTGTTCACAAAGATGAAGAATGGAACTATGCTACCAAATTCATATCTAGGTTATCACAGCCAAGAATCAGACTATTTTTCCAGATCCATAGCCATTCTATTTAGTCAAGAATGGAAACAGATTTCCTTGGAGGCCCTCCGCTTCCTGGGTTATAGAGGCCTCCGGGCCCTGTATCCCCTAACACCCTCTATGTGCACCACCCTGAGAGCATGGCGGGCAGGTCTAGTAATAGAAAAATACAAACAGACAGAGAATTCCCCTAATTCTCTGATATGGTTAAATCCAAATCTACCACATATCTATACACTCCCAGACCCTTATGCATGGACCAAATACAATATAAAAACCCTATCACAAATTTTATCAAGAACATCTTTATTACCCTTATCACAGCTTTCCCCCTTGTATAATATACCACATCAGTACCACTTTAGGTACCTCCAATTATCGCATGCCTTTGCTGCACAATTTTCACGCTCCACATGCACCATAGTTCAGTCCGGGCTGGAGAGAACACTTAGAACTAACTGTACTGAGAAACCTACTTCACAATTATATGCACATCTGGTCTCAATACCCTTGCCATCTTTAGACAAACTTTGGGCCCGCTGGCAACACGACATTCCCACCCTGGATAATAACGATTGGGACGATGTGTGGGATTTCCCTTTCCGCTCTCTAGTTTCCATACGAGATAGATTAGTACAGTTCAAAATCGTACACAGAGCGTATTTCACTCCACATAGACTTCATGCTATGAACCCTGCTTGCTCCGCTGAGTGCTGGAGGTGTGGAATCTCTCCAGGCGATTTCTCACACATTTTCTGGAGTTGCCCTGGAATTCAGCAATATTGGAGAGAAGTACTAGACATTATAAACAGAGTCGCACAAACCACAGCGCCAAAAGTAATGCAGGTCTGTCTTTTGGGATTAATTGAAACACTTGTACCGACCATAGCAAAACTACACTAGTAGGGTTGTTACTTTTTTACACCCGCAAGAAAACTGCCATGCTATGGAAGAAACCTAACCCTCCCTCTTTGATGCAATGGAAACGTTTAGTCAATGATAATCTCCCCCTGTACAAGGATACATACATGAATAGGGGATGTCCAATGAAATATGAAAAGGTCTGGAACAAATGGTTAGCTGAGCCAGAAACGGCCTAATTAAGCTCGGATAAAACTTTTTTCTCTGTAAGGAAGTGGGTTGGGTTCCTGTAAATTACCCTGGAGAGGGTTCTTCAACTCCTATGGGGCTACGAGACGGGAAAGGGGTACACGCACCATCTTGATGTATACTGATGTAATACACACCTAATGCCCATGGAAATGAAATATGATTGATTGAAATGTAGCACTGATGTATCTTAGCACTTGTGTTTTATGTGTTTGTTTGTACTAAAAATTGCAATAAACATAATTTCCAAAAAAAAAAAAAAAGAATGGAAACAGATCACCAGGCTTAGAACCATGATATCAGAGATAAAAATGGGATTATGTTAGCAAATCCAGAACATCTTATCAGAGTTAAAATGGGACCATGTTACCATCCTCATATATTTTTTGTTCATCTTGAAATTACTCAATGAACATAAAACAGCCATATATAGTAGCGCCATTCGGTCCACGTTTCGGTTGTCCAGCAATCAGCATTGGAAAACGTCTGGTTATTATACGTGACACTATGCACTCTGTGCCCTGATGCTGTAAAGACATAGATAGCATGACAGGGATGAAGTGTCTCAGCATTTGCACAAAATTCCCAAAAAATATCTATACTGTTTGTAATGTGTAATGTGTGTGAAATGTCAGTTTCTATTTGTCACTTTTGCAAGGCGAATATAACATTCCCTAACATTCGATACTAAGAGACAAACAGACCAACAAAGAAAATAATCTAATGCTATAGGCTGAACATTTGACCAAAAGAGGAAATATGAGGAAGACCTCTGCATTGTAATATAAAAATTAACAATTTGCACAGCCATTCACTAAGTAAAGGCGCTCTATTCATTTCTTCTGTAAAAAAAAAAAAAAGAAAAATGTAAAAACGCTTATATCTTGTGCTGTTTTAATTTAAATCATTAATTTAAAATGGAAAATACAACGTTTGGCTACTAGATGGAGCTAATAATTAGTGGAGGACATTCTTGTGCTGACCACTGAAAGTGGAATGAATTAGCTACTGCAGAGAGTGAAATGCTATACAGAATTCATGCAACGGGGTTGATTTACTAAAACTAGTGCAGCTTTGCATGGTAGCCAATCAGCTTCTAACTTCAGCTCGTTCAATTAACCTTTGACACAAAAAAAAAAAAAAAATGATTGGTTTCTATGCAGAGCTTCACCAGATTTTGCACTCTATACACCCTATTCCAAATTATTATGCCAATGATATTTTTCTCATTTACCTAAATAATTGTTGTAAACAGTCAGCATAATTCTCATGTTATCAACTATTAAGAGTACAATTCAAATTTTATTGAATAAACTTCCTAATGATAACAGTTTTTTTTTCAAAATAAAAAGCTTACAATGCACTGTTTCAAATTTTTACGCACAGTAAGTTTCAAAACACTTTATAGGTTGTAAAGAACTTAAAATTGTCATTGTTGCAGCATATTTACTGAAATCAAAAGCTATTTCAATCAAACTTTGAACAACATTTTAACTTTTTAATCATTTTAACAGGTCACTTTAAATTTTAACATAGGACCACTTACTTGATAGCAGCTTTACAAGTCTTGCATCCATTGAACTTGTGAGTTTTTGGACAGTTTCTGCTCAAAGCTCAAGCTAAAACAATAACTTAAAGTCCCTTTTCTAAATAAAAGGACATGCTTGTGCCAGGACCTTTGCAGACCTTATCATAGGTAAGTAATAACAACTGCCATAAAGTACCGGTAGTTTAAACTGAAATGTATTTGTCTACCAGCATCTCAAATGTTTTGGGCGGGGACATTTCTTGCCCCACCCCCCACTTTTATGGTATGCTAGGCAGAACTTTTCGATAAAACTTTAACGTATAAAATATAATATACAACAATGGACTCATATTTGTGTGGATTTAACTGGCCGCAACCTTTTATTATAGGTATATATAATATATATATTAACAGCATATGATCAAATGCCCCGGTAATCCCCGGTATTCTCTTCTTCAGCAGGCGGTCCGCTTCAAGATAAAAGTGGTCTCTGCAGTGGATTCCCCGCGAGATCACATTTATCAGCGGCGGAAGAGGACCCCCTCCCGCCTCTCTCCAGTGCCCTCTGCCCCTTACCGGAGCCGTCGGTAACGACGGAGGCGATCGGTTCCTCTCCCTAGCCTGACATGGAGACAAGTGAGGGGAGTGATGGCCCAGATCCATCTCCATATCATCGCGCCCAATACTCTTAAAGGGACATTTTTTTTTTAAATGACATTAAATTTTTTTTTTTATTGCATTTTAGTGTAAGTATGAGATCTGAGGTCTTTTTGACCCCAGATCTCATATTTAGAGGTCCTGTCATGCTTTTTTTCTAATGCAAGGGATGTTTACATTCCTTGTAATAGGAATACAACTGGACACTTTTTTTTTAAAAGAACAGTGTAAAAATCAAAAATCAAATGTAAAATAAAAAAGAAAAAATTTATAAAAATGTTAAACGTGCCCCATCCCACTGAGCTTGCGTGCAGAAGCAAACACATATATGAGCAGCGCCCGCGACCCCTATATCCGCAAGCTCCGGAAACATCTGTAAAAAGATTAAGAGCAGGTGTGACACAAAAAGGAGTTTGCCATAAAGAGCATCCATTAAAAGAATATAAAAACTTGTGCCAAATCAACAAATTAGCACAAATGTCGGCAGTGACCCTAATAAAATGTCCAGCAGAAGTAACTCCTGAAATAGCTCCATAAAAGCGTTTAGAGAATATTCTTCCCATAGGTATCACTCTAGAGGCAAATGCTAACAAACCTAATAATGACTGAATCATCTTTAATTGAACCTTCTGTTCAGATAAAATAAAATCCAACATTAGCCTGGTCTTTACAATTTTTTCCATAGGAAGACAAAATTCCATAGCCACAGTGTCAATTTGGACATCTAGAAATTCCAAACATGTGGTCAAGGAAACAGACTTCTCAGGAGCTAAATGAACCCCAAATAAACAACAAATCATCTGAAATTCAGTGAAAATATATAAACAATCTAAAGAATCAGCCTTACCTATGAATAAAAAATCATCCAAATAGTGTATACAATTATAAGAATCTGAATGATGAATAACCACCCATTCTAGAATGAATGAAGAAAAAAGCTCAAAATAATGACAGGAGATAGAACACCCCATTGGTAAACACTTCTCAAAGAAGTATTTCTCATCAAAAACAAAGCCCAACTAATTGAAGGCAGACGGATTTATCGGCAACAGACAGAAAGCAGATTTTACGTCAGCTTTTGCCAATAAAGCAGAATTACCAACAGCTCGAATTTCAACCAAAGCATCCTCAAAGGAGGAATAAGATACAGAACACATAGCAGAATCAATTTCATCGTTTAAAGAAAAAACATCAGGGAAAGATAAATGATGTATAATACGAAAAGAGCCAGGTTCCTTTTTTGGAATAACCCCCAAAGGAGAGACCCTAAAATTAGTAAATGGAGGATAATCAAAGGGGCCAGCAATTCTCCCTTCTTCAAGCTCTTTATCAATTTTAACCTGAACAATATCTTGATGTAAATCAACCGAAGCTAACTTCTTAAAAACTACGCAACCTATACTGGAAAAGGAAGGTAAAAGAAAACCATAATGAAATCCATTATTTAACATGTCTGCTTTCTTGCGATCTGGGTACAGATGAAGCCATGATAACATGTTTTCCAATATCACTGGAGTTACCTCTTTTAAGAAAATTATCCTTCAAAGCAAACGGTGAATGTTAACCTATTTTCTTAAAGCAACGAACAGCCAGGTGCGGCCCTGCACAATGAGCACATTCGTGCTTATATCTACAATTGGCAAGCCATTTACATTGACCTTCGTTAAAATTAAAACATAATCCTTTACGAAAAGGTCCAGCAATAGGTGTAGTAGGTTTAATAAATAGTTTATGCGGCAACAATAGATTAAGCCACAGGCAGACATCTTTCATACCCAATTTTAAAGAATGGTGTATAGAAAGCTTTTGTCGGAAAGACTCATCATAAAAAAACAGGAAATACCTGGAAAATTCTTTTACGCCTCTAAAATGATTTCTATATGTTGGAATAGACCATTGCATAACTCTGGGCGCCGCTCTCCCATAATACTTGCATATATGCAAAAGGCTTGTAACCAATTGTTGAAATTACGAGTAACTTACCTGCGCCTATGATCCTCAAATTTACCACTTTTCTTTTGACTTTTTTTCTTCTTTTCCATTCCAGGATCTTTACGCTCCGATGGGAATTCGAACCTGCGCGGCCTCTTGCAGGTCCTCTTTGATATAGCCGTCGGCCATACTACGCATGTGCCGTCTTCAGAGACCAGAGAATATCCAAGATTATTACGACCATCTAGAAATGAAGCACCTTGTGTCACTGGGTCAAAGGGCGGCTCCCAACGGAGTAAGAGGCCATCTCAGCAGCAGGAAGATCTGGAGGCATAGGTGGGAGGACAGCAAAAGGAGGGCCATGGATGAACGAAGGAGGCTGAGATGCTGAAGCAGCCGGAGGGGAAGCCATGTATGCTGAAGATGAAGGGGGAGGTAGAGAGAGACACAGCCGCAGCCATCGTTTGCTGTCATCGGATCCAGCCCGCTCCATCATCTGGCGCAACGCCTCCATGGTATAGCCATAGATGTGCTTCCTTCCTGCCCAACTGCACTGCTAATGAAGTATTTTTTTCTTTTTATAGATCCCTGCTCATGCCAGGACCATTGCAGACCTTATAAGCCAATCATAGGTAAGTAATAACAACTGCCATAAACTGGTTTAAACTGTAATTTATTTGTCTACCAGCATCCCATATGTGGTGGGCGGGGACATTTCTTGCCCCACCTCCCATTGTATTCTGTACAGTATAGCAGTTCTGCAGTAACTGATTCATTAAACTGTTGGTGGGGAGCAAAGGAATCTCCATACATTATGTACAGAGAGCAGAGGTTTTCCTCATATTATTTTCTATGTTTAATGAATGCTCTTAGCCTAGAGTATTAGACTATTTTCCCTATTGGTCAAATGTTCTGAAATTGAAAAAGAGAAATATAGACAAAGCTTTTTTGCTTCTTTTGTGGGTCACAGTAGGACAATTAGCTTTGTCCTCCTGTGGCTCAGAGCTGATAGCAAGCTATTGCCAGCTGACAGGGCTGTGCCAGGCTCTGGAAGAATGTTGGCAATACTGTTGCCTGACTGACAACTGGCCCTGCCTTTTAGCATGCAAGAGTTTAAGCAGGCATGCTTGCCCCATCCCTTGCTCGGCGCTCCAGTGGAGGAGTAGAGCAGAGAGCATTGACTGACAGTCACTGCTCCTTGGTCAAAGCAGACTGAGAACTGAGTGATCAGTGGTCATGTGATTGCTCCATTTTCATGCTTAGAGCTAACATGGGACTTCTGCTGTCTAACACAGATGTTGCAGCATGGAGATGAGTATGAATGCTTGTTTTTTTTAAAAAAAAAAAACATACTTCTCTCTTTATGGCTAGTTTTCAGTTGGACTTGAATGATAAGCAATGTAATATTTGCCCTGCAACATAGAGAAACCAATATTTTCATACATACTACTAAAGGTACTACCATTATTTGTTCTTTTTCCAGAAATAATTAGACATTTGCACAGCAATTTTTTTTATAGATAGAACCCCATAAGTTGCATGGTGTTACTGGTGGTGGCCAGGGCTTTTCTAATGATATCTTGCTGGTCAACTGTAACGCAAACCAAAATCAAAAATAGTGCTATGAATACATCGGGATGCCATATGGTTATTTAACCTCTTCATGACCTGGGTCAAAACAGACCTAAATGCCTAGTCCCAATTTTGAAACTTCGACATGTGATAACTTTACATATCATCACAACTAGTTAGATTGGACTTTCATTTGGTGCTAAATAGTAATGGATATTTCCTTATTTTTTTTATTATCAAAAGAAAGCTGAGCCAAAATATCAAAAAATGGCTTTATATTTTATGCCATTACCATGTACCACCACCCAATAAACCTGCAAAATAAATTATCCTACTCCTGTCGATCACTGTGATACCACATATGTGTGCGTGATTCGTTCTTATTCTTATCTAAAACACACTAACACTGGCAGTAACTGCCACTAACTGCCACTACCGACAATTACACTGACACTAACTGATACATTGCCGCTAACTGATGCTGATGCTTACATTGCCACTAACTGCCATTAAAGGGGGAGTGAACTTCTATACATGAATTTTACCTTTTAGGAGATATCTACTGTACATGCAGCTGGTGAAATCACTGACGCATGCTCTCTGAAGGAACGGCGACCAGGGCCATTCCTTCAGAGTCCTCTGCTGTAAACGACAGCTCCCTCGCACATGCGCTGGAGTGATGTCATCGTGCCTCCAGCCACTCACATGGCAAGAGTCTGCAAACCCGGAAGAAAGATGGATGAGGATGGAAGCCCTGTCAGCAGTGACAACTTTGTTCTGAGGTACGTTTCACATATTGTGCTAGTATGTGATGCACATTATAACTTTGCCTCGCAAGTTAAAAAAAAAAATCGATGTTGGTTTACTACCGCTTTAAGGCTAAGTTCACACTGACATTAAGAGCAGGCGTTTGAGAGGCGTTTGACAGGCATTAAAAACGCCCCTCAAATGCCTATGCACATGATACAATAGACAGTTCACACTAAGCGTTAGCGTTGCATCGTTTCAAAATTGAAGACTCATGTCGAGTCAGGAGGAGTTTGAAGCCTTTCAACACCTCCCATTCATGTCTATGCTAACGCCTCGCAAATGCTCTAGCAAACAGTTGCGGAGCGGTTGCGGGGCATTAAGATTCATTCATTTACTGTAATGGAATAGGTATTTGTGGAGCAGTTTTAACTTCTCATTGATGCTTGTAAAACGCCTGTCTAATGCCCATACTAAAGCTCATTAATGCCTGTCTGACGCCCATACTAATGCCATACAAACCCTATAGGAGCGTTTGTTGAGCGTTAGAAATTTAGGCAAGTGTGAACAAGCCCTAACTAATATTTACAATGCCACTGACACTAACTCTGACACTAATTGTAACTGACACACTGACGTGAACCTACACTGCCACTAACACTGGCACCTACACTGACACTAAGGGCCCATTCACACCTAACACAGTGGGATGCAGTTGGCTGCATTTTAACTGCACAAGCAGTTGAAAAGTAAGGTAATCCTATGGGCATAATTAACATTATTGCAGTGCAGTAAAAAAAGTAGAGCATGCTGGATTTTTCCACCCCACAAACACTCAAAAAACGCACACAAAAACATGCAAATACACTGCTACGCATCACAGTGCACATAGAAGCTCAGGGAAAGAAAGAAGAAGGAAGTGACCGAACAGGACAAATGCAGATAGAAATATGTGTGTCAACTGCATGTAATGAGCATAAAAACACACATCAAATGCATTCATACATGCAAGGAAAAAATGTGCAGCAGATGTGCAGTTTCTAGTGTGAATGAGCCCTAACACTCACTACACTAGATCAAGCCCTGAACTAGTTAATCTTTATTTTTATTTTTTGCAGATATGTCCTTTAGCAGAAGGAAAAGGTACAATGTATCTTTTCCTCCTCCCTAAAAGGAATGTGTGTTGTTTAGCCTCTTCACAGAGGAGAACAACACAGGGGTGGGCTACAGATTGTATAGTCACCGTGATAACCAATCAGAGGCTACCACAGAAATCATGTAATCGGGATCTGGTTCCTCCAGGTCCTGATTGTTAATAGAGACCCGGGACTCTCACTGACAGCCCAGTCTCAGTGCTGGAAAGCATGCAAACACATATACTGTAAACAGCGCCCAGGTTTAAAGCGCACTTCCTGGACACCACATATCTGTAAAGGGGTTAATGCTCATTGAGTAATTCTAAGGTATATTTCCACATTAAAAATATGTAAATTCTGTGAGATATAAGTATTCTCTAATACAATTCAAACATGAAGTCATTTTAATATTATTGTAATCTACAATCCCTAAATACTCTCTGTAAAAATCTTTAAACTGGAATTTAAACAATTCAACATTGGAATAATGTTGGTAACGTTCTGTTTTATGCAGATAATAAAAGAAATGTTCTCTACAATACAGAAGCTTGCCTTTGATGGAAAAATGTCATGTACAGCTCACTAAAAAAGGGTAAAGTTTGACAGCACACAACAAATAGCTATACAGATCTTTGTTTTTTTACCATCTGTAATTATCACAGATCTCCCACACATGCTGAAACAATGGTTGCGGAGAATAATAAAAGTTGCTAGCAGAATTGCAGAGAATTACAATGAATATCTAGAAAAACCTTTGGTACAAGGAAAAAAAAAATGAAACGTGTACAATCATTTTTAAACAATAATGATATCATAAGTAGTACATATGGTAAAGGACAGAAATATGCATTGCCAGGAAGCCATGAAGCCTGTGACAACAGACTTCCATTTGTAACAGATAACTGTTTAAAGTAATCCCATCACAAGCCTAGGCAATACAAACTGAGGTTGTGATAAAACAAAGCATAAACTGAGGCTGCCTTCGGTGAAGATGCATGTCAAAAGACCCATCCGTCCAATGTATATGCAAAACAGTCTTCAATCTTCAACAATCAGTGTTTTATGGAAGTTGATTTTAGACATATTTTATTCTACAGTAGATCTAGTTTATCTACTAGTCAGAAGGGAGACCGGGATGTACTTAATTAGGTGCTGTTTTTTTTTTTGTCTAGTACACGCAATGAGAAAATCGGATGAAAAGTACCGCTTTTGAAGTGATCGTCTGTTAATCTGATCATTAGTACAGCCGATCAGGACAGTTCATGCGAAAATATCTGAAGGGACAAGCATGAAATTTTTTCTTGGACGATAAGAGAACAAACGATTTTCGTGTTATTGGTATGGTATTTGTGCAAAAAAAATCATGCGATTAAGAACAAGCATGCTCAGAAACTAAAGATTACATTACAAAATAATACAATACATTAGATCCCTTCCAAAAGTTGTATACTGTGGTACAAGAATTTTCTTAACTTTAGTAACCTATTGGTTTTTGATATAAGACTAGCATGCAATAAAAAAGGCCAATTATTCATCCGGTATTCATGTGTACCAGGCATTTTAAAATGGGAGTCTTTCTACAACAGGTATATCATCAATGTAATTCCATACTTTATTTAACCACTAGACAATCCGCGCTATGGCTGAATGATGGCCACAGCGCAGACCTGCATTCCCGGGAGGCCGTCATATGACGGCCTCCCCTGTTCACGCTCCCTGTGCGCGCCCTGCAGGGCGCGCGCCGGGCGCGCTGTGATCACCGAGTCACTGAGACTCGGCTGATCACTGATCCGTGTAAGGGGCCGGTCCCGGCCCCTTACCATGTGATCAGCTGTCAGCCAATGACAGCTGATCACATGATGTAAACAAAACATCGGTAATTGTTTTTTTTTTTACTCACGCTGACAGCGCGAGTAGAAAAAAAAGCCGATCACCGGCTCACATGTCAGGGACATCGGTCCCGAAGTGGAAGAGGGACATCTGCCTTATCAGTGCCCACTAAAAGTGCCACCTAACAGTGCCCATAGTGCCACCTAACAGTGCCCACAGTGCCACCTAACAGGGCCCACAAGTGCCACCTATCAATGCCAACAAGTGCCACCTATCAATGCCCACAAGTACCACCTATCAATGCTCACCTGTAGTGCCAATCAGTGCCACCTGCCAGTGCTGCCCATCACTGCCGCCTATTAGTGCCCATCACTGCTGCCTCATCAGCGTACATCAATGAAAACGGTACCCGTTTTAAATTTTTTATAACAAAATATAAAAAAATAAAAAAAATTTTAAAAAAAAAATTCAGATTTTTATATTTTTTTAACAAAAAGTAAAAACCGCAGAGGTGATCAAATACCACCAAAAGAAAGCTCTATTTGTGCTGAAAAAATGATAACAAATTTCATTTGGGTACAGTGTTGTATGACCGCGCAATTGTCATTAAAAGTGCGTCAGCGCTGAAAGCTGAAAATTGGTCTGGATAGGAGGGGGGTTTAAGTGCCCTGTAAGCAAGTGGTTAAACATATACAGTATAAGAGAGCTATAGTTATCACGTTGAAAGAAAAAATAAAAAAACACAGCAAAAACATACACTGATTCCAAGGTTTTGCAAGATGCAGACATTAACTATAAAAAACATTATTCTGCCAAGTAAAGAAACTGTGAAAAACACTAACATGCAAACAAATAATAATAATAATGACAAAAACAAAAACAAAAATACTTCTCTAGTGGGTGATAGGAATCCTTCTGCTCCCCTGTGACCCAGAATCAGCCTATGGTGTGTCAGTGAGTATAACATTTGTAGTAGTAAAATGAATAATGCTACATCCACCTAGGTAAGTATAATTCTTAAAATTGTTTTACAAAACTTCTCTCTGCAGTCTCTCCTGATGTGTTTTATCCATTGGACCTTTTACTGTTGTTGTTGTCCATCTCTGGACTTGTTTTATCTCATCAATTTATTTTTGTAAGTGTGGTCACCAGAACTGGACGCAGTGGGGTTGATTTACTAAAACTGGAGAGTGCAAAATCAGGTGCAGCTGTGCATGGTAGTCAATCAGCTTCTAACTTCAGCCTGTTCAATTAAGCTTTGGCAATAAAACCTGGAAACTGATTGATTTCTATGCAGAGCTGCACCTGATTTTGCACTCTCCAGTTTTAGTAAACATCCTCCAATAGTTCAAAAGAGCACTAACTAAGGACCTATATAACGGAACTAAGACCTCCTTTCTCCTTTTAGTCATCCCTCACTCCAGGATTCTACTTGTTCCTTGCGAGCGTAGCGATGCATGGGGGTGGAGCCCCGCGGCAAATTAAAAAAGTACAAAAAACATAGAACATACAGTACACTGAAATCTTACAGATTACATTACTGTATCAAATCATTTTTCCCTTTTGTCACTAGTGCTTTGTCCAATACCCTGCATGCAGTTTTATATTATATATACTGTTCTTTCTGCCTAGAGACTTGAGATTGTCCAAAGCAACCAAAAAGTGTCCCTTTACATCAAAAAAGGTTTTAGACCGGCTAGAAAACAACAATAGTAAATTACATTGAAAAAGTCAAATTTCCTCTGAGTGGGACTGGTAATCGCAAAGGTCTGTTGGGTTGATAGTGGACACAACAGAAAAAAACACTATCAACCCAACAGACCTTTGCGATTACCAGCTGTCCTTATTGAACTGTCACTGTATGACTAGTTTTGTCCAGAATCTAATTGTGATTTTGATATGTGTATTGCTCATACGTGCTCATTATTTTAAACAAATGTTTCTTAATAAAATCTGATATATTTTTTACATATCTTTTTCATACCTCATTGTGCTATCTGCCCCTTTCCAAAAGTCCCACTCAGAGGAAATTTGACTTTTTCAATGTACTGTAATTAGGGATGTGGGTCAGGTTAGCGTGAAGTCTGTGACATTTAGCACCTTTTCAATTATTCTTACAATAGTAAATTAAAACACTTGCAGAATTGAGCGATAGTGAATCGTAGGGAAATTAATTTTATTATTATTATTTTTTATAATTATTTATAGTTATTTATTATATTGTAATTCAAGATTTCGTGTTTCAAACTTTATCATACCTGGGATGTCTAGTAGACTCTTGTTTGGACAGATTTAGGTGTTTTAAATACTAAGAATTACAGGCCTACAATATCAAATGCCAAATTTCTTTGCAAAACAACGTACCGCTTTGAGATTAAAAAACCTAACATAATCATACCGCCAGGGAGGATACAGAATGTTTGGCTGCCAAATTTGAACCTCATTGAAGTTGGTGGGACCCAAATGTAAGAAAACACTATTAGCCATTTTCTAGGCTTATAAGCAAGGGATTGTCAAACAAATGGCATGGGGGGCCATCTGGACATCGCCCTGGAAACATACCAAAGCAAAATGAAAAAAAAATATGGTGAGGAGGAGCAATTTTATTTATGCTTTAAAGGCAGCTAAACGGCCTGGCAGGGATACATTAATGGTTGTTAGGATGTTGACAACAACCAGCTGGCTAACAACCAGAAGCCCTGGACACAAAACTGTCACATTTAGGCTGAATTCACACTGATTTGCGATGAAATCAGCAGTATTTTCCATCCATTTTATGTGCATTTTAACGTATGTTCGCTTGCATTAATACTTGTTTCTACGTGCGTTGACGCACTTTTAAAGGAAGTTATAATGCACCGCATTTTGCAGGATTTCCGGTAATATCACATCCTGTGGGTTAGAGAAGTGAAGATGGTCCTTGTAATTCTTTTGCTGGGTGTCCTACAGGATTTTATATACTCTAACATGGGCTACAAAGTCCTCAACGTCAATAAATCTTGACATGCTGACAGAAAGCACCTGCCTTTGCACACACTCCTCTTTCCCTCACTCTCCAATCCCCCAAAGATGACCGCTGGTATGGGTGCTTGTAAGGGACAAAATAAATCCCAAAGCAAACTTTTTTTTTTTACTTGCTTTGCGTTGACCTGTGTTTTACACGTTTTGACTTGAGTTGCGTTAAAGTGCATACATGTTGCATTTTAACGCAATACAAGTCAACAATTGTTTTTTAGGTGTTCTTGCATTGTCCTGTGTTTTACAGCTTAACACTAATCAACGCACTGGTGTAAATTAGCCCTGAGCAGCAGTAGTAATACCACGGCTAAAGGTTTCACTTCTTGCTTCATCCGGAGGATTGGCTCAGCCGAACATCCATTTAGTTTGACCGTTCACCGAACCACAGAATAGCTAATTCCTATTTAAGGTAGATATAGTGTAGTGCAGTAATTATTTGAAGTTTCAATTGTCCATCCAGTTTGTACTGTATTTGTTGTAATAGATGGGAAAGTAATTG
This sequence comes from Lithobates clamitans, assembly GCA_037952925.1. Lineage (NCBI taxonomy): Eukaryota > Metazoa > Chordata > Amphibia > Anura > Ranidae > Lithobates > Lithobates clamitans. Next base: position 1,472,321 of record JBBGZY010000654.1, on the reverse strand, counting down.
AGTTTTTTGGCGTGAGTGAATGTTTTAGATTAGTGAAGAAACCAATGCATTTAAATGAAGACTAGAGACCATAGATACACAGTATGTAGAATCCTTCTTTCAAACCTAAAAAATGCTTATTTTTACAGTTTGCTTGTGTTTTTAATTTCTGCATCTGTCCAAAAATAAGGCCCCTTTCACACGGACGGATAGAATGGTGCTTTTAGCTGCGGATTTTCTAGTTTTCTACCGCAGCTAAAAGCACACAATGCTTTCTTATGGCCCCATTCACACACTGCGTTTAGCTGCGTTTTGATTACCTGCGGTTTTGTGCGGATAGAAAAAATAGAATTGACTGCATCCAGGAGCGATTTAGCGCAGCTATCTCCACATAACCTCAGGTAATCGCAGTGCACTGTGTCAGCTACGGATAGCAGCGCCGAGCTGGCTCGCTCATTGGGAAAGGAAAAATGTTTTTTCCTTTCCCAATGACAAGCACAGGGATCTGACTTGGATCCCCGCCAATACCAGGCAGTGTGTTTGCTATGAATCTTGAGGGGGAACTCCACGCCAAATTTTAAATAAAAAACCGGCATGGGTTCCCCTCCAAGAGCATACCAGGCCCTTTGGTCTGGTATGGATTCCAAGGGGCACCAAAAGCCTCCTTTTGACATCACAGTCCTGGGGCATAATGGGACTGTGACGACATAAGGGGCGGGGTCACTGGTTGACATCACCCGGTGGCCACGCCCCATGCCTATAAAATTGGGTGCGAACCTCGCTCACGGCATTACAGCGAGAGGAAGCTTAGTGTCAACATCTCTGGAAGAGAATAGAAGAGGGAAGAAGACGTCTCAAAAGACCGGGCTCCTCCCCTAGCAAAAGAGCGGCAAAAGAGCAGAAGATAGCGGAGGAGCCCGGCAGAAGGAAGAAGGCACCGGAGAGTAACCAGAGAGCGCGGAGACGACACTGGAGGGAAGGAGAAGAGGCCTGAGAGACCCCGGAAGTCCGCAGAAGACCCCCGAAGTCGGAAGAAGACCCCCGGAGCTGCTCCCGCAGACCCCGACAACCAAAGGCCAGGGTTGTCGGGAAGAGGCCCTTGTCCTCATCAACATGGGGATAAGGTACTTTGGGGTGGGGGGCCCGCAGGGCGCCCCCCTTGCCCCAAAGCACCAACCCCCAATGTTGAGGGCATGTGGCCTGGTACGGTTCAGGAGGGGGGGCGCTCGCTCGTCCCCACCCCCTGTCCTGACCGGCTGGGCTGCGTGCTCGGATAAGGGTCTGGTATTGATTTTGGGGGGACCCCCACGCCATTTTTTCAGCATAGGGGGTGCCCCTTGGAATCCATACCAGACTGAAGGGACTGGTATGCACTTGGAGGGGAACCCATGCCAGTTTTTTATTTAAAATTTGGCGTGGAGTTCCCCCTCAAGATTTATACCAAACACAGTGCCTGGTATTGGTGGGGATCCAAGTCGGATCCCCGTTCAATATGAGTCGGTACCCTGTCGGGTTGCTATGGAAATGGCAAACCGCAGCTAAACGCAACCGCAGCTAATTGCGCTGTACAAATGCAGCTGATCGCAGTGCTTGGTGTCTTGAATTTCACAGAAAAAAACATGCTTTTAACTACGGCAGAATAGCCGTCCGTGTGAAAGGCGCCTAATAAAAGCCAAACTTTCACTAGTAATTTTCAGGTTGTAAAAGAGCCATACTGGATTCACAAAGCAGTTTGCCAAGACAAAGGGACATGTTTACAAAGCGCTAATTGACAAGTTCGTTGGCGTACGTTTTCTAGCTAATTCACCAGGAGCACATTTGCTGACATTTGAAAAACATTTACCAATCACCCTGGCTGTATTTGAACATGACATCTGTTTAACATTTGTCAAATGTTACTCTAAGATGGAAAAGAAATTTTAGCTGCAGTCATAGAATGTGCTGATGGGATCTCTCCATTGTGTAGAGACTATGGTTTTACAGTTTCAGCATGAACTGAATTCATTTTAAAGATTTACTTTTTACCTTTATTTTAATGAAAAATCCCCTCCTCCCTTTGGGAATCTTGCACTGGTGGAGGTATGCCAGAGAATATTTTAGATGTATTTGGACCCTAAAAGGTATACTTTTAGTTAAAGTGTTTGCAAAGCAAAACTTTTCTTTTAGTTTTGGCTTAAAATAGAAGTATGGGTTTGAGTTTTTTTCCATAATAATACTTACCTAGGTGGATGCAGCATGGGTCTGATGCTACATCTGTCCCCCGGCGCCTCTGCACCAGGAACTGAGCGATCGAACATCGCCGATGGGTTGGTTCCCACAGTTCCCCAAGCAGAGAGCTGCTGACTGTCAATCATCAGCTCTCCGCTCCGCTCCCTCCTTGCTCACTAGAGTGCTGAGCTGTAGAGGGATGGGGCGTGGCCATCTCAGGCTCTCAGCGGCTCATTGAGAGGCTGAGACGAGTATCAGTCCAGGCACCTGGTGGATCCAGACTCCCATTGTTGGGATGAAGCGGTGCCTGGACTGATTTCCGTGACGTCAGCAGAGAGCGGACTTCAGTCCACTCTCTTCTGAAAATGAGTCACAGGAGTGCAAAACGAATTGCACTCCTGTGATCCGCAGGAGAAGACCAGCCAAACATGCTTTGGCTGGACTTCTCTTTTCAGTGGGGAAGGGTTAGACCCTCTGACATGGTTTTTTTGGTCATATTTAGTATTGCTGTATGTGCCCCACTAGGAGGGTTCACCTTCTCTGTTTGTCACAGTGACCATTGTCATTGAGACAAGGAAGTGATGGAAAATCAAAAATTTTGAGTTGTTTTCCAAAAGGGACATCCCTTCTGGTGACAACTGTCCAATTGGTAATTCTCCTCACTTTAGATAAATTTACTCTCACTTACGGTTGCATCTACAGAAAAGAAAATACGTCAGTGAAGTCATTGCATGCTTTGATTCAGGATTTTATTCCTTTTGATTCCCGGCATGGATGTTTTTTAATCAGCGCTGTGATCCTGCAGATTTTATAAGTGTTTAGTGTATATTTTAATTAAGTTTTAGTGATGGTTTTACACTATGTGCGGATGTTTGATATTCTTTTACATATATCCATGAGATGGGAGGATGACCTGTGAAAGTGATGATCGTCCATATTGGTCTTATCCCAGAGTGTATGGGGATCTTCAAATGGCTAAAGGGCTGGATTGGAAATCACAACAGCCCATTCAAATTAAAGGGTAACTCCACTTTCGTGGGGAAAAAATAGCAAATAAAGAATAAATAATATAACCTATACAACTGCGACACAAGTCATATTGTAATTGAATGTTATGAAAAGTTATCTTTACTTTTCAATCTGCAGCCGCTGTAATTTTATGAAAATGCAATACAATATGGATACCTGGAGGTGTTCTGTACACAATATGTGTACTGAACACACCCTCGAAACATCATTTCCTGCTTGTGTGATTGGCTCACACATTTTCCCAGAAGTCTGTACTAAGATACAAGTCAGCTTTCAGGCATCCCCTGGAACAAAAATTAAATTTTTGGTCAGATACTCCCAATAGGAACACGTCTAAAGGGATGCAGGCCCAGCAGCTTTCCTCATTAGTGCTCTGCAGCTGCATAGCTGATAATTATGAAACCACTCCAATTAGACCCACTCAGCCCAGAGGCATAGAGGAACAAACAATGATTTCTTCAGAATGACAAAAGGTAGGAATCTGCAACAAAGGTTGATATAATCCTTGCAATGTACATAGATCACCCAGAGAGGAATGTTTTTTGTCAACAAAAGTATAGTTACGCTTTAATACCTATGGTATATGAGTCCAACGAACGTTTACAATCACTTTAAACTAACAACTCTTTGGAGAGTGGAAAATCAGGTGCAGATGTGTATGGAAACCAAGCGGATTTTGCACTCTACAGGTTTCATAAATCAACCCCTTAGTATTTTTACTCAAAACATTGGATTTGCATACACTGTAAAAGGATTAAAGCCCTTCTTCGGGAAACTTAAATCGTTCCTTGTAGTAGGATTGCATCCACACTGCAAGAGTTAACTGCCCGTTAAGTCTAGGGTAGAGTTTTTGCTCCTTTATTTATCTGATCCTCTGCTTCCCCGGAAGTTAGCGCTCCCCTACACTTCGTCGGTAGACTGTCCCTTGGCATCAACAGGCTATGAAGCCTGCATTGGTCTTGATGATTTCAAGACCTTAGACCAATGGAACATAAAGGAGAGGATGCTACAGGAACCGGTCTAGCAGAACAGGGAAGTAGAGGAACTAGTGATTAGATCTACTTTTTTATATATCCTAAACCTAAATGAGAAATGAACCTTTGCATTGGGGTGTTAGTGAGCTATTTTCATTGTATGTGTGTGTTATGATTTTACTCTTCATTTCCACACATGCCATTAACTAATTAGGGAAAGGGATTACCATCTACTTGCTATGATCAAGAGAAATTGGCAGTTAAAGACTTCTTCAGAAACCATTACTTCTGGGAGTGTTGATTTCCAGTTCCCCTGCTGCTATCAGTGGCTTCTCCCCCGACTGCTACATCACTACTATGTTCAGGATTATTTCATTTTGTACTTTAGTAACAGGATTGCTTTAAATATAGCCATATTGTTTGATTTGTTATCCTATCCAGAAGAGTATTTTCATGGGTTTATAGAATGGTTATATGATATCTACAACAGCATTATATCTGTATGATTAATTTTGAAATCATGCATTCATTATATTAGTCTCATTCTGTTCTTCTAAATTTTTGCATGGCATATTCAAGGACAGATGTGTTGTTTTTTGCTGAGAATAAATCTTAATACACCACATGATGCCTAGGAGACAAAATGACTACAGCCAAATTCTTTGACAAAGGTATTTATGACACTGCTGTTTGTGCAGCTGGTGCAATGTGTCACTATTAGATGGTATGCTAGGTATCCTTGAAGACAGATCATTGGAATGAATAACTACCTTTGGGCCATGATATCATCAGATTTCATTTTGATCATATCTTCATCAATGTAGCATGAAGAAGCTTGAGGCTAAATTCAGTCAACTTAAAATGAAAGAGAATGGCAAATCAATGGTGAAAGTAAGAATGTAATAGAGCTTTTTAAAAAACAAATAATAGTATTTGTTCATATTTGTTTTAACCCCCTGAATGTTTAAATATGAGACACAGAACTGTAGTTAATGGTATAACATTTACATGGTGTGTTACTGTAGAGGGAAATTGATCACGAAGTACATTGATGTAAAATGCAACATTAACTAAAAGTAAAAAAATTTGGAGACATAACACAATCGCAAATGCAAATTAACAAGGGTCGTGAATGCTTTCATTTTCAGTACGAAAGATAAATTGCCCAATGGGAATCCTCAAATGACTAAGAAGGGGCATAATGGATTTTAATTACTTTGAATTGCAGTGCTATAATTAGTATATACTGTAGCTGGCCAATACCCAAAAGGCTCTGTAAACATACTTGTCACTATTATTAAAAGGCATGAGTACCGTATATACTCGAGTATAAGTCGAATTTTTCAGCACATTTTTTTGTGCTGAAAGTGCCCCCCTCGACTTATACTTGAGTCAAGCACTTTTCTGCAGCAAAAAATTTCATTTTCCGAACCGACTTTGGGGCCCCGTATCTCAGGGCCACTTAGTGCTAGGAACCCCAAATTTGGTGTGCTAAGCCAGTGGCACTGGTACCACAACATATCCAAAGATGAAGTTCCTAGCTCTAAGTGGCCCTGAGATACGGGGCCCCAAAATCGGTTCGGAAAATGTCATTCTCTGCTGAAGAAACGTGCTTGACATTTTCTGAACCGACTTTGGGGCCCCATATCTCAGGGCCACTTGGTGCTAGGAACCCCCCATTTGGTGTGCAAACCCAGTGGAACTGGTACCACAACATATCCAAAGATGAAGTTCCTAGCACCAAGTGGCCCCGAGATACGGGGCCTCAAAAACGGTTCGGAAAATGTCATTCTCTGCTGCAGAAAAGTGCTTGACATTTTCTGAACTGATTTTTGGGGCCCTGTATCTCGGGGCCACTTGGTGCTAGAAACCCCAGCTTTGTAAATTTTATGGTGCAAGTTCCACTGGGTTTGCACACCAAATTTGGGGTTCCTAGCACTAAATTGCCCCGAGATACGGGGCCCCATATTCGGTCAACTGTGCCCATCTGCAGCAATGTCATTTCAGGACCCTTTGGGTTCAGAGACCCCAAATTTTGGCTGCAGCTAGGGGGCATCTAGGAACCCTTAACTGCCGAGTTTGAAGTTCAGGGGACCTATGGCTGCAAATAGGCACAGTGAGGCATGCAAATGGGCACAGTGATGCTGCAAATGGGCATTGTTGATCCTCTTTTCCACTTACAGTAGCTGTGCATTTCTCACCCTCGTCTTATACTCGGGTCAATTAGTTTTTCCCATTTTTTTGTAGTAAATTAGGGCCTCGACTTATACTCGGAACGACTTATACTCGAGTATATACGGTACTTTGTATTTTTAGACAACTCTGGAAATGTCTACAAATTTAGAAAAATCTTAGGGTTATTTCATATTTTAAAGTTGTGGTTTTGTCATATTAGAATATGAATAATAAAGGTACCAAGGCATGCCTATGCATATCCTCTTAACCCCTTTACGTCATCAGTACGCAGACATGCGGCCTCACTGGACTGGGCTTTTTTCGTGGGGCCGCATATATGCGTACCTGTCTTTGTGCTGGGAGCGTACCACACAGTGCACTCCCAGGTCTCACCAAGAACCCCAGGTCCCGTACTAACGACTGGGACCCAGAAATCCCGGTTCCAGGTCACCTGATTGCTGCAAATGCCTCTGATTGGTAATCACAGTGATCAGTCACTGTGCAGCCCGCCTCTGTGTTTTTCTCTCTGTGAATGGAGAGGAAAGATACATTGTATCTTTCTCTCTCCTTGCAGAGAGAAAAAACGTGAGTGTAAAAAAAAAAATAATAATACAACAAAATAGAAAGAAAAAAATACCTAGATCAATGTTTGATCTAGGTCAGTGCCAGGGTTAGTGTTTTGGTCAAGTAAGGGTCATAGGTCAGTGGGAAAAGGCGGCGTCAAAGGTCATGGTCAGTATATTTTGGGCAGGTTTTTTTTTAAAAAACAACATTTTTTAATATAGTATCAGTTTGAGCTAGCGTCAGTGTCAGTATGTGTTTAGGTAGGATAAAAAAAGCAAAATGCGCACTATTGTTTCTGGGCTATACTATGGGTACAAGCAACACATACCATACACATATGTGATATCACCGCTATCGTTGGGAGCAGGAAAATTTATTTTGGGTTGTTCTTTGGTGATAGGTTATGGTAGTAACAAAAAATATACACCCACATTAGAAAAAAATAGTTTTTTTTTTTACTATTTTGGGCCAGTTTTCCTTTGATAACAAAAAAATCAGGAAATACAGGCATACCCCACTTTTAAGTACACAATGGGGTTTATTTACTAAAGCTGGAAAGTGCAAAATCAGGCTCACATCTGTATAGAAATCATTAAGCTTCTAACCCCAGCTTGTTCAATTAAGGTTTGGTAATAAAACCTGGATGATCATTGGTTTCTATGCAGAAGTGAGCCTGATTTTGCACTTTCCAGCTTTAGTAAATAAACCTCATTGCGTACTTAAAAGTAGGGTATGCCTGTATCCATTACCATTACCCACCAAATGGAAGCCCAATTTTTCTTGAAAATACAAGGTATAATTCACCTGGATGCACAAAGTAGCTGTGATGATATGTACAGTTTTACTAACGCATGTCAAAGTTGCAAAATTGTGCTGAGGCTTTAAGATTTGTTTTACCCTTAGGTGCGAAGGGGTTAATCTATTGTATCTTTATCTTTTAATGCCAATAATGTCTATGGGGGGGATTTTACTAAAACTGGAGCATACAAAATCTGGTGCAGCTCTGCATAGAAACAAATCAGTTTCCAGATTTTATTGTCAAAGCCTAATGCCCTGTACACACGGTCGGACATTGATCGGACATTCCGACAACAAAATCCTAGGATTTTTTCCAACGGATGTTGGCTCAAACTTGTCTTGCATACACACGGTCACACAAAGTTGTCGGAAAATCCGATCGTTCTGAACGCGGTGACGTAAAACACGTACGTCGGGACTATAAATGGGGCAGTAGCCAATAGCTTTCATCTCTTTATTTATGCTGAGCATGTGTGGCACTTTGTGCGTCGGATTTGTGTACACACGATCGGAAATTCCGACAACGGATTTTGTTGTCAGAAAATTTTATAGCCTGCTCTCAAACTTTGTGTGTCGGAAAATCCGATGGAAAATGTGTGATGGAGCCTACACACAGTCGGAATTTCCGACAACCAGGTCCTATCACACATTTTCCATCGGAAAATCCGACAGTGTGTACGGGGCATTATTGAACAAACTGAAGCTAGAAACTGATTGGCTACCATGCACAGCTGCACCAGATTATGAGTGTTCCAGTTTTAGTAAATCTCTCCCAATATGAGTTGGGTTTTTTTTTTTCTATTCTTTTTTTTTTCTTCTGTGCCAAGAGAAAAAAAAGGCTAAAGACTTCTCCCTAGCAAATTAATCTTCTCCAAGTGTAGTTAGATGTTGCTTTCTTCTTAGGCCTCATACACATGGGCATTCTCTAACCTGCATTTACATGTGTTCAGAGGACTTTTCTAAACATACACTATATTACCAAAAGTATTGGGATGCCTGCCTTTACATGCACATAAACTTTAATTGAATCACTGTCTTAGTCCATAGGGTTCAGTATTGAGTTGGCCCGCCCTTTGCAGTTATAACAGCTTCAACTCTTCTGGGAAGGCTGTCTACAAGCTTTAGGAGTGTCTATGATTCTCTTCTCTTCTTCCAGAAGTGCATTTGTGAGGTCAGGCACTGATGTGGATGAGAAGGGCATTTAGGTTACTTTCATTTAGAGAAAAAAAAATCTGTGTGTCCATTGGCACTTTTGATACTCTGAATGTGTGTAAATGCATGTGAACACAGGTGCATTGGGGGGATTTACTAAAACTGGTGCACACAGAATCTGGTGCAGCTGTGCATAGCAACCAATCAGCTTCTAGGTTTTATTGTCAAAACCTAATTGAACAAGCATATGTTAGAAGCTGATTGATTGCTATGCACAGCTGTACCATATTCTGTGTGCACCAGTTTTAGTAAATTGAGACTACTTTCATGTTTAGTGTTTTGTGAAAGCGCACTAAATTGTGCTGTATTTTTGAGCATTTGTGTGCATTTTTGTAGCACATGCATAGGGCAGCCTATTGATTGATATCCACAGAGGACGATAAGTCACCAGTGGCGATACACTTTAGGGATTTACACGGAAGTTCAACTAGAGGAATTAAGTGTATGGCCATTTACTCACTTGAATTACCGGAGAAGAGGGGAGACTGGGGCAGGATACCGCTACAAAAGGAAGCAAAATGGATCTTTATATTGGATTCTATGTCCCCAAAAGGGTTGAATGGTGATTTGTCACTACAATGTTTTCTGAGAAGTGGTATGGCTGTCCCCTAGTGGATCTTCTAACCTTGCAATAATATGATAGATGAAAGACTATATCTCTTTGTGTACAGTATGGTCATGGTGGTCACAGTTTTTGGGCAGTAAAATGTTAGAAGGATTATCTCACAAAAGGGGTATACCTGAGGATATGATGGCAACTGATGAATAGTAGTGATACCAAGGATGTATATATCCTGTACTTCAATAACACCTAACAAACTTGTGTTATAGTATCTTTACTCTAGTCTTTCTTGTATCTCCGTATGTTAAAGTGGTAACTATCGCTCTATTATTGAGGCTTTTGAGCGTGTGGCATCCACAGCTACACTATCATGGGCTGTCTGTAGACCGGTGCATTGGTCACTTTAAGAGTATGAGGGTAGGTGGGACTTAGCTCTGCGCTTAACTCTGTGACATCCTGTCATTCAGTAGGTCCTGAGGAAGTTCCTGTGGGTGGAACAAAACATGTCAATGTGGGAATGGGCCACCTATTCCCTGCACCACCGCATGGACTACTAGCACACAGCTGGATTTGCCTGTCTGAACTGGGCTAAGGGATACCTGGAGCCGCAATAGCCACTCACCGCACATGGGAAGCCTTTGAAAACTACAGCTGCAGAGTGAACCATGGATGTCAGCTTGGAAGCCAATCTTATGCACCAGGGACTGTGAGTACCAGAGACCCCAAATTGCCTGGGACATTGGTCAAATCAGCTGTGTATACCTGTGTGTGTGTGTGGGGGTACCCATACAAAGGGACCACCCCACCCTTGCAGGCTGGACCACAGACACACATGAAAGTCCTATATCGTGTGCCTAGTCACAACATAAGGACACTTTACACACTGTCTGTTTTCTTCCCTTACGCTCCCCGATATGACACATCGCTTCCTTTTGGTGCAGTCTATGGCAAGTGGACTACACACACCCACTTTAATATCTACTGCTGTTTGACCACCTCCATCTGATATTGGTACCTGGAGAGATCTGTCTATACTTCTGTGATATTACCTACCCCAGCATACCCAGCACGTAATCTACCAGCCATGTATCCATCCATCCAACCCCAGCATACCCAGCACGTAATCTACCAGCCATGTATCCATCCATCCAACCACAGCATACCCAGCACGTAATCTACCAGCCATGCATCCTTCCACCCATCTGACCATCTGATATATGCTCTGACCAATCCTTGGACACAAGATTTGCTGATGACTGGACTATTGCATGAGTATTCAGATTTAATAACATTGGCTGAGTAATACTGATTCCACTACTGTCAGGTTTTTAGTTATATGGTGGGGTGCATCATTGTTTCTAGCCACGGATTGATCTGTGTACCTTATTCATCTAATGTGGTTCTAAGGTGAGGTGCCGACTTGACGGCAGCTCAGACAGGCCTGGCACAGCCAGAATAGTGCAGGTGACCTTGCAGGGATAATAGGGGGTCTTGTAGGGGTGCCCCAGCTCCTTGTGGGGAAACCGCTGCATTTTAGAGGGAGGGGTTAAACCGCATTTGAATAGGAGGGCTCATAGGTAGAGGGCAGAGTTGTGGAATGGAGGGAGTGTAACGGGGGGATTTGTTTTTTTTTGTGAGCTAGGGGGTATATGTGATGCTGCATATTTTGTATATGAATAAAATTCTGAGGAGGTAATTTTTTCTTTGTTGAACATGATGTCTTCTGAATGGTATGGTGGGGGAGCACCAACTCTGAGTATTGGATAATTGCAGTGCTCCCATGACGGTTAGCTTTTTGGAATGCTGCCCTACACAAGCCAAACATGGCAAAGTAGCTCATGCATCTTTTTGAGCATTACGCTTTGTGTGTTTTTTAACAGTGTTTGGGATGCCATTAACAATAAATGGCATTGCAAGTGGAAAGGGCATTTTTCACACATTTCATAAATGTGTGCAAATTGCTCGTTTTTGCATGCTTTCACAAAACGCTAAATGTGAATGCAGCCTTATGCCCCGTACACACGGTCGGATTTTCCGATGGAAAATGTCCGATCGGAGCGTGTTGTCGGAAATTCCGACCGTGTGTGGGCTCCATCGGACATTTTCCATCGGATTTTCCGACACACAAAGTTGGAGAGCAGGAGATAAAATTTTCCGACAACAAAATCCGTTGCCGGAAATTCCGATCGTGTGTACACAAATCCGACGGACAAAGTGCCACGCATGCTCAGAATAAATAAAGAGATGAAAGCTATTGGCCACTGCCCCGTTTATAGTCCCGACGTACGTGTTTTACGTCACCGCGTTTAGAACGATCGGATTTTCCGACAACTTTGTGCAACCGTGTGTAGACAAAACAAGTTTGAGCCAACATCCGTCTGAAAAAATCCTAGGATTTTGTTGTCGGAATGTCCGAACAAAGTCCGACCGTGTGTACGCCCTATTAGAATATATGCACTTGTTGTATTTAAAGGCATAGAAAGTAATATCATAAGTATAAACAAACTTCCCAGTTCATTTTCTTCTGTGTTTTTAATGTATCAGCGTTTACTTGCATTTGTATGCATTTACACACATTCAGAGTATCTAATTTACCCTTGGATGCACAGATTTCTGTTTTCTCTAAAGGCTAGTAGCTTGAATGCACCTAAACACAGGTAAATGCAGAGTGTGCATTACACCATTTAAATTCATTACATCAATTTATATGCATTTAGGAAGACCCTATAAATGCATATAAAAACATGTATGTCACTGCCAGAGTGAATGAGGCCTTAAATGCTGAAAAATAGTGATATGGGAATAATAATTTTTTTTTCTCTGAGTTTAAAAAAAACAAATGCAGCAGGAAAGTGTGAATAAAGCCTTATATAGCCATAGCAGTTTTATTTTCCAGCTAAAAGGTACTTTTAAATAGCATGGAGTTGTTGAATTTAATATGGTTGATGTTTTTACTAAGAATAAATTGCCTTTTCTATTGTCTATTTCTATTTATGTTGCCCCTGTAGTTTTGTTACTAAGCATAACTATCAGTAAGGCTACCCCCTCGCCCCCAAGCTGGCCATACACTAATAATATTTCATTTGAATTTTTTTGTTTTAGGAACATTTGTTTGATTTTTAGTCTCTGAATGGAAGATTAGTGGGTTGTCTCTGTGTTGAAAGAGACACAATCAATGCAAATTAGTTTAAGCAATATATTTCTACATTACATACAAGGGAATTTACATGATATAACTTACATGCATAGGTCAAGATGGGAAGGCTTCCCACACTCCATGTCAGGCACTAGACTTTTCAAAAGAATGGATTTTCAGCTTCCCAATAGTAATGCTACTGCAGAGTTATAGATGAAAAAAATCCTTTATAGAAGAATCCTTACAGAGTGTGGAGTGTTCCGCATAGGCATAGAGTGTAGTGAATGGTCAATTTGTAGACTCTCAATGGGCTGCTAGATGGCACCCAGGTCTACAGGAAATTATCTACAGCTGTTTTCCCTTTTAGCAAAGGGCTAGAGTTTGGACAGGAAGCTCCACTAGTGTGAGACACCCTTGGTACTGTGCAGAAGCGCTTTATCAGTTTATTCCACCTGGGCAGTCTTCCTTTAAATCATATATGTTGCAAAAGACATATTAAAAGTCAGGGCGGTCCTAGTCAGTCAGACATGGAAAGAGCTAGTCTACAGCCAGGAGAAATGTAGCCTGTAGTACAATTATTTTTATTTTTTTAATTCCTCTGTTTATTAAAATGTTTTCATTATAATGACAAATCGTGAAACGCACACACACAAAATACAGAAATAAATTCAAAAACAATTTACAAATATCAAAAAAAAAGGGGGGGGAAACACCCCTCTTTCACGTGCCCCACATATTAATCCTGTTACACATGCCAATATTTATATTTAGTTTATCTGTGTTAATTGATATGACTTACGGTAATCCCCTATATACTCATTTCTTTTTTCCTTTCTCCCTCTCCTGTCTTAATATTATTACTCTATTTTATTATTGCAGACACCTATTTATTTAGTAGTACAATTTAGATGCTTCCCAGAAGCCTGTGACTTTTCCCTCCACTGGAAGGAAAAATTAGGACATAAAATACATGGAACCAAAATATGTGTAAATATCTCTAAAGTAACCTGTATGTAATCAGAAAAGATAAAATAGGTGAATACCCAATATGAAAAACTAAAGTTCATAAATGTAGTCCATACATGTGCTAAAAAGAAAAATTAAAAATAAAAGTAAAAAAAAAATATACTGTATATATATATATATATATATATATATATATATATATATGTGCCTCTTTAAGTGACTCCTTAGTGATTCCCGCAAGTAGTGCTCTCAATCAAATCTGTGACTTGTGCTCCCTCCACCAGATGTGCTCTCACCTGGGATATATGACCACACCTTTACATACGGTCTATGTGGGCTTGTACCAAAGCATAGGGTTTCACACAGAGCTTCTTAACCTGCTACATCGATCTTGGGTATCTTCATTTACCTGTACATAAAGAAAGGGAAACCGCCAAACACAGTGCTTTATCCTTAAAGGGATTATAAACCCCTTTAAACTTCTGGCAATGACTGGCCCCCTAGTAGCCCCCCCATTTTACTCACCTGAACCCGTTCGTTCCCTTGGTGGAGACGCGCTTTACCTCTCTGCCTGGGGTTCTTGGCTCTTGTTTGGATAGATTGATAGCAGCGCAGCCATTGGTTCCCGCTGCTGTCAATCAAATCCAATGACGCAGGGGGGGGGGGCCGAGTCCAGCATTCTGTTTCTATGCACGCAAATGCTGGACTCAGGAGCATGCCCGCAAGGTAACCCCCAGGGAGAGCACTTCTCTCAGGGGGTTTACCGATGTGAGGAGGAGCTGTGAGTGCCGGCGGGGACCCCAGAAGATGAGGTTCGGGGCCACACTGGGTAAAATGAATTGCACAGTGGAGGTAAGTATATATTTGTTATTTAAAAAAAATAAATAACGAGGGTTTACACTTTAACATTCATTTATAAAGCTGTAAAAAACAAACTTTCAGATGTACACTCACTTGTTCAGGGTGCTACCAGCGCACCACACTATGCCTCACATGCAATATGCCTTAACCATACAGGGTCGCCAATATACAATCCTTGCAGGTATAGTTACCACACAGTCTCATCCGAAGAACATTGTGACGCCATCAAGACCCTGCAGGTTAAGAAGCTATGTGTGAAAACCTATGCTTTGGAAAGTATCTAGTTCTCTGAGGGGGACACAAGCCTACATAGACTGTATGTAAAAGTGGGGTCATATATCCCGGGTGAGAGCACATCTGTTGGAGGGAGCACAAGTCACAGAATCAATTTTGCAAGCAATCTTTATAATTTTATATAGCACATGTATATGAGAGTGTGTGGTGTGTGAGCAATTCACCCAAATATCCACTGGATATTTTGGGGATATATTTACCATAGCTGTTCGCAAGGATTTATTTTATCTTATTCAAGATCAAGACATACCACATGTTGGCAATGTCTGGATTCTATGTGCTAAATGGCACAAGTCTTCCCCAACTTTGCTTAATGTTACCAAGCAATTGGGTTGCCACATGCAGAGTGGATGAATGTACTGTACTCTCTTCATTGAAACTGTCAGTAAAGCGTTACAAAAGAACAAGAATTTCCCATGGAACCCATGGTCCTAGCCATGAGTTCAGGGTCAATAAACTACTGCATCCTGGTCAAGCCAGGCTGGATGTCTTTACTGGCTTCTAGAGGTGAAATAGCCAGTGAAAGCCACCTCAGTAGCAGAACCCTGGAGGCCCCAGGTTAAGGGATTTATGCAGGCCGTTGTGGCATCATCCACTGCCGGGCTCTAGGGGTTAAAAAAATGTACGTGTGCTTCCCTGCTACATAACATTAACATTTTGGTTAGAGTGAAAACTGAAACCTCCTATAAAGATCCAGTGATTGGACATGATGACCTATCTCAAATCACTTTGCCATCAGACTTCTGCTTTTATTTGATCATGGAAATACCCTATAGTTTATATTTAAGGGAAGTCTCTGTATAATTCCTATTATCTTACATTTGCATCATAAACTATGTACGAGTGGAACAGCTAACTAAATGCATTTGCAGAATGATGTCTTACTTGGCATACTCAGGCAGCTTGAGTGATTCCATCACCTTCTTTCTTACCTTGATTAAAATCCCCTTGTTTCTCCAAGTAAGGTTTTTGCTGTAGGGCTTTCCATAATTATTGCAGTTTCTCACTAGCTGTAAGACAATTTTCATTAACCTTCATCGGCTTATTATACACTAGTGTTATTTTTCCGAGCAGCACAGACTAAGCTGCTTCCCAGAACATAAAGCTATTATTTTGATGATCATTATTCAATACTTGGTATTCTAACAATCTGTTTAAAATTGTAGTCTATACTTATTGTTGTTTAACAGGGTTAAGATGCTTTCGTCTTCAGATAAATTCCAAATGGAATTTTGTGCCTACTTTTTACAGCCTTAATAGAGGAGTACAACATAATTACATATACAATATGCTCATGTTGTTGTAAGCTGCTTCCTTCATAACAGACAATAAGGGCGAATCAAAATAATCCTTCATACTGTTTTCCTAGCTGCTAGGAAAATTGTAAATCTATCAACATTAAATAAATTTGTTGATAAAAAAGTCTTCAATAACATTTTCAGTAAATTGGAAATATTAAAGTGACTGTAATGTTATTTTTTTTTAAAATAACGAACATGTCTATAATTTCATGCTCTGTGCAATGAAAGAGGAGTCTGTAAACCTCCTCTTCTCGGGTCCCCCGCCGGCGCTCCTAGCCCCTCCTCTCTTTCCAGTGCCCCCATGGAAAGCTGCTTCCCATGGTGCTATTCGTGCATGGTCACTCCCAAGCCCTGCTGCTGCACACATTGCCTTTGACAGTGGGACTTGGCCACGCCCCCCACTCCCTCCTTACTAGCTTTGATTGACAGCACTGGGACCCAATTACTCCCGGTGCCCCAGCACAGCCGGCGAGACCAGGGAGTGAGGGGAGAGAAGAGCTGCAGACGCACACAGTGCTGGATCGAATGAGGGCTCAGGTAATTAAAAGGGGGGGGTGAGGGGGATACTGATGCCTAAACATTTTTTATTTTAATGCAAGGAATACATTAAGGTAAAAAATGTTTAGGCTTTAGAACCACTTTAGAGCTAAATTCCAGGTATATCTAAAATTTCACCTTTTATTTCCTCACTGCTGGACTTCAAGGATTAAATGCTTGTTTTATCTAGGGGAAATAATTGAAATATTTACCTTATTCTTGCAAGCTTCCTTCTTTCTGGATCTCCACAGGTACTCCTGCCAAACTGGTCACAGCTCTCTGACATCATCACATACAATGCAGTAGTCCTGCATTGTATGTGGTAATACCAAGGACCCACCCACATACTTGGACATCAGAAAGTGGAGACTCCTGGCTTCCTGATGAGCAAGGAATAAGGTTTGTATTGTTGTGTATACCTCTTCCCCTGGGTGAAACAAAACTTTCGGGCTGGAGAGGGGGCTAGAACTGTAACCTGCAAGGTGAAATACTGTATTAAAGATACTTGAAGTTCAGAACATTGAGTGTCCCAATTTCCAATATATACACTGGCAAGGGCATGATACTCCACTGTTCAGACATACCTATTATGTCTATACACTTATTCTATGGCACATGCCAATATATACACAGGCGCGGGCATGACGCTCCATTATTTAGACACGGCTATTGTGTCTACATGCAAATTCCATGGCATGTTTTGTCAATGGGGAGAGAAGCCTCAGGAGAGCACAGGCGGGAAAATAGAACCAACTTATCAGGGTGTAAACAGATTTTATAACCTGTCCACTTATTTTATAACCCAGTGTTTCTCAACTCCAGTCCTCAAGGCGCCCCAACAGGTCATGTTTTCAGGTTTTCCATTATTTTGCACAGGTGATTTGATCAGTTTCACTGCCTTAGTAATGACCACAGCTGTTTCATCTGAGGGAAATCCTGAAAACATGACCTGTTGGGGCGCCTTGAGGACTGGAGTTGAGAAACACTGTTATAACCTGTCCACTTACTGTATAACCTGCCACTTGTTTCTCTGTCTGTGACATCCCAAGACATAACATCCTCCCTCGATTCAACTATGGGTATCTTTAAAAAGACTCTGTTACCTAAAGGTAACTGCACATACCTGTAACTGCAGCAGCTTCCTAAACCATCCCGTCATGGTCAAAGTAGGCTATTCTAACAAGCAAAATTACCTCCTGCACATGTCTTTTGGCCAGTGAGGATGCCCATCATAGTGATGGGCCAAAATAAATGGGTGGGAGCATGAGCTTAACAGCAGCAAGTGTTGGAGCTTTGCCTGTCAAAATGGTCAAGCAATCCCCTGTGACAGGATAGTCAGGGAGGCGAGGCTGCGGTAGGTATCTACATTATACTTGTAGCAGCCCCCCCTCTCATATATGCCTTATAGCATTTGGTTGCTTGACAGGATTTGTTCAGTTATAATCAAACATCAGGCTGGATTTGCACTATAGTATTATAAAACACAGCAGTTTGGCATGCATCTTTAATGCACATGTTTTTACTATATTTTGCTACATTTTAGTACATATTATGCTATATTTGTGTGCGTTTTGTCGCAAAGTAATAGGCACACACCAAAACACTTTACTAAACCTGCAGCAGACAGAATCTGGAGCAGCTATGCATAGCAAAATAAGCTTTTAGCTTATAGTGCATTAAGATAAAAAACCTTCAGTGTGCAGCAGCCCTTCTCAGCCCCCCTAATACTTACCTTAGCTCCATCTCGATCCAGCAATGTTGCATAAGAGACTCAGCTGTCAGGGACTTTCCCTCCTGATTGACTAAGACACACAGCCATTAACTCCTGCTGCTGTCAATCAAAGTCAGTGAGCCAATGAGGAGAGAGAGGGGGTGGGGCCAAGCCACGACTCTGTGTCTAAATAGACACACAGAGAAGCGGCTTGGCTTGGGTGCCCCCACAGCAAGCAACTTGACACTCGGGAAGGGGGGAGGGGCCAGGAGCGCTGGCGAGGAACACGAGAAGAGGAGGATCAGGGCTGCTCTGTACAAATCCACTGCACAGAGTAGGTAAGTATAACATGTTTGTTATTTTTAAATGAAAAAAAACAAGACTTTAGTATCACTTTAAAGCTTGTTTAGTTAAAGTATATCTGGAGCCTTAGCTTGTAAAACAACTCATTCAGTTTATAATAGAAATGCAAAGCAAATATAAATATAGCAATATTATATACGGCAAATTTACACTGTTATACAAGCTGTACACTCACTACTTTACATTGTAGCAAAGTGTAATTTCTTCAATGTTGTCACATGATATATAATAGAATATTTATAAAAATGTGAGGGGTGTACTCACTTTTGTGAGAAACTGTATATATACATTGAGCAAAATTATAAACGCAACACTTTTGTGTTTGCCCATATTTATCATGAGCTGAACGTAAAGATCTACGACTTTTTCTATGTACACAAAAGGTCTAAACATATTGTTCACAAATCTGTCTAAATCTGTGTTAGTGAGCACTTCTCCTTTGCCAAGATAATCCATCCACCTCACAGGTGTGGCATATCAAAATGCTGATTAGACAGCATGATTATTGCACAGGTGTGCCTTAGGCTGGCCACAATAAAAGGCCACTCTAAAGTGTGCAGTTTTACTGTATTGGGGGGGTCGGAGGTGGGGTCTGAAAACCAGTCAGTATCTGGTGTGACCAGGAATGTTCGTCCATTCCTCTTCAATGGCTGTGCCAAGTTACTGGATATTGGCAGGAACTGGAACACGCTGTCGTATATGCCGATCCAGAGCATTCCAAACATGCTCAATGGGTGACATGTCCGGTGAGTATCTCCTTTGCATAGAGTTGATCAGGTTGTTGATTGTGGCCTGTGGAATGTTGGTCCACAGAAGAGGAATGTTGGTCCTTTCCTCTTCAATGGCTGTGCTATCAAAGTTGCTAGATATTGTCAGGAACTGGAACACGTTGTCGTATACGCCGATCCAGAGCACCCCAAACATGCTCAATGGGTGACATGTCCGGTGAGTATGCTGGCCATGCAAGAATTGGGATGTTTTCAGCTTCCAGGAATTGTGTACAGATCCTTGCAACATGAGGCTGTGCATTATCATGCTGCAACATGAGGTGATGGTCGTGGATGAATGGCACAACAATGGGTCTCAGGATCTTGTCACGGTATCTCTGTGCATTCAAAATGCCATCAATAAAATGCACCTGTGTTCGTTGTCCATAGCATACACCTGCCCATACCATAACCCCACCACCACCATGGGCCACTCGATTCACGTTGACATCAGCAAACTGCTCACCCACACGACACCATACATGCTGTCTGCCATCTGCCCTGTACAGTGAAAACCGTGATTCATCCTTGAAGAGAACACTTCTCCAAAGTGCCAGACGCCATTGAATGTGAATATTTGCCTACTCGAGTTGGTTACGACGAAAACTGCAGTCAGGTCGAGACACCGATGAGGATGGCGAGCATGCAGATGAGCTTCCCTGAAACGGTTTCTGACAGTTTGAGCAGAAATTCTTCGGTTATGAAAAACGATTGTTGTCCGGGTGGCTGGTTTTAGATGATCTTGGAGATGAAGATGCTGGATGTGGTCCTGGGCTGGTGTGGTCACACGTGGTCTGCGGTTGTGAGGCCGGTTGGATTTACTGCCAAATTCTCTGAAACACCTTTGGAGGCGGCTTTTGGTAGAGAAATGAACATTCAATTCAACAGCTCTGGTGGACATTTCTGCAGTCAGCATGCCATTTGCACGCTCCTTCAAAACTTGCAACATTTGTGGCATTGAGCTGTGTGATAAAACTGCACATTTTAGAGTGACCTTTTATTGTGGCCGGCCTAAGACACACCTGTGCAATAATCATGCTGTCTAATCAGCATCTTGATATGCCACACCTGTGAGGTGGATGGATTATCTGGGCAAAGGAGAAGTGCTAACTAACACAGATTTAGACAGATTTGACACCATCTGAACCAAATAAGTTTATCTTGGTCTCAACAGACCAAGATAAATGGCTAATTGGGCCTAATTTGGGCATTTTCACTTAGGGGTGTACTCACGTTTGTTGCCAGAGGTTTAGACATTAATGTCTGCGTGTTGAATTATTTTGAGGGTACAGAAAATAAACAAGCTTTACACTCACTACTTTACATTGTAGCAAAGTGTCATTTCTTCAGTGTTGTCATATGAAAAGATATAATAAAATTTTTACAAAAAAGTGTGGGTGTACTCCCTCACTTTGAAAGTCATAGTCAATGGAGCAGTGGCTATAGGGTTAAGACAAAGATTAGAGGGTAAAGGGGGCAACCCTGATATGTTCCACCCGATATGTAGCATGTGATCTCGGATGCCGAGCACTCTAAGTCCTTCCATCCTGTAGTCCTGGGCCACTCTATCAAATGCCTTCTCCACATCCAATGAGAGGAAGAAACCTGTCTGGTGGGAGGAAGAGAGCCAATTATGTATGTTTCTAGCTTTTAGGGTGTCATCTCTTGCTTCCCGTCCTGGCATGAATCCTACTTAAAGCGGAGTTCCACACAAAAAGGGACCTTCCGCTTTTCGGAACCCTCCCCCCCTCCGTTGTCACATTTGGCACCTTTCAGGGGGGAGGGGGGTGCAGATACCTGTCTAAGACAGGTATTTGCACCCACTTCCAGCATAGACTCCCATGGGAGTCTATGCCTCTTCCCGTCCCGACCGCGCTGTCTGCTGGGAACACACAGCTCCCAGGAGAGAGCGGGGACCACTAGGGATGCGCAGCGTGACTCGCACATGCGCAGTAGGGAACCGGGAAGTGAAGCCGCAACGCTTCGCTTCCTGATTCCCTCACCTAGGATGGCGGCGGCAGCTGCCGAGAACCGAGCGGGTTCTCGGCGTCCCCTGCCGACATCGCTGGACCCTGGGACAGGTAAGTGGCTATGTATTAAAAGTCAGCAGCTGCAGTATTTGTAGCTGCTGGCTTTTAATATTTTTTTTTTTGGCGGTGTGGGTGAACCCCCGCTTTAATCGAGAGATATTAGTTTAGAGGGAGTAGATGATTGACAAGGATTTTCACAAATATTTTGATGTCTACATCCAATAACAACATTGGCCTGTAATAATGATTAGTGACTAAGGATGGATCTTTACCTGGCTTGGGAATTATGGTAATATGGGCCTCTAGTATGTCTCAACAGAGAGGGGCTGGAGAGTTTTATATACATTATATATACAGCATAAAAGGAAAATATCTTTATTGATATAGCAACCAGATTCTTCTTTTAATTTTTAATCTTTGCTAGAGAAATGGCATCTGTATTGTGATCGGTCACATATTCTTCTTTTTTAGATACTTTTGATAAATGATGCCATTTCATTTTAGAAGACAAGAAAAGCATTGAAGTCTGAAGTTTCTGAAGTGAAAAAAATCTATATTTTCTAATACACAAAAACTGAGGCATAACTAAAAGTCACACTGCCATTGTGCAAAATAAAATGTGATATCAGAGTCCTTTTATTAAACACAGAGTATGCAGGTAGAAGAGATGAATTTTAATCTCATCAAGATGTGTTAATATTCTGAGCACCTTCTTCTATGTATAATTTGCAATTATGTATGCATTTAGAGGCAGCCTAATTTGGTCATTACATGTGCAGCCTCTGTCTCCTGCTCTGAAGTGCTACACAAAAATTGTACTTTCTTATCACACGAGTTTGATCGCAACCCAACCTGGTTGAGGCTTGATGAACCACCAAACAAACTGACCATGATTGGCTAGTTCACCTGCTTAAAATTCCCAGCTGCTAAAATGTAGAGAAAGAAAATATCCCCAGCTGCCGTGAATGGCTCAGCAGATTGGGTGGCCAGAACTGCACCATATTATATTAATTGGAGGACATAGGCCCTCCTGGATTATTATGGAATGCACAAACATATTTAAGCAGGCCACATGACTAACAACAAACCTCTATCTCCAAGGACCTGGCTACATATCCCCTTCAGAACACACTTTCTTATGTACCAAGGTATGTTAACCCTGTGTAATCGGTGGTTTAAGCGGATTCTTGTTGATTTTTTTTTTTTGATAGATACTGTTTATTTCCTGATCCATCCACATTTTATGTTTCATCAAAGATCCCATGTACAATTTTTAGTATTGATACTTACTGGCAATCTGCTTTACACCTCAGACTACAGACCTTACATCCCTAATTGTTGGTGTCTTCTTCGAGTGTGTGTACATGTGGCTTTTTCAGTGAAAAAGCCACTTCTAGTTATATTTTACCTGGATGCACTAAAAAGGGTTGAATGTGTTAACCCACGCTACCTTAGCAGAAACCTTGTGTGTTGGCGATCTTATATTAGGTGGCAGCATACAACCTGATTGTGTTCTCACAATGTGAATCAATAACAAAATTATGTGTGTTGTTGCGCCTATTATTATGTGCTATTTAATACCATGCAAAAAATGTTTGCCAGAAAATTCTTAAAATGGTTTGTTAAGCCACTCTAACTTGTATACACCATCAGCACTGCCTCCTATTGTGGTATCCCTCTCTTTGTGTGATTTATAAAAATAAATGCTGCAAATACCTAATTTCACTGCTGAGATTGTGATCACATGCTTTCCTTTCCTCCTCTGAGAGATGCAGCAGACGGGGCTGAGATTCCTCAGCTGATGTCAGTCTGGATTAGAGGAGGAGAGGAGGAGAGAGCTGGCTGGTCATGTGATCGCAATCTCTGCTCTTAAATGAGGTATTTACAGCATTTATATTTATAAATCATTCACAGAGGGGGCACTGCAAAAGGAGGCAGTGCTGATGATAAATACAGGTTAGTGTTATGAGATTAACAGAAGGGGGGAGGCGCGGCTCACACACAGACAGAGAGGGAAGGGGGGAGGAGGAGACAGGAGCAGAGAAGAGAGCAGATAGCAGGCTGATTATGACAGAGGCACATAAATTGACCATGGTGTATGGTCTCAGCAGCCATGATACACCGTGGTCAGTTTGCAGAGGGGTGGAGAGAAACCAGGTTTTTTAGGTGTTACAGGGGGCCAAATTACACAGGACAAGCACTGTGTCATATAACGTGCTTTAACCACATGTCGACCAGCGCACTATGATGTACATCGGCACAATGGCACGGCTGGGCAAATGGGCATACAAGTTTAAATCACGGCATTGTGGGCGTGCTGCTGCGTACTCCGTGACCGTGCCCACGGGTCTCGTGGACTCGATTTCCGCCGGGGGCCCACGATCGTGTCACGGAGCGGCAGAACTGGGAGATGCCGCTGTAAAAAAGGCATTTCCCTGTTCTGCCTAGTGACATGACAGAGATCTACTGTTCTCTGTCATCAGGAGCAGTGATCGCTGTCATGTCAGTGGTAGCCCATCCCCCCCACAGTTAGAATCACTCCCTAGGACACACTTAACCCCTTGATCACCCCCTAGTGTTTAACTCCCTTCCCTGCCAGTATCATTTACACAGTAATCAGTGCAATTTTTTAGCACTGATCGCTGTATAAATAACAATGGTCCAAAAATAGTGTCAAAAGTGTCCGATGTGTCTGTCATAATCTCACAGTCACGATAAAAATCGCAGATAAAAATGCCATAAATCTATCCCCTATTTTGTAGACACTATAACTTTTGCACAAACCAATCAATATGCACTTATTGCGATTTTTTTTTTACCAAAAATATGTAGAAGAATCCAGTAAGTGTTAACTTAATGGCAACAGAGAAATATCAGATCATCTATCCTGCCAGAGTTGTGCTGTGTGGCAGAGCTGTGCAAATCACAGAACCAGAAGGACAGAAAATCAAATGCTTTGGCAGGTAAAACAGCTGTGTTTTTTTTTTATCTGTATATTCAGCTTTAAGATGTATCACGAGAAATGTATCTATAAATATCAACCTCAGTTTATCCTTTAGAGCAAAAATATATAAGACTTTTAGTATAATTCTAATTTAGTTTCAGCCTCATCAGGGATCGCTAATGAATAACGTAATTACAGTTTATGCCAGGCGAGCATTAGACCACACCATTTGGGACACAGCTTTACCAAAGTGCTTTAATAACAGGATTTAAAAGGAATTTCTGTAAGCAGATCTGAAACAAAGCCAAAATTACAAAAGGAAATTTAATTTTTTTTCAATGTGTAAAGATTTACAATTACACATAAACATTCACTCTAAAAGTCTTACTATGAAATGCAAAATACCTAATTTGTAAGGTACAAAACAATGTAAATGCAAGGAAACTACTGCGATGCTAAAGTTTTACATTACCTGATGCATTATCATTTAGAAACAGCATTATAAAAAAAGGATTTTTTAGTAATTTTAGTAATTTTGCTAACTGAATTAGATGTCTAAATATAAATGTAGGTTTTTAGTAAAACTCTCTTCAAAATGTTTTGTTGAAAATGTGTTCCAAATCAAGTTTGCTTCATTAAGCCTATAAGGAGATATTTGTAAATTATGCAAACAAATGCACAGATCATTGCACCGCTATACTTTCTGCATTCAGATGTCATTATATATAGTATATAAAGATGGTAGAATAAATTCCTGTCTGGCGATGGGACGCATTACTTTGTTAGCAGCTCCCTTAAAAGTGCACCTGTGCTTTGCTCATGAAGTTTAATTTAAAGTCCAATTTTAGGATTTTTTGATAAAGGACACCAGGAGGTTATTAAAACATAAATTCAGCAAACTATTAGGAGAAGGTCCGAAGAGTATGTGGACTTGGCATGGCAAGTTTCTAACTGGAAGACACCTAAAATTGGAAAGATAAAAACAAATAAAGCAAAAAAAAAAAAAATCAGCTAAGGAGGCCTCCATGAAGGAATGGAAAGAAAGATTGGGGGGCAGAACTCAGATTTAGGATTTAAATGCCAACTCTCCAGCTGGTTATACTCACCTTCAAGTTGCTCCTCAATTACTCCACTCTTTTCGGTAAAAGCCCTATGCAAGCTCCAGTTAGTTCTTGTCAAATCTTACACAGGGATTGATAAAAGGCTAAATCCTGTGTGGAAGGGAAAACTTCTATTCTTTCCCCAAGCCTAGAAATTCTGGGTATTAATCTTTGCTCCTGGCTGCTGAATGAAGAAAAATAATGGTAAGTATACAGTAGGAGTGGGAGTTGGGGGTATTTAAACTCCACTTTTGTTGGGAAAAAATACATTCCCCCTGGGTGATTTTAACTAACTTTGTTGCAGATTCCTACCTTTTGTTATTCTGAAGAAATACCTGTGTGTTTGTCTGTGTCCATGTGGAAAGTGAATCTAATAGGAGTGGTTTTATAATTATCAATCAGCTGCTGCACCTGCAGGGCTCTAGTGAGGAACGCTGCAAGGTCTACATTCCTTTAGATGTGATTTCATACAAAGAGTATTGCACCAACAATGACAGTTGTGTTGCAAGGGATGCTCAAAACCTGACATATATTCTGGGAAAATCAGTAAGCCAATCACACCAGCAAGAAATTATGTTTCTGAGGGACGCTCTGTACACATTCTGTGTACAGAACGCCTCCAGGTAGCCAGTTGCTTTACTTTGCATTGACAAAACACAAACAAGATTTGTCCAACACAAAGCCATCTCTATATATCCAAATAGAAAGTGAGGTATACAGTGATTATCTTTATGGAGATTTAACCACTTCAGCCCCGGAAGGATTTACCCCCTTCCTGACCAGAGCACTTTTTGTGATTCGGCACTGTGTCGCTTTAACTGACAATTGCGCGGTCGTGCGACGTGACTCCGAAACAAAATTGACGTCCTTTTTTTCCCACAAATAGAGCTTTTTTTTGATGGTATTTGATCACCTCTGCGATTTTTATTTTTTGCGCTATAAACAAAATAATAGCGACAATTTTGAAAAAAACGCATTATTTTTTACTTTTTGCTATAATAAATATCCCCAAAAAATATATTAAAAAACATTTTTTTCCTCAGTTTAGGCCGATACGTATTCTTCTACATATTTTTGGTAAAACAAATCGCAATAAGCATTTATTGCGCAAAAGTTATAGCGTTTACAAAATAGGGGATAGTTTTATGGCATTTTTATTAATCATTTTTTTTTACTAGTTTTGGCGGCGATCAGCAATTTTTATTATGACTGCAACATTATGGCGGACACATCAGACATTTTTGACACATTTTTGGGATCATTGTCATTTATACAGCAATCAGTGCTATAAAAATGCACTGATTCCTGTGTAAATGACACTAGCAGTGAAGGGGTTAATCACTAGGGGGCGGGAAGGGGTTAAGTATGTCCTAGGGGAGTGATTCTAACTGTCAGGGGGATGGGCAGTGTATGTGACGTCACTGATCTCTGCTCCGATGACACGGAGCAGAGATTGAGTGACACTGTCACTAGGTAGAACGGGGAGATGCTGTTTACAATGGCATCTCCCCGTTCGTCCTCTCCATGAGGCGATCGCGGGTATACCCGCGGCGATCGAGTCCACGGGACCCGCGACCCGACTCACGGTTGCCGCAGACGCGCGCACACGGCGGCAAATTCAAAGTAACGTACGGGTATGTTACTTTGCGCAGCCGTGCCATTCTGCCAACGTATATCTACAGGAGCCGGTGGGGAACCGGTTAAAGAATAATGAAAAATGCTTGGTATGGCAAAGTAGGTGTACACATAATGAACTTGACACTAGTAAAAGAGCCTATAACATAGCACTGATATAATTTTTTTAATTCAATTACAGATCCTTTCCAGTGAGTGTCAAATTAAATAAAATCTTGCTTAGCTAAAACAGAACATGGGCTACTGAGATTAACAACAAGAAATATAAGATAAACGGTTGAAAAATTGTTTCTAATTATATAACAATTTGCATCTTCTGTAGTCAAATATATTGCTCCCTAACTTTTTGTTATTGCATGGTTGACTCACTTGAAAGCAAAGAAGCTTGTAAGCAATTTAATTTGCAGTTTATAGCCTGCATATACATAGGAAAATGATTGCCTTTATAAAGATATGATCATTTTATTCTAAATTACTTTTACACTTTTGTGAAATATGCAGGAAGTAGTCAGTCTGCAGCCAACCTAAATGTGTCCTTCATAGTGTGTGTCTACAAATACATTTGTACCTCTACCCCTGAAGAAGCTGCTGAGAATTTGTTGGGTTCTCCCTATGTAGTACAGTGGCTACCAGTCACACATGCAACAGTCCATTCACTCGCTCCACTATACAGTCTAGGGGATGTCTTTGTAAGTGTTATTGCAGAAATTTAACAGGATAAAGGTGAGGGGATATGGGATATGCCAAAATGCTTAACAATTAGCAGAGGACACTATTCTTTTGATAAACATAGCACAGTCTAGCTCTCACAGCTGGGAACCGCGGGGTAGTTTACAAAACAGTCTATTTACTCAAAGCTGGGGACCATGAGGTAGCTCTATTTTAAAGTCTCATAGCTGGGGACCATGGGATAGCTCCAGAACAGGTAAAGCCTCTTTGCCAGGAACCATGAGATAGCTCCATAATAGTTAAAGTTTTATAGCTAGGGGCCATAAGATATGTCTCTGCAGGGGATCCAGTCCAGGTCAGTCCTGAGGTGCTTCCAGGGGAAAGCAGCCCCTTGAAGCTCACAAATCCAATACTTATGGGAAAAAAGACTATCTGCCCAGGGCTTCAGGCTATTTACCACCTCCCAGACCACCTTCTTGGCACACCTACCTAGGGATTGGCCAAGGCATGGTAAATATTCATGCCATGTATTTGAATTTCTGCCCTAAGCTCTGGACGCTTCTCCCAGAGGCAGAGGGAAACAATCAATCCCCTAGCCTGTGAAAAGGCAAATTATCACTGCCCCTCTGATTACAGAGCAAGCTAAAACTAAATTTACCAAGCATTCTATAGTAGGAGGGTGCTACACGTTAATTAATTGTTATAATTCATGCAGATCCACTGTGTGATGCTATTTCAAAGAAAAAACAGCCAAAATCAGCTCAGCCAAATAGCAAGAAAACCCACTTTCCCCTAAGATGTTGCTACTGAATGTTTTACATCTAGACAATTGCTTTTACAAACTGAATTTAGAGTGATATAAAAGGGTTAAGACCACGTTGACATTGTGTAATTTAATTAACTGATGATGGGATAGTTTTTCAATCTTCTAGGCTTATGTGCTGATTTTTTCAGTCTACAATGGTTGAATACATTTAGTAACTATATGAAATATCTCTCCAAATGTTATTTCTTAACAGGCCTAATTTCCTTCTGTCTGTCTTAAGTATTTGTATGTAATGTTTGTAAATCATTTACAGTACATGATCTAAAAGTGAAAAACTGGGTAAAATATTTGAATGCTTCAGAAATATCAGTCATGTTTCCTCCAAATGCTAGAGGCAATACTAAACTCTGATATATTAGAGGCCTATGGCAATGCAGCAATCTGTCTAAGTTTAAGAATGTTATGTGTTAAAAAGAACTAGACTTTCTCTGTCCAGAAAATCATTTTTTAAATCGATATGCTCCTGAACAAAACTTCAAAATCCTTTCCTGATTTTTGTTAGATTTTAGGAAGCTTTAAATGCATAATGTGATATAATATGTTATACCTGTTTCCGTGAAAGTTGTTTAAATAGTTATAACTGTTTAAAAGACCACAAAATAAAACATACAATATACTGGTAAACATATGCAACAACCTCAGATATATATGACATGTAGGTGCAGATGTTAAACAAACCATCAGGGAAGTTCTGGAGACACCAATACTTTCTAGTCCTGAAACAAAGCATGCCGTAGCAAGATGGGAGAGACCACATGATAACAGAACTACAAGTCACAGATCTGCTTTACTACTGCTCTGTGATACAGACTAGGTCTTAAAAAAAGGAGGCCAAAGGTCTTTTAAACAAGATAGAAAGGGGAGAAACCTGAGCGTTGATAGTGCTGAGAGCAAAACAATTGTCAAGAACCAGCCATTTTCCCACCCTCCACTACCATGTATTTTTGCTTTTATTTATTTTTTATACACTATTTGCAGATAAGCATTTTTTAAAATGTAATATAAAAAAAAACTTTTCCTCTTAAAGCCCTCTCTGTCCATCATGTTTGCTTAAACAGACAGGGATAGCCCTAAAAGACTGTAAGTGAAATGTTCAAAAGTGATCATATCTACTGAAGTAAAACAGGACATTTAGGCTACTTTCACACTGAGACATGCGGGCGCTGTCGGTACATCGGCGCTAAATATAACGCTGATTTACCTTGGTTTTAGCCCCCCCCGCTAGCAGCTGAAAAAGGGTTAAAACCGCCCAAAAAGCGCTGCTGCAGCGCGCTTTGCAAGCGGGTTTGGAGCGCTCTTCCATTGTTTACAATGGGAATGGGTGCTTTAGGAGCGGTAAATACACCGCTCCTACAGCGCTCCAAAGATGTGGCTTGCAGGAGATGTGGCTTGCAGGACTTTTTAGACCGCCCTGCAAGCGCACCGCTCCAGTGTGTGTAAGCCCTCTGGGCTTTCACATTGGATTGCATTGAGCGGCTCTTTCAGGCCACTTTGCAGGCGCTATTTTTAGCACTTTAGCGCCTGCAAAGCACCTCAGTGTGAAAGGAGCCTTAGAAGAGCATTATTTTTTTTTAGGTCTTTAAAACAGTTGCATGTGTTTACTTTTAAATAAAAGTCCTCACTGATATTTAGTGGTTACCAATAATGTGAATACTATGTTAGCTATATTTACATGCAGGCTGAAGGCTTCATTCACAAAATAAGCATTCAGCATACAAATGGCACTGCAGCCTAAAGGTGGCAGTGTACGCTTCTGCTCAACATTCTTGCACATCATGGCAGACTTTATCCCTGTGTGCCATTCTCCAGCAATGTAAGTTTGTGCTCCCACTCACTGTCTGTCTGTTGCTGCCGTTTTCTGTTGGTTTTCCTCCAGCCTGGAGGACAAATCAGTAATGGTTACTGGTAATGGTCTAATTTTGTCACAGTTCCAAAGCACATGAAGTAGATCTCCGGAAATCTTATGGCATTTGTGACACTCTGGGTTCTCTCTCTTATGCATCTGATAAAGCTGAAGTGGCGTATAGTAAATCCTATGAAATATACATAATTGGATTAGTCTATCTCTGGCAGAAAAAGTAGTAGTAAGTGTAAGTGTGAATAATCTCTTCCCAATTTTATCTGAAAATTCTGGGATATTGGTCAACCAGCAGGCCTTTAAAGTTTGCAAGCTTGTAGATTTTCCCTGCGTTAAGATGTTATAGAAGGAGGAAATTAATATAATGTTCAGGGTGTAACGGGGTCTTTTCCACTACAGAATTACAATATCTCCCTGAGCCCTAGTTGAGCTGTGGCAGCATGTTTTAATTGGAGGTACATGAAATGCCATGAATTTGGGATATTCAGCTATCATCGCAACTGAGAGAAGGATTTAAAACATCCACCATCATATAGCTGATGCACATATTTCAGACTTTTTAAGGCCCCGAGATATGCATCAGGTAAATTGAAAAACATGAGAAAAAGTATGGTTAAACCATAATAGTTCCTTAGGTTAGATGGATTGAGAGACTCTGACACTAAGGATAAACAATATCCATATATTTTTAATGAGATTCTTAACATGTCTCTACCATCAGTTGATTGAAAATATCTTCTTTAAATTAAATTAGTCAGTGCTTCGTTAGAAGAAAACAGGGCTGCTTCAGAGGTTTGTTAGAGAACCTTAGTGAACAAACAGCATCATGAAGGTCAAGGAACACACCAGACAGGTCAAGGATAAGGTTGTGGAGACGTTTAAAGCAGGGTTAGGTTATAAAAAAATATTGCAAGCTTTGAACATCTCACGGAGCACTGTTCAATCCATCATCCGAAAATGGAAAGAGTATGGTACACCTGCAAACTTACCAAGACATGGCCGTCCACCTAAACTGACAGGCCGGGCAAGGAGAGCATTAATCAGAGAAGCAGCCAAGAGGCCCATGGTAACACTGAAGGAGCTGCAGAGATCCACAGCTCAGATAGGAGAATTTGATGCCAGGAAAATTATTAGTCGTGCCCTCCACAAATCTGGCCTTTATGGAAAAGTGGCAAGAAAAAAGTAATTGTTGAAAGAAAGCCATTAAGACGTGCCCTTTGCAGTTTGCGAGAAGCTAGGTGGGGGACACAGCAAACATGAGGAAATAGGTGCTCTGTTCAGATGAGACCAAAATTTAACTTTTTGGTTTGAAAGCAAAATGCTAGTGTGGCGGAAAACGAACACAGCACATCACCCTAAACACACTGTACCCACCGTGAAACATGGTAGTGGCAGCATCATGTTGTGAGGATGTTTTACTTCAGCAGGGACAGGGAAGCTGGTCAGAGTTGATAGGAAGATGGATGGAGCCAAATACAGGGCAATCCTAGAAGAAAACCTGTTAGAGTCTGCAAAAGTCTTGAGACTGGGGTGGAGGTTCAACTTCCAGCAGGACAATGACCCTAAAAATACAGCCAGAGCATGAGCTATTTTGCAAAGAAGAATGGGCAAAAATACCCAAAAAGACTTGCAGCTGTAATTGCAGTGAAAGGTGGTATTGACACAGGGGGGCTGAATACAAATGCAGGACACACTTTACAGATATTTATTTGTAAAAAAAGTTTAAAACCATTTATCATTTTCTTTCCACTTCACAATTATGGGCCACTTTGTGTTGGTCTATAACATAAAATCCCAATAAAATACATTTATGTTTTTAGTTGTAACATGGCAAAATGTGGAAAATTTCAAGGGGTGTGAATACTTTTTCAAGACACTGTAATTGATAATGAAGAGGGGTGGAGTCTGATATATAGAGAGTTTCAGCCTCTCAAGTTTTGTCAGCTACAGTAGCTATCTGTTCCCATTAGCTTTTATGAGAGCCGTGACTCTAGTCATATAAGCAACTAGCATCACCGCCTTAAAGGTTTCCCAGCTAACTAGGTTGGAGACACCCTGGGCATTTTCAAGCCAATAATGTGATATAGCAGCTACACATGTATAAAGGACCATGGGCTCCATGAGCCAGTACGGACTCATGCACCACTATGTAATCTTTCTATAGAAGGGTTCATCACTACATTAAATTATCCCCCTAAAATAAAAGACCCCTGTACCATAGGGAGAATATGTGCCATACAGTCAGATTTAAGCATTTAATGGTAAAGGAATGTAAATATTCATATTAATATAGTATACAGTATATACATGTGGCAATACCAGGGCTACATAACATCCTTGCGAATCTGTATTGACTTTCACTATTTGTACTGGGAGAGATTTGAGAATCAGGATAGAGACACCTCTGGAATATGTAGAATAGATAGCATGGAAGGCATAAGTGATCTGGGGCCTTTTTAAGACCAATGCCCTAAAACCTGTCAAATAAGTAGAAGAATGTGAGCTTTCATACATTTGAAGTGATCAAGCAATTTAAGATTCAAGTGAGGCAAGTTCTGAATGAGCAACAGAAGCACCATCACAGGATGTATGTCCAATGTCTAAAGCAATGGCCCTCGTCCTGTACCCCTGACACAAGCTGTATGATGGTGGTCCCACAGGTGAAGAATGGCAGTCACAACAAAGTTCCTCAACTGGACAACTCCAAGTTTGTGGCAGAGTTCTTCCATCTCCTACAGCAGCCGCAAAACACAGCATAATAAAGTCATCTTAATATATATGGAAAGCGTAGGCAGTTATTGAGAAAAATAATCAGTAAAATGTGTGGGGTCATCTCAGGCTCTCAAAGCAGTCAGAGGCTTCAGTAGGTGATAGAAATAATTGAGCTTTACTGTCACTGATGACTGATAAGATTGGCTGGGTATAGCATGCTGTAGCTAAGTAGTTTATTCCTGAGAAGACATTTGACCATCATGAAGGCGGCTCTCTGTTGTTGAGTGGCAGCTGAGAGATTGGGAAAAATAGGGATCCAGTTACCATCAAACTTAATTTCAGGGAGAATGAGAGCGGCCCTCAGAAAATTTTCTTTATCTCTGAAGTAAAGCACTTTCACCAATAATAGTCTCAGAGGTGCCTCCGAGGGCGGTGGGCACACGGTAAACCTATGTACCCGTTCAGTCGCGAACAAGGAGGACAGAGTCTCCGTACTGACCAACGAATTCAGCCAGTTTTTCAGAAACATTTCTGGGTCTTTACCTTCTGGGAACCGTATGAACTGCAGATTGCTTCATCAGAGGCGGTATCCAACTTTGCAAAGTGTTCATTCAATTCAATTTGCTGGGACCTAAAATGAGTGGACAGAGGATGTACTATGTCCTCAATGTCACTGTTTTTTGTTCAGCATTAGATATCTTAGAGCGGATTTTTTGCATGTCATGCTCCACTATAGAGAGGTCCAGCCAGACAGTCTCAATTTCATTGTTAAAGCAGCCTGACAAGAATATATAGCCTTTATATTATATTTCAGGGTGTGCTCTGACTCCCCTAAATCCTGGCCTGCCACATCAGATACAGTTAGGGCAGCTGGAGGGGAACCCGCAGTCTGTCAGTCTCTATCCCAGCCACCATCTTCCTCCTAGGGCTCTGCTCCCTCTGCAGCTGGAGAATTAGCCAATTGAGACAGCAGGGGAGCCATTGGAAAATCATCAAAATATTCTCTGATAGTGGCAGGAGGTCCAGGGTTAGTGGAGGAACACAGCAGTTTATGAGCAGGGATGTGAGACTCACCCGGTGGTGACTTCTTCTGCTTGTTACTAGGTGGAAGAGGACACGAGGCAGAAGACCTCCATCACAGAGAGTGTGGTGGGGAGGATACACTGATTTAATCTAAATCCTTCATAACTCCTACCACATACCTCTCATCTCTCTTGATTGGGTCTGGCTCAGTGATATTCTCTGGGTGGTGCAAGAAAAGATGCTGCAATTAACAGCTGACAGATCTAAACTTTCTATTTAATCCTTGCCAGATTTCTAGGATTCATTATGACATCAATACATCAGATTGGACAGTGGATGTTACTCTGCTAGAATCAATGACCGATTGAACTTGTTACTTTCGCACATGTCAAATGTTATATATAAAAAAAATACTTTTACACATTTAAACTAAGTAATTTTGCTGTTGCTGTCTATTTTATTGTATCTTTTCTGTAAATATTTTCTTGCACTTTATTTTTCTTTTCATTAAACAATATTTAAAAATTGTTAACCTTATTCTCTGAATGCTTTAAAACAAAATTGAAATAGCCTATGGCCTCTTTGAAGAAAGCTACAGGATTTTAAAACTCTGTTTTATTCCTGTCTGGTGTAGCACTGGGTATTGTAGCCATTTTGTAAAGGTCAAAATAGCTATATCAGATACTGTAAACAATGCATGTTTTCAGTAAAACACGTGGTGGCAGCTATAGCTTGTATGTTTAAAGAAACTTATATTGTTGTTTCATAAGCTGGAAATTATCGGTGTAGGGACAGGAAGAGACTGCTATCATCGCAGTCCACTTTTTATATAGGAATTTGTGAGCAAACTCAGGTTCTTAGGCAGCCCATAGATGGATCATTTGTTTTTGTTCAACCAGCAGGTTGAATGAAAAAAAAACTGTCCAGATTCCCCTATCCACACATTTGACATGGATAAGGAAATGATCCCTGCTATTGTATTATGACAACGGGGAGGCTTTCCTGCCATCAAAATACACTTACCAGCAGACATTTAGTTCGGAACCGAAATTCAGGAAGAATTTTTCGATATTCGTAAATTCAGATGTATCTGAATTTCCAAATCACAAAAGGAACAAATTTAAACGAATCTCAAATAAATAATAACCAAAAAAAATGTGTTTAAATTCAAATTGAATTCGAAATCAAAATTAATTTGAATTTGAAAATAATTTGATTTTGTAAACAGATTTGAAATGTAAACATATTGCTGACTATTGCTGATTTCCTTCAAAAACGGTGTGCAAGTGTACCTAAAGCAATTGATGCTGTTTTGAAGCCAAAGGGTATTCAAATATTGACTTAATTTTTTTTCTGTTCACGCAGTCTGCACTTTTTTTTTTTTCCACAATAGATAGTCTGCACTTTTTAAATTGATAAAAATAAACAAGTACTGTATAATATATATTTTTGAAAGCATTCTTACTTTACATTATTTCTTCACACCTGCCTAAAACATTTGCACAGTTCTGTATATAAAGACAGCAACATGTTGAAGTTAGATATTTCTTTTATGGGTATAACTTTGAACACGCCACATATTCTGAATAAACCTTATTAATACAAAGAAGATTAACCTGTCAAAAATCAAACTGTCAATATTTCTGGTGAAAGAATAATTGTAGCATAATTTCTTTTCATATATGCTTTTTATAATCTGGACGCTTTAATTGTTTTCTGTTTCAACCGTTTTATTAGATTATGGCATAGATGGTGCCATTTTCTTCTCTGCAACCACGGGTCAGTGTTGGTGGGGGAATCCCTCCCGCAAAGCTATTGTGTTCTGCTGGTGAGGGAGACGGGGAGCCAAATATTCTTCTGGTTTGTAATTGTTGATGCGATAATGTGCAATATTTCTCATGTGATGTTTTATTGTATGAAACCAGTACACATTACAAAAAAATTGTAAGTTCTGTTCAGTAATGAGAAAAATTATGCGGTTTGCTCCCTCAGTAATTTTCTTTTGTAAGGTCTGAATTGGCTCTTGAAATTTGTGTACACACTATATGAAAATCTTATGTTTTTTTTTCGAAAAGTGAATTTTCCCTCTGAGTATCATATAATTTGTAGGCCTCATTAGTGATTGCCAAATCGGTTACAGGGTAGATTTACCATTCCATAGATAGGATCATACAAAGTTATGGACTATATTTTGCAAATTTAGGCAAAATGTGACATTTCCCACTCTATCAAACAAGAATTTGTTTTTCAGCCACAGGGGAGGGGACATTGTTAACTGACAGGGTTTCCTCAGCTTTTGTATCATCACCAAAAATTATTATTTTTCTGGGAACATATCTGCATATGGCAAGAACCAGCTATGATATACAACTTAAAGTTATTCTTATTCATACTAATCAACTTGAAATAACCTTCCACTAATCTATCTCTACTGAGAAATAAATAAAATGATTGGGTATGGGTTAGGGTTACTATTACAGCACTTTGTAAGCTCATCTTAGCTCTTGCGCTAACTTAGGGAATAAAACTGCTACCTTTATTCTCATAGATGACATTACTTGATGAGAATGTGAGCTGCCTTTAAATGCAGTGGAACAGGTCTACTGTGCATAAAATGTACAAAAATATAAAATAGGAATCTATTGTATGGTACATATCCAATCCATTATCATTGCCAGTATTTAACTCATTAGATCTTCTTAAATGGCATTGTATACTGTAAGTATAGTATACTGTGATCTGAAAACACCCCGTAGATGAATAGTGGCGCTACTCCCCTGGTCGTGGGAGTGAAACAAGCAATAAAAAACACCCTAGTGTTAATGAGTGAATTAAATGTGCTCTAAATGACAATGGAAAAATCCTAAACACATATGTGAATAAAAAATAATAAAATACAACATAAATAGGAGCACCAATCAATGATGCAATGTGATATCACTGAAAAGTGAATGTGAAACAAAACCCCTGGTGCAATATAACACTGCACCAAGGTGGCTAAGTGAACATAAATTATATCTGCCAACTAATAAAAGGACACTGAAAAGGATGCAAATTACAAATAAAATGTGATAAACCCAAAAAATTATTTTCTTGGTATATAAAGTGACAATATAATAAATAACACACTTCGTGATAACTATATTGAATGGTAATCGTGATCCCAATTATAGTTGCACCTAAATGATTGGGCTGCAAAAAATGGCAATGACATAAAAATGTTCTTTGAATGAAAAACTAGATGAAGTGAGTATAATAGTGAATAGTCCACATATACTGTGAAAACGTGCCAACAAAAGGAAGTTCCAGAAAGTAGGTGTCTCCAATCCGCAATGCTGTGCTGAACTGTCCACCACACCTCAGTGACGTGAATCCACTACCTTACGAATGGCAAACTCACAAGCTGTTGAGGCCTTACACTCTCGTGTTTGGCCGGACAAGGCTTTAACCCGCTATCATGGGGGTTACCATGCGGCCATAGATATCCATTGCTCAGTGCACTAGACACTGCTCTTGGGGTAGTGGTTCCACATATGGGATGAAACAGAAATGCTCCAGATAGTGTAATAACGTTTAAAAAGTTTAATAACAAACTGAAACCAAAAACCAATGCACTCACATGATCAATGAAAGCAATAGGCAAATTACTTCATAGCACTTCACAGCAGTCAGGATATAAAACAGCAAACGCATGCAGCAACACAGGTGAAAAACACCAGACGGTCACGGCGGACCCAGGGGGTGTGGATGCCTGACGATCACCTCACCGGTTCACAGCTGGCGTTCCCTCACTGCTCCCCGCTCAGTGAGCCGTCACTCCTTCCTCTAGCTCTAGTATGGGATTGCCGGTGCATTGAACCAGTGAGGTGATCGTATATATAACATATATTACATATTCTGTTGGGCCCATAATAGAGGCTTTCATGTTAAAAACTTATTTTTACCTGATAAAATCACAAATATTTAAACAGTCTAAGAAAAAGCATATCTAACCAATTTTCAGATGTTCGATTCAAATCAAATTAGATTAGAATAAGAACAAACATTTTGCAGACTCCTCGGGGTCACTCAGGGTGACAGCATCTGGAACTTCCTCTTCCTATCCAGGTACTACTCCCAAGGGTCCTGGGGATGGAAAGCCATCGCTTACAGATTGACGCATGTCTTCCTCTTCTTCAAAGCCTATGGAAGTGCCAGAATCATCCTCCTCATCTTCCTCCCCTCTCTCCTCCTGTGTGTTCTATGACATATGAATTATGGTGTCTGGATAAAGTGGGCCTTGAGAGAAAAGGAAGTCCTCCTCTTCCTCCTGCTGCTCTGCCTCCAGTGCCCTGTCCATAATGCCACGCAGAGTCTGATTCAACAGGAACACAACAGGGATTGTGTCACTGATGCATGCACTGTCACTGCTCACCATCCTTGTGGCCTCCTCAAATGGTGACAATACAGTGCATGCATCCTTAATGATCAGCCATTGGCATGGGGAAAAAAGCATAGGCAGCCTGAGCCAGTCCTCGTGCCATACTGGCACAGGTACTTGTTGACGCCCCTCTGCTGCATGTATAGCCACTGCAGCATTCCCAAAGTTGAGTTCCACCTGGTGGGCATGTCATGAATCAGGCAGTTTATGGGCAGGTGGAATTCCCATTGAATTTCAGCCAACCGAGCACTGGCTGTGTATGACCGCCTGAAATGGCTACAGACTCTTCTGGCCTGCTTTAGTACATCTTTCAACTCTGGGTACGTACTTAGGAAATGCTGCACCACCAAATTGAGGGTATGTGTCAACTTTTCCTGTCTAAGGGCAGACAGGAGGTTTGAGCCATCATTGGACACCACCATTGCTGGCTCCAGCTGGCGTGGTGTAAACCACCTCTGAGCCTGTCCCTGCAGAGCTGCAAGAATCTCTGCTCCAGTGTGGTTCCTGTTCCTTAACCACTTGAGCCCCGGACCATTATGCTGCCTAAGGACCAGAGGTCTTTTTCCAATTTGGCACTGCGTCGCTTTAACTGCTAATTGCGCGGTCATGCAATGCTGTACCCAAACGAAATTTGCGTCCTTTTGTTCCCACAAATAGAGCTTTCTTTTGATGGTATTTGATCACCTCTGCGGTTTTTATTTTTTGCGCTATAAACGGAAAAAGACCGAAAATTTTGAAAAAAAATGATATTTTCTACTTTTTGTTATAAAAAAAATCCAATAAACTAAATTTTAGTCATACATTTAGGTCAAAATGTATTCGGCCACATGTCTTTGGTAAAAAAAATGTCAATAAGCGTATATTTATTGGTTTGCGCAAAAGTTATAGCGTCTACAAACTAGGGTACATTTTCTGTAATTTACACAGCTTTTAGTTTATGACTGCCTATGTCATTTCTTGAGGTGCTAAAATGGCAGGGCAGTACAAAACCCCCCCAAATGACCCCATTTTGGAAAGTAGACACCCCAAGGAAATTGCTGAGAGGCATGTTGAACCCATTGAATATTTATTTTTTTGTCCCAAGTGATTGAAAAATGACAACAAAAAAAAAAAAAAAAAAATATTTACAAAAAGTTGTCACTAAATGATATATTGCTCACACAGGCCATGGGCCTATGTGGAATTGCACCCCAAAATACATTCAGCTGCTTCTCCTGAGTATCGGGATACCACATGTGTGGGACTTTTTGGGAGTCTAGCCGCGTACGGGGCCCCGAAAACCAATCACCGCCTTCAGGATTTCTAAGGGTGTAAATTTTTGATTTCACTCTTCACTGCCTATCACAGTTTCGGAGGCCATGGAATGCCCAGGTGGCACAAAACCCCCCAAAATGACCCCGTTTTGGAAAGTAGACACCCCAAGCTATTTGCTGAGAGGCATATTGAGTCCATGGAATATTTTATATTTTGACACAAGTTGCGGGAAAGTGACACTTTTTTTTTTTTTTTTTCATAAAGTTGTCACTAAATGATATATTGCT
The DNA here is from genome assembly GCA_037952925.1 of Lithobates clamitans. Classification (NCBI taxonomy): domain Eukaryota; kingdom Metazoa; phylum Chordata; class Amphibia; order Anura; family Ranidae; genus Lithobates; species Lithobates clamitans. Next base: position 1,432,126 of record JBBGZY010000654.1, on the reverse strand, counting down.
CACACAGGCCATGGGCATATGTAGAATTGCACCCCAAAATACATTTAGCTGCTTCTCCTGAGTATGGGGATACCACATGTGTGGGACTTTTTGGGAGCCTAGCCTCGTACGGGACCCCGAAAACCAATCACTACCTTCAGGATTTCTAAGGGTGAAAATTTTTGATTTCACTCTTTACTGCCTATCACAGTTTCGGAGGCCATGGAATGCCCAGGTGGCACAAAACCCCCCCAAATGACCCCGTTTTGGAAAGTAGACACCCCAAGCTATTTGCTGAGAGGCATGGTGAGTATTTTGCAGCTCTCATTTGTTTTTGAAAATGAAGAAAGACAAGAAAAAACATTTTTTTTTTCTTTTTTCAATTTTCAAAACTTTGTGACAAAAAGTGTGGTCTGCAAAATACTCACTATACCTCTCAGCAAATAGCTTGGGCTGTCTACTTTCCAAAATGGGGTCATTTGGGGGGGTTTTGTGCCACCTGGGCATTCCATGGCCTCCGAAACTGTGATAGGCAGTGAAGAGTGAAATCAAAAATTCACGCCCTTAGAAAGCCTGAAGGCGGTGCTTGGTTTTCGGGGTCCCGTACGCGGCTAGGCTCCCAAAAAGTCTCACACATGTGGTATCCCCGTACTCAGGAGAAGCAGCAGAATGTATTTTGGGGTGTAATTTCACATATATCCATGGCATGTTTGAGCAATATATCATTTAGTGACAACTTTGTGCAAAAAAAAAAAAAAAAAATTGTCTCTTTCCCGCAACTTGTGTCGCAATATAAAATATTCCATGGACTCGACATGCCTCTCAGCAAATAGCTTGGGGTGTCTACTTTCCAAAATGGGGTCACTTGGGGGGGGTTTGAACTGTCCTGGCATTTTATGCACAACATTTAGAAGCTTATGTCACACATCACCCACTCTTCTAACCACTTGAAGACAAAGCCCTTTCTGACACTTATTGTTTACATGAAAAAGTTATTTTTTTTTGCAAAAAAATTACTTTGAACCCCCAAACATTATATATTTTTTTAAAGCAAATGCCCTACAGATTAAAATGGTGGGTGTTTCATTTTTTTTTTTCACACAGTAATTGCGCAGCGATTTTTCAAACGCATTTTTTGGGGAAAAAACACACTTTTTTAAATTTTAATGCACTAAAACACACTATATTGCCCAAATGTTTGATGAAATAAAAAAGATGATCTTAGGCCGAGTACATGGATACCAAACATGACATGCCTTAAAATTGCGCACAAACGTGCAGTGGCAACAAAATAAATACATGTTTAAAAGCCTTCAAAAGCCTTTACAGGTTACCACTTTAGATTTACAGAGGAGGTCTACTGGAAAAATTACTGCCCTCGATCTGGCCTTCGCGGTGATACCTCACATGCATGGTGCAATTGCTGTTTACGTTTGACGATAGACCGCCGCTTGCGTTCGCCTTAGCGCGAGAGCAGGGGGCGACAGGGGTGCTTTTTTTTTTTTCTTTATTATTTTTTTGCTTTTTTCATCTTACTTTTAAACTGTTCCTTTCATATTTTTTTTTTTAATCATTTTTATTGTTATCTCGGGGAATGTAAATATCCCCTATGATAGCAATAGGTAGTGACAGGTACTCTTTTTTGAAAAAATTGTGGTCTATTAGACCCTAGATCTCTCCTCTGCCCTCAAAGCATCTGACCACACCAAGATCGGTGTGATAAAATGCTTCCCCAATTTCCCAATGGCGCTATTTACATCCGGTGAAATCTAAGTCATGAAATGCTCGTAGCTTCCGGTTTCTTAGGCCATAGAGATGTTTGGAGCCACTCTGGTCTCTGATCAGCTCTATGGTCAGCTGGCTGAATCACCGGCTGCATTCTCAGGTTCCCTGTTGAGACAGGAGAGCCAGAGAAAAACACGGAAGACGGTGGGGGGGGGGCATTCCCTCCCACGGCTTGTAAAAGCAGTCTAGAGGCTAATTAGCCGCTAGGATTGCTTTTACATGAAAGCCGACCGCTGGCTGAAAAGAATGATACCAAGATGATACCTAAACCTGCAGGCATCATTCTGGTATAACCACTCAAAGTCGTGAATGGCGTACCTGAAGACAAAAAAATGGTTAACAATGGTTAACAATAAAGCACAGTAAACAGTAAAGTATAAATAATTACATACCTGAAAAACAAACATGATAAAACATAATAACAATAACAATAAAACATTGCAGAATAGAATACAGTAAAAAAGAGCAGAACAATAGAGAGAGAGAATAGAGAGAGAGAGAACAATAAAACGACAACTATTTTTTTTTATCTTATATATATTTTTTTTTTTACACTTTTTTTGTAACTAACTTTTATAACTGTAACCGGTTCCAGGTTCGGGTCTCTCAAAATGCGATGGCATCTTGGGAGACCCTGTGAAAGTGTGCCTAGTATGTGCAATGCTGTACCCTACGCTAATACTCAACTAGTGTATGGTAGCGTTCAAAACATTCACCAATGCAAAGACCAGGATTGTCAGGACAGGAGGGACAATAATAGCGGGTGTCACGCCTATATCTGCACTTGCTGCAGACACAACATCTTTTTGGGGGGGTTCGTTGGGTAGGTGTACTCGGGAGGACATAAAAATGCCTCTCATGCAGCCGACTGCATTTGGTTGGGGATGTGAATGGGGGAAGTACGGGCGCTGCAGAAGTGGTGGGTTCCCAATTAGGATTGGCAAATGCAGCAGGAAGGGCACTATGGGCACGACGGGCCTGTGTTTGTCTTCTTGGTGGCAGCGGGACACTACTTGTGCTTGCCACCTCACCAGCTTAAACTGCACTTATGGGACTCGCCACGTCACCAAGTGTTACTGCAGTGCTGGTTTGACTATGACCGGGGTGTACTAGGCCGCTGGTGCTTGCCAGTTCACCAAAACGCTACCAAAAAAACTGTTAGCGATTGCAGGGATCAGGCCTGACTCTGCGAACGCTGCAGTTATGCGTTTAGAGTTTTGTAAGTGACAGTGATCGATCGATACTGCACTTGGGTGGGCTGGGCCGGGCCGGGCGGAGGGGAAAAACGCAGGTGCTAGCAGGTATCTGGGCTGATCCCGCTAACACTGCGTTTTTGGGAACCCTAAACTGCTGGTGACGCTAGTATAGATCAGATCGGATCAGATATTGATGTGATCAGATACTATACCACTAAGGGAGGTGTACGGTGCGTGCGTGGGTGTTAGTGGTACTGGCGCTAACCTGACGCTGCCTGGGGCTGGTGCTTGCCAGTTCACCAAAATGCTACCAAAAATACTGTTAGCGATCGCAGGGATCAGGCCTGACTCTGCGAACGCTGCAGTTATGCGCTTAGTGTTTTGTAAGTGACAGTGATCGATTGATACTGCACTTGGGTGGGCTGGGCTGGGCCGGGCAGAGGGGCAAAACGCAGGTGCTAGCAGGTATCTGGGCTGATCCCGCTAACACTGCGTGTTTGGGAACCCTAAACTGCTGGGGACGCTAGTATAGATCTGATCGGATCAGATATTGATCCGTTCAGATACTATACCACTAAGGGAGGTGTACGGTGCGTGCGTGGGTGTTAGCGGTACTGGCGCTAACCTGACGCTGCCTGGGGCTGGTGCTTGCCAGTTCACCAAGATGCTACCAAAAAAACTGTTAGCAATCGCAGGGATCAGGCCTGACTCTGCGAACGCTGCAGTTATGCGTTTAGTGTTTTGTAAGTGACAGTGATCGATCGATACTGCACTTGGGTGGGCTGGGCGGAGGCGCAAAATGCAGGTGCTAGCGGGTATCTGGGCTGATCCCGCTAACACTGCGTTTTTGGGAACCCTAAACTGCTGGGGACGCTAGTATAGATTTGATCGGATCAGATATTGATCCGATCAGATACTATACCACTAAGGGAGGCGCATGCTGCGTGCGTGGGTGTTAGCGGTACTGGCGCTAATCTGACGCTGCCTGGGGCGACGCATATCACCGCCGGGCGATCGGGGGGCTAAACCTTTATTCGGTAATAAACGGCGGGTGCCCTGACACTATAAAAAATAAACGAACTAACCAGCGTCAACCGTAACGGTTATACGGTGATCAGTGGTGAAAGGGTTAACTAGGGGGCAATCAAGGGGTTAAAACATTTATTAGGTAGTATATGGGGGTCCCTGACGCTATAAAACGCTGACGGCGAACCTAAATATTTACCTCACTAACTAGCGTCACCAGCAACACTAATACAGCGATCAGAAAAATGATCGCTTAGCGACACTGGTGACGGGGGGTGATCAAGGGGTTAAAACTTTATTAGGGGGGGTTAGGGGGGTACCCTAGACCTACAGGGGGTAACAGTAACTGTGCTAACACAGTAACTGTCACAAACTGACACCTAGCAGTAATCAGAAAAAAAAAAAACTGCTGGTGTCAGTTTGTGACAGGGGGGGGTGATTAGGGGGGGATCGGGGGGCGATCGGGGGTGGATTGGGGTGTTTTGTATGCCTGGCATGTTCTACTGTGTGTGTGTAGTGTTGTGCACTCACATACCTGTCTCTCTCCTCGGGCCGGAACGGAAACTACCGACCCGAGGGGAGATGACATCACTTCCTTTGCTGCTGTTTAGCATACAGCAGCAAAGGAGTGTTCCCATTGGCCGGCGGCGATCGCGAGGGGGGGGCCACGAACGGATGGCCTCCCCCTCGTCTCTGATCACCGGGGGACAGAACGGGACCGCCTCGGGCGGCGGGGGGGGTCCGATCGGACCCCCCACCCGCGGGAGGCAAATCACGTACGTGTACGTGATTTTGCCTGCCCATGCCGCCTTGCCGACGTACATCGGCGTGAGGCGGTCCTTAAGTGGTTAAACACACCAGCTGAAGCACTGCATGGCACCTTTTAGCCTGACTCTGGGAATAGCCTTTGAACGCTTAGGGGGTACCTGATGTTTATAGGACAATTCTGCAGAGGAGGGCATGGAGGTGGCGGAAAAGGAGGAGGGGGTAGAGCTCACAGGTCTGGTATCATCACCACCAGCTGTATGCAGACGTGGGGGCACAACAAGCTGCAGCACCGAGCCCTGTCCTGCATCCTTTCGAGTTGCAAGCAGAGTTACCCAGTGTGCTGTGAATAAAATATATCCTCCCTGCCCATGCTTGCTGAACCGCCTGTCAGCAGTAAGGTGGATTTTATGGCTGACTGCCTTGCCCAATGATGCCAGAACTCAAGGAAGGAGGCAGAATCCACCAGGCTGAAAGGCAGAAGTTGGAGAGCCAACAGCTTTGACAAGCTTGCATTCAGACGCTCGGCATGTGGGTGGCAGGGACTGTATTTTTTTTCCTCTGCAACAGATGGGGCAGAGAAATTTGTTGGCTACAGTCTACAGCTGGTGGTGTGCTTCTGGCAGATGTGCTGCTAGAACCTGGGACACCCTGTGCTATACCATCATCCCTGTCAGTGGAGGCTGCTGAAAGGTAATGACAGAAGTAAATGGCGATAAACTGGCAATAACGCACACAATTATAGGGCATTAAACTGGCAGTAATGCACACAGAACTATATGGCGTTAAACTGGCCGTAACACACGCAAAATTATATGGCGTTAAACTGGCAGTATCACACACAAAACAATATGGCGTTAAACTGGCAGTAACACACACAACTATATGGTGTTAAACTGGCAGTAACGCACGCAGAACTATATGGCTTTAAACTGGCAGTAACGCACACAGAAGTAAATGGCATTAAACTGGCAGTCATGCATAAAACTATATGGAGTTAAACTGGCAGTAATGCACACAGAACTATATGGCGTTAAACTGACAGTAACGCACACAAAACTATATGGCATTAAACCGGGCAGTAATGCACACAGAACTATATGGTGTTAAACTGGCGGTAACGCACACAGAACTATATGGCATTAAACTGGCAGTAACGCATGCAAAACTATATGGCGTTAAACTGGCAGTAAAACACACAAAACGATATGGTGTTAAACTGGCAGTAAAGCACACAGAACTATATGGCGTTAAACTGGCAGTAACACACACAGAAGTAAATGGCGTTAAACTGGCAGTAACGCAATCAAATAGACGGTGTTCAACCATCACTACTCTAGCTATACACTAATGTCAAGATTACTGACACATTACTGACATTACTGGTCTCACTACACTACACTGAAACTATATGAGCTGTCCCTACTGTACACTAATGTATGTATCAAAGACACGGTCTCACTACAATACAGTGAAAATATCTGAGCTGTCCCTACTCTAGCTGCACACTATGCAAAGATGAATGATGGTCCTCCTCACTACACTCACACTATCCCTAGACTGATGCCCCGTACACACGAGCGGATTTTCCGTCTGCCAAAAGTTGGATTGTTTTTCCGATGGAATTCCGCTCAAGCTTGGCTTGCATACACATGGTCACACAAAAGTTCTATGAACTTTCGACCGCCAAGAACGCGGTGACGTACAGCACTACTACTAGCATGCGTAGGAATTTTGTACAGACAATCAGAATTTCGGATCAGAACTTTTTCCGACCAAAAAATAGAGAACATGCTCTCAATCTTTTGCTGGTGGGAACTCCGCAAGCAAAAGTCCGCTGAAGCATACACACGGTCGGAATTTCCGACCAAAAGCTCTAATCGGACTTTTGCTGGTGGAATTTCTCATCAGGTGTATGGGGCACTAAACTAATATTCTACACTGACAATTGAAGCAAAATAGCACAGTATAGCACACTAACTAACTAACAGCACTGAACATAGCCCTGTTCTATCTCTCTCCACGCCAAAATCACCAATTCAATTGCCATTGAAAGAATACTTTTACACTGTGGGACGGGAATGAGCCATGATTGGATAAAAAAAATTGATTGGATAAAGTCATGATGACAGTGTCCAATCATGACTCTGACAGGGCTCTGTGCACTGGTTGGCTGAATCTTTCACTGCTTCAGCCAATCCGGGCTTGCAATGCATTGTTCAGCACCGCAATGCATTTAAGTCGGTTCGGGGGGCCAAACAAATGGTCGAACGACCCGTTTATTTGGCGAACGACGGAACAATAAAAGCTCGGTCCGAACTTATGCTCGGGTTGAACCGTTCGCCCATCCCTAGTCAAAAGTGTCTGATCTGTCCACTGCAATGTCGAAGTACCACTAAAAATTGCAGATCACCGCCATTACTAGTATAAAATAAAAATAATAATAAAAATACCATAAAAATGCCATAAAGTTTTCCCATAGTTTGTAGACTCTATAACAAACAAACAAAAATATACGCTTATTGTGATTTTTTTTTTTTACCAAAGAAGAATATATCGGCCTAAACTGATGAAAAAAATTTGTTTTTTAAAAACATTTTTGGGTATATTTATTATAGCAAAAAGTAAAAAATATTGTTTTTTTTTTCAAAATTGTCGCTCTTTTCTTGCTGATAGCACAAAAAATAAAAACCACAGAGGTGATCAAATACCACCAAAAGAAAGCTCTATTTGTGAGAAAAAAAGGACGTCAATTTTGTTTGGGTACAACATTGCACGACTGTGCAATTGTCAGTTAAAGTGACGCAGTGCTGTATCGCAAAAAATGGCCTGGTCATTAAGCAGCCAAATCTTCCGGTCTGTAAGCAGTTAAAGAATGTTCAGGATGACCGTCATAAAAATTTTTTTTAGCACTTGCAGACTATATTATATTCTTTTATGGGTATGCATTGAGCCAGTTTTCTTTGGGCCAGCTTTTTACGAAGCCACCTATTGCTGGGTTGCAACATATGCTTTAACTTGGACAAACTTGGAACAAACTGTGCAGTTAAAGTACTTTTTAATTTGCAGTACATTTAAAAAGTCAATGTGGGTTATAGATCAATCAAGCAGTGAACACTAGCTGTTTGTGCTTAAGTGAGGTCAGAAATTATGCATTCACCAATGTTCAGACATTAGATATGTGGGCAGCAGGACATTCTTGGAAGAAATTATCCTTTTACCTTGTGAACCCATCGTTTACCCTAACTGTAAAATGAGACTGCAGATTGAATACATTAACAAGCCACAAGATCTAGCACCCCTGATAATGTCTTTAACTGCTGATGTCTTGCTTTATTATCTAATGGACATAATAGATCAGTTGGATTCATTCTTTAACTACCAATGTGTGTAAATCATGGATGATCAATAAGCAAGGATTTATTAGTTGTCATTGACAATGAATATTTCTTCTCCTCGGAAGCAATGAGATACACTGATACAGTCGTATAATTAATAAGAAAAACTGAACATTCTAGTTTCATTATGACTTGGATATAATCCATATTTAAAGGATTGTTTGAACTTCTATCTGTAGTGAATATTAGTTCTGTTCAACGCATTCTTGCAAGGAATCACGTGCAGTCATCATTGCTTTGCACAAAAAGGGATTCACAGGCAAGGATATTGCTGCTACTAAGATTACATCTAAATCAACCATTTATTGGATCATCAAGAACTTCAAGAAGAGAGGTTCAATTGTTTTGAAGAAAGCTTCATGGAAAGTCCAGCAAGTGCCAGGACTGTCTCCTACAGTTGATTAAGCTGCAGGATTGGGGCACTACCAGTGCAGAGCTTGCTCAGGAATGGTAGCAGGCAGGTGTGAGTGCATCTGCACACACAGTGAAGCAAAGACTTTTGGAGGATGGCCTGGTGTCAAGAAGGGCAGCTAAGAAGCCACTGATAATCTGCCAAAGGTACAGGGATTGGATTGATGAGGACTGGGGTCATTTTCTCTGATGAATCCTTTTTCCGATTGTTTGGGGGATCTGGAAAAAACCTTGTCCAGAGAAGAAAAGGTGAGCGCTACCATCAGTCCTGTGTCATGCCAACAGTAAAGCATCCTCAGACCATTCATGTGTGGGGTTGCTTCTCAGCCAAGGGAGTGGGCTCACTGACAATTAAGAACTAAGAACACAGCCATGAATAAAGAACGGTACAAAAACCACCTCCAAGAGCAACTTCTCCTAACCATCCAAGTGGTTTGGTGACAAACAATGCCTTTTCCAGCATGATGGAGCACCTTGCCATAAGGCAAAAGTGATAACTAAGTGGCTTGGGAAACAAAACATCAACATTTTGGATCCATGGCCAGGAAACTCCCCAGACCGTAATCCCATTGAGAACTTGTGGTCAATCCTCAAGAGGCGGGTGAAACCCCCCCCCCCACAAATTCTGACAACAGTCAGGTTGTGGCCCAGAAGTTGATTGACAACATGCCACGGTGAATTGCAGAGGTCTTGAAAAAGAAGGGTCAACACTGCAAATATTGACTCTTTGCATAAACTTAATGTAATTGTCAAAAAAAGACTCTAACGCTTATGAAATGCTTGTAATTATACTTCATTATACCATAGTAACATTTCATATTTATATTTATATTTGTGTCATTCTCAAAACTTTTGGCCAGGGCTGTAGATTGAAAGAAGGGGCTGAAAGGCTAAAATCACCTTTATAAAAAAAATAATGCACATATTTTTGCAAGGAAAAAAAAATGCATTTATACATTCTTTTTTGACAGGAGCCTGCAAAGCATTGCACCCGCTGTCAGTGGATTACCGGTGAAATGCCAGGCTCCTGCAAACTTTTCCATCTACTTCTGTACAGGCTTTCAGTTGGAGAGCTGGAGGGAGTGTCAATGGAGTAAGAGATTGCTGCCTACAGCACTTGTATTTTATTAAGAACTACATGTCCATCTGCTGTAGTGGCAGAGGGGACTTGTAGTTTATTAATTCACAGATCTGTGTAAATAAATGATGGGGTGGTGCAGATATGCATCGATTTTAGAAGTGACAACGGTAGTGGGAGAGGGGAAAGAAAACCCCTGCATGCTGTTGTTGGATGGGGGGAGACTCAGGGGAGGCTTAGCAACATTTTACATGTTACCCCCTAAATATGGTGGTAACATGTTGCTAAAGGTGGAGTTATCAAACAAAACCAAAGAAAATTCCCAGCTCAACTCACCAACCAGCCTGCAAACAACCAAATTATCCTGTCTAACAGTTTGTGTTAAAAACAGGGATTTAGTTTATACACATTAGCAAATACATGCGTAAGCTGCAGAGCCACTTCACGGGACCCCAGTATTATCTGAAGTCCTAACTTTATACATTTTTGAGAGCTACCATAGTGGAAGCACATGAATAATAATGGATGGGTAGAGGGCGGGAAAGCCTGGACAGAGACCACCCCTTCTTAAAGGCACAGGGTTGCACTGGACCCCCAGCATATAGCACAATGGCAGAAAAGGTGTCCAGTGCATCCCCTCACCACTAGTCCAACATTATAGTAATCTCCCGTAAGGAGCTTCTTTTTCTGAATGATTTCCTTAGTGAAGGGAAAACACATCAGTGAGCAAGGGGTAAAAACTAATGCAAAAGTCCTCAACATAATCACTATGGTGTGAGTACGCAAATACCAAACCAAAAGAAACAAACTGAGAAACAAAATGCCACACCCCATACGCAATGAAAAAGTATGAATCTGGCTATGTGTCAAATACAGCTACAAACACTCTATGTGCTCACACATGTGACTAATAAATCATAATATACTCAACAGTGCCGCACAGTAAAATTTATACTAAAAACAAATAAATTCATCCTCCAGGAGCCCCCAATGTAAGTGTATGGGAAAAATTGGTCCTGGGAGACCTGTTTCAAGCAGCCTGTCCCTGAGAAACATGCATTTCTGTCATTGCCTCCACATGTACAAATAGGTTAACGTCACCATATTGTTTTAGTGCCTGTCAAAGGCATTGGGAGATTCCAGAGGATGGAGATAGATTGAAGCATACCCATAGGAGTGAAGGTGAACAGCATTCCTGGTATAGCAGACCTGGCTTAAAGGGAAATTGCATTTGACCTGATGATTATTGCATCAGACTAGAAGGTGAGAGCATTGGCACATTGATGACGGTTGTGCATGATTAAAGAGATGCACACACATATTCACTGAGAGGATACAATAATTTCAGCCCAAGTGGATGAAAAATGAGTAATGGACATAGTCTTTAATATTTGAATATTTGAAGGAAGTTTATTTATTTATATTTTTTTAAATTTGTTTGGTTGCACATGATGGTAAGAATGGGGTAACCCTGTAAATGGATTTTGGAAACCTTTTTTTTTACATTGAGTTTTCATCTTAAATTGAAAACTATGGTTTGATCTAATTTTTTTATTGTTGTACTGTGCGTCACTGTTGAACATATTATGATTTAGTGTGTATGGAGTGCTGTGGTGCAATAGAGAGAAGTCCTTGAGGGTGGGAGGTCATGTCTTTGATCTCTCTAAAGGGCAGATGAATTAGATGTTATCATTAGCCATGAGCCAGACACCCCTGAGTTTGGTTCGCAGCTGAGCATGCGAACAGGCAAAAAATTTGTGCGAACACCGTTAAGGCCCCTTTCACACTTATACAACTTGTCCCACGATTTTGTACTGCAAAATCGTATGACAAGTCATTCTCCATGATTTTCAATGACTACCATTCATATTGGCACGACTTTAAGTCGTGCCGTCTTGAAAGTAATCCCTGCACTACTTTGGTCCAACTTCTATGCGAGTTGTACTCCATAGACCTCAATGTTAAACCCTGAAGTAGCATGCAAATCGTGCCTGAATAATATAGACACGACTTCAGTACGACTTTGTAAGCACAAGCCTGGCTCGCTGATCGGGAAAGGAAAACTTTTTTTTCTTTTCGCGATGAGCGACAGGCAGTGCTGACAGCTGTCTGTTATGAATCCTGAGGGGGAACGCCGCGCCAAGTTTTAAATGAAAAAAAAACGGCGTGGGTTCCCCCCCAGGTGCATACCAGGCCCTTAGGTCTGGTATGGATCTAAGGGAAACACCCTACGCCAAAAAATCGGCGTGGGGTCCCCCCCAAAATCCATACCAGACCCTTATCCGAGCACGCAGCCCGGCCGGTCAGGAATAGGGGTGGGGACGAGCGAGCGCCCCCCCTCCTGGACTGTACCAGGCCGCATGCCCTCAACATGGGGGGGTGGGTGCTTTGGGGCATGGGGGGCACCCTGCGGGCCCCCCCACCCCAAAGCACCTTGTCCCCATGTTGATGAGGACAAGGGCCTCTTCTCGACAACCCTGGCCGTTGGTTGTCGGGGTCTGCGGGCGGAGGGCTTATCGGAATCCGGGAGCCCCCTTTAATAAGGGGGCCCCCAGATCCCGGCCTCCCACCCTATGTGAATGAGTATGGGGTACATGGTACATGGGGGACAGACGGATGTATGGAATGTATGGAATGGACATCGTGCAGTCCCCCCTCTGATGTTGGAGCAGTTGGAGTGTCCGGACCATATTGGAGTCGGTGGTACATGCTGTCAAGACCCGGATATCAACATTCTGTCCCTGCAGAGGGCTATATCTGCAAGCCCATACGACCTTGCCAGAGAGGAGGTCCAACGATTGGGGTAAGCGCACATCTTTTACTCCTTTTTCTGCAATCAATGCACATTCGATAAGAGTCTCTTCAGCTCATTATAGCTCATTATTTCCCATGATTCAGTGAGGAGATATAACAAGTGGACTTTTTTCCTTCTACCTATTTTTTGAATCCTGTCATGGACTGATTATGAGTTGCCTTGATGTGTGACTACTTATTTTCAGTATATGCTAATATTTTGTTGGAACTATGATTCTATGCACTTGTTGTTGTTATTATTTTTGCTGGGATTCACACACACATTGTGTCTCCTAGGCACTCTTTATTTAATTACTGCTAGCGCACAAAAGTTTTATTTATACCGCTACCCATTCACCTAGGCAAAAGTGTGTCAATAAAAAACACAGTACACAGGTTTATAAAGTAATTTATTAGGCAGCTCCGGGGTCTTTTTCCGACTTTGGGGGTCTTCTTCCGACTTTGGGGGTCCTCTTCTGACTTCGGGGATCTTCTGCCGGCTCCTCCGCTATCTTCTGCAGCTCAATTGCTAGCGGTGGCCCGGACTTCTGCCTTCGGCCTTCTTCTTTTCTTCCAGAGATGTTGACACGACGCTCTCTCCAGCTGCAATGGTCTCTGAACGATCGCTCGTCCCCACCCCCATTCCTGACCGGCCGGGCTGCGTGCTCGGATAAGGGTCTGGTATGGATTTTGGGGGGACCCCACAGGGCCTAAGGGCCTGGTATGCCCCTGGGGGGAACCCACGCCAGTTTTTTTATTTAAAACTTGGCGTGGAGTTCCCCCTTATGATTCATACCAACTACTAATGTATGTTTTCATTTGTTAATGCCAAAAATGTGGCAAAGTTGTATAAGGTAGTACTGCTTCCAAATCGCGGTAAAATCGTGGCTAATTGCGTTAAAATCGCGGTAAAATCGCGGCCACGAAATCGCGGTAAAATTGCACGACTTCGAAGTCGTATAAGTGTGAAAGGGGCCTAAAGTCTATGGGATGCGAACGTAAAAAATCAAAAGTGCTCATTTTAACCACTTGCCGACCGCCTAACGCAGATATACTGAGGCAGAATGGCAAGGGCAGGCAAAATCACGTACCTGGTATGTGATCTGCCTCCCGCGGGCGGGGGGCTCATCACGCCCCCCCGGTGCCCGAGGCGGTTGGCATCGATAGAGGAGCGATCCAGGCTGAGGGGGAGACCACTCATTCGTGGCGACCTCCTCGTGATTGCTCCTGAGATCGACTGAGAATCTTCCTCTGCTGCTGTATAGTAAACAGCGGCAGAGGAAGTGATGTCATCTCTCCTCGGCTCGGTATTTTCCGTTTCGGCGCAGAGAGAAGACATCTGAGTAAGTGCACAACACACACACTTACAGTAAAACACACTAGGCACACTTTACACCCCCCATCACCCCCGATCACCCCTGATCTCCCCCTAATCACCCCCCGTCACAGTGACACCAATAACAGGTTTTGTTTTCTTTCTGATTACTGCATTGGTGTCAGTTTGTGACAGTTAGAAGTGGTAGGGCAGTTAGTGTTAGCCCCCTTTAGGTCTAGGGTACCCCCCTAACCCCCCCTAATAAAGTTTTAACCCCTTGATCACCCCCCGTCGCCAGTGTCACTAAGCAACCGTTTTTCTGATCGCTGTATTAGTGTCACTGGTGACGCTAGTTAGGGAGGTAAATATATAGGTTTGTCGTCAGCGTTTTATAGCGTCAGGGACCCCCATATACTACCTAATAAAGGTTTTAACCCCTTGATTGCCCCCTAGTTAACCCTTTCACCAGTGATCACCATATAACTGTTACGGATGACGCTGGTTAGTTATTTTTTATAGTGTCAAGGCACCCGCCGTTTATTCCTTAATAAAGGTTTAGCCCCCTGATCGCCCGGCGGTGATATAACTTAGGTTTTAGGGTCAGATAAGTTCTGCGTCGCCCCAGGCAGTATCAGGTTAGCGCCAGTACCGCTAACACCCATGCACGCAGCATACACCTCCCTTAGTGGTATAGTATCTGAACGGATAAATATCTGATCTGATCAGATCTATACTAGCGTCCCCAGCAGTTTAGGGTTCCCAAAAACGCAGTGTTACCTGCTAGCACCTGCGTTTTGCCCCTCCGCCGGGCCCAGCCCAGCCCACCCAAGTGCAGTATCGATCAATCACTGTCACTTACAAAACACTAAACGCATAACTGCAGCGTTCGCAGAGTCAGGCCTGATCCCTGCGATCGTTAACAGTTTTTTGGTAGCGTTTTGGTGAATTGGCAAGCACCATCCCCAGGTAGCGTCAGGTTAGTGCCAGTAGTGCTAACACCCACGCACGCACCGTACACCTCCCTCAGTGGTATAGTATCTGAACGGATCAATATCTGATCTGATCAGATCTATACTAGCGTCCCCAGCTGTTTAGGGTTCCCAAAAACACAGTGTTAGCGGGATCAGCCCAGATACCTGCTAGCACCTGCATTTTGCCCCTCCGCCCAGCCCAGCCCACCCAAGTGCAGTATCGATCGAACACTGTCACTTACAAAACACTAAACACATAACTTCAGCATTCACAGAGTCAGGCCTGATCACTGCGATCGCTAACAGTTTTTTTGGTAGCGTTTTGGTGAACTGGCAAGCACCAGTGGCCTAGTACACCCCAGTCATAGTCAAACCAGCACTGCAGTAACACTTGGCGAGTCCCATAAGTGCAGTTCAAGCTGGTGAGGTGGCAAGCACAAGTAGTTTCCAGCTGCCACCAAGAAGAAGACAAACACAGGCCCGTCGTGCCCATAATGCCCTTCCTGTTGCATTCGCCAATCCTAATTGGGAACCCACCACTTCTGCAGCACCCGTACTTCCCCCATTCACATCCCCAACCAAATGCAGTCAGCTGCATGAGAGGCATTTATGTCCTCCCGAGTACCCCTACCCAACGAACCCCCCCAAAAAAGATGTCATGTCTGCAGCAAGCGCGGATATAAGCATGACACCCGCTATTATTGTCCCTCCTGTCCTGACAATCCTGGTCTTTGCATTGGTGAATGTTTTGAACGCTACCATACACTAGTTGAGTATTAGCGTAGGGTACAGCATTGCACAGACTAGGCACACTTTCACAGGGTCTTTGAGAGACCCGAACCTGGAATTGGTTACAGTTATAAAAAAAAACACAAAAAAATATATAAAATAAAAAAAAACAAAAAAAGTTGTCGTTTTATTGTTCTCTCTCTCTCTATTCTCTCTCTATTGTTCTGCTCTTTTTTTACTGTATTCTATTCTGCAATGTTTTATTGTTATTATGTTTTATCATGTTTGCTTTTCAGGTATGCAATTTTTTATACTTTACTGTTTAATGTGTTTTATTGTTAACCATTTTTTTGTCTTCAGGTACGCCATTCATCTGCAGCGCAGATTTATTTATCTTGACAGCAACAGCGTTTGCTCCCACGATATATAAAGCCGTGACTCCAGCGGAGGTGATATATGCCAAAGCATGGGGGCAGCAGGGGCGGAGGAGCGATTTGCTCCTAACTTTTGGAGCGGATGCCCCCATGCTTCAGCATATATAAATGGTGCATGTATGCCCATCATTAGAAGTGGGTGGATGAAGGGAGGTATTCTAATGGTGGGAATACCCATCAATCAATCTCTTTTTTTCGTTCAGCCCACAGGCTGCATGAAAAAAAGTTTACAGTATATGCCCAACAAGAACCAGCAACGTACTGGTATGTTGCTGGACCTTGAGTGGTTATACCAGAATGATGCCTGCAGGTTTAGATATCATCTTGGTATCATTCTTTTCAGCCAGCGGTCGGATTTCATGTAAAAGCAATCCTAGTGGCTAATTAGCCTCTAGACTGCTTTTACAAGCAGTGGGAGGGAATGTCCCCCCTCCCACTGTCTTCCATGTTTTTCTCTGGCTCTCCTGTCCCAACAGGGAACCTGAGAATGCAGCCAGCTGACCATAGAGCTGATCAGAGACCAGAATGGCTCCAATCATCTCTATGGCCTAAGAAACTGGAAGCTACGAGCATTTCATGACTTAGATTTCACCGGATGTAAACAGCGCCATTGGGAAATTGGGAAAGCATTTTATCACACTGATCTTGGTGTGGTCAGATGCTTTGAGGGCAGAGGAGAGATCTAGGGTCTAATAGACCCCATTTTTTTTTCAAAAAGAGTGCCTGACATAACAATAAAAATGATTAAAAAAAAATGAAAGGAACAGTTTAAAAATAAGATAAAATATCAAAAATAATAATAAAAAAAAAAAAAAAAGCACCTCTGCCCCCCCCTGCTCTCGCGCAAAGGTAAACGCAAGCATTGGTCTGGCGTCAAATGTAACCAGCAATTGCACCATGCATGTGAGGTATCACAGCGAAGGTCAGATCGAGGGCAGTAATTTTAGCAGTAGACCTCCTCTGTAAATCTAAAGTGGTAACCTGTAAAGGCTTTTAAAGGCTTTTAAGAATGTATGTAGTTTGTTGCCACTGCATGTTTGTGCGCAATTTTAAAGCATGTCATGTTTGGTATCCATGTACTCGGCCTAAGATCATCTTTTTTATTTCATCAAACATTTGGGCAATATAGTGTGTTTTAATGCATTAAAATGAAACAAAGTGTGTTTTTCCCGCAAAAAATGCATTTGAAAAATCGCTGTGCAAATACTGTGTGAAAAAAAAAATGAAACACCCACCATTTTAATCTGTAGGGCCTTTGCTTTGCTGGGGGGTTCAAAGTAATTTTCTTGCAAAAAAAAAAAAAGATTTTTTCATGTAAACAAAGTGTCAGAAAGGGCTTTGTCTTCAAGTGATTAGAAGAGTGGGTGATGTGTGACATAAGCTTCTTAATGTTGTGCATTTCCAAAATGGGGTCATTTGGGGGGGGGGGGGGGGTTGAACTGTCCTGGCATTTTATTGCCTTCAAAACTGTGATAGGTAGTGAGGAGTGAAATCAAAAGTTTACGCCCTTAGAAATCCTGAAGGCGGTGCTTGGTTTTCGGGGCCCCGTACGGGGCTAGGCTCCCAAAAAGTCCCACACATGTGGTATCCCCATACTCAGGAGAAGCAGCTAAATGTATTTTGGGGTTCAATTCCACATATTCCCATGGCCTGTGTGAGCAATATATCATTTAGTGGCAACTTTTTGTAATTTTTTTTTTTGTCATTATTCAATCACTTGGGACAAAAAAAAAAAAATATTAAATGGGCTCAACATGCCTCTCAGCAATTTCCTTGGGGTGTCTACTTTCCAAAATGGGGTCATTTGGGGGGGGGGGGGGGGTTGTACTGCCCTGCCATTTTAGCACCTCAAGAAATGAGGCAGTCATAAACTAAAAGTTTTGTAAATTCCAGAAAATGTACCCTAGTTTATAGACGCTATAACTTTTGCGCAAACCAATAAATATACGCTTATTGACATTTTTTTTACCAAAGACATGTGGCTGAATACATTTTGGACTAAATGTATGACTAAAATTTAGTTTATTGGATTTTTTTTATAACAAAAAGTAGAAAATATCTTTTTTTTTTTTAATTTTTGGTCTTTTTCCGTTTATAGCGCAAAAAATAAAAACTGCAGAGGTCATCAAATACCATCAAAAGAAAGCTCTATTTGTGGGAACAAAAGGACGCACATTTGGTTTGGGTACAGCATTGTATGATCATGCAATTAGCAGTTAAAGCGACGCAGTGCCAAATTGTAAAAAGTGCTCTGGTCAGGAAGGGGGTAAATCCTTCTGGAGCTGAAGTGTGGTTAAAGGCTTATATGCACGTTATTGCCATAAAAAGTGTTTGGGGACCCAGGTCCTGCCCCAGGTCCTGCCCCAGGGGACATGTATCATTGCAAGAAAAAGTTTTAAAAACTGACATTTTTTCGGGAGCAGTGATTTTAATAATGCTTAAAGTGAAACAATAAAAATGAAATATTTCTTTAAATATCGTGCCTGGGGGATCTCCTTAGTCTGCCTGTAAAGCAGCGCATCTTTCCCATGTTTGTAACAGTACCACAGCAAAATGAAATTTCTAAAGGAAAAAAATTCATTTAAAACTGCTCGCAGCTGTAATGTATTGTTGGATCCAGGCAATATAGATAAAAATCATTTAAAAAAACGGCGTAGGTCCCCCCCAGTCCATTACTAGCCCTTTGGGTCTGGTATAAATATTAAGGGGAACCCCATGCCAAAAATACCAAAAAAAAAAATGGCGTGCATGTCCCCATCAAAATCTATACCAGGCCCTTCAGGTCTGATATGGATATTAGGGGAACCTCGCACCAAAATTTTTTTAAAAATCGCGTGGCACTATATACTCTGAACAGCAGTATATATACTACACGGCCTGCCCTATATACTCTGCAGAAAAATTGGGCCTTAGGTGTTGGTTGTGCCAGAACACTGTAACCTCTCACAGTTACTCTTGTTAGGCGCCTGTTTAACTATTAAATTCAAAAATTGTAATTGCATGCCCCCGTTAAACACTATATTATGTACTGTGTACACCGCCTGAAGTGTATTAGAAACTATACACCACCGAATGCACTGTATATGTAGGCTACACCGAATGCAGAGTATATACAGTATCTCACAAAAGTCAGTACACCCCTCACATTTTTGTAAATATTTTATTATATCTTTTCATGTGACAACACTGAAGAAATGAAAGGGTTTAGATCTGGAGACATGCTTGGTCAGTCCATAACCTTTACCCTCAGCTTCTTTAGCAAGTCAGTGCTCATCTTGGAGGTGTGTTTGGGGACATTATAATGTTGGAATACTGCCCTGCGGCCCAATAAACTGTAGCTTCCCAGTGCCAGCAAAACTCATGCAGCCCCAGACCATGACACTCCCACCACCATGCTTGACTGTAGGCAAGACACACTTGTCTTTGTTCTCCTCACCTGGTTGCCGCCACACATGCTTGACACCACCTGAACCAAATACGTTTATCTTGGTCTCATCAAACTACAAGACATGTTTCCAGTAATCCATGTCCTTAGTCTGCTTGTCTTCAGAAAACTGTTTGTGGGCTTTTTTGTGCATCATCTTTAGAAGAGGCTTTTTTCTGGGATGACAGCCATGCAGACCAATTTGATGTAGTGTGTGGCGTATGGTCTGAGCACTGACAGGCTGACCACCCCACCTCTTCAACCTCTGCAGCAATGCTGGCAGCACTCATACATCTATTTTCCAAAGACAACCTCTGGATATGGCGCTGAGCATGTGCACTCAACTTCTTTGGTCGATCATGGTGAGGCCTTTTCCTAATGGAACCGGTTCTGTTAAACCTCTGTATGTTTTTGGCCACTGTGCTGCAGCTTAGTTTCAGAGTCTTGGTAATCTTCTTATAGCCTAGGCCATAATTATGTAGAGCAACAATTCTTTTTTTCAGATCCTCAGAGAGTTCTTTGCCATGAGGTGCCATATTAAACTTCCAGTGACCAGTATAAGAGAGTGATAACACCAAATTGAACACACCTGCTCCCCGTTCACACCTGAGACCTTGTAACACCACAGAGTCACATGACAATGGGGAGGGAAAATGGCTAATTGGGCCCAATTTGGACATTTTCACTTAGGGGTGTACTCACTTTTGTTGCCAGCGGTTTAGACATTAATGGCTGTGTGTTGAGTTATTTTGAGGGGACAGCAAATTTACACTGTTTACAAGCTGTACACTCGCTACTTTACATTGTAGCAAAGTGTCATTTCTTCTGTTTCAGTGTTGTCACATGAAAAGATATAATAAAATATTTACAAAAATATGAGGGGTGTACTCACTTTTGTGAGATACTGTATATATATATATATATCAAATACACTGCCACTAACTGAATAACCTGCCTGCTTAATCTAACTCAAGCTATCTCTCTGTCCATGCCAACAACTCTACACACGGCCGAGTGCGCTATGATTGGCCGAAGCATGCAGGTCAGGTAAATGCTTTGGCTAATCATCATACAGCAATGAACTGCGATCTCGCAGTGAATTATGGGGCGTTCCGTAGTGCTCGAATTTCCCACGAACCCCCCGTATGTTTGGTTCGTTTTAGAACAAATGAACACCAGATGTTCGAGTCGAACTTATGTTCGACTCGAACCACGGGCTCATCCCTAGTTGTAGTCTGTGTGCATATTCCCACAATCTGGAGAAATATGGAACCATTCCCTGTAATTCCCAGGGAAGGGGAATAGGAGAAGGGGGGTGAGAGTCTTTCAATTCTTATCTGATCACACATGCCCTTGCGCAACATACACTATTTTTTGGTGAATCTAAAGCAACGTGTAACCAGATTGTAACAAGTGTTTTTCATTTAGACTGGACAAATCCATCACTGAGATTGAGAGCAAATGAAAGATTTGACCACTCTAGTTTGCTGTTGAACTGTTGAAACCCATGGCTTCGTTCATTAGGATTTGGTTAATATGTGGCACAGTTGCCATAAAAGGACTATTTCTTATTACATTTAATGGAGAACGATCAATATAAAGTCACTTATTTGAGTGACACTGCAGGCTTCCCATTCTCGGAAGCACTGGATATTTTATGTCTAATAAACCTATACATTACATAGTTATTCTGAATAAACAAAGAAATAAGCATGTGGATGGGGGGAAAGCTTATTGAAAGGAAGCATGTAGTGGTGGATTCACTTGTTCTTTTATGCATTGGATGGCTTAATTATAGCCTGATATCCACATCAATCATACAGTGCCTTGAAAAAATATTCATACCCCTTGAAATTTTCCACATTTTGTCATGTTACAACCAAAAACGTGGAAAATATCAATGGGTACGAATAGTTTTTCAAGGCACTGTATGTTTATAATGGAAGTACTATGGTTATTTTGATTTCAGCATTGTTTGTTCATTCATTTTTGTTGGCGTCAGCTGGTATGATAACAAATACAACAGCTGCAGAGAGTCCTTGAAATGGACATGTTTAACAATAAGTATTTAGGGCTTCTGTGGTGAATTTTAGGTATTAATTTTTGCACAGTACCTGTATCTGAAGAGGTCCCAACCTTTGTGTTTCCCACTTTTGCTTGACGGCTTGACCTGCGTGTAAATAGGGAGGAAATTGTAAATAAAAGTAACTGTTACTTTTGTGACAAACTGTTAAGATATCTAAGCCCCTCCAAAATGTTACCATATTTGTTTGGGTGGTATGTGGGAAAAGGCATGAATTAACTCTGGACAAAAGGTCTACATGGCAAATAAATGACTTCATAATTCACCACTGTTCAAAAAAATGTGCATTCACCACCTAATTTCAGGTCATAAAATATGCTTAACAAATGCTCGGTATACAGTATATAAGGGAAAGGTCTACAAAGGAATCTTTGGAGGTTTATTGTGGGAGGTGTGTAGGGTATATACAATATGTCTATCATCATCTTTGCCCATTCATAATTGGTTAGCTATTCCTGACCAGTCGCTCTTATCCATTCACTCATAGCTCTTTGGCCATCAAACTCCTATGCCACCCAGGTCAATTCTGACATTTCTCTCATACATGTAAAATATTTTTTTTTTTTGCTATAAAATTACCTAGAACCCCAAAACATTGGGGTGGGTGTTGCAATTATTTATGTCATGTGGTATTTACGCAGTGGTTTTTCAAATGCAAATTTTGGGGAAAAAATACATTTTAATGGATTTTAGTGAACACAAGAACAATATAATACTCAATTTTGTAAAATATAAAAGACGATGTCATGCCACGTAAATAGATACCAAACTAGTGTAACTCTGAACTGGTAAACTGAAAAGGCTTTTAAAGAGTCGCCAATAGATAATTTAATGTACTGTAGTTTGTTGCCATTCTGCCTGCAAGTGCAATTTTAAAGTGTCACATGTTTGGTATCTATTTACTGAAATGCTCTTACTGAAAAAAAAAAAAAAGCACAAAATTCACAGTGAAGAGAACTAAAGGTACATTTTGAAATCACAAGTAACCATGAATAAAGCGTTTTTTAGGCCTGAAACTGCCTTTTGCTCACCCAAACAACTGTAATACAGCCAACTGATAGGTGACCAAATACATTTCACTAATATCTTTAAAAAAGGGAGAGGTTGGCCAGTTAAAAAGGCGAGCAGGGAGGGGCGTGGCGTCCGAGCCCAAAGATGGCTGCTTAGCTTCCGAGCTCCGCCACAGCACCGGGGGAATCCGCTTCCATCGGGGCGATCGCAAGTGCCATCCTCCTCCATCCGACCCATCGGAGTCTCATATACCGACAGGGATGCCGCGGAGACGAAAGGACCCTCCGCCGCAGCTTAGCAAGCTGACAGAGTATTTCACCGCCTCAGCACAGCCTCACCAAAATGGCGCCCAGCCGAAGAGAAAACAGAAGCAGGCCGCATCCATGAGCTGTCCGCCCAGCCTAAGCAGCGCCGGTCAACAGACCCAGCACAGCGTATCGTCCTCAGCGGCATCCACTCCCACTACAAGGAGCCCTGTCAAGTCCAGACAGAGAACATCTTCTCCACAGGGAAATCGGCCGCAGCAAGACATGGAGGTGAGCGCACACACTACCTCACATTCTCAGGCCTCAGCAACCTCAGATCCCATAGAGGGATTCCCCACCTCAGGACAACCTATTTCAGATACTGTACTTAAAGAGATGCTAATGTCCCTAAGGTCATCTCTACATCAAGATATGCTGATGACAGTACAAAAATGCCAGGCTGAAGTACATGCATTGGGAGGAAGGGTGGATCAAATTGAGAATACCCTAGTCTCACATGCATCCTCTTTCAAAAAAATGGTGGATGCTCATACCATTCACTCAGATGACATTTCCTGGATCAAAGATAAATGATCTGACCTTGAAGACAGATCCAGAAGGAATAACCTCAAAATAAGAGGCATTCCTGAATCTGTCTCTGCACTGCAATTACCGCAATATGTACAAGAATTTTTCACGACGCTGCTCCCTGCAGTGTCTGCATTGGAGCTCACGGTGGATAGGGTGCACAGAATACCGAAACCGTCCTTTTTGCCCGATGATGTACCCAGAGATGTTCTGCTGAGGCTCCACTTTTATAAAACGAAAGAAACCATTTTGGCTTCATTCCGCAATTCCGATCAGCGCCCATCTCAATATGCATCTCTTCAGCTATTCCCTGATTTGTCTAGGCATACCCTCCAGAAACGCCGTAATTTAG
Source organism: Lithobates clamitans (assembly GCA_037952925.1). Taxonomy (NCBI): domain Eukaryota; kingdom Metazoa; phylum Chordata; class Amphibia; order Anura; family Ranidae; genus Lithobates; species Lithobates clamitans. The sequence continues at coordinate 1,408,543 of JBBGZY010000654.1, read as the reverse complement.
CCACCATTACTAAAGCGTTACGTAACCATCGCATACTTCACAGGTGGAAGTATCCGGCTGCACTCTCAATCACACATAACGGCACGACCACCACGGTCTCCACCATGGAAGAAGGTCTGCACATCCTCAGGCAATGGGGAATATTGCTGGAAGCATCTCCATCTCCTATACAAGTTGACTCTCCTCAATACATGCAGGCAGAATGGCAGGTGGTGAAAAGGAAAAAAAACCTGCTTAAATGTCTGATTGCTTCTAATAATTTTACTAAGAACCTTATGTCTACATTCCCCCGCTGCAGGCACACTTGGAAATTTTTCCAATACCCCTCAACCTTATTGAACAGTGTTTATGGATCAAGAATCCCCCTGTGGATTCTCCTATCACCCTGTAACCTTTCCTTTTATTCCCACTAACTTGTTTTGTTCTTTGTTTTTTACTGTTTTTATGGATCAACAACCATCAACGGAGCCATACCCACCTACGCTATTATGGAAAGTAACCTACAACCTTTGTACTCCAACTGTCCGCTTCAAGGGATATTCTAGAGGCAAAGCCAACCTGGTACAGCAGTCATTCATCGAACGTGAGTACTATCAACCCTTGACGTATAGCATACCCTCCATACCCTTCAACATGCCTCATGCCTCATGCCAGTTAAAATATTATCCATCAACGCCCACGGTTTAAACCACCCAGCCAAGAGAGCATCTCTTTGGAAAGAAGTTGACTCATGCGACCAATGCGATATTCTATGCGATCAAGAGACACACTTCCATCACGCAGCCTCACCAAAATGCTCTCATAGAAATTTCCAACACTACTTCTTCTCCAGTATGAAAGCGAAAAAGAGAGGAGTTATGGTGGCTATTAAAGACTCTATATCGTTTCAACTTCACTCCGAAATATCTGACGAAGCGGGCCGGTACCTCATACTTGTATGCGACATCAATTCCACCCGTTATACTCTGGTGAATGTGTATGTTCCTAATACCAAACAAATTCACTTCCTCAACAGTTTGATGAAAAAGCTAAAAAGAATCCAACAAGGTTCTCTTATAATTTGTGGGGACTTCAATATTACTCCTGATCCACACATGGACTCTACCTCGACCTATTCCAAAAAATCTCCTTCTCTAACTGCTTTTCTACGATTGCATGATTTATTCGATAGCTGGCGCTGCACACATGCTAGTGAACGAGATTTCACATTTTATTCTCATAGACATTGTATTTATTTGAGGATCGATCTGGTCTTGATGGACAAGTGGTTGCTACAAAAGGTATCTCAAATTAAAATAAATAACATTACGTGGTCGGACCACGCCTCTATCCTCCTGACACTTGGGGGATAAATACCCTACTAATGGGGCATTCCTCTGGTGCGCAAACCCTCAAGTAATACAAACACCAGCCACTAAAAAATTGTTAGAAAACCACTTGTCTGATTACTTCCAGATCAATTCCTCTTCCACAAATGATCCGTTTGTTTTATGGAATGCTCACAAGGCATACATTAGAGGAATATTTATTCAATTGGCCTCAAAACTTAAGAGACAGAGACAGCAGCGCCTTGATACCCTTCTTGCAGATATCAAATCTCTAGAGGATCTAGATAAAAAAAAACCTACACGCCAGATTAGTAAACAACTGACAATACTACTCCACTCCTTTGAGCAAAAGGAACGACGACTCAAAATGTCATTCGACCAGCAACAAAGCTGGGAAAGAATTGGCTCGCAAACTACAAGGTCAACACTTCAAATCTAAAATACCTTACATCATAAGCCCTTCTTCCAAACAAAAAGTGTTTGACCCTCAAAGCATTGCCAATGCATTTAGCGAATACTACGGTTCCCTCTACAACTTAAAGCAAGACAATCTTATCAACCAACCGTCACAAAACGCCATAAATGATTTCCTAAAAGATATTAATGTACCTACTCTCTCCACTTCTCAAATCCTAGCCTTGAATTCCCCTTTCACACTATCTGAGTTACTGAAAGTTATTGACACTCTACCCACCAATAAGTCACCAGGACCAGATGGTCTGACAGGGGAATATTATAGGAATTTTAAACAATATTTAGGACCATACCTCCTTAAGGTGTTTGAAGCCGCTGCTGTCTCATCTTCTTTTCCTTCTGAGATGTTAGAGGCTTTGATAGTTACGCTGCTTAAACAAGGGAAGACACCGGATGTTCCTCAAAACTTTAGACCGATTTCATTACTGAATACTGACCTAAAGCTTTATGCTAAAATGATAGCGTTAAGGCTCATTGACGGGGGCGTGGCCAAGATGGAGCTGTGAGAGGCAGCTTTTCTGGGGAGCGCCGCTGATCCGTAATTTATCCGGATCCATCGCCACTAAATCTTTCACCAAAATACTCCTGCTGACCGTGGGGGACCTGGGGAAGACCTGCCTGCAGAGGGGGGAGGAAAATTTGCTGTCCCCGGGCCGTGATCGGAAGTATAGGCCGAAGCCGCGGCCTTTCCTGGCAGATCGCGCCGCAGACCGGGTGCTCCTCCTCGTGACCGGCTCGGCTGCAGGGTCCCATCAGCTGCCGGGGAGCACGGCGGGGGGTGGGTGAGGCGACCCCTGGACGGATTACAAGCTAGGCCTGGGCCTGAAGTCTCTCCCCTCCCTACGTTTTACTAGGCCAGGACCGCGGCCTTTCCTGGAGAATCGGAGCCCTCAGACCGGCTGGAGGGGGGCCCGAACCTTGTGGCCTGAGGAAGTGACCCTATAGCAGCTTGGGGCAGCTGCCTGAGCAGAGGAGGAACTCCTGGGCACCTCCACCCTGACATCTCACTGTGGAGGAATCCTAAACAGCAGCATCAGCAGATCGCTAAGCCGGCGGATTTCCTTCACATGCACCGCCGATCGTCCCAGCCTGCCAGAGGAAGGGGTAAGAAACTAAAATTCCCCCCTGAACTGGTGGAGATAGAGGCGGCCTGTGCAGGCCGCGTGGGGTCCGGGGGGCGCGCTATCAGCAATATGGCGTCCCAGACAGAGCAGCCAGAGCAGTCTCCCTCTACGCAGCCAGGCCTGGCTGATGTCCTGGCTGCTATTGGAAATTACCAAGCCTCCCTTACTACCCTTACCTCCAAGGTAGATGCTGTGCAACTAGATGTTGGTTTAATAAGGTTGGATATGGATAAAATAAGGGGCAGACTTTCTGTTGCAGAACAGCATCTGGGGCATGTGGAGGACACTGTGGAGTCTCACGGAGCAGACTTGCGGGCCCTGCAAACCAAAATTAAAGGACTGGAATATAAATCCGAGGATGCGAAAATCGTAATAGGAGGAACAACCTCCGTATTGTAGGTCTGGCGGAAGGAGCTGAGGGGAAATGTCTGACGGAGTTTATCGAAGGCCTGTTACGTTCCCTCCTACCAGGGGCTCAATTTTCACCTTTCTATGTGGTGGAGCGGGCTCACCGGATCCCTCCCAAGCCGGGCCCCCCTGGAGCACCGCCACGCACATTTATCCTAAAGTTTCTGAACTTCCGTGACAGGGATGAAGTGCTTCGGGCTGCTAGAGTGCAGGGAGAAATACGCCATCAAAATAACAAGCTACTTATCTTCCCTGACTACTCTGTAGAAACTCAAAAGCTCAGACGCTCCTTTGACCAGGTGAAGGCAGCCATGCGTCTTAAGGGCATTCGATACAGTGTTCTGTTTCCAGCATGGTTAAGAGTTCAAGACGGGGAAACTACCAGATTTTTTACCTCCCCCAGGGATGCTAACGCATGGCTGGAATCATTGCCCCCCAACCGTTAACCGCTGCAACATGCTCTTCTATACTTTTGTTCTGATTACTAGCCACTGATTACTTAAATCTGGACAGGGGAATTAATCTTGCACCTGTTGTGCCCTTTGTATTCCCTGTAGGTTTACAATATAAGTATTGTGCCCCTGGCTATGCCAGGTGATATCCACTTCCAGGCTTGCCACTGTTTGATTCTACTGTGGGATAACCTTTTTTGCCCTCTACAAGATGTTCCTGAGTTGCTGGGATCTTTAGAGATGAAGATTGCTTATGTTATACTGACTTACTGCAGCAATGACTTGTTTGGCTCTTATGGAAGCTCAGATTTCAGTGGTGTTTGCAGTGTTTATGGGTTGGTCACTGGCGGACTCTAGTGACCGTTACACGTATTACAGGATAAATCCTTCCTCTTCTTCCACTTGCAGTGTTATACACCTGTTCTTATGATTGCCTAGTCTGAACTTCCAATCTAGGAGACAATCAATTGCTAACCGCATTCGAGGGAGATAACACTTTGCCAGATTACCTGCCTAGGAGGATGGTGCACCCTGTCTTCCTGAGTTACGGGATGTTTCTCTTCACCTATCCTAAACAGAGAACATTTTGTGTTTGTTTTTTTCTATTTTTCTTTTTTCAGATGCTGCTAGTTTTTTCCACGTATCTACTCACCCACAATGGTCTGAATATGAGATGGTCCAAAATAACCCTGTTTTTGGTTGGATCACTATTTTTCTCCTAATTCCTAATGGCGGCGGAGTCTCACGTCACCTTACGTGGACAATTCACTCCACTAAGTTTCTACATCCACTGGTTCACGCTCCCTGAACTTGGGGTTTAATTTTTTTTTCTTTTGATGTTTGGGGAACAAGGCATTCCTAGGTTGGGGTGGGGGATGCGGGGTGGGGGGCGGGGTTTAATGCTGGGACTGTTTTTGTTAAAAAATTTTTGTTGTTTCAGGTGCTTTAGATATGACACATGTTTGAACAGAACCATTTACATAGTGCTATGTAGAATAATATATGTGTGGCTGGACTGGGATGCTGCCTGTCTGGTATGGTGCATGACTGCATCTCCCCTATACCTCATATTTCATGGCTGAGTTAAAGGTAATTTCATGGAACGTTCGAGGGCTTAATACCACTCTTAAGCTTTCCCTGGTGTTTCGTTTCCTTCGCTCCCACAACCCGCAGATCTGTATTCTCCAGGAGACACATCTGCAGCAAAACAAGAAGGTATGTCTTAGGAAAGCCTGGGTGGGCCTTAACTACCATTCCACCTTTTCCACCTAGGCTGATTGAGGTAAAAACAGATAAAGAAGGGAGATTTGTTATTATACATGCTAATATATTTGATAAAAATGTGGTACTAGTTGGGCTTTATGTTCCTCCGCCAGCATCTGGCAGGATCCTTCATAAGATCATGCAAATAGCGGTGCAATTTGATACCGCATTGGTGTACCTCATGGGGGACTTTAACATGGTTCCACTGGTGGAACTTGACCGGCTACAATCCTCGGCTTGGGACACTCCGGACCTCAGACAGTGGGCGGAAACTTTTGCCCTCACTGACATTTGGAGGCACCTGTACCCGACATTGAAAGTCTACACTTGTCATTCAGCCTCCCACAAAACGCTGTCTAGAATAGATCTTGTCTATGCTTCAGGCCCTGCACTACAATACGTACATGACCTATCTGTGCTTCCCAGGGAAATTTCTGATCACGCACCATTGTGTTTGACACTGACGCTGTCTGTTCCACCGGGGACTCGCCTGTGGCGCTTATCCAGATTTTGGGCTAATGATGAGAGATTGTTGGAACCCCTAACGGCCTCTATCTGCAATTTCTGGACAGACAATGCTGAATCAGCTGCCCCTTCTGTTGTATGGGACTCCTTTAAAGCTTGGATATGAGGGGAGTATGGGCATAGTGTCGCTCGGCTCAAGCGTGACTCTACTCGCTCCATAGATGAGCTGGAGGCATTGGCAGGTAGGTTGGAGGCTGAATATGTTTCTGCTCCTGGGGAGGACCGGTATAGGGCGTGGAAAAAGGCTCTGCGTGACCTATCCACTATTAGGATGGCCCAGAAGGACAAGGCCTTGCTGTACTCTGCTCAGCGGGTGTTCGAACATGGTGGTAAAAATGGGAAGCTCCTTGCATGGCTCGCTAAAGGTAACATACCCTCTACCCCCATAGGCTCCATTAGAGACAATACTGGTCAGATCCTCACTGCCCCTGGTAATATTAATGACCGTTTTCGAGAATACTTTCAGGAGGTTTACTCCTCAAGAGATGTTGCAGCGGATTCATCCATGTCCTCATTTTTTGACTCCCTGGCTATCCCTGTTTTGTCTGAGGAAGCAAGGGAGGGGCTGGAGGCTGACGTCACACTTGAGGAGATCCAAGTTGCCATGGGACACCTTAAGGGAGGGAAAACCCCGGGTGCAGATGGGTTACCATCTGAATTTTACTCCAATTTTTCTGAACTATTGGCCCCTAAGCTGACTTCACTGCTCTCTAAATTTGCAACTCTGCCAGCCCTACCTGACTCAATGAATGAGGCGGTTATTGTACTGGTTCCTAAACCAGGAAAAGACCCTCTTGTTTGCGCATCGTACCGGCCCATCTCGTTGCTTAATGTCGATGCCAAGATCTTTGCTAAGGTCTTGGCCACCCGACTATCTCATGTAATAGAAGATCTAGTGGGTATAGACCAGACAGGATTTATGCCAGGCAAGGGCACAGATATAAATATTAGGCACCTATTCCTAAACTTAGCAACATCGCATGACAACAGGGGGTCCATAGTTATTGCCTCCTTAGATGCCGAGACCGCTTTCGACTCCGTCGAATGGAAATTTTTATGGGAGACTTTACGTAGATTCGGATTTGGTCCCAAATTTATTCACGGAATACGATTGCTGTACCGCTCCCCCCGAGCACGGGTTCGCACTAACAATTGGGTCTCAGACTCCTTTGACCTGTTTCGCGGTACGAGGCAGGGATGCCCGCTCTCCCCCAGCCTGTTCACCCTGGCGCTGGAGCCCCTGGCAATTGCCTTTAGGAGTGCACCGGACGTTCAGGGCCTGCGGGTGGGTATGATGGAAGAGCGCCTCTCCCTCTATGCCGATGACGCGTTATTGTACCTAAATGATGCTGGGCCCTCTCTTCAAGCTGCCCTGCGTATTTTTGACAGTTTTGGAGGACTCTCGGGAGTTAAAATAAATTGGACCAAATCAGTCCTATTTTTTATAGATGATGGAGCTAACTCTGGACCCCTCTCCTCCCCGTTACAAAGGGTTAGGGAATTTAAATATCTTGGTGTTGTGATCACTAGAAATCCCTCTGATTTTATTATAAAAAATCTGACCCCTGTCCTGAACACCCTACGTTCGAAATGTGCTGCCTGGGAGAATCTTCCTCTGAATCTTCTGGGTCGCATTAGTCTCCTTAAAATGATAATATTGCCCAAATTTAACTATTTGTTTAGGAATTGTCCGGTTTGGGTCCCCGTCTCGTTCTTTAAGGACATTGACCGTATAGTGGGATCCTTTATTTGGTCGGGGGGGGAACCCTAGGTTGGCACACACTACGTTGTGTTTACCTGCAGATTTGGGCAGACTTGCTCTCCCAAATTTTCAGATATATTTTTGGGCAGCCATGTTGGTGACGGTGCACTGGTGGTTCCAGGGTTCTAGATCCAATGTGGCAACCTGTCCCGAGGCGAATATCCTGGGTTCACTGACGGACCTTCGGAATTTTCCCTATAGAGGACCCAGGGCATATTGTAGGGTCCCTGGGCCTACTAGGGCAACTTGGAGGGTATGGGAGGCGGCTAGGCGCAGATATTTGAGACCTGGCCAATTATCTCCGGCTCATCCCTTATGGGGAAACCCACGACTTAAACACTTTCGTATGATACCGGACCCACAGGTGTGGGCCAGATATGGTGTAACCACGTTGGAACACGTAATGTCTGGGGGACAACTGCTCTCCTTGCATGAGCTTACGGCTAAATTTGGGTTGCCCCGTTGGATGGGGTTCCAGTACATACAGCTGAGACATGCGGCCAGGGCTCAATTCCCGCAAACTTCCCTGTTACAGACGGATCCCATTGAAGATCTCCTATCTCCTGGAGACTTGACTAAACCCCTATCCTCTCTTTATAATGCGTTGCTGGGAAAGGATTCCCCCAAGATAAATGAACTATGGGAGAGATGGCGGGCTGATATTCCGTCATTGGATAAAGAGGGATGGGAGGAATGTTTAGAGCATGGCCCGAAATTAGTAATAGCATCCAAGGACAAACTGATTCAAGTTAAATTTATACACAGGATCTACTATACCCCGCAGAGACTCCATCGCATATTCCCTGAGAGAGACCCCATGTGTCCTAAATGCAAAATTCATATAGGCACATTTATACATATGTACTGGGAGTGCCCAGTCGTTGCACTATTTTGGACTAAGATAGTAGGTGAAATCAACTCCAGACTGCAGACCTCTATTCCGCTCTTACCGGCTATGGCGTTGCTGGGGATACATGATGATGAGCAGAGGCCATATCATCTTAAATTACTAATTTCCTTCCTTCTTTTCTATGCCAAAAAAGAAATACTCATGAAATGGATAGATTCTTCCCCTCCATCCTTTTCAGCCTGGGAGGCACAGATTGAGGCAGTAATCCCAATGTATAAAATGACATATATAAACCGTGGCTGTCCGTGGATGTTTGAAAAAGTTTGGGCTCCGTGGATGGCCTCGTAGAGAAACACTCAGTTCATTACGATCATCTGCCCCAAGAGGGGAGGGTTTTGGAGGGTGGCGGGTGGACGGTACTTGTTGAGAATGGTACTATTATCCCTACGTATTGCTTGCGGGCTTTGCATATTGTCTTCCTTATCCTAAAATATGTAATCTACATATGTTGTGTATTGTACTCTGTTGAATGGTATTCTGTAACTCTAATTTATCTTGTACAACAATAAAGCACCACTGTTTTTGTTAAGGCTCATTGACATTCTCCCTACTATAATCGACCCAGACCAATGTGGATTCACTAAAGGCAGACAAACATCTGATGCTACTAGAAGATTAATAGATGTGATTCATATAGCTAGGAAACTCGTCACGCCTTCTCTGCTTCTTGCTCTGGACAGAGTACATTGGACATATCTTGCAAGCACCTTGGAAAAATTTGGTTTTAAAGGCCACATACTGTCTGCCATACTATCTCTATATTCTTCATCATCAGCCAGGGTATACACTTCAGGTATGCTATCTAAACCTTTTAAGATCACAAATGGCACCCGCCAGGGATGTCCCCTTTCCCCACTCATTTTCAACCTCTTAATGGAACCACTAGCGTCCAGCATAAGACAAAACCCTAATATACAAGGCTTTTCCATTAATAACCGCAAACATGTCATAAGTCTCTTCGCAGACGATGTGATCCTCATGTTAACAAATCCGGTGTCTTCCCTGCAACACGTGTCTCATTTACTACACGATTATGGCTCAATATCATACTACAAAGTGAACGAAACCAAATCGTATATATTGGATCTTGGTGTAGAGGCAAACGATAGAATCACTTTGCAAAACAGATATCCCTGTATATGGGACTCCCATGAAATAACCTATTTAGGTATTAAACTAACGTCCCGTCCTGCGCAACTATTTCATGCTAATTACCTTCCGTTGATACGTTCTTTAAATACGGGTCTACAATCCATAAGCAAGCACACATTGTCTTGGTCAGGTAGGCTGGCCGCCTTTAAAATGCAAATCTTACCACAAATACTCTATATATTTCGTACAGTTCCCATTCCAGTTCCTCGACAGCACTTTAAAACTTTACAATCCACACTTTCTAGATACTTATGGGAAGGCAAAGAAGCTAGAAGTTCCCTGATCAACCTCCGTAAAACGAAAACAGAAGGAGGGGTTGGCTTACCGATATTAGCTGACTACCATCTAGCTGCAATCCTAGCACAACTAAGAGGGTGGTTTCCCCACCACCAACCACCGCTTTGGTGCACTATTGAACAATCTACAATACTAGGTGGCAACCTCTACGATTATTTGTTAGCTTTTATGCATCTTAAATCCAAACCTTCTGACCTCTCTCTCCCGATTCTAGCAACACTAAACTCATGGAAGACCTTGATAAATACCAAATCTAGATCATCCCCTACCAAATCTCTGTCAATCCTTCTATCAACATTGGCTCTATTGATCCCAGATATACCCGTGACTAAATGGATAGCGAAAGGAATACAATGGGTTTCAGATGTGTACTCTGGCATTAATACTAGATCGTTTGATGATCTACAAACATCCTATGACCTACCTATTTCAGACAGATTTCAGCATTTCAGAATTGCCTCTTATCTCAAAACACATGACATCCAATACAAGTTATTTTGGCAGATTCATGTATACTTAAATGCCAGACTACCTCGCAAAGGAGGTATATCATTATTCTATACTTATCTTCATGATAAAAGTATATTTACCAAAACAAACTCCACGCTAGCGTGGGAAAGAGATCTCAATGACTCCTTTTCCCCACAACAATGGCACAAGGCTTTGCAACATATCCATTCAGCCACCAAGAGCACCAACCTCTGGGAACTCTCACATAAGATCACACAACAATGGTATTTAACACCCTATAGATTAGCTAAATTTGACCGCTCCACACCTTCCACTTGTTGGAGGAATTGTGGGCATCCGGGCACTATCTATCACATCCTATGGGAATGTAAACACCTGACCTCATATTGGTCCCACATCTTCCAAATCCTACGTCAAACAACAAATCTCAACATAAATAACTCCTCTTCATTAGCCATCCTAAACAAAGGTATAGAAAATATCCCGTCATTGTATAGACAATTTACTACTCACTTATTCCTAGCTGCTAAACTAGTGATTCTAAGAAAATGGAGATCGTTAGATCCACCTGATATAGAAGAGACTGTAACTACATTGTCTTTGCATTACACTTATGAGAGGATGTTAGCATCCATTAGTGGAAAGTACAACATTTTTCTCCCACGTTGGCAACACTAGATCAATTGGTACAACACCCATCGTAAACCAATATGATACCACTTACTACCACTAGGGTGAATTATTTCAAACTTTTCTGCTCAACAAGAACCTTATCCTTCCCTTTCCATATGGCTTCTGAATTGATCACACAATAGTTACTTTTTTTCTAGTTATGAGCTATATGCTCTTGTTATATAAATGCTAAAAGAAATAAAATGATTAATACTGATGTGGACATGTAGGCGTGTATAGGCTGTACCTCCGCTGTGCCAAAGTTAGTTCCCAAGGGGGTGACTGGCGGAGGTATATAGTCTCTCCTGACTTGCTCTATTCCTCATAATTAAAAGTATTGTACTGAACCTACAAAGTTATATGTATCTGTTAACCTCTATTGTTTTTTTTTTCTTATTTTCTTATTTTTCTTTTATTATTCCAGTTTACAATATCTTCTGCAACATGTAAACGTGATGTATATCCTTGTAAACTGATAAAATTCTGAAAAAAACTATTTAAAAAAAAAAAAAAGAAAAAAAAAAAAGGGCGAGCAGGAGAGGCATATCTGCAAATAAACACAAATTGGCGTGTAACTAGCCATTATAGGCTGCTGTTCTGGATTGCACGTCTTTTACCCTCCAGGCCCTGGTATTTTGTCAAAATCAGCTGAACATGGATCTCAAAAGCAAGAGAACGAACCAAACCTAGAGATGGGAGTGAAAGCAGAACCAATCAAAGAGGACTAAAAAAACAGATAGCGCCAACAAAATCCCTTTTGTGTCTAAACTGTGAGGTATCTATAAATGGACATGCTAGTTAAATGCAGGTCATTAGCTTAAGATCAGTCCATATCTATAGGAGAATGGAAAAGATTGTGATCATGAATATCCATAAATGTAAGTTTTCCAGGGCAGGTAAGGAGTCTTATATGGCCTAGAAGTTCATACTGTATATGGACCCCTATGGATGTTATCTGAGAAAAGATTCTCAATCAACTGGCACAAAATATCCCCCACAGTAACAAAAGCAACAGTCATGAGAAATAGCTAAATTAGCCATAATTGAAACACAATAAGAGTCAATCATTGATATAAGACTCACATATGCCTGAGTTACTTAATATGACATCCAGGAAGTAACTGGCGAAGATTATGAAAAATTAGTCATGGTGCGGAGAGTAGACAAGCGGACAGGAATCCGGCCTTCCCAAGTTAAAGGTTCTGTAAGGTGTTGCATTGGCAGATCTGACCAGGGTTCCAGTTCCATTGGCTGAATGCCCACATTTTTCATAAACGATGATAAGTCAGATGGTAATTGGAGAATGTGCACATGGACATTTTTCTGGGTCATTAGGATAAACAGATGTCCCCAGCGGTATGATATACCAGCCTCCGACAATGCACGGGTAAGAGGTCGAAGGGCCCTCTGCTTGGCCAGGGTCTAGCGGGACAAAACAGGGAGCAAAGTTATGTGTCACCGTCAAAGTCTAGAGAACCTATGTCCCAGAAGTATCTCTGCTTTGATCTTCTTGAAGTACACCCTACAGAGTACATCCAGTAGTTGCATAAAGTTCGATTTAGAAAAGCCAGGGATGCGATGGACCCTGTCTATTTCAATAGGGTCAGTAACTGGTTTCCCCAGCAGAGTATTAAAGATCCCCTGGACCGAGAACAGTAAATTTCCCTGTCCTGACTCCTCTGGGATTGCCCATAGGCAGAAGTTATTACATCTGTGTATTAATATAGGACCACAATGCTTCTACTGTAACTGATTGTGCTGATCCATTAAGGCTGCACGTTCCTCAGAGTAGCCAGTAAGTACAGGTGGGAAAATCTGCTCCACAGTCTCACTCTTGTCATGGAAGCCCTGTAAGCTAGAGCGAAGTTCCTCCATGTCCCTCTAATGACTGTCTTCCATTTCCATTAGGGGTAACATGGATTCAAGAGCTTTAGTAGGTATGAGGTTAAAGTATTTTTCCATCCTGTCCATAGAAAGAGGCTCATCCCAGTCACTCCCTGAGTCCTAGCCCTCCTGAATATGTTGTGGATGGGAGCCCACTGCGGCTCTGACTGTAACGGTGAGGTAAACCAGCCTTGTGGCTGCTGCACCTGGTTGCCATGTTACCGGATCAATGGATGGAGCTGCAGTCTCGGGTGTTGTAAAATAAGGCTCCTATGTCCGTTCAGATCTCTGACGGATCAGCTGGAACAGTGTCCCTGGCTTTTTTTTTTAGTGGTCTTATTGGTCTTGCTCATAATGAAGCCAGCAAATATTACAGAGAAGCTCCGGAGGGCTGAGAACAGGAGGCAGCGTGGGAGCACTGAGGAGATTCGTCCTCACTCAGCCATTACTTCCAGTGTCTGGAAGTAGCATAATTAATAATGTAGGATGTATGTTCCTTGCTAAAGAACATTATTTTTTATCAAGTTGTTATGGGTAAAGTTCCATTTCAAAGCACCATATCCAATATACATTAAGCAAAAGAGTTTTTAGAGACACTGTGGACTGTTAAAAAAGAAAAAGTGAACACCACGCTCAGCTGTACAATTTACAAGCATGTGAACATGAACAAGTGAAAAGAACCAATATAATTCATAATAATGTATTAACAGTCCCAGTCCCACTTCATAGTGAAGTAAAGTGATAATGCATTGATCAAATAAAAGGTTTCAATTCAGTGTCCAGACACAGGTGCCCTACATGGATGTGCACTCACCCTTAAGAGTTGACCATCTATCGCTAGAGTTGTGGCTTTGTGGGGATAATGGGACCCCTAGAAGGTGTAATCCAGGTCAGCTATACCTATAATAATCCTCCGTGGATGGGGAGAGAGAAACAACAGAGGGAGGCTCCCATAGTGTAAAACTGCTGATTTATTATAAAATATTGTGGTAAAAAAATGTATACACTCACATTTTAAGGTGCCTAAGCCTGGCACCCGGTGTGATCAGCATGTATGATGATAGGGATAGCCGGCCAGTCTCAAGTATGAACGCCGCTGGTCAACGTTGAGGCTCAGTTCCCTGAGATAGTGTATCCAGGCGGATATGTGGTCGCGATGACGTGATCAAACCTCAATGCGTTTCAGCCAATAGGAACGGCTATCATCAGGAAGTTCTAAATCTGCCATCTTAAGTGTGGGCTTATATACCCATACAGGCAACAGCCTTAATTGGAACGTATTGTGTGGTACTAATTTGTTCCACACCTGCTGTACACCCCTGGGCACTTACAATATTATCTTTAATTGCATAGGTATGTCACCACCCAGTGGCAGACTAATGTTAATTACAAGTGAGGCTACTGTTATAGATAAATAGCACAAAGCTCCTGGTTAAACTATATTATTACATTCAATACCCAAATTGACTGAATGAATAACAAACATTAGATACCTACATATTTAATTTGTACTACATTTTTTAATGGTAGATATAATAAACCAGTTGATAGAATTAATATAATTGATAAAATATATTAGAATATGTGACTTTAAAATTAAATTATGGTTGGGGAATGATATACATTTGATTGGACAATGGAAAATTAATGTATGTCTTAATAATTGGTAATGAAGCAATTGAGATCCAGTTTCACGTTCAACCCCTGGGGTGTCAACGTTTGGAGTTCAAATATCCATCTGGTCTCATTCTGGGATATTCTTTTGATCATGTTTGAACCCCTCCACTGCCCCTTGATGCTATCAATGGCATAGAAGGTCATCTCTGCAGGGTTATTATGGTGTTTATGTCTAAAATGATTAGACACGCTATGCTTAGGAAATCTGTTACGTATATTTGTGATATGCTCACTGATACGTTTGGTTAGGGTTCTTGATGTCCTTCCTACATATTGGTACCCACATGTACATTCCATAACATATGTGACATTTTTTTGTTCCGCATGTAATCAAGTTTTTGATGGGGGACTGTCTGAGTGTATGTTTGGGAAATAAATGTGGATCGTTTTCTAGGTGCCGATCTGGTATTTCTACAGGGACTGCACTTCCCACAGCGATAAAATCCCTTGTAGTCAAACATGGTTGTTCCTTGTTTTGGGGGGTCTTGAATATTCTGGACCAGTTTGGTTCTAAGTCCTGGTGCTCTGCGATATATGAAAGAGGGATTGTTAGGTAAAAGTTCCCTCAAGGTGTAATCCCTTTTTAGAATAGGCCAGTGTTTCCTGATGCTCTTTTCTAGATGCTTGTATTGTTTATTAAAACCTGTTATAAAGGTCAATTCGTAAGGTTTAGGCTCTCTAACTTTTCCAAAAGTGTGTTTCTGTCCATTTCTCCTACTGTTTTCCTTACCTCTTGAAAGTTGCTTTGAGAATATCTTTTATCTGTAAATCTGTTGATTAATATACTGGTTTGTTCCATATAGTCTTTGATGTGTGAACAGTTCCTTCTGATACGCATAAACTGACCTTTAGGAATGGCCATCTTCCATTTTGGATGGTGACAACTCCTAACAGGAATGTATCCATTCCTGTCAGTATTTTTGAAGTGGGTCTTAGTATTACGTTTGGAACTATTTTTGAAGATGTTCAAATCCAAAAAGTCAATATGTTGTTTATGCGCATTGACCGTAAACCTGATGCCATACTCATTGTTATTAATATGGTTTATAAAGTCATCAAGGTCACCTTCTGGTCCTTACCAGACTATTAAAATGCCATCTATGTACCTTTGACATAATCAAAGGTACTGCCATGATTGCCCATGTATTGTTTCACTCTCCCATTTGTTGAGAAAAATGTTGGCAACACTTGGGGCATATTTGGCTCCCATAGACACTCCTTTAATTTGGTTGTAGTGTTGCCCTCCGTACCAAAAGTAGTTATTAGTCATGGCTAGCTTCAGGCTATTCAGTAGGAATCGTTTCTGCTTTAATTTCAAATTGGTGAGTTTATTTAGTGCATATCTAAGTGCATTCATATCATCAGTCTGTCTGATATTGGTGTACAGTGGCTCTACGTCCACTGTCACCAATATGCTCTGTTCATCTACTCCAGCCTGTTCGAAACTGTTTAGGACATCCTTGCTGTCCTTAAAGTAGGATGGGCCCATGGCGGCCACTAGGGGTTGTAAATATATATCTAGATACTCTCCTAGCCTGGAAAAAAGGGAGTTTATGCCGCTAAGAATAGGTCGCCCTGGTGGTTTAGTACTATTCTTATGTACCTTCGGTACTTGGTACAGTACTGGCATAACTGTGCATCAGGGACCAAATATCATGCTTCTTTGTTATCGAGAATACCATCTCTATTGGCCTGGTTCATAAATTCCTGTAATGAGGTTTTTAAAACCTTAGTGGGATTTGATCTAAGCTTTTGGTAGGTACTCTCATCGTTGAGAATGCGTTCCATCACTTGTTCATAGTCTGCTTTGTTCAATATTATTTTATTCCCCCCTTTATCCGCTTGGCGGATCACTACTTTTTTCGTTTTTAAACGGCTCTAATCCCTGCCCATATTTTCCTATCTTTAAATTTTTTTTTTAATGTGAATATTCCTTATGTCTTCCTCTACCATTTTCTTAAACACTTTAATATACTGATGTGTCGAAGTCTTATAGGGCGTACACACACGGTCGGACTTTGTTCGGACATTCCGACAACAAAATCCTAGGATTTTTTCCGACGAATGTTGGCTCAAACTTGTCTTGCATACACACGGTCACACAAAGTTGTCGGAAAATCCGATCGTTCTAAACGCGGTGACATAAAACACGTACGTCGGGACTATAAACGGGGCAGTGGCCAATAGCTTTCATCTTTTTATTTATTCTGAGCATGCGTGGCACTTTGTCCGTCGGATTTGTGTACACACGATCGGAATTTCTGACAACGGATTTTGTGGTCGGAAAATTTTATATCCTGCTCTCAAACTTTGTGCGTCGGAAAATCCAATGGAAAATGTGTGATGGAGCCTACACACGGTCGGAATTTCCCACAACAAGGTCCTATCACACATTTTCCGTCGGAAAATCCGACCGTGTGTACGGGGCATTAGGATTGAATTTGGATTTGTTGCTAAGTCCACTGTGGGTATATGTGTGTACCGTTGGTTGCCCGTTGTTCTCACTTAAGTGTTTTTTTATACCTAGTTTTCTCCCAAACTTTTGTAAGTCAATACAGGCTTCATATGTATCCAAATTTTTAGCAGGTGCGTACTTTAGTCTGTGTTACAACACAAAAAGTTTGTCATGTGTTAGTTCAATGTTACTAAGGTTGAACACACCCTCTCCTAATTTTCCCTTTCAGGAGACGTTTAATGTGCTGATAGATAACAAACTAACTTGATTTAACAAAAATTATTATCACAGATGAGTTAAAAACCTACATAGATAACAATAAATAAAATGGATCTTGTCCATTTGTAAAATCCCTGACTGTAAAAGACACCGCTGTACACAGAGAGGAGAGAGAAAGAGAGAGAAAGAGAGAGATGCAGTGTGCAGTAGTCTGTAGACAATGGGTCCATTCACATTTAAGGCTTATTGGATTGGTAAACAGTAGTAACTGGAATTATTCAGCCAGTCCTTTTAGATGTCAGGGATTTAGTAACTAAATGTACCTGTATGTCAGTAAAGTGGCTATAGGGAAACCAGAAGTCAAATACCATCCAACTAATTGAGATTATTTTACAGCCTGTCATGCAAAATGGGGTCTCTACATCTCCATATAGTAAGCATGACACTTGCAAGTGATGCAGTGGCCCAAAACTTCTATACTGCTGCGCCAGATAAATCACCAATATGATAGCACCAATTAGCCAGCCACAAATACTGGGCTGAAAATGGCTTTATGTCTACTGCTTCTGTTTCGAGTAATTTGTTTAAAATTCTAACAGACCTCTGCTTCAAGAGAAATGACGATGATGCACAGAAACCCAAAGCAGGCTATCAGATGTCAACTGCCCCTAAAATGGCTTCAGGAAAGTCAATACTGGCTGGATGCTCTGGGTTACTGCACTCTGGACATTATAATTTCTTTGTAATGTCTTTTTTTTAATAGGCCCATAAGTCATACATCAGCCAATGTACGTTTTGATAGTCTTCAAACACAATTATTGATTGATTGATAACCCAATTTTCAAGTCATTAGCCTGCATTGTGTGTGCTACGACTGAACTAGTTAAGGTCTGTCAGCTTAACCGGTGATTCGGAAAAGAGTACATTCCTCTCCATTACTAACATTTGAAAGCAATAGAGCACCAGCCAGGAGGCCAAATTGCTTAATATATCTGCTTTGCTGGCCAATTTTATATCATCTCAGTCACTTAGAGACTAAGCAGTGGTGTGTCACAAAGTGCAGGCCCACATTAAGGAGTAGCTGCTACAGACAGTAATTTGTTAGATGAAAAAACTTGCTTGTCAAGACGGTGAAATAGTTGTGAAATGCTTTGAATTGCTTTTACTGTACTAGAAGGAATTTGGGCAAACCTCATGTTTTGCCATTCAAATCGATAGATAGATAGATAGATAGATAGATAGATAGATAGATAGATAGATAGATAGATAGATAGATAGATAGAGAGAGAGAGAGATAGATAGATAGATAGATAGATAGATAGATAGATAGATAGATAGATAGATAGATAGATAGATAGATAGATAGATAGATAGATAGATAGATAGATAGATACCTTTTCTGTAGAGATAATCCATAGCAAGAGAAGCAATTTATCCTTTCTTTACATTTGACCT
Organism: Lithobates clamitans; assembly: GCA_037952925.1. Taxonomy (NCBI): domain Eukaryota; kingdom Metazoa; phylum Chordata; class Amphibia; order Anura; family Ranidae; genus Lithobates; species Lithobates clamitans. The sequence goes on along the minus strand of JBBGZY010000654.1, from coordinate 1,390,015 downwards.
GTTAATGTTACATCAGTTGACGCAGGATGGCCACATTATGTTAGAGGGGTATTTGCCATGTATTTTTATTTGCTTTTTTTGCTTTTATGTACTTATTATTATTCAATGAACTCCACATGTTTTTCCAAACACTAATATTGTGTTTAAAAATACATGCATTAAAGTTTTAAGTCAAACAAAAAGCAAAACATTGTTGCATAAAATTAACAATCCATATACAGTATCTCACAAAAGTGAGTACACCCCCTCACATTTTTGTAAATATTTTATATATCTTTTCATGTGACAACACTGAAGAAATCGCACTTTGCTACAATGTAGAGAGTGTAGAGCTTGTATAACAGTGTACATTTGCTGTCCCCTCAAAATAACTCAACACACAGCCATTAATGTCAAAACCGTTGGCAACAAAAGTGAGTATACCCCTAAGTGAAAATGTCCAAATTGGCCCAATTAGCCATTTTCCCTCCCCGATGTCATGTGACTCCTTAGCGTTACAAGGTCTCAGGTGTAAATGGGGAGCAGGTGTGTTAAATTCAATGTTATCGCTCTCACTCTCTCATACTGGAAGTTCAACATGGCAAAGAACTCTCTGAGGATCTGAAAAAAATAATTGTTGCTCTACATAAAGATGACCTAGGCTATAAGAAGATTGCCAAGACCCTGAAACTGAGCTGCAGCATGGTGGCCAAGTCCATACAGCGGTTTAACAGGACAGGTTCCACTCAGAATAGGCCTCGCCATGGTTGACCAAAGAAGTTGAGTGCATGTGCTCAGCATCAGATGATGCACAAGAAAGCCCACAAACAGTTTGCTGAAGACAAGCAGACTAAGGACATGGATTACTAGAGCCATGTCCTGTGGTCTGATGAAACCAAGATAAACTTATTTGGTTCAGATGGTGTCAAGCGTGTGTGGCGGGCAACCAGGTGAGGAGTACAAAGACAAGTGTGTCTTGCCTACAGTATGGTGGTGGGAGTGTCATGGTTTGAGGCTGCATGAGTGCTGCCGGCACTGGGTAGCTACAGTTCATGAAGGGAACCATGAATGCCAACATGTACTGTGACATACTGAAGCAGAACATGATCCCCTCCCTTTGGAGACTGGGCCACAGGGCAGTATTCCAAAATGATAATGACCCTAAACACACCTCCAAGATGACCACTGCCTTGCTAAAGAAGCTGAGGGTAAAGGTGATGGACTGGCCAAGCATGTCTCCAGACCTAAACCCTATTAAACATCTGTGGAGCATCCTCAAATGGAAGGTGGAGGAGCGCAAGGTCTCTAACATCCGCCAGCTCCATGATGTCATCATGGAGGAGTGGAAGAGGACTCCAGTGGCAATCTGTGAAGCTCTGGTGAACTCCATGTCAAAGAGGGTTAAGGCACTGCTGGAAAATTATGATTGCCACGCAAAATATTGACACTTTAGACCCAATTTGGACATTTTCACTTAGGGGTGTACTCACTTATGTTGCCAGTAGTTTAGACATTTATGGCTGTGTGTTGAGTTATTTTGAGGGGACAGCAAATGTACACTGTTATACAAGCTATACACTCACTACTTTACATTGTAGCAAAGCATCATTTCTTCAGTGTTGTCACATGAAAAGATATAAAAAAATATTTACAAAAATGTGAGGGGGTGTACTAATTTTTGTGAGATACTGTATCTCACTCTAAAGGTGAATGGTGAAATCTTTCAATGATCATCCATCTATTCTACCTTCAACACAAAGTAAAGAAAAAATCCATCCAGGTATTATAAGTGAGTCCGTCAAAGTCCATTCATAATGATTAATCCGTGTGCACCAGTGATCCACTTCACCTCTTTTCATACAGCTTCTTACCAGCAATCAAGACCCCAAGTTATAGGTGATCTTATAAGCGTTCCAAGCATATCTAAGTCTTAGTACAGTTTTCATCCACAGCAAAGATGCACAGCAAGCTGGTGGGGGACCACATTAATTACTTCCTCTCCAGCCACAAGTCCAAAGGTTCATACGTAAGATGACAATCTCCAATAGTAAAATACTGTAGGATTTAATTAATTAAAAAAACAGTGAATCTACTCTACATAAGAACAGATACAAAGTGCTTGACACATCAAAATGAAAACACCGCCGATAGAACCAGCTCCAGCTGGCAGGTGACGTAAACACAGGCTCCGCCCAGATGCACATTTTGGAAAGGATGTTCTCAAGGGAATCAGCTGAGTGTGCTGACAAAGATCTTCTATAAATATACAACCTTGAGCCTATGCATGTTGCCTTCAAATTCAAGTTTTCAGAATTGTGGCAAGGCACAGATCTGGCCAAGGTTACAAAAAAATGTATGAAGAAATTCGATTTTTTAAATAATTTTTATTGGATGTGTTTTATAACAGAAAGTAAAAAGTATTGTTTTTTATATCGTAAAAAACAAAAAATGCAGTTTTGTGTATGTCACTACCATTTCCAATATCCCTGTATATTTTGTTCTCTAACATGCCCATCTACACTGAGCAAAATTATAAATGCAACGCTTTTGTGTTTGTCCCTATTTATCATGAGCTGAACTTAAAGATCTATGACTTTTTCTATGTACACAAAAGGCCTATTTATCTCAAATATTGTTCACAAATCTGTCTAAATCTGTGTTAGTGAGCACTTCTCCTTTACCAAGATAATCCATCCACCTCACAGGCATGGCATATCAAGATGCTGATTAGACAGCATGATTATTGCACAGGTGTGCCTTAGGCTGGCCACAATAAAAGGCCACTCTAAAATGTGCAGTTTTATCACACAGCACAATGCCACAGATGTCGTTTTGAGGGAGCGTGCCATTGGCATGCTGACTGCAGGAATGTCCATCAGAGCTGTTGCCCTTGAATTGAATGTTCATTTCTCTACAATAAGCAGTCTTCAATGGCGTTTCAGAGAATTTGGCAGTACATACAACCGGCCTCACAACTGCAGACCATGTGTAACCACACCAGCCCAGGACCTCCACATTCAGCATCTTCACCTCCAAGATCGTCTGAGACCAGCCACCTGGACAGCTGCTGCAACAATCGGTTTGCATAACCAAAGAATTTCTGCACAAACTGTCAGAAACTGTCTCAGGGAAGGTCATCTGCATGCTCGTTGTCCTCATCTGAGTCTCGACCTAACTGTAGTTCGTTGTCGTAACCGACTTAAGTGGGCAAATGCTCACATATAATGGCGTCTGTCACTTTCTCTTCACAGATGAATCCCAGTTTTCACTGTACAGGGCAGATGGCAGACAGCATGTATGGCGTTGTGTGGGTGAGTGGTTTGCTGATGTCAACGTTGTGGATCGAGTGGCCCACGGTGGTGGTGGGGTTATGGTATGGGCAGGCGTATCCTATGGACAGTGAACAGAGGTGCATTTTGATTTCAATATATTTATTGAGGTTTTATACAAACATAGAACAAAGCATTAATGTACATGTTTCATATGTTAGACAATATGAAGTGGTCGTAATTCTAACAATTCATGCTGCGATAATTAACAGGTAAAAGGCATGTAAATGAACAAACTTGAATTCAAAACCAGCTAGAGATGGGAGGTGATCCTCCATTCCCTCATCACCCCAAGTGGGTTCAAGCTGTGATGGGGAGGGAGAGATAGACTGGTTCTTGTTCACATCACAGCCGATTAAGAAGACTATAGGCAGAGAGCTAATTGTCTGATGCCTTATGTAGGTGCTGAGTTAACATTAACAATATTAAACTGAGGACAAGGATAACAGATGTTGCCTCCATTTCTGTAATGCTGTAGGTAGTCTACATATATCAGTGTGTTCCCTATGGTGATTCCTCGGGAATGCCAAGAGTAAGTGGTCAGAATATCGTGGTCATTATATATCTTACATTAATCTATTGATTTGTCTTATCGTGCGTATCTTTATACCAGATGGACCATTGGGACCATTCTGCTTGCGTTTTACGTAGACAGCCTTTGCTTGACGCAAATAAACATTCATAAGTACAGTGCAATTGAGTAGTAGTTATGACTTCTGAGCAAGAAGGGCTCAGTTTAGAATGCCAATTGCGTGTGATGATCAGTTTAGCTGCTAGTAGTATGTGTGTAATTATACCTCTGAGTGAGTAGGGGAATTTCTCAATGCCTAGGTTTAATATTGCGAGTTCTGGAGATGGATTTATGTGAATGTGGGTGACATTTTGAATGAGTTTGAAAACTTCGGCCCAGTATTGGGTTAGGAGTCTACAAGACCATAGAACATGTAAAAGTGAGCCGTGGGAGCTGCATTCTTTCCAACACAGTGGTGATTTAGAGGGGTCTATTATGTGCAGAATATGTGGAGTTCGATACCATCTGAAGGCAATCTTATATGATAGTTCCCATAGATTGGCTGATTTAGTTGTCTTGTATGGTGCATTTAAGGCCTCTCTCCATTGCTCTTCTGAGAATTGTGTTCCTAGTTCACATTCCCATTTATTTTGGGATTGGGTTTTAGTGAAGAATGTTTTATTTTTTAATGTTTGGTAGAAAAGTGATATACCTTTAATATGTGGACTCTCCTCAAACCAATATTTCAATAGTTGAGTAGGGACAAATTTGAATATGGCAGGTGAATGGATTAGGCAGTGGGTGATTCTAAGGTATTGATAATATTCTTTATTAGGAAGGTTGAACTCCTTCTGAAGTGTGGGGAAGGATTTAAGTTTTCCGGATGTATAAAGGTCTGACGCTAAGGTGATGCCTCTCATTGTCCATGCTGAGATGTTGCTATCAGGTGTTAGAAGGGAGATCGTATGTAGTGGGATGGGGATTGGGTTCAGAGATCCCCTGTGTGGTGATTTGAGCGTTAGATGTTGGAAGGCTGCCCTTGATGCTATTACAGTAGGGGATAAAAGTGTGCCCTTCTTGTGCTTGTGAAGCGTGCTAATGATCCAGCTATGTAAGTTTCCCCCTGAGACTTGTAGGCTTTCTAAGTTCTTCCATGAATTTTGTATGTGGGGGCGTAAACCATATTTTTAGTTGTGCTAATATTGTTGCTAGGTAGTAATCCTTGAGGTCAGGAAGACCCATGCCTCCAGCTGATTTATGTTTAATGAGCTTAGAGTGTGAACATCTCACTTTTTTGCCCTGCCAGATAAAGTGGTTTAAAATTGTTTGCAGTTTATGGAAATATGATGTGGGAATCGGAATAGGTAGGTTACGAAAGAGGTATAATAGCTGTGGAAGCTTAAGCATCTTGAAGGATGCCAATCTTCCTAACCATGAGAGTGTAAATTTGGCAAGGTGTGCTAATTCGGATTGTAGAGAGTGGAGGAAGGGGATGAAGTTTTCTTGGAATAGGAATCGAGGATTAGCTGTGAGTTGTATTCCTAAGTATTTATTAGATTTGTCTGCCCAGAGGAATGGGAAACGGTCAGTGAGGATCTCTTGGGTGGTAGGGGGAATATTAAGTCCTAGAATGTGGGATTTGGACTCGTTGACCTTGTAATAGGAGATGAAGCCAAACTCCTGTAGAGTCGAGTACACCGCTTCTAGTGATGATTGTGGGTCGGACAGCATAAGAATTACGTCGTCCGCAAATAGGTTGATTTTATGTTCTTCAGTGCCTATTTTTATTCCTACTATGTTTGAATGGGAGTGGATCTTGTGGGCTAACGGTTCCATAAGGAGGTTGAATATCAGTGGAGAAAGGGGACAACCTTGGCGTGTCCCATTTGTTATAGGGAAGGTGGAGGAGAGCATTGCCATACAGTAAACCTGAGCGGAGGGCTTGGAGTAGAGAGCCATAATAGCAGATAATATGTGACCTTGGAATCCAAATTTCTGTAATGTCTGTTAGAGGTATGACCAGTGTATCCTGTCAAATGCCTTCTCTGCATCTAGAGCCAGAAGCAGAGAAGGCACTTTCCGAAGTTTGGTGTGGTGTATGATATTGATTATACGCCTTGTGGCGTCTACCGTTTGTCTCCCTTTCGTGAACCCGGATTGGTCCTGGTGAATTAACGCAGGAAGGATGTCAATAATCCTGCTTGCTATTACTTTGGCTAAAAGATTCAGATCGTGGTTCAATAGTGATATGGGGCGGAAATTTTGAGGAGAAGAGGCTTCCTTACCAGGTTTAGGCAGTGTGATAATTAAAGCTTTAAGCATATCCTCAGGGAGAGAAGAAGAGATCGCAGCTACATTGAATATCGAGGTAAGGGGATCTATTAGAATAGGAGTAAATTGTTTATAGTATTCGGCAACAAAGCCATCAGGCCCTGGTGTTTTGTTGTTCGGAAGGAGTTTGATAGCTTTTGCTATTTCTTGGGTGGTGAATGGGGAGTTCAGAGTTTCAAGTTGTGGAGCGGATAAAGTGGGTAACTCAATAGATTGCAGAAAAGATGATATGTCTGAAGGTGTGGGTTGTTTAGTGTTGGGGTCTTCTTTCAGATTGTATAGGGAACTGTAATATGCGCAAAACGCATTCGCTATATTTTGGGGGTTAATCAATTTTTCCCTAGTGAATGGGTGGTACAAAAAGGGGATGGATGTTTAATGCGTCGCCCTTTAATTTGCTTGGACAAAAGTTTGCCCGCTTTATTACTAGTGGCATATAGGGTGGATTTAAGGCATCTGTGGTTGAATTCAAATTGCTCCAATAATAAGGACCGGAGTTCTAAACGGAGTTGGCCCAATTTAGTTTTAAAATGATTGTTTGCTTTTTGTTTGTTTAAAGAGTCGAGAACATTAATTTCTTTAACAAGGTCATCTATGCGCTGCAATCTCTTTCTCTTAGCCCTAGAGCTTAGCTGAATAAAAATACCCCGCATATAGGCCTTATGGGCCTCCCATACTGTAGCTGGGTTTGTAACTGAATCCTTGTTGATGTTGAAGAACTGTTCCAAATGATCTTTTAGAATGGCCCAGTAGGGGTCTTTTTGGAGGATGTTAGTGTTCATACGCCATAGGAAGGTCGGTGAGTGGTGGGACGAGTCCGTGAGGGTGATGCTCACTGGAGAATGGTCTGACCAAGTTATCGAATGAATGTGAGAGGCTGAGATTTTTTGGAGCGTACACTGATCGGTAAGGAATAAGTCAATTCTGGAATATGAATTGTGACACGGTGAGAAGAAAGTGAAGTCGCGTTCTGACGCGTGCTGGCATCTCCAGATATCCTGCAGTTGAAATTCTTTCAGAAGAGGGCCTAAGGAGAGATTACGACGCCTGGATGTGGTTGAGGAGTCCAATACGAAATCCGGAGTCAAGTTAAAGTCTCCACACCAAAGAAGAGCACCTTTTTGAACAGTGTCGATTTTATGTTTGCGTTTCCTTAGGAACTTGAGTTGGTGGACATTCGGCGCATATACATTTACTAAAGTGAACAAGGCATTGTTGAGGGAACACACTAATATGATGAACCGGCCATTGTGGTCCAATACCTTGTTGTGCAGTTCAAAGTTTATAGCGGAGTTAACTGCAGTTAGGACCCCTCTTTTCTTGGAGTTTGAACTTGCCATGAAAATGTGCGGGTACTGGCTGTTGGAGCAGTTAGGTGGAGCTGTGTCTTTGAAGTGTGTCTCCTGAACACACAGAATGTCGCAGTGAGATTCTTTAGCCAGTTTCCAGAGGGAAGATCTTTTTGCTGGATGGTTGAGTCCTTTAGTATTAATCGTCAGGAATTTGATGTGGATGAGACGAAAATTCCAAAGAGACCTGAGTTGTTAGCTTGGAGGGAGTATTGTGGAAGTTGTCAACAAGTGTTAGCACTGTAGTACCTACGCCCCTAGGAAAGTTGTGTAGTGCGGAAGACCAGAGATGGTGGGCAACAACAATAACACAAAACCAAAACAAAACAGAAAAAAGAACACCAAAAAGAGAAAAATATGTAAATCTTTAGATGAGAAAATGGTTGACTGTGAGCCAAGTGGCCGTGCAGACGGCCTTGCAGAAAAGTGCTGTGCACTCACTTGGCTAACTTGTGGGGAAAAAGTTCAAGTGGCCTAGTCAGAGCTCTGCAGCTGACCGGGACGTAACTGCTAGCTTAGTAGGACCCCGTTTAGTGGCTGGAAGAGTAGCGGGGACGCTGCGGTAGTTGGGCGTCAAGCTGCGGGATAGGGGCCATACGGTTTTCAGATGGTGCATTTGTATTATCAGGGATTATTCCCCAGGAGCGGAGGTGCTGCAACCCTTCATTCAGGTTAGTAGCTGTGAATTTGGCTCCTTTGAAAGTGATCAAAAGCTTAGCTGGGTTTATCCATTTGTATGGCAGATTGTGGTTTCTCAAGGCTTTGGTGACTGTATTAAGTTCTCTGCGCAGTTGGAGGGTATATTGTGATAGGTCGGCAAATATTTGGAGGTGCGAGTATGGCTCGGGTAGAGATTTTTCGCTTCTGGATGCCCTCATAAGTTGTTCCTTGACATGGTAAAAGTGTATACGTAAGATCACATCCTGTGGTATGGTATCAGGTAGGGAAGGCGGTTTCGGCAGGCGGTGGATGCGATCAATCACCATTTCCATATTTTTAAGGTCAGGTAAAACTGCTTTGAACAGCCCTTTTGCATAACTTGGTAGCTCGTGGGGCTGCACTGATTCTGCTATTCCTCTAATTTTTATATTGTTGCGACGTGACCTGTCCTCCAGGTCCGCCATTTTGCGCTTGATCCAAGCGCGGTCCTCAAGATTCTCCTCATGTGCATCAACGAGGTCGTTTACAGTCGATGCAAAACCCCCTAGTTGATTCTCAATTTGGGACACTCTACCTGAGTCTGAGGATATATCAGCGTGTAGACGCTGCATAATGGATAACATGTCTGACTGCATAGAATTCCTGAGGGTAGAAAGCATGTCCTTAAGTGTAGTGTCAAGAATAGGTTAATCATTTGTAGGGAAACTAGCAAATGGATCAGAAGCACTGCAGGGGTTAACAGCATGTGTAATGCTTAGGCTCACCTCAGGTGCTGCTGTGCTGTCTGTGTCAAGCCTCATCCTTGCCTTCGCTGGGCTGCCTGTTTGTGGAGTGCCTGGATATGAGGTAGGCAAGCCTTGTTCAGGGTTAGTAAGCTCCATACAATCCTCTCCCTCCTACCCAGTGATGCGGCCCTGCGAGGAGATATGCCGAGAGGGGTGAGATGCAAGTGCTGCAGCCGCGGCGCCATCTTGGATTCGTCCGGCGGCCGGCTGATTCATATAGGCCGTTATTTTCTGTGGGTGCCTGTCTCCCTTGCGCTTGTAGGATGTCATGCCACACTGCTGGGGGGTGAGGAGAGTCCCAGGGTGCAGTTTCTGTCCGCAAACGAGGTCTGAGTGCTCTGGAATATGTCGCTGAATCCCGGTCTCCACAGAGCTTTAGAAAAGCACGTCCATGCTACTCGGATGCTGGCCACGCCCCAACACAGGTGCATTTTATTGATGGCATTTTAAATACACAGAGAGATCCTGAGGCCCATTGTTGTGCCATTCTTCCCCGACCATCACCTCATGTTGCAGCATGATAATGCACAGCCTCATGTTGCAACGATCTGTACATAATTCCTGGAAGCTGAAAACATCCCAGTTCTTGAATGGCCAGCATACTCACCGGACATGTCACCCATTGAGCATGTTTCCGATGCCCTGAATAGGTGTATATGACAGCATGTTCCAGTTCCAGGCAATATCCAGCAGCTTCGCACAGCCATTAAAGAGGAATGGACCAACATTCCACAGGCCACAATCAATAACCTGATCAACTCTATGCGAAGGAGATGTGCTGTGTGAGGCAAATGGTGGTCACACCAGATACTGACTGGTTTTCAGACCCCCCAATACAGTAAAACTGCACATTTTAGAGTGGCCTTTTATTGTGTCCAGCCTACGGCACACCTGTGCAATAATCATGCTGTCTAATCAGCATCTTGACATGCCACACCTGTGAGGTGGATGGATTATCTCGGCAAAGGAGAAGTGCTTACTAACACAGATTTAGACAGATTTTTGAACAATAGTTGAGAGGAATAGGCCTTTTGTGTACATAGAAAAAGTTGTAGTTCTTTAAGTTCAGCTCATGATAAATAGGGGCAAACACAAAAGTGTTGTGTTTATAATTTTGCTCAGTGTAAGTGTTTTTTTTAAATTGACACTCCTCACTGACACTGCCAGCTGTGGAAGGGAGTTCCACATCCTTTCTGCTCTTACAGTTAACTACCGATTATCCAGTTAAGGTAAATAAATTCTCGTCAAACTTCACTGCGTGTCTTTTTAAAGTGGACCTTCATCCTCTTCCACTACTTTGCTCCACTGCACCCCTCCATACCACCAAAGGAAAGCTCTATTTGTGGGGAAAAAAAATGACAAATTTTATTTGGTTACAGTGCTGCTCGACCGTGCAATTGTCAGTTAAAGTAAAGCAGTGCCGTATCGCAAAAAATGGTCTGGTCATGAAGGGGGTAAATCTTCCGGAGGTCAGGTTGTTAAACAAGCTTTTAGGAGCTTTTACAGGCATCAAGCTCTTAATTAATTGGCCAGAATAAATAATTTATTCTGGCCATTGAAATGATTTAATGCTTGAGTGCTAAACGTGCCTAGGGCTTAGGTGCGTTTAGCAGCTTTTAGCAGTCTTAAGCGCTTTTTCTGCCCAAACTCTGCTGCTGCTAGACGCACTGGCAGTGGGGTTTTTTTCTTGCCTCTAAAAGCCCCTACCACTAAACACTGCTAAAAGCCTATGTGTGCATGGACACATAGGCTAACATGAAGGGGTGTCTAGAGGCAGGGAAAAAATATTCCAGAAGCTCCTAGAAGCAGCTGTAAAACCGTCCAGTGTGCAGGAGACCAAAACGGGGCTAGTTACAGCTGATAAGGGAAACATCATCAAATAAATAGGTGATAGGTGGTATGTCCTAGTAGATACGGCACCTCATCCCTGTTAAAGAATATTCTAATGGGAGAAGGGGGGGATGGGATTATTGCGGTGCCACAAATAAAGTAGAACAGTTTTATTATAAAAATTTCTTTTTTATTTTATTCTTATCAAAAAAGCTAAAAAAATGTACATTAGACATACATATGTAGAAAAGTTCAAAGATAAGAAAGCACAAATACAGTTCAAGATAATGACCGTCACCAATGATGTTAGAGGGTGATCGCTGGTCACTTGACACCACCAGAGCACTGAGAATGGTGGTCACACTCAGCCCTGTATTTGGCTACAGGGGAATCAAGAGGCGCCTAAAGAGATGAAAATTAGCATATAAGTATTCAGTTATTCATGAATTAATAAGGGGAACTAAGCCTCAATTACATACCCTGATTATATGCAAAAAGAACACCCACTGATGCACAAGAAAAAATCACGGCACAGTGATTGGATACAGGAATCACAAGGTTTATGTGTAGCCAGAAAGACTAGAAAGATGACAAGATAGTGGTATTAGTAAGGTGACCTGGCTTTTATATAAATTAAATAACTTAGTGACGGATACTTGTAATGGATTTAGAGAGCTTATTAAATATTTAATAAACTATTGGTGCTTACCAAAAAGGTGCATATGGCTGGAAACAAGGGTGCACACTAAGCATGAGATTCCGCCAATATATAGGCTAAGCATTGGAACCTCCCCGACATATCCCTCAGATAACACCAGCTGGATTACGTGATCTAAAAATCCAATGCAAATAGGAATGCTGTCAGCATGGAGACCGGCCATAACCACACATAACAGCAATGAAAGAGATAGGAGAGCTTAGGCTCAAAATGAAAGAGAAGGAGGTACTTAACTTTAACAAGTATCGCCTGACCACCACACTTATCCCACAGCAGGTAAGTAAGGATTACTAAGATGTAGCTGTCTTTTAAATCCCCCACCTGATCAGCGTAACAGAGGTCAGCCAATCAGGAGCGGACGAAAAGCGGATGGGGCGCATGTGCAGTGACCAAAGCCGCCAGCCTACACTACCCAGAGGGCCGAGCGTTGATCGCGTCACGTGGCAGTGTTTACCAGTGACGCCATCTGTATAGATGTAAATAGGGCATCAGACCTATCCGAGGAGAGGGGGAGGGAGGATGGAAACCTCACAATCATCCAAGGAGAAGGGGAAGGAGGCATTTGGAATGGCATTGGAATGTCTGCGATGGTCCCGGCCGAAGGGGCGGGCTGACTATAGAGTCAGCCCTTGGGCGTCCATGCAGCCAAAGGCTGTAGTGAGACGAATTCTCAAGCAGGATGGAGGCGAAACAACCGAGCATACTGGATTCACATAGCAGATCAAAGGGGGAAACCGGAACGACCAGGGACATAGGCGGGACAGCCCATCCAATGTTGGCACAACAGGCTGAGTAGAAGACACTGGCGCATCAGGCTGGACAGCAGACAGAAGAACGTCAAACTGGGAAGCGGGTCCATCAGACTGGAACACTGGTAGCAAAACTTTAGGCTGGAACATGGACACAAGGTCATCAGACCGGTCAGCAGGCACTGGAACGTCGGACTGGGTAGCAGGCACTGGAATGTCGGACTGGGTTGCAGGCACTGGATCCTCAGACAGGGTAGCAGGCACTGGATTGTCAGACGGGGTAGCAGACACTGGATCGTCAGACGGGGTAGCAGGCACTGGATCGTCACACTGAGTAGCAGGCACTGAATCGTCACACTGAGTAGCAGGCACTGAATCGTCAGACTGAGTAGCAGGCACTGGATTGTCAGACTGAGTAGCAGGCACTGGATCGCCAGACTGAGTAGCAGGCACTGGATCGTCAGACTGAGTAGCAGGCACTGGATCGTCAGACTGAGTAGCAGGCACTGGATCGTCAGACTGGGTAGCAGGCACTGGATCGTCAGACTGGGTAGAAGGCACTGGATCGTCAGGCTGGGTAGCAGGCAATGGAACATCAGGCTGGGTAGCAGGCACTGGAACGTCAGGCTGGGTAGCAGGCACTGGAATGTCAGGCTGGGTAGCAGGCACTGGGACGTCAGGCTGGGTAGCAGGCACTGGGACGTCAGGCTGGGTAGCAGGCACTGGGATGTCAGGCTGAGCAGCAGGCACTGGGACATCAAACTGGACAGCGGGCACAGGCATTGGCACAACAGGCTGAGTAGAAGACACTGGCGCATCAGGTTGGACAGCAGACAGAAGAACGTCAAACTGGGAAGCGGGTCCATCAGACTGGAACACTGGTAGCAAAACTTTAGGCTGGAACATGGACACAAGGTCATCAGACCGGTCAGCAGGCACTGGAACGTCGGACTGGGTAGCAGGCACTGGAACGTCGGACTGGGTAGCAGGCACTGGATCCTCAGATGGGGTAGCAGGCACTGGATCGTCAGACGGGGTAGAAGACACTGGATCGTCAGACGGGGTAGCAGGCACTGGATCGTCACACTGAGTAGCAGGCACTGAATCGTCACACTGAGTAGCAGGCACTGGATCGTCACACTGAGTAGCAGGCACTGGATCGTCAGACTGAGTAGCAGGCACTGGATCGTCAGACTGAGTTGCAGGCACTGGATCGTGAGACTGAGTAGCAGGCACTGGATCGTCAGACTGAGTAGCAGGCACTGGATCGTCAGACTGAGTAGCAGGCACTGGATCGTCAGACTGAGTAGCAGGCACTGGATCGTCAGACTGAGTAGCAGGCACTGGATCGTCAGACTGGGTAGCAGGCACTGGATCGTCAGGCTGGGTAACAGGCACTGGATCGTCAGGCTCGGTAGCAGGCACTGGAACATCAGGCTGGGTAGCAGGCACTAGAACGTCAGGCTGGGTAGCAGGCACTGGAACGTCAGGCTGGGTAGCAGGCACTGGAACGTCAGGCTGGGTAGCAGGCACTGGGACGTCAGGCTGGGTAGCAGGCACTGGGACGTCAGGCTGGGTAGCAGGCACTGGGACTTCAGGCTGGGTAGAAGGCACTGGGACATCAGGCTGGGTAGCAGGCACTGGGACGTCAGGCTGTGTAGCAGGCACTGGGACGTCAGGCTAGGTAGCAGGCACTGGGACGTCCGGCTAGAAGGCAGGCATCGAGACATCCGGCTGGAAGGCAGGCATCGAGACATCCGGCTGGAAGGCAGGCATCGAGACATCCGGCTGGAAGGCAGGCATCGAGACATCCGGCTGGAAGGCAGGCACCGAGACATCCGGCTGGAAGGCAAGCACCGAGACATCCGGCTGGAAGGCAGGCATTGAGACATCCGGCTGGAAGGCAGGCATCGAGACATCCGGCTGGAAGTCAGGCATCGAGACATCCGGCTGGAAGGCAGACATCGAGACATCAGGCTGGAAGGTAGGCATCAGGACATCAGACTGGGAGGCAGGCACATCAGACTGGAAAGTGGGAGCAGGTTGGGTTACTGGCAAGATGGTGTGGGTTGGGAAGAATTTTTGTTTCTTTTTTGGTTTAGCCCTTGCAGTTTTGTATGTAGGTGCAGGGCTGTAAGAAAAGAAAGTAGCTGGGCAGAAGGAAGACCAAGGAACTGTAGCTGGAGGAGGGTTTTGTGGGACTGTTACAGGTGGAGAAGAGACAGGTGGATTGAAGGCAGGATAGGTGCGACACTTGGAGACTGGGTAGTAGTATTTGGTAGGGGGCTGATTAAACTGGGCTGTAGCTGAGGTTGCCATAGGCGATGGGGAGGTAGATTTTTGGGAAGGCAGATGATTAATGGCAGGGCTGGAATATTGTGGCTTAGCTAAAGACAGGAGATCTGACCATGCCTGCAGCACAGGTTGAACAAACGCTGATTCACACACAGCCTGACTAACCAGAGATTGTACTGAATAAATGCAATCGGATAACACCTGCTGGGAACAAGCGGAATAATGTTCATCAAAGAAAGCCGGATCATCCTCTAACAACCATACCAGGGATTCAACCTGGTCACAACTGAAAGGAGGGGAGAAATCGTCACTACCTTCAGGAACCCATGACAAGGCTGACTTTGTACATAATTGGATCAAAGGCTGAACATCCTCAAATAACGCATGACCCTGATCTACTAGTAAATGGGCTGATTGGATCGTTTCCAGCAGTTGGTCACGGGTCCAATCTGAGAGTCTGACAGCAATATTCATTATCCTCTGCCGCCAGCAGAGAATAATAGACAATTTCATCAAAGTCTATCTTTTGCGCACCCACCGTACCAGGACGGTTTCTCAGTGCAGCCACGTCTGGTCAGGGATGGCCTTGGTATACTGTCAGGAGACTAGTAGACCAGACTGTGTGCACTGCACAGAGATAACCCAAAACGCATGTAAGTGAATAAATAATGGTGTTTATTAAACAAGTGACAAGTAAGAGGAATATAAACAGTGCAAAACCAACCACAGACCCACAAACAATAAATAGTATATACAAGTAAATGGAGATACCGGAATCGTAAACAAAGCCAGGCCAAGGTCATACACAGGGAGGTCAGTAGATGGGCAAGGACAGGAAACCAGCAGGACAGGGAGAGGATGGATGGTTAGGCTGCAGGGCAGGGATCCAAGGGAATCAGGAGGGACAAGAATAGGATGGGCTAGGGATAGGGATCAGAGCAGAGCAGGACAGAAACAGGTTCAAGGTCAGGATACAGGCAGCAAGGTCAGGGCACAGGGAGAAAGATACCAAGGTGAGCATGTGAGGGCTTGCCGGGTATTTATAGGACTGACTAAAATTGACTTCAAGTCACACCTGAGCGCAGGGGGTGTTGTCTGCTCCATACTGCCAGGATCCATCCGCTGGTGGACGTCAGTACTGCGGCCAAAAGATGAAATGACACCAGCAGGGAAATATTCTCCTGACAGTTCAACACTGCCAGGAGACACCTGCTGGTGGACCCCAGTAATGCATGCCCAACGATATACCTTACCAGCGGATGGACCCTTTCCTGACAATATCATTGTTATGGCAGCAGCTAGCTGCCATAACCCCGGTATCCTATTGTTCGTCTGGAGGTCCGCAAGATCACTTTTATCGGCAGCAGGAGAGGGCCCCCTCCTCCCGCCGTGCTCCAGTGCCCTCCGCCGCTTACCGCTGCCCTCCGCCGCTTACCGGAACTATCGGCAGCAGCGGAGGTGATCGGATGCTGTCACTAGCTGGGCATGGAGATGAGTGAGGGGAAGATGGCCCCCCACCCGTCTCCAACATTGCAGGGCAGAAGCGACGTCAAACCGTCACTTCCGCCCATAGCTCTTAAAGGGCCATTTTTTTTATAATTTTATAATATATATATATTTTTTTATTGCATTTTAGTGTAAATATGAGATCTAAGGTCTTTTTGACCACAGATCTCATAATAAATAGGTCCTTTCATGCTTTTTTTCTATTACAAAGGATGTTTACATTCCTTGTAATAGGAATAAAAGTGACACAATTAAAAAAAAAAAACAATTTAAAAATAAAAAATTAAAGTTAAAATAAATAAGAAAAAAAAAATTTTTATACCTGCCCCGTTCCGCCGAGTTCGCGTGCAGAATGCATACATAAGTAGCCCGCATATAAAACTGGTGTTTAAACCACACATGTGAGGTATTGCCGTGATCGGTAGAGTGAGAGCAATAATTTTAGACCTCCTAGACCTCCTCTGTAACTCAAAACATGCAACCTGTAGAATTTTTTAAATGGGGATTTTTAAGGTTAAAAGTTTGTCCCCATTCCATGAGCGGGCACAATTTTGATGCGTGACATGTTGGGTATCACATTATCTTTCACAATATAAAAAAATTGGGCTAACTTTACTGTTGTCTTATTTTTTCCAAAAAAAATGCGCTTGTAAGACCACTGCGCAAATACGGTGTGACAGAAAGTGCTGCAAGGAGCAGCATTTTATTCTCTAGGGTGTTAGTAAAAAAAATGTATAATGTTTGGGGGTTCTAAGTCATTTTCTAGCAAAAAAACAGTTTTTAACTTGCAAACAACACATTTAAAAAAGAGGCTCAGTCCTTAAGTGGTTAATTATACAAAAAAACGACTGTATTTATTGGTGTATAACACACACTTTTCCACCCTGAAAATTGGGTGCAAATAGCGGGTGCGTGTTATACACCAATACTTTAATTTTAGCTGCCTCGGAGGGGACAGGGAGGGGGGCGGGACGAGTGCCGTCAGACTACATACAGTGAGAACCTCCTGTTTACTTGGCGGTCTCTGTAATAGGAAGTCCCGTCTCCTGGGCTGCCTTTGAACCACTGTTCTGTCTATCATAGGAGATTTTCCGTGTAGGTAATCTGTCGGCACTCGTCCTGCCCCCCTCCCTGTCCCCTCCGAGGCTGCAGATGGGCATCGATCAGGCTGCCCTGATGGCAATGGTGAGGCTGCTGCATTTGATGCAATGGTGAGGCTGCTGCATTTATGGCACTTGTGAGGCTGCTGCATTGATGGCAATGGTGAGGCTGCTGCATTGATGGCACTTGTGAGGCTGCATTGATCTGGACTGATGAGGTTGCATTGATGGCACTTATGAGTCTGCAGATGGGCATTGATCAGGCTGCATTGATGGCAATGGTGAGGCTGCAGATGGGAACTAACCCTTATTTTACTTCAAGGTTCCTTATTTAAAATGTACGTTTTTTTCCTGAAACTTCCCTCTTAAAATGAATGTGCGTGTGATACGCCTGTGTGTGTTATACACCGATAAATACGGTAGTTACAGCTGAAAAGAGAAACATCCAAGAATAAATTACTGTAGGTAAATTGAATTGGTAGTATGTTTTAGCTAGTTGGAAAACTGTTGGCAAACCTATCTTTAAGCGACCAGTAACAAATTACATACTACCATCTTATTACATTTTGTCAATAATTAGATTTAAATGTGGCCTCAGAAATAAACAGTTGTCTAATTCACTCTTTAATTGAACATCTATTTTAACTACTTGCTGCCCGCCCGCCGTCATATGACGGCGGGACGGTGCAGCTGTCATCCTGGGCCGCCGTCATATGACAGCGCAGCCTTCCAGGCAGCCCAGGGGGCGCGCGCGCGCCGTCGCATCGCTCGGGTCCCCGTGCGCGTGGCCAGCGGCCGCGATGTCCGCCGGGCACCCGCGATTGCCCGGTAACCGAGCAGGACCGTGGATCTGTGTGTGTAAACACACAGATCTACGTCCTGTCAGATGGGAGGAGACCGACAGTGTGTTCCTTGTACAGAGGAACACCGATCGGTCTCCCCCCTTGTGAATCCCCTCCCCACACAGTTAGAATCACTCCCTAGCAACACATTAACCCCTACAGCGCCCCCTGCTGGTTAACCCCTTCATTGCCAGTCACATTTATACAGTAATCAATGCATTTTTAAAGCACGGATCGCTGTATAAATGTGAATGGTCCCAAAAATGTGTCAAAATTGTCCGATGTGTCCGCCGCAATATCGCAGTCACAATAAAAATCGCAGATCGCCGCCATTACTAGTAAAAAAAAAAAAAATAATAAAAATGCTATAAATCTATCCCCTTATTTTGTAGACGCTATAACTTTTGCGCAAACCAATGAATGTACGCTTATTGCGATATTTTTTACCAAAAATATGTAGAAGAACACGTATCGGCCTAAAATGAGGAAAAAATTTGTTTAGAAAAAAAAAAAAATTGTGTTTTTTCAAACCGCAGGGGTGATCAAATACCACCAAAAGAAAGCTCTATTAGTGGGGAAAAAATAATAAAAATTTCATTTGGGTACAGTGTTGTATGACCACGCAATTGTTATTCAAAGTGCGACAGCGCTGAAAGCTGAAAATTGGCTTGGGCAGGAAGGGGGTGAAAATGCCCTGTATGGAAGTAGTTAAAAAAGTAGTGCACTGTATTCTGAAAATTGTGTGAAATTTAAAAATACAATGATAGTGCTTATTTTGTTCTGAGTATTAGATATGTGGAGCTACAGTATATGTCTGTACCAAATGCTGTTTAATAATCAGAAACAGCTTGCCATTTTCAGACAAATGCCATAATGTGTATATTGATAGCTACATTTAAAAGAAAGTCAGTGACAAAGGCAGCAAAGACAGGTTGCAAGCTCAGATAAAGTTATCAACGTATTTTTCTCTGAACACTTCTTTTTTTTTAAATCAGAAAAGAAAATTTTATTTTTGACTTTCACATAACATAATATATGACAGTTGATGTAATACAATATCATGGCAATATGGAACATACATCTTCAACAACACATCATTGGATACTACCGGATATCAATGTCCTTAAGAATGTGTTTTCCTGTTACATTGTCATAGCCATATAAAGAGAGCAAAGAGAAGAGTATAGAAGGGTAGGAACAGAAACAAAGAAAAACAAACAAACAAAAAAAAACCTTTTTCCCGCTTCTCTTTTTTTTTTTTTTTGCCTTTTTCCTACTCAAGCTTCCCCAATACCCTGAGGACATGGAGTACCAAAATATCGTAAAAGTTGCCTCAGCCCACCATGGCATGTTGCTTCCCCTGGAATCACACATTTTCTTTTTGCCAAGTATTTGGCTACCTCATTACCAATGCAGTTAAAATCTTACATTTGTAATAGCCTATCTTTAATCAGCTGATGTGGTGCTAAACCCGGAACATCTAGCCAAGCCTGCCACAATGAGTAGAACTTGCGTGGAACTTTTCTGTGTTGGTATGTTAGTTTCTCCCTGATTAGTAATTTGTTAACCTGTTCCACCCATTGTTTGCTAGTGGGTACTCTGGGAGTGATCCATAGTTGAGCAATGAGTTTACGTGATATTTGTGATATTATGTCTAGAACTTCCTTCCAGTAACGAAAAAGTTTGGGGCATCTCCATATCATATGGATTAGGTCCCCGTGGGCACCCTCACATTTCGGACATAATGTCTCTCTAATCCCCCATTTGTGCAACCTGACCGGAGTCCTGTAAACCCTGTGCAGCAAATATAGATGCGATAGCTTTTGAGATGCGGACACTGAGACTAAGGGTGCAGAGGATAGACACAGGTTCCATGTCTCCCCGTCTATGTTCCCTATATCCTCCTCCCAGCCACGCCGACAAGGAAGACCAGATGGGTCCTGCATGGCATTGAGAAGTATGTTATATGCTCTGGAAATCATTCCTTTCTTATTGTCTTCCAAGAAGATCCCCTGTATCAGTGTATGGTCAGTCAGATGTAATGGAGTACGTTGCGATTGCGTTTGTATCGCGTGTCGCAACTGCAGATATTTGAAGAAATTGGTACGAGGAATATTAAATTCCGCTTGAATTTCCATAAAGGATTTAAAATTTGGTCCATTATACAGTTGAGACAGGTATCGGATTTCTAACAGTTCCCAATTTCCTGAACACTTCTATGAATGAAAAATAATCTATGATTGGATGAGGTGGACCTTTCTATCATCCGTCCGTCCTCCATTCATAGATCTTTTTCATTCATAGAACCTATAGTACAGCTTCTATGAATGGAAGAGAGAGTGGGCACATTTGACATTCTTTATGAGTTTCTGTCACAGGTCAGTCAGATTTATTGACCTCTATCACACCTGAAGATTACAGCAATGAGGTGGTATCAGAGAAGTAATGCAAGAGTCAGATGCGCAAGGAACATATCAGGTTAATAGTAAGTAATGTCCCTTGTGATGATTTTTTTTTTAACTAAACTTAGGATTTTATTATTGAACAATGCATGCATCGACATGACAGACAGGTGTCCAGTATTTTCAAAAGGTAATCATCAATATCCAGCTTTATATTTCTCTTAAAGAAGATTAAAGTTACCATTTAATAGTACCTGTGTAAGCTACTAATTTAAAGAGGTTGTAACGCTAAAAAAAAAAAAAAATTCTGTTCCTTTAAAGAAGATTAAACAGCATAGTGCTTGTGCTGTCTAATCTGTCTCTTTCCATGCTGTAAAAAAACTTGGTTGATCCTACTGGTTCCTGTGTCTCCCTAGGTCAGGGGTGTCAAACTGGTGGCCCTCCAGCTGTTGCGGAACTATCATGCTTCTGCCTGTGGGGGTCATGCTTGTAACTGTCAGCCTTGCAATGCCTCATTGGACTTGTAGTTCTGCAACAACTGGGGGGCCGCCAGTTTGACACCTGTGCCCTAGGTGAAATAACCACTGTAATCATGGCTGCTGTGTAAGAGTTTCTCCTCTCTCCCCCTTCTCCCCCTCCCTGCCTGTCAGTTCCTAGTGTGTGAGCGATCTCCTGCCCGCCCCTCCCCTCTTGCCACTGTTAGTAGCTGCCAGTAAAGTCAGAGAGTAGGATTACTGCCAGCCCCTCTATTCTAATAAGGTATACTACACAGTGTAAATGTTTTTTTTTTAAATGTTGCCGCCAAATACTTTATTTCAGATCGCCTCTGTGTGGTCATGTGACTTCAAAACACTTTCATACCCGGATCTAAGGAGTATGGCGGGATAGTCTGAGTGGACAACACAGTGGTCATGTGACAGAGGTGATTTGAAATTAGGTATTTAGCGGCATAATTTAAAGAAAAATTACACCGTGTAGTTTTCCTTTTTAGAACAGAGGGGCTGGCAGTAATCCTACTCTCTGACTTTACAACCAATTTAACCTACTCTCCTGTCCCAACTCTCTAGCAATTACTAACAGCTGGGAAACATTGTCAAAGTTGAAAGCTGATGCATCATCTCTCATTTCCAGGTTGGCTAGAATCATTCTTGTTTTATCGTCTTTTTTATTGATAGCCATCTGAGCTATGTTATGATAGTGAATCCTCAGTCAAAAGAGAAAAAATAGTTCTACCAACTGGAAAAGGAGAGACGTCATAGTATCCAGGCAGAATTGCTAAACTGAAGATAATTGTAAGGAATTGGTACTGGACTTTATAGGCACTAAGGTACCTCAGTACCAATTTCTTATTATTATCTCCAATCAAAGGGATGTGGCACATACATAGACCATTTTGTTATCCACAGTGCCATCCTGTGATACCACAAATCAATTTTTCGAGAATTGCTAAACTAACACACTCTGTAATCTTGCATATCTGACTTATAAAATGAAAGTTGATCTTTACACAGAGTTTCACAGCTGCTAGCTAGAGATTGCTGTTAGAGTGCAATAAAAAGCTTACAACAGCCTATATGAAATTCTATAGCTAGATAAGCTAGCATACGGGAATTGAGAAACACTGGTCTAGCTCATACAGAAATGTAAAGCATTGAAGCATTTAAAGCAATAATAGTCTAAGTATCACTGTTATTGCAAACACGTTAACAAAATTTTTCACTCTTTGTTATATTGCAACCATTTGCTAAAATCATTTAAGTTAATTTTTTTCCTCATTAATGTATACACAGCGCCCCATATTGACAGAAAAACACAGAATTGTTGACATTTTTGCAGATTTATTAAAAAAGAAAAACTGAAATATCACATGGTCCTAAGTATTCAGACCCTTTGCTGTGACACTCATATATTTAACTTAGGTGCTGTCCATTTCTTCTGATCATCCTTGAGATGGTTCTACACCTTGATTTGAGTCCAGCTGTGTTTGATTATGCTGATTGGACTTGATTAGGAAAGCCACACACCTGTCTATATAAGACCTTACAGCTCACAGTGCATGTCAGAGCAAATGAGAATCATGAGGTCAAAGGAACTGCCTGAAGAGCTCAGAGACAGAATTGTGGCAAGGCACAGATCTGGCCAAGGTTCCATAAAAATTCTGCTGCACTTAAGGTTCCTAAAAGCACAGTGGCCTCCATAATCCTTAAATGGAAGACGTTTGGGATGACCAGAACCCTTCCTAGAGGTGGCTGTCTGGCCAAACTGAGCTATCGGGGAGGAGAGCCTTGGTGAGAGAGGTAAAGAAGAACCCAAAGACCACTGTGGCTGAGCTCCAGAGATGCAGTCGGGAGATGGGAGAAAGTTGCAGAAAGTCAACCATCACTGCATCCCACCACCAGTCGGGGCGTTATGGCCCGATGGAAGCCTCTTCTCAGTGCAAGACACATGAAAGCCCGCATGGAGTTTGCTAAAAAACACCTATAGGACTCCAAGATGGTGAGAAATAAGATTCTTTGGTCTGATGAAACCAAAATAGAACTTTTTGGCCTTAATTCTAAGTGGTATGTGTGGAGAAAACCAGGCACTGCTCATCACCTGTCCAATACAGTCCCAACAGTGAAGCATGGTGGTGGAAGCATCATGCTATGGGGGTGTTTTTCAGCTGCAGGGACAGGACGACTGGTTGCAATCAAGGGAAAGATGAATGTGGCCAAGTACAGGGATATCCTGGATGAAAACCTTCTCCAGAGTGTTCAGGATCTCAGACTGGGTCGAAGGTTTACCTTCCAACAAGACAATGACCCTAAGCACACAGCTAAAATAACAAAGGAGTGGCTTCACAACAACTACGTGACTGTTCTTGAATAGCCCAGCCTGACTTAAACCCAATTGAGCATCTTT
Source organism: Lithobates clamitans (assembly GCA_037952925.1). Lineage (NCBI taxonomy): Eukaryota > Metazoa > Chordata > Amphibia > Anura > Ranidae > Lithobates > Lithobates clamitans. The sequence goes on along the minus strand of JBBGZY010000654.1, from coordinate 1,366,728 downwards.
GGAGAGACCTAAAAATTGTTGTCCACCAACGTTTACCATCCAACCTGACAGAACTGGAGAGGATCTGCAAGGAGGAATGGCAGAGGATCCCCAAATACAGGTGTGAAAAGCTTGTTGCATCTTTCCCAAAAAGACTCATGGCTGTATTAGATCAAAAGGGTGCTTCTACTAAATACTGAGCACAGGGTTTGAATACTTAGGACCATGTGATATTTAAATTTTTTTTTTTTAATAAATCTGTAAAAATATAAACAATTCTGTGTTTTTCTGTCAATATGGGGTGCTGTGTGTACATTAATGAGGAAAAAAATGAACTTAAATGATTTTAGCAAATAGCTGCAATATAACAAAGAGTGAAAAATGTAAGGGGGTCTGAATACTTTCCGTCCCCACTGTAGACAAATCAAGACAAATAATTAGCTTGAATTCAGAATGAATTGCTACTGGTAGTTATTTAGGGTTTCCAGCATCATACTTTATGTCATGCTTACATTGTTAGGGAACTTATCTGCTGAGCGTCCCACTGTGTTAATTTTGAAATAGGATGGGACGATTTAATCTTTGGATGAAATTAATAGGTTTTCATGCTGTCTTCATCTAGTATTCCTAACAACAATACCTTTATCATGCAGGTTGTCATGTGTATGGACATTTTTACTAGGTCATTGTGATATTTGTCACCACGATCACCATTTTTATACTTTTGATGCTGCAAATATGAATGCATGCCTTTATTCCTGCTGATGAAAGGACTGTGGGTTTATTTAAAAAAAGACCATTTATCATGAAAAGTCTCCTCCTCTAAAACAGGCAGTAGGCATAAAAAGTTCTGACTTTATTCATGCCTTAAAGCTCCCTTCTGTGTCTGCCTAAACCAACAAATACAGAAAAGCACCACATCAACATCCTTGTCAGAATGAATAATCTAAAATTAATGTGCACTTGTCTGCATGTATTACCGTTCCTGACAGGGAAAGCTTGCCTGCACTGGCTAGAAACCGACAATCCTTCACAAGCAGTTTTCTCACTGCCAAGGTCTCACAGAAAATAGAAAGCACAAAGGAGCCAAGCACTCTGATTCTAAATGATATGTACAATGATTCCTGACACATAAAACTATTAAGTGAATCCACTCAAGACCACAATGCAATCGTTTGTTTCAGGCTTTTATAGTTGACTGTTGCTGCCTTTCTTCGATTCAGGTTTACCCTCAGTGAAATTGTATGTAATCTGTTTAAATATCTGATAAGTAGCTATTGATTTGGGAATCAAACAGATAATGGTTGTATATGTCTTACTATAAACAATCTGATAAATAGATAAGCCTCAGGGAATTACTTGTGTCCATCCACCCCAACTATAATAATAAATCCACCCTGTTATCTCTAGAGTACATTCAAATACCTACTTTATACAAGTAGACAATCTACATTGCTATTAAATCATTATGAAGCAAAAGCTCACAAATGGTACTGTTTGCCTGTAAAACCTCTGATCTTTCTATTTTCTCTTTTTTACTTGTTAGTATTTTCTATTTGTTATCTTGTTCTCCATGGTTTTAATCTTTTCTGTTTCACTGGTATGAAACATTGCACATGAAGAATACAAAATAACACATGTAGTTACGTATATTTTTTGTACATTAAAGAAATAAATATAAAAAAGGAACATGCATTTCGGACTTACTCTCCTTATATGCAGAGTAGTAAGCACCCATTTCCTATTCCTGTGCTACTTAAAGTAGAAAAAAACTTTACAAATGATTGCATGCTCTTGTTTCTTTGTCTTTTACCATTGTGTTAAAGGTTTGGGTACATTATTCTACCCACAGGACAAAACAAATAGACTCCCCAGGCATATGGGGAGGTTGTAAAGCAGAGTATTCATTGTAAGCTGCTGAATGTGTTGCTGAAAGCTTCAATGCCTCCTGACATAACCTATTGCTATGGCCGGTTGGGAGAAGAAAGGTGCTGTTGTAGAATTTATGTGAGGCTAAACTGAAAGGATTAAGAAAGGATTATAACTCCAGCTGGGATAAAAATTGCCAGTAAACTTACATATTTTTAGCTTACTTGAGCCTCTTTAAATTGTGCAGTGCACATTGCTTCTGCTTAAGGTTACTACATTGCTTCTGCTTAAGGTTACTAACCAGCACTGCCTGAATAGATGATGAGAGTTATTGTTCGATCGAATATAATTGTACGTAAGGACCAGTTTGTTCTTCATATCTTGGGTATGCTGGATTATTTCTAAGACTTTATCCCCTGTTAATGGCCCCCAAAAAAGCTTTTTTTAAGAAGAAAAAAAAGTTATTTCTCTTTCAAAGAAAACAATCTTCTCACATTAGTTATTTGTAGGGGCTTTTATACAGTATATACAGTATACATAAATACAGGGATAACATTCAAAAGTTTAGTTTAGAAACAAGGAAAAGGGGCGCCACTGAGTATGTATCAAACACAATTTAATGATAAAAAGCAATATCCACTCACATGTAGAGCTGAAATGTTGAATTCAGGTACATCTCCAAGCTGGGGAGAGAGAGGAGGACTACAGGTAGCAGCAAGTCCATGTGTGAAAGCATCACATCTCGTGCAACGGGGATCGGCTGCAACAGGCTCTCTTAATAGTCCAAGTAGCACACCAAAAAGGAATGGATCACAATGAAGCCATCAGAGATGGTGTGGGTTCCAGGAGAGGGGTGGTGAGGACGCCAGAGCCAGTCTGCAACTGTGCTGCAATGTCAAACAGCACCTCGTATGGCGTCCGTGATGGAGGAATTACACGGCCATGTGGTCGGAGCCAGAACGAGGCTTGGAAGGCAAACACAGTGGCGCTGGACAGTGATGTCACTGCTGTGCGACGCATTTTCGAGTCAGCTTGCTATCAATGGAGAGAATAGCGGCACTCCTTTGTCCTTTGTTTTTTACTTGTTCAAAAGTTTAGCTTAGGTAAACACTTCAGCGGTATGCAGCCTGTTTTTTTTTTTTTTTAGAACAAATCCTTAAAGTACAACTAAAGGCATGCTTTTTCACTTTGGCAAGAATAAGGGATTGTTATAACCCATGACAGTTGTTTTTAGTCTCTTAGGGGAGATTTCCATTCACTTCTTGTCACATAGCCAGAAGAGGAAGTGAGAGGAAATCCCACCAAAGTGGGGGGATCCTGGGGTGATACCAGGGTCACCAGAACTAGTATTCTCATTGGAAAATGTCCCCTCCATAAATGTTCTGGCATCAATTCAAAATTTGGGATTTTCTTTTACTTTTACTTTCACTTTTGATGATAACCGTTAACACAACAAAAAGAGTGAGTGAATTACACGAAAAGGGGGCACAGGCAGCTAAAAACTGACATGTTTCTAATCCATCTCCACTCTATCCAGAACTCAAAAAATGTGTTGCCTAATGAAAAGTCAATCCCAAAACTACAAAGACACGTCCCACCACCACCCCAAGTGATGACATCATGCAGTATGTGCTATAAAAAGACATAAAACAAAAGTACAGCAAAATTCAGAAAAAAGCTAAAGCTAGTACATACCACAAGTAAACACTACTATATCTGCGGGAGCCCCAAAACTGTTATTGAACAATTAGGGTTGAACTGTTCTTTGTGATTGGTGGGAAGACCTTCCGCCTGGAATCTTGTAGTAACCATTTATGGTGATCATGATGGGAATATCAGATCAGCTAAACCAAAAACCTTATATTTGTTTGTGTTTTCTCTCTGAACTTTCTGAATTTGTTCACTAACTGCTTTGTTGAATCTCCATTATATTTATTTTATTTTATAGTCTGTTACCTCAGCAGGTGGAGTGGCAATTCTGTGGTAGATTGTGGTTGTCCCCCAATTTTATAGCTAGCTTGATCGTCAACATAAGGTCACATGACCAAGTACAGTGAACACGTGAAACCCATCCTTGTACTGTATAGTGGACTTATATTACCCCATGCAGCTCTAATATGAACATCTTCATAAGCACATTCCCATCTCTGTGAACAGTATGGAGTGTAGAGGGAAGCTAAAAGGAGGGTACACAGTAAATGTCATATAAATAGGCTTACAAAATACAATGTGAAAAATGATGCTGAGAAGATACATTGGCAATCTCCACTCTTTGCTTGTGATTTTCCTACCTGATATTGCATATTTTACAGTTGTTAGCAAGGCATTCAGCTGTTGAGATATTAGTGTATGGATAAACATACCATACAGTAGGTACACACAGAAAATTAGAAACAATTTCATAGAAGAATGGTGACCGCAGCCTAATTTGTTCATACAGTCTCAACATAGTAATTCCTGTTTGTTTTGTGCATTCTGTTCAGGAGGCAATCATTTTGCTTTCATTTGGTAAAATAGACTGGTTATACTGACATAGTACTAAAAAAAAAATTAATATTAAAAATGAAATGTTTTATACAACAGGAAAGAGCTGAAAGGGTTTATTAATTCTTCAAGTCTTCTTCTTATGTACCTCCTGAGTCCTGACCCTGGCATATCAACAGCCTTTCAGTATTTATTTATTGGAGAATGCTGGCTGTTAGATCACTGTATATTACACTCAACTCTAAATCATTGTTGATTCTAATTGATTATGAAGTCTGCTTCTTCTGCTCATCTTTACAAGTGCAGATCCATCTTTCTGTAAAGGATATATGGCAGCTCAGCAACAGATGACTTGTAAGTCCGGTATAATATTTCCAGATGAAACATCAGAGTGGTGTCAGTGAATTGTAAGTGTAACATGTGGTTTCTTGTCTTGTGAGCCTATTTTCAGTTTTTACTGTGTTGTAAAACATTACTGATTTTACTTATTCTCCTGTATCAAACTGCAAAGGAAATAGAGGACCTAAGATTACTATTTTCTTATAATTACTTCCTAACGTTCAAGGTGTAGGTTCGGCAGAATTAGAACTATGAGAATTTTACTTAATAGCATTAGTGAGGTTGTGCACAGGCAGTTACACCCATGTTTCATAACAAATAGCATAAATGTTAAAGCCCAATTGAAGTCACTGAAATATAAAGCCTATTAGATGGACAATAATGTCCATTTTTATAGTCCTACTATTCCTTTCTTGCTAAAACGATTGTGTAGAGTGTTTATATGTGTTTGTAAAGCTCAGTAGGCACCAGGGTTAGGCATAGCACATTCACTAAACAGCACTCGGTAAGAAACCTGGCAATATACTTTTTGTGTATACTATGTGCAACAGTTTTCTACTAAAAGTCTCTAGTATCTAACAATTAAAAAAGAAAAACTAAAATGTCTGATTTACTGTACTAGCAATGTTATTTGAAGCTTCATGTTAATAAAGAATGCAATGACAATTAGGGTGGAGTATCCCTTCATATCATTACTTGTTTCCTTGATTAGCCCACTAATCTCAATTTATTCTTCCTACCTCATGTATTTACATCCAAAGGGAGTAGTGGGGGGTGATGTACCAAATTATGTAGTAAATAAGCAAGTCTGTGGATTCATATGCAATAAAACAGTTTATTCCACTTTGAAGAAAAAATAATATACGAGGAGCAACTGGCACAGAAGTTTCAAATTGGCAAGGTACAATGTCAAAGAGAGGGACTGAACCAGACCAGTTTATGTTGTAGATATAAAGTACCTGAGCATGAGGCCAGATGGACAGCCCAAACCCTGGGAAACTCCTATGATGGTTGGGTGGTCGGGTGACACCAAGACAGATGGTGGATGACGGCAATGGCCCATTTGAAACTTTTTGTTTTGTACATGTATTTACACACTAGGGACATTTGAGTTTAATAATATAATATAATATAATATAATATAATATAATATAATATAATATAATAATATAATATATATAATAATATAATATAATATAATATAATATAATATAATATAATATAATGTAATATAATATAATATAATATAATATAATATAATAATTTGAGTTTGGAAGGAAACCAAGATGGACTGGCCAAGACTTTTTTATTTATGTCAAAGGAAGACCCATTAAGAATGGCCAGGTCATGCCATCCAAAGTGTTGGCCAATATTAACAGATATGGGCAGTCCAGGAAAGAACTGATAAATGATAATATATGAAGGACAATAGAAATTTATTTATTGTTAGTCTAGCAATGTCTGTTTTAAGTCATCATTCTATTTCCAATTTGGCCTCCCTCTGTATCTAATGAAGGCTTTCTGTTAATGCAACTAGACTTGTGCACAACGGAAAATTTTGTTTTGCCAGTAATCCAACTGTGTGTCTGACAACCTACTTGAGAACCTAAAGAACCTCACTGGATGACATAGGGTTCAACAAGTTCAGCATTAGGAGAAGATTACAGGCACAGGGAAGCTTGAAGTTTTGAAGGCTTCTCTCAGATCCAATGAGGATCCAATGAGAATAAAATGTACCTACATTTCAATCACTTAGAAGTTTGCAAAAAAAGAAAAGAAAGAAAAAAGCAGGAAAAAAAAAAGGCTCTTTAACTGGTTGTAGAAAGAAGGTGGGAATGTATAAATATTACATTTCCCTGCACTGACTGGACATAATTATTTTCTACTGTATAAAATTCAAGAATATCAATGGAATATGTTTAGTACTTTGATGTTGTATATAGCACCAATTTCCAAGTCTAACTCCAGGCTCTGGGGTCCTTCCCCGTGTATGTTTTTACATTTTTTTTCATACTTCCTCACTAGGGATGGGCGAACGGTTCAGCCCGAGCATAAGTTCGGGCCGAACTTTGGTTGTTCAGATGTTCTGGTGAACACCGAACAATATGCGTTGTTCGGGGAAAAATTCGGAAGCCGCCAGAACACCGTTAAAGTCAATGGGATAAGAACATGAAAAATCAAAAGTGCTCATTTTAAAGGCTTATATGCATGTTTTTGTCATAAAAAGTGTTTGGGGACCTGGGTCCTGCCCCAGGGAACAGGGAGGCCAGGATATGGGGGTCCCCTTGTTAAAGGGGGCTTCCAGATTCCGATAAGCCCCCCGCCCGCAGATCCCCACAACCACAGGGCAAGGGTTGTGGGGATGAGGACCTTGTCCCCATCAACATGGGGACAACGTGCTTTTGGGGCTACCCCAAAGCACCCTCCCCATATGTTGAGGGCATGTGGTCTGGTACGGTTCAGGAGGGAGGTGCTCTCTCATCCCCCCTCTTTTCCTGTGGCCTGCCAGGTTGCGTGCTCGGATAAGGATCTGGTATGGATTTTGAGGGGGACCCCTACGCCATTTTTTAAAATTTTGATGCAGGGTTCCCCTTAAAATCCATACCAGACTCTTGGTCTGGTATGGATTTTGGGGGGACCCCAACCCCATTTTTAAAAAAAATTGGCGCAAGGTTCCCCTTAATATCCATATCAGACCCAAGAAAAATGCGCCACTTTACAGGCATACTATAGACACCCCCCAGGCACAATATTTAAAGGAATATTTCACTTTTATTGTTTCACTTTAAGCATTATTAAAATCACTGCTCCTGAAAGAACGTCCGTTTTTAAAAAAATTTTTGCATTGATACATGTCCCCTGGGGCAGGACCCAGGTCCCCAAACACTTTTTATGACAATAACTTGCATATTAACCCTTAAAATGAGCACTTTTGATTTTTCATGTTCGTGTCCCATAGACATTAACTGTGTTCGCGTGTTCGAACAAATTTTTTGCCTGTTTGCATGTTCTGCTGCGAACCAAACCGGGGGTGTTCAGCCCATCCCTAGTTATTATAAATCAGTACACACCTAAGAAGTAATTTTACCTTTTAATTATGTTCAACCTCTTGTGTTCATCCAGTATATGGAAGGAATCCAGTGATCCAAGTAAAGGTAGTCAATGTGATAAAAAGAAGCACAAATAATTCTGACTACACTAGGTGCAAATGTAAGAAAAGCTTATTATAAAGAATAAGCCATGTTTACATTCTGAATGAATGTTCAATGCACCAGGTCTGTATGACTGTTTTAAAACACTGAGCATACATATAATTAAAAAAAGTATACACTGAATGGAAGGCATGCTGCTAAGAGGAATATAAAGGCATAATGTGTGATAAGTTATGCTGTCTAAGAACACAGTAGGTTTTGCATTAATACATATAATGGAGACTACAGCTATATTGCTTAGGCTACCATCTGACTTTTTGAGGACCATATGTGAGAAGAGACTAGACACATTCCCAAAGGAATTGTGTTGCTTAGCAAATCATGTTTATAAGTCCCTTAAGCCAATGCAAATGGTTTACATATGAATACAAACACAGAAAACAAAGAAAACATAAACGGGGTGTGATTCCACGCTACACACGTTAAAAATTTTACACTTTAATTTGGAAATACACAGAAGACACACACTAGATAACATTGGAAAGTATATAAGAAATTTACTGGACAGATTCTAGAGACAGAACATCAAATCCACATCCCTGTTGGGTCAATAGAAAAAGAATAAGAGAAAGTATCACTCTCTCATGGAGTAATGGGATTTTAACAAATATATTTTTCTGTCATCGAGGTAAGCACAACCACAAGGATATTAATAAAATATAGATTTATTTCACAACCCAAACTATAAAATTGATGCATTAATAACATTAGGTCATATACATATTTGACCACATTTGATACTCAGTCCAGAAGGCTTGAACAGATGCTTGTATATGCAGATAGCCAACGTGTTTCGCAGACTAATTATCTGCTTCTTCGGGGTGGCTCAACATGCATCTATAACAATCTCCAAGTTGCAAAAGATAACATTAGTATCAACATCAAAAAAATTTCTTTACAATGTTAACAATATTTATACAATTAATATGGGTGCTCACCAAAACTTTTTGGTACTGACAATAAAATGACCACAGCATCAGAGAGAGCGTAGGCGAGTCACCATCCAGTGAGAGCGGTGATGCCAGAGTCACCAACTTGGTCTGATGGACGTCGGACCGTATGAAGAGCACGATCACCTTGACCAATAGTAATCTAAAAATACCAAACATATGTGTTCAGATGCAAAGCCACCACATCACCACATATGTGAGGAACGAATATAGCGGAAGTATTAGTAGCATGTTAGTGCAGTAGCACATATTACTATGGATGAGACATACAGCCATATGAGTTAGCCCCCAGATCGATTAACGTGCATAGGACATATAATCGTATCATGCAGCACAGAGGGACACGAGCGGTCATCACACAGATAACCATTCAATGTCCCCAAATATTTAAAATTTAGCCTATAGAACTATAGCATAAAACATGAACAAGACTGGGGCTATTAATTTATTTATAACTGGCCATTACATATGAGACTGCCGGTTACAAACATGCTTAGCCAACTTCCTATATATTCAATTCACAATATAAAGATAAAACGTAAGACAACCAAGGTCTTGATGCCATGCTGCATTTTATTTCTGTACAAATGTTATTCTCTTTAGCCTACAATACTCTAGATATGAAATAAATCCTTACCTGTTCTATCTGTGTGATGACCGCTCGTGTCCCTCTATGCTGCATGATAAGATTATATGTCCTACTCACGTTAATTGTCCCGGGACTAACTCATATGTCTGTATGTCTAATCCATATTATTAAAGCAGAAGAAGCAGATAATTAGTCTGCGAATTGCGTTGGCTATCCGCATATACAAGCATCTCTGTTCAAGCCTTCTGGACTGAGTATCAAATGTGGTCAAATATGTATATGACCTAATGTTATTAATGCATCGATTTTATATTTTGTATTTTGTGATAAATCTATATTTTTTTAATATCCTTGCGGTTGTGCTTACCTCGATGACAAAAAAACATATCCATTAAAATCCCATTACTCCATGAGAGAGTGATACATTTTCTATTGACACTAGATAACATTAGTGCAGTCCTTTTGGTGTCACAACAATTCAAATTAATTTTCCTAAGGTCATCTGGCTAACTTTTTTTTAAATAATGTTTACTTTGGGAGTACAAAACAAAATAAAACTGCTGTATAAATTTAGCTTACTTAGCTCTCTCGTCCTTTTCGGCACACTTCCATTGCTAGCCTAACAGCATTGTCTAATGTAGTAGAACTGAATTGGCTCACCCTGCTGCACTTTCATCTAATACCTGTTGTGTAGGTGTTTATAGTAAACAAATGTGAACATATTCATGTACTAAGAGTAACTGTTTTATATATATATATACAATAAAATAACTATATTCAATGATTTAGCTGTTTAGAGTTTTGTTTTAACTTGATCAATTAACCGGTTCCGGACCAGCCGCCACAGTTTTACTGCAGCAGGTTGCTCCAGCTACGCGAGATCACGTTACTATACGTCATGCGTGTGGCCGTCTGGGGGGCGCACTCGCCCCCTTCCGCCATCCCCAACAATCGGATTCGATCAGGAGCTGATCAATCCCCAGGCCAATGATATCTGGCCTGGACCTGGTGATCGCTCCTGACAAATGATATCCTTCCACTGTCTGTGTAACTGTAAACACTGACAGGGGAAGTGATGTCATCTCTCCTCATTTCGGTCTTTTCGTTCCAGACCAAGAGGAGAGAAGACATACAAGTAAGTGCACCAACACTACACTGAAACCAGGTCACGTAGGCACATCATTTATCCCCCGATCACCCCCCCAATTAACCCCTTCATCACCTGTCACTGTGTCACCCAGTACAGCAATCAGATTTTTTTTGATCGCTGTACTAATGTCATTAGTGACAAAAATCAGTGTTAGGGTAATTAGTCTTAGGCCCAAATAGGCCTAGGGACCCCCCCTACCCCCCCAATAAAGGTTTAACCCCTTGATTACCCCGTCTCCTGTGATCACAGTATAAGTGTCACGGGTGACGCAGTTTAGCTAGTTTATTTTTTATAGTGTCAGGGCACCCGCCGTATTTTACCCAATAAAGGTTTAACCCCCTGATCACCCGGCGGGTGATCAAAGTTAGGTTTTAGCATTAGATAGGGTCTGCATAGCCCCAGGCAGTGTCAGATTATTGCCAGTACCACTAACATGCATGCACTATACTCCTCCCTTAGTAGTATAGTGTCTGAACGGATCGATATCTGATCTGATCAGATCTATACTAGCATTCCCAGCAGTTCAGGGTTCCAAAAAAAACACAGTGTTAGCGGGATCAGCCCAGATACCTGCTAGCACCTGTGTTTAGCCCCTCCCCTAAGCCCAGCCCACCCAAGTGCAGTATCGATCGATCACTGTCACTTACAAAACACAACACACATAACTGCAGCATTCGATCAGGCCTGATCCCTGTGAACGCTAACAGTTTTTTTGGTAGAGTTTGATACAGTCGCTAACAGTCAGGAGCTTTCTTACCTGTGAGTCTCACTAGTGTACCAATAAATTTAGAGCCCAAAATGGCAAATCGAAGGTACACTATTGAAGAGGCCTACACGTTTCTGAACATGACAGATAGTGAAGAGGAAGTCACTCATCTGCCAGATTCAGGCTCAGAATACGAACCTGTAGACAGCAGCAGCACCCTGACAGATAGCTCTGACGACGGAGTTGTGGTCCCTGCCAAGGTCAGGTGTACCAGACCCCGATCTTCTTCTGCTGTCGTTGAGGTGCAAGAACCGCAGGTCCCTCATATGGAGCATTGAGCCAGTACTAGTGCCGCTATTCCTTCTGGTGAACTGGCAAGCACCAGCGGCCTAGTACATCCTGGTCGTACATCCAGCACTGCAGTAACACGTGGTGACGTGGTGAGTCCCATAAGTGCAGTTCAAGCTGGCGAGGTGGCAAGCACAGGTAGTGTCCCACTGCCACCAAGAAGAAGACAAACACAGGCCCGTCAAGACCATAGTGCCCTTCCTGCTGCATTTGTCAATACTAATCAGGAACCCACCACTTCTGCAGCACCGGTACTTCCCCCATTCACTGGCCAACCTGGAATTCAGGTGGAAACAGTTGATTTTACGTCACTTGATTTTCCACCGAAGTCCTCTATAGATCTATTGTGGACCAAAGCAATTTGTATGCTGGTCAATACATCGCCGCTAATCCCCAGTTGTCCCTTGCCAGAGATTGGAGACCAATTATGGTTTCCGAATTTAAGACCTTTCTGGGCCTATCCCTCCTCCTGGGCATAACCAAAAAGAGTGAGTTGCGGTCATATTGGTCCACTGACCCAATTCACCAAATGCCTGTGTTCTCTGCCTCCATGACCACGACATGATACAAGCAGATCATGCGGTTCATGCACTTTAGTGACAATGAACTCAGTCGTCCTTGGGGTCCTTGGGGTGACCCTGGATTTGATCGGCTCTACGAAATTCGACCCCTCGTAAACCACTTCAACCAACGTTTTGCAGCCTTGTCTAATCCCGATCAAATTGTCTGCGTTGATGAGTCCCTGATTAAGTTTTCTGGCCTTTTTTTGTCTATCAAACAGTATCCTTCCAGCAAGCGTGCCAGATACGGGGTCAAGATGTATAAGCTCTGTGACAGGGCCACAGGCTATACATATAGTTTTATGGTTTACAAGGGAAGAGATAGTCACGTAGAGCCGGAGAACTGCCCTGACTACATAGGAAGCGCTGGTAAGATAGTGTGGAACTTGGTGTCACCCTTATTTGGAAAGGGGCACCACTTGTACGTGGACAATTATTACACGAGAGTGCCACTTGTTAGTCACCTTTTTGATCATGGAATTGGCGCATGTGGCACCATGCAATCTAATCACCGGGGCTTCCCCCAACAGCTTGTAGAATCCCGTCTTAATCGGGGGGAGAGAGACTGCTTGAGGTGTAATAATTTGTTAGCAGTGACGTGGAGGAATTCACAGAATGCTTTTGTTCTGTCCTCGCTTCACGCAGACGCGGCAGTCCAAATTCCTTGGTGACTGGTCTTCTGGAGAAACCCCTCTGTGTCCATGAATACAACCTTAATATGGGAGGGGAGGACCTCAACGACCAGTTGTTAGCGCCATACCTAATTGCACGTAAGGCCAGACGCTGGTACAAAAAAGTGTCTGTATACTTATTTCAATTGGCTTTGCTGAACGCTCATGTGCTATACAGAGCTTCAGGACGGACTGGATCCTACCTTAAATTCCAAGAAGGGATCGTCAGAGCCCTTCTGTTTCCAGACGGTGCTCTTGCCCAACTTCCCAATCCAAATGCAGTGAGTCGGCTGCATGAGAGGCATTTTCCTTTTGTCCTCCCTGGTATGCCTACCCAAAGAAACCCCCAAAAAAGATGTGTCTGCAGCAAACGTGGATTTAGGCGTGACACCCGCTTTTATTGTCCCTCCTGTCCTTACCAACCTGGTCTCTGCATTGGTGAATATTTCAAACGCTACCACACACCAGTGGAGTTTTAGCGTAGGGTACAGCACCACAGAGTCATAGGCACACTAACACAGGGTGTCAGGGTCCATCACATTTTGAGAGACCCTAATCTGCAACATTCAGTTTACAGTTTATTTACAGTTTTTTTAAAAGTGAAAAAAGTGAAAAAAAACCACACAAAAAAATAAAAATAAAAAATCCAAAAATAGTTGTGGTTGTATTTTTCTCCTCTCTCTCTATTGTTCTCTCTCTTATGTTCACTCTCTACTGTCCGCTCTACTGTTCGCTCACTATTGTTCTATATCTATCGTTCTCTCTGTTTTTACTATGTTTTATTGTATTTGCTTTGCAGGTATTTTATGTTGTACTGTAATGTTTGTTTTATTGTTAACCATCATTTGCTTAGCAGGTATGCCACTCAGCTGAAGCACGGGTTTATTTATCTTGACAGCAATAGCGTTTGCTCCCACGATATGTAAACCCGTGACTCTAGCGCTGTCAAAGGTGATTTCACCACCACAGTTAAAAAAAAGAGCATATATGCCAAAGCATGGGGGCAGCAGGGGTGGAGGAGCGATTTGGTCCTAACTTTTGGGGCGGATGCCCCCATGCTTCGGCATATATTTTTTTAGGCACAGATTGCAATGTTTTATTTGTACTATGTTTTATTGTATTTGCATTGCAGGTATGGTAAGTTTTACTGTTATATTGTAATGTTACTTTGTTTTATTGTTAACCATCATTTGCTTAGCAGGTATGCCATTCAGCTGCAGCACGGGTTTATTTATCTTGACAGTAACAGCGTTTGCTCCCACGATATGTGCTAACTGGGCATTTCAGGGCTTCCGAATCTGTGATAGGTAGTGAGGAATGGAAATTACCATTTTACGCCCTTAGAAAGCCTGAAGGCAGTGCTTGGTTTTCGGGGTCCTGTACACAGCTAGGCTCCCAAAAAAGTCTCACGCATGAGGTATCCCCGTACTCAGGAGAAGCAGCAGAATGTAATTTGGGGTGTAATTTCACATATGCCCATGGCATGTTTGAGCAATAGGTCATTTAGTGACAACTTTGTGCAAGAAAAAAAAAAAATCATGCCTTTTTTTGCCAACTTGTGGAAAAATATAAAATATTCCATGGACTTAACATGCCTCTCGCCAAATAGCTTAGGGTGTCTACTTTCCAAAATGGGGTCATTTGGGGGGTTTTGTGCTATCTTGGCATTTTATGGCCTTTAAAGCTGTGATAGGTAGTAAGGAGTGAAATCAAAAATTTACACCCTTAAAAATCCTGAAGGCAGTGATTGGTTTTCGGGGTCCTGTATGCGGCTAGGCTCCCAAAAAGTCTCACACATGAGGTATCCCCATACTCAAGAGAAGCAGCAGAATGTATTTTCGGGTGTAATTCCACATATAACCATGCCATGTGTGAGCAATATATCATTTAGTGACAACTTTGTGTAATTATTTTTGTCATTTTTCAATCACTTGACAAAAAAATAAAATATTCATTGGGCTCAACATGCCTCTCAGAAATTTCCTTGGGGTGTCTACTTTCCAAAATGGGGTCATTTGGGGCAGGAGTTTGTACTGCCCTGCCATTTTAGCACCTCAAGAAATGAGATAGGCAGTCATAAACTAAAAGTTGCGAAAATTCCAGAAAATGTACCCTAGTTTGTAGACGCTATAACTTTTGCGCAAACCAATAAATATATGCTTATTGACATTTTTTTTACCAAAGACATGTGGCTGAATACATTTTGGCATAAATGTATGACTAAAATTGAGTTTATTATATTTTTTTTATAACAAAAAGTAGAAAATATCATTTTTTTTTTCAAAATTTTCTGTCTTTTTCCGTTTATATTGCAAAAAATAAAAATCGCAGAGGCAATAAAATACCATCAAAAGAAAGCTCTATTTGTGAGAAAAAAAAGGACGCAAATTTCGTTTGGGTACAACTATGCATGACCGCGCAATTACCAGTTAAAGCAGCGCAGTGCCAAATTGTAAAAAGTCCTCCGGTCATTGAGCTGCCAAATCCTCCAGGGCTGAAGTGGTTAAACAAATTCAGGTACTTACGTGGCTTACATTTAATAAATAAATTTAATGATATATTATTGATTACAGAGCTGCACTGATTTTTGTGCCTTTTATATCTGCCGGAGGTTCAGCATTAAGGGAAGACATACAAAAATATAAAATAAAATATTATCATTGGTTCATGACAGATAGACTGTGGCTAACAAACAACATCTTACAGATGAGCTTAAGGTTTAGTTCAAGCTGTCCCAGGCAGGTTTGGGTAGGTTGCCCGCCTGCCCAAAGCTCTGGCTGCTGTGGTGGGAAGTTATTATTTTAGTGACAGTATTAATCCCAGAAAGGGATCTGTCATTTGTGGCAAGAATCTGGTGGGAGAGGATCTTTGGCACATGCGTTGTGTTTGTGTCGGCAGGTCTGTGTGTTGTCATTCATTGTGACTTATGATGATCTACAGGTACATGGCTGGTTGACATGATTAGGGTTGGATTTATATAATGGGACCTCTCTTTAAAAATAAAAAATAAAACACTTTTTAAATAGTTTAAATTAAACTTATCAATATTATTTTTGAATGAGTAACAAGGGGTACTATGTACCCTATACCAGATTCTGATAAGTCCCTCTACAGACTCCCACATCCGCTGGGTGGGAGGAATTTGGGGATCTGTGGGGTTGGGGGGAATTATTAGATGGGCCCCGCCGCCCCTTCACCTTCTCCATGTTGAGAGCATGTGGCCTAGTATTGTTCAAAAGGGGAGGCACATACTGCCCCTCCCTTTTATGGCCAAACTACATGCCTGGATAAGCGTCCGGTATGAATTTTGGGGGCCCTCATACCTATCTTTTACTTAAGCTTGCTTAAAAAGTCTGCTTACCATTTAATGGTATTTTGTAAAAACTTTTTTTGCATCCCTGTTTCCAATGTGAGTGCCCAGCTACCCATGTCCTTTTTTCAACAAAAAGTTTACAAACTGGCTTTGCAAAAGGTCAGAAAATATTACCGATTCAGCCTCATAGACTTAAGTGAGGGTTGAGTGCTATATTACGGAATTGTAAATTTCTTTCAGCAAACTGAACTGCTAAGTTCACTCATCACTACTTTATAGCAACAAAAATGTGGATGCTGGAAATGATACTGGTGCAAAATATTTAGATATTTGGAAAAAAACATTTGATACTATTTCTCATAACAGTCTGGTAAAGAATATAGAGAAACAAGATCTAGGAGAAAAAAGTAATAATAATTGTTAATCAACACATCATCCAGAAATTATGTAGAGTTAGAAAACCAAGCATTATCGTGGTATATTACAGAGAGATGTAGGAGAACTGGGACGTTAACTGGCCATTTAAATTCAATGTCCATAAATGTAAGGCTATGGATATACTGTTGGTTGTGGAACATTAACCCAGTTACACTGAATGGGAAACTTAGGGGAAAAGACTTAGAAATAAAGGTTAACAGTAATTTAAGCAGCAGCAGTAAATGACAACCAACAACCACAGGACATTAAATTCATGGAAGTCAAACAAAATGATACAACCAGAGTATTCACTTTGAAGCAGCATGGTCGCTAAGTAGTTAGCAATTTTGTTACCTTACAGCTGCATCCCTGGCTTGAATATTAGCAGCCACTGTTTCTGCATAAATGCTGTATGTTCTCCCTGCATCTTCGTGGGATTTTCCTTGGCACTCTACCTTCCTCCCAAGAATATAAAAGTAAATAGGATATTGTACATCTAACCAAACTTGCCCTAGTGTCTACACTGCATTTGTGGATACATTTCTGTGGTACATACAGAGAACCGCTTGTTTTCTGTGTGGAAGCAACTGTCTTTCTGCAGACACCTAAAACACTCTCTGTAGTTAGACTTATAGATTCACAATCAGCAAAGATCATGCTCCCTACTGATTGGAGAGCTCTGATTCTGACTAAAAGTGGGTGTGCTGGACCTCTGCAAAGAGATAGCTGCTATCATGCAGGGAGCAAGGGTTTTTCTCTACAGAATGCTGCCAGGTGACAGGCTCTTTTACTCAGACTGTGGCAGCTTTCTTAGGAAAATAAACTATATGATTTTGCCTACTTGTTTGATGGACCTTTATTTAGCTAATGTAACCTGAAAGTTAAATTGGGCTTTAGGGCTGGGTTCACACTAGTGTGAAATGGTTTCCCCACATCCAAATTGCATTACAAAAGACTGACCGGCTCTCGATGGAGCAGGGTCACACACCTCTGTGGCGCCTGCATAGCGGAATGCACAGGGGTCCTGGGCGTCTTTGGCTGCATTTCAGATCCAAATTCAGAAACATTTTGGGCCTGATTTGTCTCTGAAATGGAGAACAGGGACACACTGGACCCCTGCTGTGAGCCGCATCCGTATTTGGTGTGAACCCAGCCTCAAAGTCAGCACTGCAGGAAATCCCACAACATAATATGAAGTCTCAACAACTTGCTGTGGTGCACCCTAATTGCAATATAAGATGACCTGGGAAAAAGCATTGGTGTGGTAGACTTATACTACTGGCATGTGTCTTTTGAGTGCTTCCAGCTGTGCCTTGCAGTACCACATAAACCAGCAAGTAATGCAAACTAGAAATACACAGAGTCAAGTTTGTATTATTTTTATCTGTCAATAAACAGTGATATGAAGCATACAATTTGTATAGTACTTATTTTTTCCTATGTTTCTTATCTAATCCAGAATCATCATGCAATATAATAAAACATGAATAGCATTTTAAAGATACTGTCACATATACCTTTTAGCAGAAAATGTCAGTTGTAAAAGTATGCTCATGCTACCCTGTGAGTGCCAGTCATGGATAATTATATTACATTATACTGGATGTGACCATTCAGAAGGAATACAGAGCTTAATGAGAAATTTCTCCTCAGTCAAGTCTCTTAGAGGGGCAATGCCTAACCATTCCTTCTACCAGCAATAAACTGATACCAATCTTATTAATAGTCATCATCAGATGGAATTTAGTTTGAAGCAAGTTAAAGTTAAAAAAAAAAAAAACTATCAGTATATTTTTTGTAAGTTGCGTCACCTTCTTTTCAAATGTATTCTTAAGCAACATTTCACATTCATTTAGGAAAAAAAATATTGGTGCCATGCTGCATTTGATTTTAGTACAAATGTTATTCTCTTTAGCCTACAATACTCTAGATTTGAAATAAATCCTTACTTGTTCTATTTGACATGATATCCAAGCAAATCTGATTAAATTCAATTGGAAAAGAAAAAAAAATCTAATATCCTAGCACATGCTACAGCAGCTAGCATGTGCAGAGCATAGCATAGCAGATTAAACTAACAGATGGGAATCTAGCACAACTAAAGTGAATTTGCTTTTTTGTTAGCTTTCTGAATGATTTTCTGGCTGAGTGCTTAGTTGTTTATTTAATGGTCCAGTTCAATGTAACAAGCCATAAATACACTTATGTATCAAATATACTTATACTAAGCACCATTATGAGGGGATTATCATTGGAAGGGAGGAAGAATAGATGTGATGATCTATCATAATTTTCCAGTGTTTGGGTAATTTGTTTAAATACTTTTTTGTAATGTGTATAACAATAACAGTTTATAATGAAATGAAATATAATAATTTATAATAAAAGAAGGATACTATATTTTTCTTCAGCCCTTCAATGAAAACACACTATTGCATTCTCATAGGATGTAAAGCACCTAGCCCTAGTTGTAGGCATGGTGATATCACTTGCACCTCTTGAAGCATCATTAGTGAAGCCTGAGATAAGTTTTTACTTTTTTTTAAGCCATTTATGTTGGAGTGGGGTGGGGGGCAGAGGGCTGGCAAGACCTTCTGTTTTGATGAATGGGTTTAGTTGAGACTTTAATGACCAGATAACATTTTTCACTCTTGATACAGTATTCATATTGTGTACATATGTTTTTATTACCCTGTTTCCCTGAAAATAAGACCTAGCGTGATTGTCGGTGATGGCTGCAATATAAGCCCTACCCCTCAAATAAGCCCTACCCGGTTTCCCCAAAAATAAGCCCTACCCTGAAAATAAGACCTACAATGGCTTTAACTAGGGCTTATTTGGGGGGCAGGGCTTATATTGCAGCCATCACCGACAATCACGCTAGGTCTTATTTTCCGGGAAACAGGGTAGGTATTTCACACAGGGCAGGATTTCACATTAAACATTGTAGGCATAGGTGACAGCAGATGCAAAAGAGCAGCTTCTCCTTTCTAGCAGCCAGATATTTTTATCATTACCAGGATAACTGTGAGCACCTTTATAAGATTTTTGAAACATTGGATCAACCAGATTAGGAGCAGAAAACAAGAAAATGTTCCTTGTAAAAATGGAGGTTCTAACAAAGGTAGTTTGCTTTGCACACCAAAGGTTGTAGGTGCCTAAAAGCTCCAGTGCACTGTAATTCTTGTTCTGAATCCCAAAACTATACCGCTCACATGTGTACAGATAGAGATAGTGGCCTAATATATATTTGTAAAGATATGAGTCAAAACAGCATGATACCGGTGACACTCTAATTCTATATAAAAAACAGTAATAAAGATAAGAATATAATACCCCGTTAAAAGTGTCAGTATAAAAATAAAAACATTACAAACATCATAAACTGTGAAAAGTCCATGGAAAAAGTTCACATGAAAAAAATCCAGCACAACAGTAGCTTTTCAATCTTCCTATGTGATATATCTTCTACTCTTCCACCACACCACTGTGATAGTGACACCACTCCCTCTGAAGAGCGCACTCACCAGAATGTATAGCCTCCCACTCTCGTGTTTGGCAAAACAGCAGATGAACCACACATGGGTTGCATGTGATGAACCGTGACTGCAATCAAGCCGGCTCCATATGTGAAAGACAAATGAATAAAGTGCTCCACTAATGCCCCGTACACACGGTCGGATTTTCCGACAGAAAATGTGTGATAGGACCTTGTTGTAGGAAATTCCGACCGTGTGTAGGCTCCATCACACATTTTCCATCGGATTTTCTGACACACAAAGTTTGAGAGCAGGCTATAAAATTTTCCGACAACAAAATTTGTTGTCGGAATTTCCGATCGTGTGTACACAAATCCGACGCACAAAGTGCCACGCATGCTCAGAATAAATAAAGAGATGAAAGTTATTGGCTACTGCCCCGTTTATAGTCCCGACGTACGTGTTTTATGTCACCGCGTTCAGAATGATCGGATTTTCCAACAACTTTGTGTGACCGTGTGTATGCAAGACAAGTTTGAGCCAACATCCGTCGGAAAAAATCCATGGATTTTGTTGTCGGAATGTCCGATCAATGTCCGACCGTGTGCACGGGGCATTAGAGTGATACCGTTTTAATAAATTTATCAAAATCACTCCAAGCACACTTCAATGGTTGCACTCACTTTTAAACTGAAAAAAATAAGCCTTTGAACAAATTCACAGCAAACAACAGTATCAATGATCCAAAGGTGCACTGCGGTCACAGCGGACCTGAAGTGTAAACTGGTGTGTCTCTCCCCCAACCTTCTAAGGCCCAGCAGTCCGATCGGCATAGTCCTCTCCAGACAGCAGTGTCTAATGTCAGTGCAATGGAATGCTCTGTAACCCCGCCCCAGACATGTTTCGTCGAAAAGACTTCTTCAAATGGGATTGAGAACCCCATTGTAAGCTACTAGCTTACAATGGGATTCTTTAAGCTACTAGCTCTAAAAACATTTGAAACATGGATCCTTAAGAAGCCCACATCTCGGGTGAAATTCGTCGATGCATAAACCTCCTGGGATTCATCCCTATGTGGATTTATGTACTGTATGTCGATGTATAAAAAACAACATGTCTTAAAGATGATTTATACCTTTCTTATTTTTAAGGCTGTGTACAAATAAAATGTATTGATTTTAAATGGAATGTTTTGCCAGTGCAAACTGCAGAAGCAGTAATCTTCTGTGTGGACAGCCACAACTATTTGCAGCTTTTTGGGCATGCCAGCGATTATCTGCAGTGGTGGCTGCTGGATGCACTTTGTGTGCATCCAGCAGCCATCACTGCAGTTCCTGGCTGTGCAGATACCCTCAAATAACTGCAGCCGATGACCATCTGTCATTATAATGAATGGGGCCGGCAGCTGCGCCAAGACACTCACAGAAACAGCAGGAATCAGAAGATTCCTGCGGCTGCAATTTGCACCACCCTAAATCAATGATGTGAATGCAACCTTAGTGTCTGTGTTTATTACTGCAAATGGAAGATTCCATCCTAATGTTAAATAATGATTTTGTAAAGTCATATTTTTTAACTATTTGTCTGTTAATTAACCCATATTAAAAAAAAACAGGGCTTGGTATTTTTTTGAAAAACATTGTGCCAAATAAAAGCCTTAAAAATCATTAAAACATGTAAAAATGATTTACCTGTCAAGGTAACTGATGCATACTATTGCATCAAAGACCTCTAGTTATAAAAGGGGTAAACTCAGAGTTTGCTAGAAAAGTGTTCAGCTGTAATAGTGTTTAGAGGGTTAACTGCTGACAGTGAAACAGTTCTATTGTTTTATTGAGAAAACATTACTATAATAATGTATAATATTACCTAATACATAATTTTGTACTTCAAAATATAATAAACAGTAAACAATTGTGCTTCACAAATAATACACACTTTAGAAAAGAATTCACAAGCCTCAGAGAAAATGATATAAAGTGTAAAAAGGGAATGGTTGTTAGCCTGCATGAGTATTGTAAACATATGTTAATTCTTTTTTGCAATGATTTTTGCATTACTGCTCTAGTATGGCATGCTAAGGCTAGTTCAATAGAATCTGTGGGTGTGGTCTTTACTGATTGCTAGATTTTTTTACAAGGAGGATTTGGCTTATCTCTTTTTAGTAAACATAGCTAACAACCACAGTATCATTAGACAGACAGGTAGGTAAACATTTAGAGTAGTCTTACTGGCAACATTCCGAACAGTGATATAATATTTCTAAAGCTTCCATGTTCAGCCTTGTGACTTGGGAAATGGGATTAGACAAACAGGTGCATAATGAATGTATTAAGTTCTTTCATTATAATCGTTTATAAATCTGACCTCATACTCAAGAAACCTCAAGTGATCTCTAATATCCTAAGAAAATACAATTTAACAAAATGTTTATTTACATAGTGCTAAAAGCATTTAACTACTACAACACACCAATAATTTGCCATAACAGATACATAAGAATTGATAAAGAGCATCTTTGATACTCTCTAAAATTACTCCATATGACACGTCAGATATACAGTATCTCACAAAATTGAGTATACCCCTCACATTTTTGTAAATATTTTTATTATTCTTTTCATGTGACAACACTGAAGAAATGACACTTTGCTACAATGTAAAGTAGTGGGTGTACAGCTTGTACTGTATGACAGTGTCAATTTGCTGTCCCCTCAAAATAACTCAACACATAGCCATTAATGTCTAAACCACTGGCAACAAAAGTGACTCATTAGTGTCATGTGACTCATTAGTGTTACAAGGTCTCAGGTGTGAATGGGGAGCAGGTGTGTTAAATTATGTGTTATCTCTCTCACTCTCTCATACTGGTCACTGGAGGTTCAACGTGGCACCTCATGGTAAAGAACTCTGAGAATCTGAAAAAGAGAATTGTTGCTCTACATAAAGATGGCCTAGGCTATAAGAAAATTGTCAAGACCCTAAAACTGAGCTGCAGCATGGTGGCCAAGACCATACAGCGGTTTAACAGGACAGGTTCCACTCAGAACTGGCCTCACCATGGTCAACCAAAGAAGTTGAGTGCATGCGCTTAGCGTCATATCCAGAGGTTGTCTTTGGGAATTAGACTTATGAGTGCTGCCAGCATTGCTGCAGAGGTTGAAGGGGTGGGGGGTCAGCCTGTCACATGCTCAGACCATACGCCGCACACTGTATAAAATTGGTCTGCATGGCTGTCGTCCCAGAAGGAAGACTCTTCTAAAGATGATGCACACGAAAGCCCACAAACAGTTTGGTGAAGACAAGCAGACTAATGACATGTATTACTGAAACCATGTCCTGTGGTCTGATGAGACCAAGATAAACTTATTTGGTTCAGATGGTGTCAAGCATGTGTGGCAGCAACCAGGTACAAAGGCAAGTGTGTCTTGCCTACAGTCAACCATGGTGGTGGGAGTGTTATGGTCTGTGGCTGCATGAGTGCTGCCAGTACTGGGGAGCTACAGTTCATTGAGGGAACCATGAATGCCAACATATACTGTGACATACTGAAGCAGAGCATGATCCCCTCCCTTCGGAGACTGGGTTGCACGGCAGTATTTCAACAAAGGCAAGTGTGTCTTGCCTACAGTCAACCATGGTGGTGGGAGTGCTATGGTCTGTGGCTGCATGAGTGCTGCCAGTACTGGGGAGCTACAGTTCATTGAGGGAACCATGAATGCCAACATATACTGTGACATACTGAAGCAGAGCATGATCCCCTCCCTTCGGAGACTGGGTTGCACGGCAGTATTTCAACATGATAACGACCCCAAACACACCTCCAAGACAACCACTGCCTTGCTAAAGGAGCTGAGGGTAAAGGTGATGGACTATGCAAGCATGTCTCCAGACCTAAACCCTATGGAGCATCTGTGGGGTATCCTCAAATGGAAGGTGGAGGAGCGCAAGGTCTCCAACATCCACCAGCTCCGTGATGTCATCATGGAGGAGTGGAAGAGGACTCCAGTGACAACCTATGAAGCTCTGGTGAACTCCATGCCCAAGAGGGTCAAGGCAGTGCTGGAAAATAATGGTGGCCACACAAAATATGGACATTTTGAGCCCAATTTGGACATTTTCACTTAGGGGTGTACTCACTTTTGTTGCCAGCGGTTTAGACATTAATGGCTGTGCGTTGAGTTATTTTGAGGGGACAGCAAATTTATACTGTTATACAAGCTGTACACTCAACACTTTACATTGTTGCAAAGTGTAATTTCTTCAGTGTTGTCACATGAAAAGGTATAATAAAATATTTACAAAAATGTGAGGGGTATACTCACTTTTGTGAGATACTGTATGTACCTTTTGCAAAAGAAAAACAAAAAAAACATTGGGTAAAGCAGCTCAGTTTAGGCCCTATAAACAATGTATTTTACTACTTCATCATAGATAACTGTTAAACTTGTACTTCCTTCCTTTTATCGTTTGCTTGTTTTCTCCATTTAACATTTACATTTTCCAACAATTAGCCCACAACCTAACACCCTAATCTGTAACCTTAACTTGTGAACATGTGATTATGTGCAACTTAAGCTGGCCATAGATGAAGTGATTTTCTTTCCTGTAACCACTGGTTGCGGGAATTAAAACTGCTTGATTCCCCTATCAACACAGTCAGTATTGATGGGGAATCCCTCCTGTAGAGCTATTGTGTTCTCCTGGCGGGAGAACCTATAATAGTCGCTAGCTCTAATCGCATGTAAATTCCAACAGACTGGTTGTACCCAAGTTGATCAATAGATCAACTTGGGTACATTCAGCCTACCCATATAGAAGGTAACCTTCTATGGCTGGCCCAAGGAGGGCAACAGTTTAGTGAACCTGTCCTTTAATTAGCTACACATAATCCTTCCTCTTGACCCCCCTTTGCTTAGTTGAACCAAGTAATCACTCAGAGTTTATATAAGGCTGAGAATGTTCTTGCCAACCTCATGTGATAGTTTTAGGTGCCTGGGCAGAAAATTGCCAAGCCTCCAATGCTTCCTAATGGGAGGAAAATAAGTGCGTTACATGCTCTTCTTTCTTTTTTTTCAGAGGGAAGAGTGAATATGAGCTGCTGAAGGTTTAGAGAACTTGTTAATTTCAGACAAGAACACCAAGTTAACTAAATCTAACCTAACACCTAACACTAATCTACCAACACCAGAGAGCTCATAATTAGCTAGGATCATGCCATATATTTGGCAGCTGGCTTTTTTTTAAACCAAGCCAGCTGCCAAATGTAGTCCCAAAGCCAACATATATACAGTGTTAACTACGTGTTATCCTGCACTAAAAGTGCCCCTGAAATCAAAATAGCAGTTGAAACCTAACAGCAGCACTCACCGATATATAAACACACTTGGTGCGGGAGATTGCATGTGATTAGGATAAGAATCACACCGCATTCCTATTCAAATCACATGTGATTCTCTGCAGTGAATTTTGTATGGGCTCAATTCGCACAGCACTGCACAAAAAAGGTGCAGGCGTCTTTTTTTTTTTGCCACATGGAATCGGATCGCATAGGTGTTCACACCATGTGATCTGTTTCTTGCAATTGCACTGCGTTTTTCAAAACTGTTTTGGGATGTCATTAATTTACCATTGACACCAATGGCAGATCGTATGAATGGATTTCAATGCGGTTTAGGAATCGCTGCATTTTCTGCACCGCATATATGTGAACTGGGGCTTAAACAAAAAAAGTGTTGCACTGTCACTTTGAATTAAACGGACAAAACAATAAATTCATCACATGCCAAAAAAAAAATTATAAAATGATCCCAAATTTATAAAGTCCAAAATAATAAGGTCCACTGTGAAGTAATTATTACTTCATAAGCCACACAACCATTGTGAACCAGCAACTGTGAAAACACACAGCTTATTGCTAAAAAATTCAGACCTTAGGCTGAAAGAGGTCTAACAGTGCTCAAGGAACAAAACCCAAATGGATGGCTGGCCACAGCATTAAATACAAAGTGCACGTAAGGCTTGGCCCTACAAACTTCCAGGTAATACTGCTCGGATCTCCTGTGAATAAATAACTCACACATAATGAAGGCAATAACACTCACACAAATAGAAGAGCAAGGAGAGGGGCAAAAGTTAAGTATGTTTCACCCCAGTTTATTTAGAGATACAGTAATGTCATGTACTCACAAACAGAGACAAGCAAAAAGCATATCCCATACACCTGCCGGTTCTCCAGGCAGGCTTGATGGTGTCAATGCTTAGCTCTACCCTATGCATTTCATCCTACGGGACATCTTCCAAGGGTCTACGGATTCACGTAGGATGATTTGTGTAGGGTTGAGCTAAAGTGGTGCACAACAGTCGTGTGGCTCATGAAGAAATAATTTACCTCATGGTGGACAATGTTGAAGCTGTATCACCCTAGCTAGGACCCTAGCTAACCTGTCCATCATTGCCTATATTTAGCAAGTATAATTCACTGACTACCCTCTAAATAGGAAGTTGCTGATATTTTTAGAAAAATTCCAGAAATTTCCCTTTTATTTGCTTTTTTAGTGATGACCTCTGCATCTATATTGGAAGTACTGTAATTTACCAACTACAGCTTGTTTACTTTCATTTCACACTGGAAAAATTTCAAACATTCGCATTAGTAGTAAAATAAAAATTAATTTGCAATGGCTAGCTTGTCATACATACAGTAGCATGAACCTTGGATTTGATATAATTACATTGAAAATTAAGTTTCATAACCTTTGGAAGCATGCTGAATGAAATACTAATATCCTTGGAAGTGAATATAATAGGTAAGTGGTCCCCATCGTAATATTCTACCACGCTAAGTTATTCATACTGTTTGCAACCTGCAACACTGATCATATAATGTAGGATGAGTGTTAAGTGTAATGTTTGATGACTAATGTTTAGAATCTGTCATTGGAGCTTTGCTTCCCAGCTTTAGAAAAGTGTAGCTTCTTTGAAACTATGCCCTAGATTCAAAATGATTGCTTTAAAGTTTTGTAACAAGATGAAAGTATAACTAAAGGCATTTTTTTGGGGGTAGGAGAGGAAGTAGAGCAACTGCCCTGTTTACCATTATCACCAAGAGTGAAAGTGAAAGAAAATCACTAAATTTTGGGTTGTCACCAGGTCAGAAATATAAATCTTTCAATGGGGACACTAGTTCTGGTGACCCTGGTGACAACCATGGATTCCCTCATTTTGGAGTCATTTTGTCTCACTACCTGTTTTGGCTATGAGACAGGACGTAAAGGCACATCTCCCCAATGAAATACAGATGGAAAAAATAAAAAAAATACACTGACGGGTTACACCCCCACCCTTTATGGCCTTTATAAAAAAAAGGGTGTCTTTAGTTCTTTTTTAAGAATTACAAAACGTTTCATTGTTCTTGAAGTTTTTTCAAAGACTGCTATTTAATATTATTATATAGGTTTTACTGTATATAGTGCCCCCAGTTTGCGTAACGCTTTACAACATGAGGGCAGACAGTACAGTTACAATAAAATTCAATACAAGAGGAATCAGAGGTAAAATAATTGGTATTTTTTTTATCTTCCAACGAAAATCTGAATTGGCATATTGGTTTGTATTGTTTCACTCCTAGTGCAATTACAAATGCAAGACTCCTCTATAAAATCTATAGTTTGTTTCATTAAAGAAAACCTTAGCTGAGAGAAATATGTTTTTTGCTATTGCTGACCTTCATCTAAAATGGTAGTTGCCTGTCCATGGATGCAACATTTTCCAAGTCACTGATCTGGAATGTGTATGCAGCTAGTAATGGCAGAGTGAAGTCAGCTCACCTTATTTGCTCATTAGGTCAGCCTCAGAGGCCTAAACATTGTTTAAGCCAATGGGGTTGATTTACTTAAGGTAAATCGACTGTTCACTTTGAATGTAAAGTTCTACCTTTGGAAGGGGAGTTTTCCCAGAGCTTCGTGAACGTGGTGAAATTTCACTTTGCAAGGAATACCCAATCATGTTGATAGAAAATAAAAACAGCTTTTCTTTCTTTTCAATGATTTCTATTAAAGTTTTTCATATAACAATTAACAAAGGTCTCAACATTTCATTGAGCTTTGCACAGCAACCACTTATACATCATACGTACAAAATGCACAATAAACCGTCTCCTGTTTTCTCAAGAGCCGTTATCATTGTCCGCTATAAATTGTACTCTATGTATCCCCATTTTTATGGTGCATATAACATATCATACTGTGATTCTTCTACCATATCACTCTTATCATAGTCCATGACCATGAGCAAGCTCTATAGCATGTGTCTCAGATTACCGCCCCCCCCCACTGGAAACCACTGTCTCCCCCTCCTACTATTGGGGGATTCCGTCCTCCAGATTTCAGGGAGGCCCCCTCTGGACCTCATTAGATCCGTGTCTTCTCGAGAGAAAAGAGGGAGTAGATCGTAGAAGGAAGGAAAAGAGAAAAGGAGGGGGATCAGAGTTAGTGGGGGTTGAGTTGGGAAGAAGGGGTTAGGGAGGGGAGGGGGGGTGGCTCCACGTTCTGGACGTCACTCAAGAAGGGTCTTGCTTTGTGATTGTCCGGGGATCATTTGTCAAGTAACCCATCCATGGATCCCATACTTTATTAAACAATTTCATTTTGTCTTGCAATATTGCTGTTAGTCTTTCATTTAACATAAGCCATGACATTTTGTGTTTAAGTTGATCAAATGGTAGGGCTGCAGACCTCCAGTTTCTTGCTATCGTAATTTTAGCTGATATAAATATGAATGTGAGAAGCCTTCTTTAGTGTTTTGAGGCTTCAGCTACCCTGCCACCCAGGAGTGTGTGTTTTGTGGACTTCGCCAGGTTAATCTGGGTAAGGGTGTATATAAAGTTGTAGACCCTGATCCAAAATCTCCTGACCTTGGGGCATGTCTACCAAATATGATATGCTGTCCCCACCTGGCCGCATCCCCGAAAGCACTCCGGAGTGGCTCCGGGCACAAAAGTGGCCAGTCTGGACGGTACCATATACCATCTCAATAAAACCTTGTAGTTAGCCTCTATAATGGAGGTATTAGTGAGCGATCGGGATGCTGCCATTGTTATCGAATGCAATTCCTCGAGATCCAAGGTTTCTTGCAAATCTTCCAAGGTTTCTTGCAAATCTACAGCTTTTCTTTCAACTTGAACAGTTTATTTTCCTTAAAGTATTACTAAAGGCAAAACGCTTTTGTTAGTTTTGGATAGAGGCGAGAGGGAGTAGAATACCTGTCAGTTTTAATTGCTGTCTGTGTCCTCATTAGGGTGAGTCACCCTCTCTATTAGTCCTGTTTACTATTGTCATTGAAAGTGAAGGTAAAAGAAAATCCCAACTTCTGGGTTGTCCCCAGAAAAGGGAGAGAGGGAAAGTCTTTCGATGGGGACACTAGTTGTGGGGACCTGGGGCTCCCGAAGAGATTTCCTTAACCGTCCACCGCATATATACTGCGGCAGGGCGGCCCGGCTGCATGAAATCACATACCTGTACGTGATTTTGTGCACAAGGTCTGGGGAATGCTTGCGCGCGACCCTTTCCCCCTGTAATTGGACACAGCGGGAGCCAATCAGTGGGTCTGTTGGGTGCCAAGGCCGCCGGTCACCCGCAATCGTTCAGAGGAAGGGCAGAGCGGTGATCTGCCTATGTATATAAGGCAGGCCACCGTTCAGTGAGGGGGGAAAATGGAGATCTTGTGTTTCTGCTAAGCAGAGACACAGATCTCTGTTTTCCTTCAGTCACAGCATTCCCCCCACAGTTAGAAAGCACTCCTTAGGAGCATACTTAACCCTTTGATCACCCCATGATGCTAACCCCTTCCCTGCCAGTGTCATTTATACAGTGGCAATGCATTTTTTTTTAGCACTGATCACTGTATTGGTGTCACTGGTCCCCAAAAAGTGTCACTTAGTGTCAGATTTGTGCACCGCAATGTTGCAATTCTGCTAAAAACCGCTGCTTGCCACCATTACTAGTAAAAACATTAACAAAAATAAAGTCTATAAAAATATTCCATCATTTGTAGACGCTATAACTTTTGCACAAACCAATAAACATACGCTTATTGCATTTTTTTTACCAAAAATATTTAGCAGAATACATATTAGCCTAAATTGAAATTCAATTTTTTACATTTTTTTTATTGGGTATGTTTTATAGCAGAAAGTAAAAAATATTGTGTTTTTTTTTTAAATTGTCTGTCTTTTTTTGTTTATAAAGAAAAAAAAAAAACGTAGAGGCGATCAAATACCACCAAAAGAAAGCTCTATTTATGGGTAAAAAAAGGAAATCTATTTTATTTGGGTACAGCATTGCACGACCACACAATTGTCAGTTAAAGCAACGCAGTGCCGTATCACAAAAATGGCCTGGTCAAGAAGGGGGTGAAACTTTCTGGGGCTGAAGTGGTTAATTAGCAGGGATTTTCTCTAACTTCCTGTTTTGGCTATGAGACAGGAAGTGAAGGTAAATCTCCCTAATGTGACAAATGTGGGAAAAATAAACCGTACAGTGGTTATACTGTAACCCTTCCTTATTCTATTCAAAAATAAAAAAAAAGTTTTGGCTACAGTTTTACTTTAAATAAATCAACCCTCTTGGATCAGACTGAGATCCAAGCAACCACCATTTTCTGAAGTAAAGGTCACTAATGGTAACCTATGTATTTCTCTCAGGACAGGTTTCCATTAAATATATCTAAAGCTAAAAAAAAAATAGGATACATTTGGAAAGCATTCAAGTTGGGAATATTCACCTTTGTGTCACCGGAACACAAAGGGATGAAGAATCCAACATTTCACAGTAATTTTAGGAACAAAGGGTAAGGGGAAATATTTAAACACATTTTCCAATGATAATTGTCTATGAGGCTTTTTCCCCTCATTTAGTGAAATGTCCTTTTATTTCCTCTTGTGTCTTCACAACAGGAAGTTATGGGGAATTTCCCCATCTGGAGTACGGGAGACAGACAGCATATAACTAAAAAAAAAAAACTGAGAAGAGTTTTAACTATTCCCTGCTCTAATACTAAAATTTATGTTAGCTTCATCACAGGTACAGACTTAAAATGTCATTGTCACCTTGCTCAATTAGGGCAAAGTGACGGTGTGTAAAGTGTCTCCACCTATACCAGGTATACTCACCTTACCAGTTTTCTCACACTCACTTCTTCCTCCACTGCAGCCAACCCCAGGTATGGGGGGTATGCATGTAACCTCCTCACAAAAGATAGAGCTTGGGTCTATTAGTCAATCCCTAAAACTCTCAAATAATTGAGGTAGTGATATCACTGCTCCACTTAGCAACCAAAGCCAGCTTCAGTCTCAGTCCCAGCTGCATCAGATGAAGCAGCTGTTGGGGTTTGCTGGTAAGGTGAGTATGGTGTGGGGAGCACTTTAGAAATTGTAATATGCAGGGCCCAAGATCACAAGCCAGCCTCTTGTAAAAGTAAACAATCTTTATTGCACTTGCAAAACAGGCAAACTAAAAATGCTTCTTTCAGCTAAAATAAAGAGTCCGTACTCTTGGTATAACAAAATCAAATGTTTGGCTCACCACCTCTCAGGTTGTCCCTTAACAGGGTTAGGTCCCCACCTGCCTCAGTGGTCTCAAAGAGAAAGTTTCCAACCAATAATCAGAGTCTCAGACACAACTGCTCACTTACTCGCCTTGCACTGCTAGGCACACTGCTTCACAGACACCTGTTGATGGTTTCCTGTTCCTCTTCAGGCCTGTTTGCAGGTGGCTTAACCCCTTTGGGACCAAAGTCCCTGTAATCAGGGTCGGAGGCTCTTTCTCAACCAAAGTCTCGCCAAGAGGACTAACCCTACATGGGTGAGAACCCCTTAATATTCAAAATTGCATACAAGTCATCCCCATTAAAGGGACCGCAATCCAAACAGCAGGGAAATATACCTACCATCCAGGACACATCCCTGGGTTCCCATGCAAAACACTGAATTAGCAAGGCGACAGAGCATTCCTTTAAATATGCATCTCTCCAAACCTTTGCTGCTTGTTGGAACAGTGGAAAAAAACAAGCATAGCACCTTCCATGATTATTGACCAACCACACTATCCTAGGGAAAATATCTT
The DNA here is from genome assembly GCA_037952925.1 of Lithobates clamitans. Taxonomy (NCBI): domain Eukaryota; kingdom Metazoa; phylum Chordata; class Amphibia; order Anura; family Ranidae; genus Lithobates; species Lithobates clamitans. Next base: position 1,334,540 of record JBBGZY010000654.1, on the reverse strand, counting down.
AAATCCAGGGATTCAGTATATTGTTGTGACACTTAACCACAATTAGCTTTTTAAGGAATTTACTAATTAAAGTTTTCCAAAAAATGGTGCAAAACTTACAGTGAAAAGGACTTTTGCTGTTTGTGCATGGTAACCTCTGATTGTCATACAGGTGCATCATGCCCACTGTATTTCACATGCCAAAGCACAGTGTTCAGGGTATCATGCAGACTTTTTGTATGAACTTTGTCTGTCTAAGTGTCTAGTGTAAGTTCCAGGCAAACCTCTAAGCATGTTTAATTCTCTTACACACCAAATTCATTAAACAAGGATATTCATTAAGCAAAGACAGGCAGGGGTTATATTTCTTAGGGCAAATAAGCTGTTCAATTTCCAGGGAAATTTTCCCTTAGCTTGTGAATGAGGTGACTTCCACCATCCAATCACGTGCAAGTAAAAAATACAGTTTTTTTTCCTAGTACAAATTGGGTATTTTTTGCAAAGTGATTTTCACCACATTCATTAAGCTAAGGGACAATTCTAAGGGACAATTTCCTTGCAAAGTGACAATTCTCTTACACAGTAAACAGCATATATGTTTAGTATATCAACCCCATAGTGTACTTCTTCTCAATATAGGAACATGACACAAGTGCTCAATATTTTGCCTGGTTGCAATTGGGTATTTATTTGTAATGTGAATTTTCCTCAAATTCAATAAACTAATGGAAAATTCCCTTGCAAAGTGAACAGCCTATTTGCCTTTAGTAAATTAAAACCATACCGAAGTGTTAATTTACCTTTCCATCTCTTATTTTATATGTACCAGAAATGAAATATTGACTAGCATTGGTGCTGTAGTTGTAGATCAACCTCACAAAGTGAAACTCTAAGAATTGAAATAAGTCTGTCTGTTGAATAAAATATATTAACAAGCATTCAACAATTACAGGTGCAAGGTCCAAAAGCTAAGTAAGACTTTACTTCCATATATGAATTTCATCATATTATCATAGTGCAATCTAATATACTTAAATGATTGTACTACTAAAATGAAAAGAATACTTTTTGATGTAATATAAAAAAAAAACCTCAAAACTTTCACTAATGCATATTTTATCACAGCGCACATATCTTATGTCATCTAAAGATTCTGAGCTGGTCTCTTGAGACTGAGGGACTGAGACGTATCATCAGAGCTTCTTTAATGTTTTCTTTATATTGCTACCACTATTCTGATTGCAATTAATATCTTTTACAATGAAACATCAGTTAGCTGTCACCTTTTCATATAGGAGCAGTAGAGATCAATCAGTTTACTTAGTAATTCTTTCAAAGTTTGAAGGGCATACTGACTGCTGAATCAGCAGAGAGGTTTCTGAATTAAAATCCCCATTCTGTAGATTATAAAGTACTGGTGTCTGGTTTAAAGTGACTCTGTTGCTATAGTAATGATTTTAAATGAACACATAATTTTAGAAAAAGATGATAAATACCTTTTTCTCCTGCCAGCACTACTGAACTCCAATTCAATTCTGAAAAAAACTTTTTCTGAAGTATTCATGATAACAGACACTTTCAAGAGAGTCAATTTCCTGGGTATCCTGCAGTCCCTAACTGGATTGTCCTGGTCACCTCCATGTCACTATTGTATCCTGTAAGGGGTGGAGGTCAGAGGATGGAACCAGTTCCAAAAGTGTGGATTTATTATGGACTTCAGCAAAGGTTTTCTCAGTGTTTGAGTGATTGGCAATTTGGCCAGCAGGAAAGGTAAGTATGTATACACTTCTTTTACAGATATGGCTTCATATAAAATCCTTCATATGGTGACAAGGTTGCTACTGTAACATTTATGTTTCAATATTTTCTCCTTATAGTGCAAGAAATCCTAAAGCTGGTCCCACACGGACCAATTGTGCCTCTGGTTTGATCTGTCAGATCTACTAATTTCCAAGAAATTATGTACTGTGAGATACATTTGAAATATATCCAATTTGGGAAAACCTGATAAACATAACATTTGGTATAAAAAAATGCAGGTATTGCAGCCCAGTGCATGATTTACACAAGCAAGTTGGTTTAACCACTTGCTTACCGGGCACTTAAACCCCCCTCCTATCCAGACCAATTTTCAGCTTTTGGCGCTGACGCACTTTGAATGACAATTGCGCGGTCATACAACACTGTACCCAAATGAAATTTTTATCATTTTTTCACCACAAATAGAGCTTTCTTTTGGTGGTATTTGATCACCTCTGCGGTTTTTACTTTTTATTAAAAAAATGTAAAAAACTGAATTTTTAAAAAAAAAAAAAGTTTATTTTTTTATATTTTGTTATAAAAAATTTTAAACGGGTAATTTTTCTCCTTCATTGATGTACGCTGATGAGGCGGCAGTGATGGGCATTGATAGGCGGCAGTGATGGGCACTGATGGGTGGCAGTGATGGGCACTGATGGGTGGCATTGATGGGCAGCACTGGCAGGTGGCACTGATTGGCACTACAGGTGGGCATTGATAGGTGGTACTTGTGGGCATTGATAGGTGGCACTTGTGGGCACTGTTAGGGGGCACTGTGGGCACTGTTAGGTGGCACTGTGGGCACTGTTAGGTGGCACTGTGGGCACTATTAGGTGGCACTTTTAGTGGGCACTGATGAGGCAGATGTGCCTCTTCCACTTGGGGACCGATGTCCCTCACATCCGATCCGGTGATCGGCTTTTTTTTCTACTCGCGCTGTCAGCGTGAGTAAAAAAAAAAACCATTACCGATCTTTTGTTTACATCATGTGATCAGCTGTCATTGGCTGACAGCTGATCACATGGTAAGGGGCCGGGACCGGCCCCTTACACAGATCGGTGATCAGCCGAGTCTCAGTGACTCGTGATCACAACGCGCCGGCGATCACAATGCGCAGGGAGCGTGCACAGGGGAGGCCGTCATGTAACGGCCTCCCGGGAATGTAGGTCCGCGCTGTGGCCATCATTCGGCTATAGCGCGGATGCCAGGAAGTTAATATTTATTATATGCTACAATATGAAATGTGATATGGAAAAAATGTGTCATAATGTAATTTCCCAACACCAAAAATAAAATGCAGTTAATTTATATTTTGATGTCTTTTTTGGTTTTAAATCATTCTAATTTAGTTACAGAAGAGTGAAGACCATTTACCTCCCATGTTGACAACCAGCATAAAAGCTCCTACTTTATGACTAAAAGAAACCTGACATAAAAGTCCTGGGACCAATCCTGTTTAATTTGTTCATAAACGACCTGCAGGATGGGGTAAACAGTTCAATCTCTGTATTTGCGGACGATACTAAGCTAAGCAGGGCAATAACTTCTCTGCAGGATGTGGAAACCTTGCAAAAAGATCTTAACAAATTAATGGGGTGGGCAACTACATGGCAAATGAGGTTCAATGTGTAAAAATGTAAAATAATGCATCTGGGTGGCAAAGATATGAATGCAATCTATACACTGGGGGGAGAACCTCTGGGGGAATCTAGGATGGAAAATGACCTGAGGGTTCTAGTAGATAGGCTCAGCAATGGCATGCAATGCCAAGCTGCTGCTAACAAAGCAAACAGAATATTGGCATGCATTAAAGAGGGGATTAATTCCAGAGATAAAACGATAATTCTCCCGGTCTACAAGACTCTGGTCCGGCCGCACCTAGAGTATGGTGTCCAGTTCTGGGCACCAGTCCTCAGGAAGGATGTACTGGAAATGGAGTGAGTACAAAGAAGGGCAACAAAGCTATTAAAGGGTCTGGAGGATATTAGTTATGAGGAAAGGTTGCAAGCACTGAACTTATTCTCTCTGGAGAAGAGAAGCTTGAGAGGGATATGATTTCAATTTACAAATACCGTACTGGTGACCCCACAATTGTAGGGATACAACTTTTTCACGGAAGGGAGTTTAACAAGACTCATTGACACACATTAAAATTAGAAGAAAAGAGATTTAACCTTAAACAACGTAGAGGGTTCTTTACTGTAAGAGCGGCAAGGATGTGGAATTCCCTTCCACAGGCGGTGGTCTCAGCGGGGAGCATCGATAGTTTCAAGAAACTATTAGATAAGCACCTGAATGACCACAGCATACAGGGATATACAGGTAATACTGACATGAAATCACACACATAGGTTGGACTTGATGGACTTGTGTCTTTTTTCGACCTCACCTACTATGTCACTATGTTACTATGTAAAGTATCTTGTGGCCCATTGTGAAATGCCTGTTTTGAGCTTAAAACAATACATTTCTAAAGCATTATGTTTTGGGTGAAGGTTTTTCTGCCTGAACATTTTATTACCAAGAACTGACTCCTCAATTTGCACCCAGGGTGATTAAAAGTGTCCTGTTGGATACAGTAATGGGTTGGATCAGAGTGGATCATTTTCTCTGCCCTTCACCAGTACATACAATGTAACAGTCATACATAATGAGGTACAAGGGTTCCATTGACTATGGATTCCAGTATGTACTCAGGTTCATACTAGTGCCAATTGGAAACATGTACAAGCAAAAAATATAATGGGGTTTATTTACGAAAGGCAAATCCACTTTGCACTACAAGTGCAAACTACAAGTGAAAAGTGCACTTGAAATTGCACTGAAAGTGCACTTGGAAGTGCAGTCGTTGTAAATCTGAGGGGTACATCTGAAATGAGGGGAAGCTCTGCTGATTTTATCATCCAATGATGTGCAAGCTAAAATACTGCTTTTTATTTGCCTTGCATGTCCCCCTCGGATCTACAGCGACTGCACTTCCAAGTGCACTTTCAGTGCAATTTCAAGTGCACTTTTCACTTGTAGTTTGCACTTGTAGTGCAAAGTGGATTTGCCTTTAGTAAATAACCCCCAATGTTTCACCCACTTTTGCTTGTATTTTGGAAAATGTAGTTTTCCATCTTTTTTTTTTTCTTTAGTATATTCTCCTGCTGAACAGGTAAAACAAACCCTGCTACTGGCATATGCCAGACAGGTAAAATGTATTTCAGTGGTAAGTCTATTAGTGGTGTTGTAGAGATCCATTTTTTTTTATTTCCTTACTTGTTCACAAAACACCTTACCAGCACGTCTATCCTTTAGGGATGTGGTTTGAATTTGTCACTACTATGGATGTGAGGAAAATCATGTAGATTCAAGATTCATAATCCCAGTAAATTTATGTGCACATAATCCCCAGAATATTTTTTTTTCAAACTGCAAAGTAGTGCATAGCTACTAGTGAATAGTGAATATAAAAAGGGGAGGGGAGCACAAAGCAGCCACAGTGTTAGTTAATTGGAAACCATTGTAGGGAAAGCATAGGAGAAGCTGACAAACTGCATAGGGAGAGATTAGGGTCAGTTAGGAAACTGTACTTTTCTGGCACAAACAAATTATTTCTATGCTAGAACCATGTGACTGAAGAGGCTACTGTAATCGACTGTAATAGCATTAGCTACATACAGTAATTGGCTGAGTTTAAACAGCAATATGAGGCACTCTGCTCCCGGGTATAAACTGAGTTGCTCTTAGAGAATCCTTGCCATTCAAGAGAAGCCTTGTATTTTTATCAATGAATAGATTTCCTCTGATTGGCCAAGATGAAGAGGTGGGCAGAAGGCATCATAATCTCTGCCTCGGCCAATCAAAGAAAGCTTTGCATGCACTGATAAAAATACAAGGCTTCTCTTGAATGGTGGGGATTAGTGATGAGCCGAACACCCCCCAGTTCGGGTTCACACCACAACTTGCGAACAGGCAAAAATTTGTGCGAACATGCAAACTCCGTTAAAGTCTATGGGACACAAACAAGAAAAATCAAAAGTGCTAATTTTAAAGGCTTATACAGTGGGGACAGAAAGTATTCAGACCCCCTTAAAATTTTCACTCTTTGTTATATTGCAGCCATTTGCTAAAATTATTTAAGTTCATTTTTTCCTCATTAATGTACACACAGCACCTAATATTGACAGAAAATCACAGAATTGTTGACATTTTTGCAGATTTATTAAAAATGAAAAACTGAAATATCACATGGTCCTAAGTATTTAGACCCTTTGCTGTGACACTCTTATATTTAACTCAGGTGCTGTCCATTTCGGCTAATCATCCTTGAGATGGTTCTACACCTTCATTTGAGTCCAGCTGTGTTTGAGTATACTGATTGGACTTGATTAGGAAAGCCACACACCTGTCTATATAAGACCTTACAGCTCACAATGCGTGTCAGAGCAAATGTGAAACATGAGGTTAAGGAACTGCCTGAAGAGCTCAGAGACAGAATTGTGGCAAGGCACAGATCTGGCCAAGGTTACAAAAAAAATTCTGCTGCACTTAAGGTTCCTAAGAGCACAGTGGCCTCCATAATCCTTAAATGGAAGATGTTTGGGATGACCAGAACCCTTCCTATAGCTGGCCGTCCGGCCAAACTGAGCTATCGGGGGAGAAGAGCCTTGGTGAGAGAGGTAAAGAAGAACCCAAAGATCACTGTGGCTGAGCTCCAGAGATGCAGTCGGGAGATGGGAGAAAGTTGTGGAAAGTCAACCATCACTGCAGCCCTCCACCAGTTGGGGCTTTATGGCAGAGTGACCCGACGGAAGCCTCTCCTCAGTGCAAGACACATGAAAGCCCGCATGGAGTTTGCTAAAAAACACCTGAAGGACTCCAAGATGATGAGAAATAAGATTCTCTGGTCTGATGAAACCAACATAGAACTTTTTGGCCTTAATTCTAAGTGTTATGTGCGGAGAAAACCAGGCACTGCTCATCACCTGTCCAATACAGTCCCAACAGTGAAGCATGGTGGTGGCAGCATCATGCTGTGGGGATGTTTTTCAGCTGCCGGGACAGGATGACTGGTTGCAATTGAGGCAAAGATGAATGTGGCCAAGTACAGGGATATCCTGGACGAAAACCTTCCCAAGAGTGCTCAGGACCTCAGACTGGGCTGAAGGTTTACCTTTCAACAAGACAATAACCCTAAGCACACAGCTAAAATAACGAAGGAGTGGCTTCACAACAATTCCGTGACTGTTCTTGAATGGCCCAGCCAGAGCCCTGACTTAAACCCAATTGAGCATCTCTGGAGAGACCTAAAAATGGCTGTCCACCAACGTTTACCATCTAACCTGACAGAACTGGAGAGGATTTGCAAGGAGGAATGGCAGAGGATCCCCAAAACCAGGTGTGAAAAACTTGTTGCATCTTTCCCAAAGAGACTCATGGCTGTATTAAATCAAAGGGGTGCTTCTACTAAATACTGAGCAAAGGGTCTGAATACTTAGGACCATGTGATATTTCAGTTTTTCTTTTTTAATAAATCTGCAAAAATGTCAACAATACTGTGTTTTTCTGTCAATATGGGGTGCTGTGTGTACATTAATGAGGAAAAAAATGAACTTAAATGATTTTAGCAAATGGCTGCAATATAACAAAGAATGAAAAATTTAAAGGGGTCTGAATACTTTCCGTCCCCACTGTATATGCAAGTTATTGTTAAGTAAAGTTGTTTGTGGACCCGTGTTCTGCCCCAGGGGACATGTATCAATGCAAAACATTTTTTAAAAACAGCTGTTTTTTCAGGAGCAGTGATTTGAATTTTTTTTTAAAGGGAAACAATAAAAATGAAATATTCCTTTAAATATCGTGCCTGGGGGTTGTCCTTAGTATGCCTGTAAATTAGCGCATCTTTCCTGTGTTTAGAACAGTACCACAGCAAAATAACATTTCTAAAGGAAAAAATGTCATTTAAAACTGCTCGCGGCTGTAATGAATTGTCAGACCACGACAATATAGATAAAAATCATTGAAAAAAATGTCATGGGTCCCCCCCAGTCCATTACCAGGCCCTTTGGGTCTGGTATGAATATTAAGGTAAACCCCGCACCAAAATGTAAAAAAAAATTGCATGGGGGTCCCCCCAAAATCCATACCAGGCCTTTCAGGTCTGGTATGGATATTAAGGGGAACCCTGCACCAAAATTTTAAAAAAGGGCGTAGGGGTCCCCCTAAAATCCATACCAGACCCTTATCCGAGCACGCAACCTGGAAGGCCGCAGGAAAAGGGGGGGACGAGAGAGCGCCCCCCTCCTGAACCGTACCAGGCCACATGCCCTTAACATTGGGAGGGTACTTTGGGGTCCCCCCAAAGCACCTTGTCCCCATGTTGATAGGGACAAAGGCCTCATCCCCACAATCCTTGACCGGTGGTTGTGGGGGTCTGTGGGTGGGGGGCTTATCGGAATTTGGAAGCCCCCTTTAACAAGGGGACCCCCAGATCTCGGCCCCCCTATGTTAATGGGCATGGGGTAGTACCCCTACACATTCACCAAAAAAAGTGTCAAAGTGGTAAGAATTACAGGAGACAGCTTGGAACAAGTCCCTTATTAAAAAAAAAGTCCCGCAATGTTCATTCATCTTCAATCACAGTGCCCGAGGGACCGAGAAAAAGAAACGGAAAAACTCTGCCACGATGGGAGGCGGCCCCGCGACTGCAGGCTTTTCGCTATGACGGCTGTTATATAGCTGAGGGCGGGGCTCAGCTATGATGTAAGCGGGTGACCCTGCCCCCTTCTGACATCATGTGACATCACATAATGTCAGAGGGGGCGGGGTCCCCCTTAATATCCATACCAGACCCAAAGGGCCTGTTATTGACTGGGGGGAACCCAGTCCATTTTTTTCAATGATTTTTATCTATATTGCCAAGATCCAGCAATACTTTACTGCCGCAAGCAATTTTAAATTACATTTTTACCTTACAAATGTCATTTTGCTGTTCTGCTGTGTAAGCAGCCTTACATAGTGTATGGCCCCCTGAGCCATGACTGGCCAATTGCACCCTGCCTTTGGCCAATCATGGCTCTCACAGCAGAGCGAGCTGTGATTGGCCAAAGCATGCAGGTCAGATGCATGCTTTGGCCAATCAATAGCCGTCAATGCAGTTCGATCTCGCAGTGCATTGATGGTCTCACTGTTCAGTATGGCGCATTCGCGGGTGCTAAAATTGTCCACGAACGCCCCACATAATGTTCAGTATTCGGCGAACGGGTGAACATCCGATGTTTGCGTAGAACCTACATTCAACGCGAACATCGGGCTCATTCCCAGTGGGGATTCGCTAGGACTTACTTGATCTAAACATGATTGCAAAGACTAAATGTCTGGTACTGTTGGTGAAGCAAAGCACTGCTTACTGTATGTAGCCAATGCTACAATAGTAAATTACAGCAGCCCCAGTGGCCAGACTGTCCTGACATGGAATTATATCATTAAAGTTAGTTTGACCCAAACTAACTATTAAATTGAGATCAACCTAGAATTATATGTTACACTACCTTTTTTTGCAGCACATTGCTGCATCATATTGTCAGACATACCCCAGTTAGGCCTATTATCCCTGATTAAAACTCTCCTGCTGCTAGCCAATTTTGCACTGCTGTAACCTCTGCAGTCTCTTAATTCTTGTAGTAAAAAACGCTATCTGTACTCTTTTTCACTGGTGTATTATCTGGAGTCTCTTAATGAGAACATGGAAGAAATTGGCCAGTGATAGGACAGTTTTATTGAGAACAAGGGAGGCCAAAACAAACTAGTGGCAAATACCTATCTGTCAGTCAAAATCGTCTTATTACCATTCAATGAATGATAAAGCATGTGTCACTGATAAAACTAACTGAAGAAAGATTTTTTTCAAACGGAAATCAAATTGAAATGCTGCTGCTGTATGTAATCCAAAGTGACTGTAAGGAAAATCCAAATTCCTCAGTAAAATATGCTCTGCCAGTATATACAAAACAACTGCAATGTAACACCATGCATATTATTTAAACACCAGCTTCTCAAGCCAATTCTGACAATTCTGTCATGGATGTAAAAATCTGCATTTGTTTGTTAGAAAATTACCTAGAACCCCCGACCATTATATATTTTTTAAGCAGAGGCCCTACAGAATAAAATGGTGGGTGTTGCAATTTTTATGTCACATGGTAGTCGCCCAGCAGTTTTTCAAATGCAAGTATTTTTGAAAAAATACACTTTAATTCATTTTAATGGACAGAAACACAATATAATACCCAATTTTTGTTTCATAAAATATGATGTTACTTTAAAATTGTGCATGCCCGTGGAATGGCGACAAACTACAGTATTTTAACCTATCCATAGGCAGCACTTTAAAAGTCTTTGCAGGTTACCGATTTACAGTTACACAGGAGGTCTGGCCCTATAATTATTGATCTCACTCTGACGTTTGCAGTGATACATCACATGTGTGGAGTGATTACTGTGTACATATGCGGAATTGACATGTGCATTCACATTTGTGCATGAGCACAGGGGGACAGGGGCGCATTAAAGAAAATATATATATTTTTTTTTTTACACTTCTTTTTTTTGCTAGCACAATTGATAAACAACATCCCTTGTGATAGCATGGGCCATGACAGGGCCACTTTATGAAGAGATCTGGGGTCTATTATACCCCAGATTTCACCTCTGACCTCCAAAGCAGCAGGTGATTAAGCCAAAATTGCTTTGCTCTGCTGCTTCATAAGTGAGTAACTGTTTATAAACAAACAAACTGAAACCGTAAGTCACACAGTAATCACCACTTACAGTTTCTGACATCACACAGTGGTCAGTGGAGCCAATGCTGATTGTTGCATTTATACTGGGCACCCCAATTGGACAGGAAAGCCCAGGGAAGGTGGCGGGAAAGCCCAGGGGATTCGATACTGCTGGTCGCATTTTTACTGGGCTTCCTGTTCGAACGAGAGAGCCCAGGAAAGGGAGCAGTGGGAGGGGGATGGGACCCTCTTCTGCCACCTGTAAAAGTAATCCAGTAGCTGATATTGTGAATGTAAACCAAGATGTGACGCCCTGTGGGTAGAAAGTGAACAAATGTGTAGCTGCCCCTTATAAGTGAAGTGATCACTAGTGGTAAAGTGTATAGAGTGAAAAGGGAAGGCACTGTGTTCATGTGTATAAAAATAAAAAAAGGAAACATGAATATAAAGTCTTAGTCATATGACATTCCAATAAGTATAAGCTGATAAATAATTTTTTAGTTCTTCCACCAAGGGTGCTCGATGGGAAGGTGGCAACTCACCAAAGGTCTTTGACCCCTTTTTACAGGATGGTCAAAAAGCGCATTTGGAATACCAATTTGATTCCACTGTCAGCACCACCCCACTCCAATGGCCCCTTTAGATAAAGCTAGGGTAGGGAAAATTACTCCACAAGAGACATGGATGAAAGTCTTAGTGTAGTGTTTTTAATAAGATATAAAAGCAATAGTGTTACAAGTTGCACTCACATGTAAAAGTTCCTAGCATGGCACTGGGTCTGAACAGCGTGTGCAGATATCACTGATCCTACAGCAGTGGCGTGCAGTCCGCATCTCGCTTTGGATATTAAAGCCTGTGTGGGGTATCAGAAATAGGCCCGGAAGTGACGGATCCACCGCTCCGACATACGTTTCTCTGTGCTTAGTGTCTTCAGGAAGTGACGTCATGCCGCTTCCAGCTTGCTTAAATGTGGGTGAAATGATCTCTATTAGTAGAACTCCTCCAAAATGCAGGAGAGGACAAAAGAACAATGCAAAATCCACCTCTAGTGGTGCCGATCTGCACACTCTGTCCGCACTCCTTAACAATGCATATGACCAATTGTGTATATATACCAATAAAAAATAGTAAAAAAACATTAAAAAAATTAAGTTGTAGTTAAAAAAAAAACTTAAAAATATACAATATATTGAACAACAACATGGCGCCATCTACTGCATGGTAACCGGATGGCAATGAATACCATAAACATGTCTGTATACATTGCCTAGTAAGATTGGTAAAATACATATATTAAATTTTCAGAATGAGAAGCAAAATAATAGATAAGTGGAAAAATTAGATAATAAAAGAGGGAGTAGCGTAGTATAAAAAGGCTTACTGTCAGGGCTGGGCTCAGCCCTTCCTTCTCTGAGCTGGCCGCTCAGCTGTCAGCTAATTTCCAGCTCCTATCTCTCCATAGTTACTCAGCTGTTGATGATATGATGATGTTCGTCAGTCCTGCCTACTTAAGCCGTCCAGTCCGGAGGAGCTCTGCCTTAGCCTTGGTCAACATCACAGAAACACCTGCGATTCTGTTCTAGACTTGCTTTGCTTACATCCCTTCTGGCTCAAGATCCTGCTTGCTGTTTCACTACATTGATCCCTGACTTCTGGCTTGGCTGACTATCCCTTCCGGTTACTGAACTTTGAGTAAGTTTTGACTACATTTGTTATTTTTACTTTTATTATTAAACAAGTGTGATTTAACTGTACTTCTGTCTCGGCCTGATTTCATTGTTTCTGACATTTGCACCATATTTTGGTGAGGCCAATAAAACAATGGTGGCTAAAAAACAATGGTCTGTAATCAAACATATGAGGTCAATGTCTATATTTAATCCCATAGGTTAAAGTGACTGAAGTCTGTATATCCATTGAGTTTCCATTTGGGACACTTTTTTGTCATATCTGTGCCTCTCCAATGTTGGTGAATGCTATCAATGCCCCAACATCTGAGGAGAGAGGGGTCCTTATTGTGTACCCACCTAAAGTGGTTGGATAGACTATGGTGTTTAAACCCTTTCTTTATGTTGTCCATGGGTCCCCCACCCTTTTGACAATTGTTCTAGTGGTTCTGCCAACATATTGGAACTTACATGGGCACATTAAAAAGTAAGTAACATATCTAGTGCCGCAGGTGATGAACTGTTTGATGTCATATGCATCACCTGTTACAGCCACAGAAAATTTGGTAGCTCTTCTAGTTTTGTCCTGAGTGGTTCTACAAGCTTTACATTTTTTAAATTTATAGAATCCTGTACAGTCCAAAAAAGTGGGAGGCCTCTTAGGGGGTTTGATGACATTTTTTGCTAGCATATTGTGTAGCCCTTGAGTTCTCCTGTAGATAAACTTTAGCTATGAGAATCTTTTAAGAGTAGGGTCTTTTTGTAATATAGACCAATGGGTTTTAATTCTTTTCTCTACTTCTTTGTATTGAAGATGGAACCCTGAAATAAATACAAGGTTAAACTGGTCCCCTGTGTGTTCCTTAACTTTAGGTCTTAAAAGAGTGTGACGATCCAGTTTCCTGACTTTTTCTCTGGTGGATTCCAACTGTTGTTAGTTGTATTCCTGTTCTATAAATTTACCTATCAGAATATTGGTCTGGGCCATAAAATCTTCCTCTCTTGTGCAATATTTTTTAATTCTAAGAAATTGGCCCTTTGGAATTGCTCTCACCCAATTCGGGTGATGGTAACTACGAGTGCATATGTATCAATTACTGTCAGTAGCTTTAAAATGGGTCAGAGTCCCCAAACTGCACAGCCAATCAGATTACGTTTACTGAAAAGAGAATTGCCTACTTGAAAAATTGATACCAGGATCATGATCGTAGTCTCAACCATGATCCCGGTATAACCTCTTCAATACCAGGCTGTATATGTACGTATGTTGTTGAAGCAGTAAACAGCAAAGGATTTCTGTATTTTCAATGTTGCTCCTAATGCTGCATTTTTTTTCAATTTTTGAATTGGCAGTGCCCAGCTTCTCATAACTTTTTTTGGTAATAGTTTTCCTATTTGCCCTAAAAAATGCTAGAATGTAACAACAAGATGTAACCCCCATTAACTTCATTGGGATTTCCCTTTACGTTCACGTTCACATAATGTTGAGCAAGATTTGCTGAACCTTCAGTGAATTCACACCTGCACAGATTCCACCATCACTAGTTGCCCCATATTACTCCAGGCACAAGCAACCTCAACATGGGCCTAACCTTCTACCTTTGTCATTTTAACTGACTTTTTGCAATCAGCTAAATGCTAACAGCATCTTTAGAGCAGCAGGTAAAATGCCTCTGGTCACCAGTATTTTGTATTCACACTATCAACAGTACAGCAGATTATGTCATGTTTGTGAGGATGTTTGGGGATGTGGAATCTATTTAGCCAGGGCAAGATATCTGAATATGTCAAGATAATTGAATGTAGACTTTAAAACAGAACCACAAAAACATTGTAAAATGTATAAAAATGTTTGCTATACCATGACCACTATTGATCAATTTTTCCTGTAATGTAGACTCTTCACAGTTCATCCACTAAAAGTAGTGTGCTATAAAGAAACTCACTGTTGATCTTGTAAAGCTGACTTGGACACTAGAAGGTCCTCAAGCCATTTGAGATTTATCTTAATTCAAACTTAAAAGACCTGCATCTTCTGGTATATACACCTCCTTCCTATTGGTAAAAATAGTTGTGTCTTGTTGGACATGATCTGTTACTCTTGAACAGTGCTCCTCTTTGGGTAACAATATTTCATGGATGTTGCCCTGATGTAAGCTATATTAGTATTGTTTATTATTGTCCATTATTGTATATATTCTTACTCCATCTTCTCTGAAGAAAATTGACAAATCTTTGGCAGTGAAGATGTAATCTTGTTTTTGTCTCTTCTATACCATCAATAGTATTTTGTGAACTTTTACAAGTGAAAGACCTGCATAATAACAACATCAGATATGTTAAGTTTATTTGCCACAGAAGCTTCTTCTGTGTGCCTCTTAAGTTAAAGCGACTTTTTCACTAAAACAATAGTGTAACGAAAAAAGCATCATCTGCAAAGAAGATAGTTCATGCTTATTACTTCTACTGCCTACACTGCCTCTCTTTGCTGTAAAAGATCTTTAAATTCCAACAATTCTGGGTGTGTCAGTTTCCAGGTCTCCTGTTGTGCTCGGTGGTTTGATACACTGACCCCTATGTCACAGCTGCATTGCTAGCAGGAGAAACCAGAAAATTGACACCTCTGGAAGAGTTGGATTCTAATGAATCTTGAGGCAGCACCTTGTCTTAAACTGAGCAGAAATCCACTATGTGGACAACAGGAAAATAGACTGCCTTTTTTTTGTCTTTACTGTCTTCCCCCAATATCTTCCTATTAAATTTCATGCTTCCTCTATACTTTGTTGTACTTGTTGGCTACCCTAATAAATAGTTCTCTCCTCATAGTTTCAGCTCCATATTAGTCATGAAAACTTCACACTATGGGATGGAAAAAAATTAATATGTAAAAAAAGAATACAGTTAAAAACATATCCATGCTGACCCCATGGACACATAAGGCTAGATACAGAAATGAATAAGATGCAAGGTTTCCTACATTGTGTTTAATACTGAACATCAATATTTAAATGAAGTAAAAATGCTGAATATGCAATATTCTGCTTCTTAGATATATTAGCCTTTAATCTTTAGTTGATTTTGCTTATGGTTTTGAAGTTTAAAATCACAAGCTCATTTTAATGTAATTCACTGTATGCATTTGACTTAATATATTTTACATGTGTTTTGAATTTACTGTGAAGCTTAGCTTTACCAATTATAAAAAATACTTATCATTTTAGCAGTGCAAGAAAGGTCAGTTCTGTAATGAATATGGAATCATCCATATTTCAATTATTCAGGTAAACAGAAAATTGCTCACTTAAAACAATGATGTGTATTGTTAATATGTGGAAATGTATTATAATCTGAAAATAGGAAAATATCACACTCTTAGAAATCCTGAAGGGGGGGGGCGTGACCGGATGCAGGTGTGAATGGTGGAGCGTGAGCTCTCTCCCTGCTTCAGCCCCTATGCTGCTATCCCCAACACTTTAAACTAGCTCCGAGCGCCTTTTGGCAGTGCCTTCATTTTTGTCTTGCTGACCCTGCTGACCCTCTGCTTTCTTCGGTGTGGGAGAGGAGGAGAGCCCCGGAAAGCCGGAGCTCGCGGAGACCGAGAGAGACCAGCTGCGAGGGAGGCTTACTGTGCCGCTGGAACGACCCTGTGTTGCTCGATCCTGCCATGTCCAGTTGCTGGGCAACGGCTCACATCTTCACGTGAGGCTGAGAGAATTCCGCGAGAGAAGGACGGGAGCTCAGAGTCGGATACGCCAAACACAGAGAGCGGCGAGCGATAGAGCGCTGAGAACAGAGCCGCCGGACAGTAGTGGATCAGCCCGGACACGCTGCCTGATTTAGCCCCTGAAAGGAGAGGGTGCAGGAGGTAACAAAGACAGTATCGTGAATTGCACAGACTGTTGTTATTTGTTGCAAATGTTTACTGTGGTAATAGGACGAGTGTAAGAGCCCTAAAAGTCAGCAACATTTAAAACCTGCTAAGGAACCCTCTGGTACATTTCCTTTATAGCCAATCATGACTAGAAAGAAAGGGGAGGACCAGCAGCAGCAGCCCCAGGAGAACTTATCTTCTCAGACCACCCACTCATCCAAGGAGAAGGGGAATTAAGCGGCATACGCAATGACAGCCGCAGCTAAGCTAGAAAGGTTTGCACACACTCCCTCGCAATCCCCAGCTAAAGGCAGTCAGCTACCACACGAGAAAACACAGCTGGGAGGTACTGGTGATAGAAAGAGCTTAGGCAAAACGTCAGCAGCACCTCCCGCTAACATTAAAACAGCAAATAAAAAAAGTCCTGAGAAAGATCATCCGGGAATAGCTACCGAAGTCATTGCGGACTCAAGCCTAGTCAGTGAACCAGAGCCCACCCTAAAAGATGTATTGTGTGCAGTGAACTCCTGTAGGGGTTCACTGAGTAACTTGTGCGACCAGTTGAGGGGCTTAAAGGAAGAGTTATGTACTATGAGCCAAGAACTTCAGAAAGTGGTGGAGAGAACATCCATGTTGGAGGAGAGGCTTAGCCAAGCTGAAGACACTTTACACCCATTGAGGCAAAAGTTTAAAACAATGAAAGCTCAGCTAGACGCAAATAAATCTAAAATGGATGAAATGGAAAACAGGCTGCGCAGACACAACGTGAGGGTAATTGGCCTCCCAGAGAGAAGTAAGGGCTCCTGTCCTGAAGAGTTTATCGAGAAATGGCTTAGGGAGGTCTTTGGGGCTGAGACGTTTTCACACCTCTTCGCTATTGAGAGGGCACATAGAGTGCCTATTAGGACTACTCATACAGAAGGTCACCCTAGACCATTGATTATGAGGCTACTTAGTTACAAAGATAAAGTGACATTGATGCAAAAATCAAGAGAAAAGGGGGACATTATCTACAATGGAGTCAGAATTTCTTTGTACCCAGACTACTCTGCGGATTTGCAAAGGAGAAAGGCAGGATTCACGGACATTAAGCGCACCCTACGGAACTACAAAATACTATATGCACTGTTATATCCAGCGAGATTGCGTATAGTGGCCTTAGGGGTAACCCATTTTTTTGACTCTGTCGGAGGGGTCACAAAATGGCTCGAAGATAATAAAGCAAACTTTTAGAGCCGGAGCATAAATAATTTAAATTATTAAAGTTAACTGGGGTTTTTTTTTTTTTTTTTGTGTTTTTTTTTTTTTGCAGCAGGGGCTGAGAGGGGGAGGGGTTGGCGGGAGAAAGTTATTAATGAGAGGCACGATGTGGTTGTGGGTTGGGATTTTCTTGTTGGTGTTGATGCAGGTGATCCGGGTTGGGGGGAGGGTGGGGGAGGAAAGGTAGGGAAGATGATTCACAATCAGGATTGGTGTTGGAACATTGGCTGGAAGGGGTTGATTGGGATAGAAAGGTCACAAAGTATGCCCCTAGGGTTGGCCAAATTAGGCAAGGGGGGAAGGAGGAGGGGTTACTTAAGGGTATGGGTATAAAAGAGGCACTAGGAATAGTAAAATGCTACACAGAACCGTGGCAAGGGGTTGGGAAGGGAAAAACAATTGAGTATAGACACTTAAATCACTTATATATATTAAAGAACAGAAGAGAAACTTTAGATGGGGACGGGAGAGGGGAGGGGGAAGTGAGGGTTCCCCCTTCTCGTTCTCTCCTCTCTCTTTTTACACAGTATTTGCACTGAATGTAGTTTTGTTGACCACAATTGATTTAGAGCAAATGATAAACTGTCTGATAGAAAAACGGGAACACTTGATAGGTTGGATTTGTCAAAAGGGTTGTTGGTGTTCTTTGCTACGTAATATAGCTGTCGCAAGACCTCCTCCCCATTTAGCTCTGATTTCTTCTTTGTTGAGTAGGGGTTTTTTTTTTTCGTTTTTTTTCTTCTCCTTTTCTTTTTTATTTTTTCCGCTCTTTCAATGATGTTTAGAACATTTGGAATAAGCTCATGGAATATTAGGGGTATGGGCGACCCTATTAAAAAACCCACAGTATTTTCGGAACTAGAATTCTATGGCACTGAACTGATATGCCTGCAGGAAACACATTTGACCAACGATGCTAAACTACTAATCAGGAATAAGAAGTTTCAGGTACAATTTCACTCAGTGTACTCCTCCTATTCAAAGGGAGTGAGCATACTGGTTAGGAAAGGGTTGGTATTTTCCTGCAGGGATATCAGGATTGACACACTTGGTTGCTATATTTTTTTGTATTGCCTGATAGAGGGTAGACCATTTGTTATCGCAAACCTATACATTCCTCCCCCATTTAAGATGGATATATTGTACCGTTTGTTCGAGTTTGTGGAAGACAAAGCCGATACCCCAGTTATAGTGGTGGGGGATTTTAATGCAGTGCTTAATAGCAGTATGGATAGGTTTCCATCAGGGCCCAGGGAGGATAGGGCAGCAGAAGGTTGGCTAGGTCAGCTTTTGGTGGAGATTGGGTGGTGGGACCTATGGAGAGTCTGCAACCCAAACGTCCGGCAATACTCCTGCTTTTCAGGGTCACACTGCACACTCTCTCGTATCGACCTAGCTATAGGTAACAGAGAAGTACAACCCCTAATAAGTAAAATAGAATATCGGCCAAGAGGGATCTCAGATCACTCACCCCGGACATTAACGGTAAATATTCAGGATAGACACATTCAGGGAATGTGGACAATTAATCCAATATGGCTGGAGATAATAGGGAGTATTGAAGAAATATCTGCAAGTTTAATGGAGTTTGTAGAACACAATACAGGTTCTGCATGGGGGGGGGTGGTCTGGGATTCCTTAAAAGCATTCCTTAGGAGGCTTCTAATCCAACGGGTTTCTAAGGTAAAGAAGCAATCAAGGGCTAGAGGAGAATACATCAGAAAAGAGGTGTTCGAGTTAGAGAGACAATACGTGACAGACCCAAGCCTGGAGAAGCGGGAGATCTGGGCTAAGAAGCAACAGGAGTATAAAATGGAAATTATTAGAAATGCTGAAAATAGGAGACTCTTCCAGAGGCAAAAGGGTTTCGAAGAGGGGGAAAGAGTGGGCCGAATGTTGGCATTACTAGTTAACACCAATTCTTCCTCATCAACAATCTCCATGATTAGGACATCTAGAGGGGAAATCTCGTCCGATCCTCTGGTAATCATGGAGACGTTCTTTGAATTTTACAGTGATCTATACAAGTCACGTCGGTGTCCTGAGCGTGGTGAGATAGATAGATTCCTAGAGAGTGTTGAGTTGCCGACTTTGCCGGGAATAGATAAGAACAGGTTGGAAGCCCCCATAACCCTGGAGGAATTGAAGCAAGCAGTGGCGGACATGCCCAATCAGAAATCCCCGGGCCCAGATGGTTTGCCCTTAGAAATTTATAAATACTATGGGGAGGTGTTACTCCCAGAGCTCTTGAAGACTCTGAATTGGGTGGCCATAGAAAGTAGACTGCCCCTTTCGATGACAGAAACCAATATTGTATTGCTACAGAAAGAAGGGAAAGACCAATTAGAAGCATCTTCATACAGACCGATATCATTGCTATGTTCTGACATTAAAATTTTGGCAAAAGTTTTGGCAAATAGATTAAATAAATGCATCTCAAGTCTTGTTCACCCTGACCAGTCAGGGTTTATCCCTGACAGGTCTACCAGCATAAATATTAGAAGGACATATATTAATCTCCAGGCTCCAGTAGAGAACAAGGGATCCAGAGCTGTCTTGTCTTTGGATATTGCCAAGGCATTTGACAGCCTGGAATGGGGGTATTTGTGGCTGGTTTTGGAGAGATTTGGTTTTGGTCCCCTATTTACAAGATGGCTCAAAACACTTTATCATCACCCAAGTGCTAGACTAAAAATTAACAACGACTACTCAGCAAGGCTACCTCTTGAGAGGGGGACGAGGCAGGGGTGCCCACTGTCACCCCTGTTGTTCGCCCTGGCGATGGAGCCACTGGCGGAAGTAGTGAGAAGGTCGACCGGACTACAGGGATTCCTAAGGAAATGTGGGGAAGAAAGGATATACGCCGATGACGTTTTACTCTTCCTGGATGATATGGGGCCTTCACTAGAAAAAGCGATGCAGTTGGTGGAGGGGTTTGGCAGACTCTCCGGCCTGGTAGTTAATTGGGAGAAGTCAATGCTTCTGCCGGTTGATTCAACCATCAGTGCTTTCCCCCGTGGCATACCTAGGGTAAAAATAACAGAGAAGATGAAATATCTCGGGATAGTCTTGCCAAATGACCCTAATCAATATATTAGGGATAATCTAGTTCCACTTCTGGCAAAATTCAAGAGGAAAAGTGACATTTGGTGTCTTCTTCCTCTATCTATGGCTGGCCGAGCTAACTTGGTCAAAATGGTATGGATGCCACAATTAATGTATATACTTCACAACTCCCCAGTCTGTATTGGGAGGAACTGCTTTGTAAAAATTAACACTCTCTTCGGGGAGTTAATTTGGAGGAAAGGGCAGGCCAGGATTAGCCTACAAACTTTACAGCGACCTACTAGGGAAGGGGGAATGGCAGTCCCCCAACCAATCAGCTATCTGGCTGCTCAACTGCAGCACATAGGGTGCTGTGAGATCTGGGGAGTTGCGAAAACTAGCGTCAAAATTACGCTACAGGGCAGTCCACATAAATCTCTAGCGGAAGCATTAGAGGCAGGCTCACTTCAGAGAGAGCTTCCAACATACAGGCTTGTTACCAAAGTATGGCAGACATTTAAGAGAGACATGGGGTACAGGGGCCTCACTGAGTTTTCACCTATTTGGCATAATAAGCAGCTGCCGGAGTTACTAACCATAGAGAAAAATAGGAAATGGGAGACCCATGGAATACACAGGTTGGCCCAATTGTATGACGGTAACATATTAAAATCTTTCACTGAGCTGAGACGAGAATTTGGAATTCCAAATAAAACATTTTATTACTATTTACAGATTAGACACGCCCTGGATAGTCAATTCAGGAACTGCCCATTGGAACGGTGTAGGACACCGCTTCTCCATAAAACAGTCAGGTCAAGTAGTACTAAAGGCCTAATATCAGTGATATACGGGCAAATGACAAATAAGAAGATTTTATCGCAAATGCTCTTGGGGACCAGGGAGAGGTGGGAGGCTGATGTGGGGGAGATAGCAGACCATCAGTGGAGAAGGATACTGGATTTCGGTCCGCTGGTGTCTGTCTTTCCGTCGCAGCGGGCCTCACATCTCTTCCTGCTGCACAGAGCTTATTATACTCCCCAGAAGTTGTATAGGTTTGGTCGCAGACTGGACGATAAGTGCCCTAGATGCTCGGTGACAGGGGACCTTATCCACATGATGTGGAGATGTCCAAAATTAGTTAGATATTGGCCAGAGATTGTAAAAACTATTGAAATCAGATTTAAAATCAGATTGGACCTAGAAACCAAAGTGTGTGTTCTGGGTCTGGTTACTAAAAACCTAGGAAATAAAAGTATAATTACTGCCATAGTGAGATGTCTCTATCAAGCGAGGACACTGGCTGTCAGCTGCACCCGCAACCCTGGAAGATTGGCAAAGGACAATAGATGCTTTAGTGAAGACCGAAAAGACAACCTACATAAGAAGGGGTGGCTACTATAAATTTTCTAGGATATGGAAGCCTGGCTTCATAGTATGACTGTTCCTCTATGAACGATATTACAACACCCGTAATAGACTTGTGGCTCTAAGGAAAACAGAGTGATGTAGCGTGAAATGAGGAGAAAAAATGGTTCTGTATAACAATTGGAATTATGGAAGGACACACTCTTTTTTCTTTCTTTAGTCTACCCAATTTAAATACAGTCTATGGTTCAGGAGGGGGGGAGGGAGGTGTGGGAAAAGAAGGGAAAGCAAATGGGAAAAATTGTCACGCTAGATATAATTGTCCGAAGACTACGCACCGTTGGTCTAATGTTCCTTTTCTTTGAATCTATTGCTAAGACCAATTGAATGTTTGTACATTGTATTTTATTGTATGTTTAACGGAAACTTAATAAAAAAAGTATCAAACTGAAAATAGGAAAATATTAAAATAGTGAAATAGTTGTATATTTTGAAAATGAGACACTGAAAATCTTCCAGTGGTATTCCAGTGGTCGGTTTCATGTGGTTTATTCCCTTTTTTTTTATGTCTCTTCATGCCTTGGAGCTTTTGGTAAAAGTCCTGTGGCATGCTCAGATTTAAACTTTAGTTGCATACTTTGTGCCCTAATATACTAATGGGGATTGCCCACTTAAGCATGCAAAGTTCACCTACTTCTTTGTAAATGCTGATAAAACTGGATATTGGTAAGAAAAATAGGCACTATGCTTTTATTTGCATTTTAGATCTAAAATTACATTGATTTTGTATTGGTGGAAGAAAGTAGATTAGTGCTATGTTTTGGAAAGGGAGGGTATCAGCAGTAGTATAATAAATGAAGTGCAGGGTGTGGATCCAAGGAAAGTGAATTAAAAGCATCCCTAAGTTTAGGAGACAGGGCCCATTTGTTTAGACCCCAAGTTCCATTTTTAAAACCAGTAGTATGTTTTCCATTTGAAATTCTTCTGATACTGCAACCAAGAACTATTGATGGATAATGTTACTACAATGTATTTTCCAATATGATTAGGAGCTGCCAAGTTTTAAATGTAGCTGTCAGAAACCATAAACCAGACCGAAACAGAAGTACAGTAAAATCACACTTGTTTATTAATAAAAATAAAAAGGAAATAGAGTAAGCGTAGTCAAAGCATAGCCAGAGTCCAGTAACCGGATCAGGTAGTCAGCCAAGCCAGAGTTCAGTAACCAGATTGGGTAATCAGCCAAGCCAGAGTTCAGTAACCAGATCGGGTAATTAGCCAGGCCAGAAGTCAGGGATTCAAGTAGAGGAACAGCAAGCAGGATAAGGAGCCAGAAGGGATGTCAGCAAAGCCAGTCTTAAAACAGGAACGCAGGAGATGGTTTCTTGTGATGTGACCAAGGCGAAGGCAGGAATGAAGTGAGCTGGAGATCTTTAAGTAGGCGGGACTGATGAGCAGATCCACAACAGCTGGTTAACTGTGGAGAGAGATGAGAGCTGGCAATTAGCCGACAGCTGAGTGGCTGAGTGGCCAGCTCAGAGAAGGAAGGGCTGAGCCAGCCCTGACAGTAGCTTTATTCTAAAAAATGAATTAAAAGGGTTTAAAGGGGAAAAAAGCCAGCCCAGGAATGCATGTGGCGAGGATCTCTGGGACTGTTTCCAACATGGCCTCCCAGAGAGACCCCGGGGAGAGTGCAGACCCCCAAGTGCCCGATATAGAGGATGTTACAGTGGCAATCACTACTTGCCAGGCAGTCTTACCCAATAAGATTGAGGAGGTGCAGCTGGATATGGGTTTGATTCACCAAAATCTAGATAAAATCCTTTCCTGGCTCGATACCACAGAACTGCACTTCAGCCATGTTGAAGGTACCACCACTAAGCACACTACTTACCACCGTATATTGCAAATGAAGCTCCAGGCCCTGCAATACAAGGCTGAAGATGCAGAAAACCACAACAGGAGAAACAACCTTCGCATAGTGGGGCTGGTGGAAGGTGTGGAGGGAAAGAATCCAACTGTATTTGTGGAGGAACTGTTGTGCTCTCTGTTGCTCAGTTTTCTCCGTGCTTTACAGTGGAAAGAGAGCACCTTGTACCACCTAGACCTGGCCCAGTGGGTTCTCCACCCCGAATCTTGATTTTACGCTTACTGAATTTTAAAGATCTGGGTGAGGTGCAAGTTGCTCCTGTTTCCTGACTATTCTGTGGAAACACAGAATTTGCAGAGGTCCTTTGACCAGGTGAAAGCATCCATGAGATCCTGGAGTATTACATTTAGTGTTCTATTACCTATGAAGCTGCGGATTCAGGATGAAGAAACTGTCCAGTTCTTTGCTTCTCCTCGGGATGTCGCTGCCTGTTTGAAATTACTCCCCCCACAAAGATGAAAAAGGGATGACCTCCCAGGCTCCTTATATGTTGAAGTCAGCTGTTTGGGCCCCCATGGATGGTCAAATTGTTGAACTGATTATTTATTTTTCACCACAATGCTGCTGGTCCAGGAGAAAAGTTTGTTAAGTTCTGCTTCTTCTAGTGGGAGCTACTTTCTGCTACTTATTGAAAGACCTTTCCAGGGCTCACTCCATTCATATAGTTGTTCTGGTTGCAGCTGTTTTGAAGGCTTATGCATTCCCTTGTTCTTTAGGAGGTACAGGGAGTTGCTGATCCTTGTTGGGTTATTTTTTACATGGTATTCTGTATCTCTAATCTTTTGTTTTTTGGCATGGTTCCTTAGTTCTTACATAGCAATTGCTGTGTCATATTATGTTCAATCTGGGTATTGGAAACCTGCTCTCTGGGTACCATTGTGCTTTTCTCTTTTGCCCTTGGTAGCTGCCCTAGGACTCATATACATGGATGACAGTTACTATTATTTTTTTTTTACTCCATGATTCAGATCTTTGTGATCTCTTGGAATGTCTGGTAATTGAACTCAGCAGTAAGGAGATCTTCAGTGTTTCATTTTCTATGGAGGTATAATCCCTTATCTTTGCATCCTACAAGAGACCCACCTATAGGGATCCTGGGTGGCAGTGGCATATCATCTATGGGTGCAGAGTGTTCACTTCATACGGGCCCCCGAAAGTGTGGGGACTGTCACCCACACTGCACCCATGGATGGTCCTCTGGTTCACAGCCGGTAATTATCAGTGCAGCGGGAGGGACACCGATCTTCCTACATGGATTTTCAGCTGACAGCTGATTCTCCTCTCCCTCCCGCCACACCAATCATTCCAGGCTTTTCCCTGTGTCGTCCTCCTCTGTCCCATATGTGCTCCTCCAGCCGCTCCTATGGCCCCCTGTCCTTCTTCTCTGGCCCCCTCTGTGTCCTCCTCCACCCCCATGTGCTCCTCCAGCCCCCTGTCCTCCTCCTAAAGCCGCTCCTCCAGCTCCCTCTATGTCCTCCTCCTCCTCCTGCCCCATGTCCTCTTCCTCTGCCCATTCTCATCCCCCTGCAGCTGGCTTTCCTTTCTTCCTTGCGTCTTCCTCATCCCGGGGGGTGTGTCAGGATGGAGAGCGGAGGAAGGAGCCAGTAAATATCTAATTTACCGTCCCTTCCTTTTCTGAATTGGACACAGAGTGTGATCGCTACCGATCACTCCTGTGATAATTGAGCATAGTAAACTGTGTTTACTCTGCTTTCATTTATGAATGAACAGGAGCCTCTGTCTTCTTTTAATTCATTTTCAATGCTGAGGCTGTTGAGAAAGAGACTGGGCAATATCTGTCCTCAGTCCCTTTCTCTGTCTTAAAGGGGAAATGTCAGGGGTCTGTTTAGACCCCTGATATCTCACCAAAGCCAGCCAACAGGGCTAATAAAAAAAATGCAATAAATATTACATTGTAAAAAAATTATAAAAAACAATAAATATAAAAAATCAAATTGTAAAAAAAAATAAAAACTACCAACATCACACCCTACCAACACTGTCCACTGCCCCAACCCCTTCCCCCCGAAAATCATTGTAAATTTTTTTAAAGCAAATTACATTGTAAAAAAATCAATACGTAAAAATAAAAAACTACTGACACCATTCACTGCCCTACTGACACTGTCCACTGCCCTACTGACACCGTCCACTGCCACATACCCAACCCCTTCCCCAGAAGCACTGTGAAAGGAACATTAACCAAAAAAAATAAACAAAATTGTAAAATATAATAGATAAAATAATACAAACAAAAAACTACTGACACTGTCCACTGCCCTACTGACACTGTCCACTACATCCCCCACCCCCAATCACTGTAAAAAAGAAAAAAATACAAAAATAAAATTGTAAAAAATAATAAAAAAAATTGTAAAAAAAATAAAAAAAAATTCTGACACGGTCCATTACTCTACTGACACAGTTCACTGCCCTACTGACACCCAAGAAGCATTTAAATAATAAAAAAAAGGTAAAAATGTAATTAAAAAAAATAATAAAAATAAAGAACTACAGACATTGTCCACTATTCTACTGACACCATCCTGCACATACTACCCACCACTGTACACTCCACACTCCTCACCTGTACATTATACCCACCTACATACACTCTGCACTCCTCTTCTGCACATAATACCCACCACCATACATTCCATACTCCTCTTCTGCACATACCACCCACAACCATACAATCCACACTTCTCTCCTGCACTTACTACCCACTGCCGTACACTCCACACTGTACATTCACTATTTAACATTACTGAAGTCTGCACTATGTAAGTAATCTCAGACTATTAAACCACACCCATTTAAGCCACGCCCCAATATGTAGTGTGATTTAAGCCAAGCCCATACTCCACTTTTTTTTGTAATGCCTAGGGTCCACTTTTTATCTTGCACACGGGCCCACTCATTTCATGATATGCCCCTGCTGGGTGGGCTCACAGTATCACACAACCAACTCTAGCTATGCTTGAGGAGTTAACATCTTGGTGCATAAATCTTTGCCATATAAACCTATCGACTTTAAAGTGAACCCAGAGGGCAGGTATATTGTTTTGATCTATAATATCGCAATGGTAATTGTTGGTCTTTATTTTTCACCCTTAGCTGATTCCCAGGTGTTGTATACTGTACCTTGATGCAGATAGTGTTCCCCTATGATACTGAGGCTGTTTTATTTAAGGAGGAATTGACCCTGGTTCTATGCCTGGATAAACTCCACTCCTGTACATATTTTTTATCAGATCTGTCCCAGCGGGCCTCCACTTTCAAACGAATGGATGCGTGGAGACACTCCCACTTCTCTAGTAGGGAGTACACTTGTTGCTTAGTCTCATATAGATCCCTATCTTGCATTGATTTAGCCTATGTTTCTCCCACCCTATTGCATAGAGTGCTCTCTGTTCAGATTCTTCCTCATGGAATTTCTGATCACGATCCCCTGCTATTACAAATATCTGTTTCCTTGCCCCTGGGCAGAGGTTTTGGAGGCTGTTCAGACTCTGGGTTATGGACCAGAAACTGGGTTATGGACCAGACCCGCCACAGTACTGAGGAGCCAATGCGTGTACCCAATGGCACATGCGATCACTCCTGACAGAGCCAGAATGAGGATCTGTGTGTGTAAACACACAAATCCACATTCTGACAGGGGAGAGGAGACAGTTCGTGTGTTCCTAGTATATAGGAACACCGATCAGTCTGCTTCCCCAGGAAGTCCCATTCCCCCCCACAGTTAGAACACAGATGAGGGAACACATTTAACACCTTGATCGTCCCCTAGTGTTAACCCCTTCCCTGCCAGTGATATTTATACAGTAATCAGTGGCTATTTATAGCACTGATCTCTATATAAATGTCAGTGGTCCCAAAAAAGTGTCAAAATCGTCCAATATGTCCGCCGCAATGTCGCAGTCACAATAAAAATCGCAGATCTACTAGTAAGAAAAAAATAATAATAAAAAAATTGCCATAAACCTATCCCCTATTTTGTAAACGCTATAACTTTTGTGCAAACCATTCAATATACGCTTGTTGCAATTTTTTTATTTTACCAAAAATATGTAGAAGATTACATATCGGTCTTAACTGAGGAAAAAAATTGTTTTTTTTTAAAGAAAAAATGGGACATTTATTATAGCAAAAAGTAAAAAATATTGTGTTTTTTTCAAAATTGTTACTCTTTTTTTTGTTTATAGGGCAAAAAATAAAAACTGCAGAGGTGATCAATTACCACCAAAAGAAAGCTCTATTTGTGGGGAAAAAAGGACATCAATATTGTTTGTGTACAGCATCGCACGACCGCGCAATTTTCAGTTAAAGCGACGCAGTGCCATATCGCAAAAAAAGGGTAGGTCAGGAAGGAGGTAAATCCTTCCGGGGCTGAAGTGGTTAAACAAGAGTCTGCTAATTCTCTTATGTCACTTATGTCTTATGGAGGAGATGCGGCAGCTGAAGGCGGCCTATGTGGAGACTCTGAACCAAGCTCATTATACAGCCCGGCAGCAAGCTTTGAGGGAAGTTTCCTTTATTGAGAGTTGAACAAATTAAGAAATTCCAGTTGCATTCAGCACAGCGGGTGTTCAAATATGGGGACAAGAATTGAAAATGTTTGAACTGGTTGTGCTATTACAGGGCAATTTATCACCTCTCTGGATCAGATTAATAAATATTCCATGGAATATTATTGAACTATATACCTCTAGGGCTACCTATAGTGTGACTGAGCTAGAAACATATTTGAGCAGCATTAGCTTTCCTTTGCTAGAGGCTTCAGCCAGGGACCTTTTAGAAATTGACATCACACTTGAAGAAGTACAGGGGGTATTAGGTCAGTTATGGGGGGGGACCCCTGGGGTGTATGGGAACCCTACTAAACTTTATTCCTAACATGTCGAGCTTCTAGCCCCTAGACTTACAGCTTTTTTGCCCAGTTTGCTTCCCAGAGATCACTCCCAGAGTCTATGTCTGAGGCAATTATTGTCTTAGTTCCTAAGCCAGTTAAGGATCCAGAAGAATGTGTTTCCTATAGGCCGATATCTTTTTTTGAATTTTGGCACTAGGTTTCTAGCTAAGAGTAGAGTCCTTGCCTGCCTTGATGCTGAAAAGACATTTGATTTGGTGAAGTGGGTCTATCTCTGTAAGATCCTATGGAGGTTCAGTTGCAGACCTAATTTTTTAATATGGATGAGGCTGGGGTTCGTACTAATGACAGACTGTTGAAGCCCTACCAACTTCAGAGAGAGATACATCAAGAGGGACCCTTTCATCCTTGGTCCTTGAGCCTTTAGCAATTATAAAAGGGTCATAAAATAGGTGCTCTGGAGGAGAAACCTTCTCTTTATATAGATGGTACCCCTCTACATTTACATGATGCCGGTCCCTCCCTTGTAGAAGCCCTGGATCTGTTTGATACCTTTGGTGTTTACTCTGGTATATGAATTCATTGGTCTAATGCCCCGTACACACGGTCGGATTTTCCGATGGAAAATGTCCGATCGGAGCGTGTTGTCGGAAATTCCGACCGTGTGTGGGCTCCATCGGACATTTTCCATCGGATTTTCCGACACACAAAGTTGGAGAGCAGGAGATAAAATTTTCCGACAACAAAATCCGATTGCGTCAATTCCAACCATGTGTGGCCTGTTCCGACGCACAAAGTGCCACGCATGCTCAGAAGAAATTCCAAGACGGAACAGCTCGTTCTGGTAAACTTAGCGTTCGCAATGGATACAGCACTTTCGTCACGCTGCAAAGTTCAAAATGGTTTAATACAGCGCACTCTCTTCTTCTTTATAATGTGACAAGAATTAAGTATTTTTGCTGCTCATATTCACACACACTTCTCACAAACTTATTTTGTTACTATTTATCTTGATTCCCTCAATATATTTTGATTTCTCACATCTGACAACAAATGTTTGTGTGTGTTTTTTGTGACAAGTTCCCACAACACCATTGATATGTTGTTCTATTTAATCTGTAGGAGATTGTTTGGTGTTGTTGTCCCTTGTTAATTTCACATTTTATGTTAGAAATGTACCTGAATCCTCACCAACAAACTGTCCTTTTTGGATGAAAACACACACAGGAGAGTATAATTTACCTAAAAATTTTTATTAAGGGCTCACAACTAAACAAAAAGGGAGGCAACGCTGGAGAAACTGCAGAAATGGGTGAAGGCTTGGACCCCCAGGGCAGACATCAACTTTTTTTAAGCAAAATTGGTGGCCTGAGGAGTCCATATCTAAGGGAGGGCAGTCTGGTCCAGAAGTCCCAGAGATCCGGAAAGCAGCAGATGACATCTGTGTCCCCAGGCTGTGGTCATACGAGAGACTGCATCTTCTGTCAGACCAGACTGAACCCAGGGTCATCACTCTCTGGTCTTCTTTCCATGCCTCCTTCCGGTGGCTGTGGTGGTGGAGTTGTGGCAGCAGGAGGAGGAGGAGGATGGTCCAACTCAACCACGTCGGTCTTGGGTGTTAGTTCCCCACTCACCCCCTTATGTAGGACTTTATAAAGCATTTCCTCACAGAGCCTGCGTTGACCCTCCTGCATGCCCTGCAATTTGGTGGCAGCCATGCAGGCAAAGGTCTCTTCAGGAGTTGGTAAGGCTCTGAGGGACGCCGAAGCCTCCTGGATCAGCCTGAACGCTGAATCCTGCACGGGACTCGAAGTGGCCTTCCTGGCTCGTTTATATGGCAGGCGGAGGGGAGGGACCTGAGACTCAGTCAGGCTGCGACTGGTCCCAGGCTTCTCTTGGATGACACTTAGCCCCGCCTCCTCCTGGCTGCCACTAATCCCCGCCTCCTCCTGACTGCCACATTCCACAACCTCCTCCTGGCTGAGGTCTTCCTCTGTATGAAAAAGGGACATAATTTTAATATTTTTTCAATCAATCACACACAATTTTCACCTCCTGACTGCTGCAAATTGAATGTTAACAAATATAACAGACTATCCTTCTGAGCCCAGCATTTTTCATTCTTGTCCCAATTTTGGGTGCCCACTACTGTCTATTGATATGTAAAACACTTTTTTTAATCAGCAATTAGTGATCAATAATAACATCTAATAAACATCATTTATTTATTGACCAGAAATCTGTAGAAGAATGCTATACCTGACTCCAGCTGGGCTCCTCCACCTCTTCCTGGCTGGAAGGCCCAGGTTGGACATCGGAAGCCTCAGCTGGGGTGGAAGGAAGCGTGGAAGGAAGAGTGGAGAGGGATTCCCTGACTTCAGTGTGGTCTGACAGAAATCGCAGTCTCTCGTAGTACCACAGCCTGGGGACATTAACGTCATCTGCTGCAGCTCCAGATCTCTGGGAATCTGTGACCTTCTTGCGCTCCCTAAGATAAGTGCTCCTCAGGCCACCAATTTTGGCTTTTAAATAAGGGATGGTTGCTGTGGGGACCACCGGCGTCACCAACTCCAGCAGTTTCTCCAGCGCTGCCTGCCTCTTCTGTTTGTGATTATAGTGGGGGTGTCTCACTTGCCACAGACAGGGCAGCTCCCTGTACTTGTCTATGAACAGGGACAGGAAATTGTGGTCGTTGAACCCATCCATTTTCTCTGCAAGACACAACACAAGACAAACCCTAATGTCAGGCAAAACTCCCCTAATCTTGTTACATTATAGGCTTCCATTTCGAAGCAGTATAGGCGCAAGTTTAGATCTTACCTTCGTTATCACGATCGGCGTCTCCGATGCTCCTTCCTCCGCTCACAGATCGTATGTAATACGCACGTGTGTTACGCTCTATACACACTGCGCATGCGTATAACTCCGCCCGCCCCTGACGTTCTTTCTAGTCTATTCCCCGCCCCTTTTCGTTCGGCGCAGTGGGGGCAGAGCACATGGTGGATAGACAGCAGGTGCGTGCTAATTGTAGCAACGAGGAGGAGGAGGATGGGCCGGAGCCTGAGACGTCCCGATCCAGAAGGAGATTTAAGGACTCAAATATGTCCTTTGGGGAGATGTTGGAGATGGTGGACATCCTGAAGAAGGCCGACTATGATGGAAAGTATGGGCCTTACCCCAAGCCCAATATCAGAAAGGCCAAGATCATGGCGAAAGTGGTCAGGAGTCTGCACCGGAATTTCGGGGTAGGACGATCGAAAGATCAGCTCAGGAAGCGGTAGTCGGACCGGAAATTACGAGAACATGAGCAGTACAGAAAGATCCAGAGAGTGCTGCAAAAAAGAAGGTAGTTGTGCTGTGTTCCTATTCTTTATGTTTATTACGTTTGTGCTGCTCCATGTGCTTTTAGGAACTGTTGTACAGTTTAAAATGGCAACTTTCATGTTCATGGGCACATTATTCGTTCGGATCAAACATTTTTCGTTCCAACTATAAAATACCATTGTTTAGCCCATATGCATTTGGCCACCATTTTGACGCCCTATACTTGTCTTCAAAGAATTGGGTTGTGTAGATGGCTTTGTTACTAGAATGAAATGCAAACTAGATTCTGTGTAAGGAGAGGACACTGAGCAGCTGTTTTCACATCTGGACACTGGAGCACTATAGTGTGGGACAAAAGAACACCATTTTTATTAGGGGGGTCACACAGGTGCTCCAGTGTATACTATAGGGGGGTCTCCATCTGTGAAGCTTGTACAAAACAGGTAAAGTATTGCAGCTTGACAAAGGACACTAAAAAAGCTACATCTTGGAACTCTGCTAAAATTGACAATTGTACCTCACTTCCAAGCAATGTTTCCTATTTATAGTTCTGACATTAAATATCTGTGTGCTAAGTATACCATTTTTGTTTTACATAGGGGATAAAAGACTCGGAGGACACCCCTCATCCGAGGAGACCAGAGACCTCCCACCTCTGGAAGAAGGGGAAATCCCCCCAACACAAGCTGAGCAGGAGGATGAAGACGTGGTGGAACTAGTCACCACAACAGGTGAGTGTCTGCAACCACAGGCTCAGATAAGAGATGGTTGGCGGCATTTTTTTTAACCAAATTTATTTTGGGGTTCCTCTCTTTTTAGGTGATCGTGATGTTGTGGATCCAGATCCTTTCACATCCGAAAGTGCCCAGATCCTGATCGGGGAGATCATGGGGTGTAATTTACAATTGGAAATCATCAAGCAAAACATCAATGATGTTATTCCAAAATATAAAAACATCATTGATGTTTTGGGGCGAGTTTAAAGCCCCTCCAAGTCACTTTTGTCTTTTGTGTGCTACAATGTGCTAAATGTTTTTGTGATTTTTTCCAAAGCCAAATTTGGAGGACGCACACAGTGTGTCAACATGTGCTATCTGCCATCACGGGAGATCAATGGACGCGTTTTGGGGGTGAAACCCCTTCCTCAATAATAAAGTAGTGGTGAGGAAGGGGTTTCTCCCCCAAAACACATCCCTTGATCCCCCGTGATGGCAGCTAGCACATGTTGACATTGGGAAATTTGTGTGCATCTTTCAAATTTGGCTTTTCCAGGGGTGATTTCCCCCCATCTGAACGTAATATCAAACACAGTTCCTAAATACTCATGTCTGATATTGCCTTCAAATTCGACTAAATGTGACGTTTGTAAGTTCAAGATTTGTGTCTTTTCTTGTTGGTTTTACACAGGCCTGTTTTCTATAAAATGGACATTTTGATTTTGGATAATGCCACCACAAAAATTGTTATACAACAAACATGTTGGTTTGTTTGAAAAACCTTTGGTAAATGCACATGTGATTGTGCAGGTATTAAAAAGAATGTTAATCAAGAATGTGTGGATTATTGTCTCAACGCTACAACACTTTTGGGGTGATGTAATTGTTGTTTTATGAGAAAATGGGGGTTATTTCCTTAGGGCAAATCCACTTTGCACTACAAGTGCAGTTTCAGTGCAGTTACACGTGCACTTGTAGTGAAATGTGTTTTTGCATTTAGTAAATAACAGCCAGCAGTGCTTTGTATAAGGTTACACAATCACGTCATTTTCTGCACTCAAAACATTTCTGTCAGGGTCAGCTCAAACAAACACAAGCAGTAAATGTCCACAAAGAATTTTTTTTTTTTAATTATAAAAAGGCTTCACAGATTGTCTGGCATATTGATAGCCCCCCTACTCCAGGTAGCGTAACCGGACATCACGGGCACTCAGGGAGGGCAAGCCAGGACGGCCACTTTCAAGCGCCGTCAGTGTGGTTTGATGTATGATTCCGGCCTCAGGCCCAACTGAGCCAGCATAGTTGGCCAAATGTTTCCTTAAAAAGTTATGGAGAACACAGCACGCAAGTATAATATGGTTCAGTTTATACTCCGCCATATGGATGGGTGTCATAAATAGGCGGAACCGGCTGACCAGGATTCCAAATGTGTTCTCCACCACTCTTCGGGCTCTGGCC
Source organism: Lithobates clamitans (assembly GCA_037952925.1). Lineage (NCBI taxonomy): Eukaryota > Metazoa > Chordata > Amphibia > Anura > Ranidae > Lithobates > Lithobates clamitans. The sequence continues at coordinate 1,300,484 of JBBGZY010000654.1, read as the reverse complement.
AGCTGGTAATTAAAAACCCTCTGTTCTGGGGTGAGGGTCCTCATTGGGAATGGCCACATCAGGTGGTCCCCCAGCGCAAACGCTTCATCAGCAACGAACACAAATGGGAGTCCTTCAACATTGTCCTCTAGAGCTGGCAAGTCCAAGCTGCTATTCTGGAGACGCCTGTAGAACTCCGTCTGGGCGATGACTCCACCATCGGACATCCGGCCATTCTTCCCCACGTCCACATACAAGAAGTCGTAATTAGCCGACACCACCGCCAACATCACTATACTATTGAACCCCTTGTAATTATAATAGTACAACCCCGAGTTGGGTGGTGGGACGATGTGGACGTGTTTCCCATCAATTGACCCTCCGCAGTTAGGAAAGTCCCACCGCTGGGCAAAGTGGGAGGCCACAGTCTGCCATTCCTGTGGCGTGGAAGGAAACTGTTGAGGAAAAAACAATAAACATTACTATTTTTTCACAGAAACATGGCAAGCAGATTAGACACAAACATTATGGGGCAACCTCCAGATAGCATTTAGTAAGGGGAATTTAACAAGGCCAAAGTATAAGGTACACCTATCATATTCCCCCTCCCCCCCTCTCATGGGCCATTTCTAACATTATAGGGGGTGTGTGGAAATCTTGGACAGGTAACCCTCTTCACTTCATTGAGAGATGAATGCCTAAATAATGGGTATTACTTGGAACAGCCCCTCCTTAGTTGCACTATTGGCAGCTCACTGGACAGGTAAGAAGTGTCATAATACAAAGATAAAAATACACACTGTACACATTTGAGGACATTTGGACATTCTGCTATTACTTGTCAAGATAATAATAGGATACAAAAACTTGAAACAGTACCATTTGAAAGTATACAGGCAGGCTCTTGCACTACATGCTTTGGGGAATTCATCCATAAATCTGACCAGTAAAGAGGTGGGTATAGTGTGTATGGGTTTGGCAAAGTCAGCAGATAGATGATTGAGGATAGATAGAGAATTGGGATCAGCTGACTTAGCAGTTGGGGGAGGGAGGGTTACTAAAAATTATTTGGGGACACCACAAAAAAAGCCTCTGCCATTCTGCCAGAATTTAAATCAAAAATAACATTTCCAAACATTTTAGGGGTTGTTTGGGGTAAAGCACTACTATGGAGCTGATAAAATACATTGTTAAGTGAGTACATGAGGTGAATATAGGGCCAGGAGACACCATGCTGGGGAGGTTAGTGAAGGGCAAATATGTATGAAGGACCTAAAATAATAATTACATAAAAATCCAGCATGCATGAGGACAAAGGGGACATTCACAGCATATTACAATCATGGTAATTAGGGAATGAGGAAAGAAATACAAGATATTATCAAACATTCAATACAATAAAATGTGATATAAAAGGATAAAAATCTTACCTTCATATACTCCTTCTGTAGGACCTGTATGATGGCAGAACAGGTCTCTGGGATAATGATCCCCAGAGCCTGGGGGGAGATGCCTGTCGAGAACTTCAAGTCCTGCAGGCTTCTCCCTGTGGCCAAATACCGCAGGGTAGCGACAAGCCTCTGCTCCGGAGTGATGGCTTGCCTCATGCAGGTATCCTGCCTGCTGATATAGGGGGTCAGCGAAGCCAACAAACGGTGAAACACGGGGTCCATCATCCTGAGAAAGTTCCTGAAATCATCAGGATTATTCTCACGGATCTCACGGAGCAAAGGCATATGAGAGAACTGGTCACGCTGAAGCAACCAATTCTTGGTCCATGAACTCCTCCCCACCCTGTTCATGGACTGGACTTGTGTCAAGGTCAGGACCCCAACACCAAGCCCCTGCACAGCATGAACTCTACGAGGAGTACGCATACGAAACATGGCTAGAAAACGGTCGGCTGCTCAGAACGAAGTAACAGAACGCACTGAAGAACAGCAAGGCCTGTGAAGAGCGACCTGAAAAACAGTAACGAACGAACAAGAATACAATGACTAAGTCACGCGGAACTTGCTTGCACGCACTGAAGAGCAGATACAAACCCACAAGCACAAACTGAACGAAAGAAAACGATCTGAAAGCCACGAGTCTGAAAAAGCTCGAATCGTCTCTCACCAAACTTTTACTAACACGAGATTAGCAAAAGGAGCCCAAAGGGTGCCGCGCTTGGTTCTGAACTGGCCTTTTCTAGTCTCGTCGTACGTGGTGTACGTGACCGCGTGGTTGGCGTTCGGAAATTCCGACAACTTTGTGCGACCGTGTCTAGACAAAAAAAGTTTGAGCCAACATCCGTCGGAAAAAATCCTAGGATTTTGTTGTCGGAATGTCCGAACAAAGTCCGACCGTGTGTACGCCCTATAAGTCTGTTTTGCTCCCTTTAGACCCCCAGGCTTGGACACTAGCACCTTCCTCCCTATTGAGGTGGGTGGATACATTTTGATATCTGGGTATTCAGCTGAAATGGGACTTGACTAGCTTCCTTGTCCAATTACATCTTATCCTTTTGCTCTTCTGGGAACAGTGCACCTCCCGGTTGTTAATAAAATATACTAAATATGATGATTCTTCCAATACTTAATTACATATTCCGTAATTGCCCTATTTGGATATAGGGCTCTTTTTTGAGGAAATAGACCACTGTCTGAGCTCCTTCATATGTAATGGCACCCTACCCTGACTGGTGAAATGTATTATACATCTTCAATCCCGAAGGGGAGGCCTTGCCCTTCCTAACCTTCAAGTCTATTACTGGGCAGCCATTTTGGTTACTGTTCAATAGTAGTTTGTCCACTCTCCCTCATAATGCAGCAGTGTGACTGGAAGCTGCCTTCTTGGGATCCCTTTCAGAACAATTTGGTATATAAGGAAGCCATGATATATAAAGATATTCTGGGTCCTACCAGGACTACCCTATAGGCAAGGATGGTAGCTAGACAGACATTTGCGTCATCATGTCGGCTGGCACATTGCTCTTTTATCACAACTCTCCTCTAAATATCACCTGCTTGGCTGGATGGTGTTTAAGTATCTTATTTAAGCCATGCAACTCAGTCTCTGTTTCCAGATATGCCTGTCCTCTAAGCAGATTGGATTTAGAAACTATTGTCCCAAGAGGATCTTCAAAAGCCCCTATCCTCCCTATTTGTTGCTCTTCTTAGCAATGAATCTTAAAACGTTGACCGCCTGTCGGACCTCTTAATATCCCAACCCTAGACCAGGATGGCTGGGAGGAGTGTCTCAAGGACTACCTCAAATTGTTAACCTCTTCCAGGGACAAGTTATTTCGGACAAAATTCTTACATAGATTATACTATACCCCTCTATCATTACATTACATGGAATATATCCTGATTGCTCACCTTGTTGCCGCCAACTGCTTAGTGTATCTGGGCAAAAAAAAAAAAAAAAATTAGGGGAACTTGCTCTATTACTATAACTCCTGCCAAATCAGAACTTAAGGCCCTCACCTGATAGTATAGGGTCCCATAAAGATTGACACATCTCCATTCCTTATTTACTAATACATGCATTAGAGATCACAACATTTTTGGACAGGTAATGCACGTTTGGTGGAGTGGTTCCCTGCTCTATAGATTTTGGACCAAAGTGTTTCAATTCCTACAAACATTTTTTAATAGTTCTTCCCCAAGAGACCCCTGGTTCATGCTTAAACCTCAATGTAAGCTAATTTGTATGTGCTACTAGCCACAAAGGAAACCATCACTAGTTTTGGAAGAAGCAATTTGCACAATTCCCGTAATTTAGGCAACACATAGATGCTGTTTTTTTTTAATCAATGAGAAACTCCCTAGTATACTCGTGGACACCCACAAGAAACTCCCATTTTGTGGACCTTATGACTCCAATATGCCCAAAGCTCACTTCCAACTGAAAACATCAGTTTCCTATCAGGCTCATATTCTGGAGGGGATCACACAGGGGGCTCCACTATCTCCTTTCCTTTCCTTTCCTTTCCTTTCCTTTCCTTTCCTTTCCTTTCCTATCCTATCCTTTCCTTTCCTTTTCTTTCCTTCCCTTTCTCCTTTCCTTATTCTGCCCTTTTCCTCTTTGTTCTCTCTCTTTCTCATGAAACCTATAGACTTGTGAGCCCTTCATAACCATTAACAGCATACATTTACACATGGACCTGTTGTTAATATCCTTATTGTACTACTATTGAAAATTAAATGTATGATTATATGAACCTCTGTAACTTTGTTCACGTTTATATATAAAATAAATTAATACCAATTTATTAAGGTTTTTTTTTGGCCCTACGTCTCCTATGTTAATAGTATGTTAATTCTGCACTTCTGCAATTCAATTTCAGACGACAGCGGGCTAAAGTCCGCTATCGGCTGTTGTCAATTACAGTCAGGATCCACCCAGAAGCCTGGACTCTCAGCTGGCTCAGCCTCCCAGCAAGCTGCTGGGAGACTGAGACAGCTGCTCCTGCCCCCTGCACAGCCCAGTGCACCAATGAGCACTGGAGGGGCACAGCAGAGAGCCAGTGGTGACTGACAGTCACTGCTCTCTGCTCAGAGTGGAGGGGAGAACTGAGTGATAAGTGGTGTTCAATCACTCAATTCTCAACGGGGGACAGGTGCAGCATCAGATTGATGCTGCATTCACCTAGGTGAGTATAATTTTCTCTTTTAAAAGTGAAAAATGATCACACCAGCATTTAACAAACAATGGAGGCTTATTGAACAAATTTGTATACAGGAAGGTACCCTAAATTCTTTCCTTCTAGCGCAATCGGTATCCACAAAATTAAAAAAAACTAACCATCCCACCATTTCAGCTGATAGATCATATTTCCAATGGAAGATGACCAAGTCATTCCTGTTCCTATAGAAGCACCTAACTTAATCCTCTCTACAATATTTCTCAAATAATGGTCACATATCAAACTCCAACCGTTGACCTCATTAATGCAACACAATCAAACCATTACATTCGAAAACATACAAACCAGATATCAAGTACCTCCACAAAGTTTATATACATATAGGCAAATAGCCTCATACCTACAAAAACACCCAAATTTGGATGTGCACAAACAGAGAAGAGTGGGAAGAAGGGGACAGTGGCTGATGTTGGCCCGGTAATGTTCCCACCCTGGAAAAGACTGGACTATATCGGTACAGATAGACAACAATAATAAATAATAAATAAAAGTTTATTACAAAAAAGATTATTACAGAAAGGAAAATACATGTTGTACTTGTTAAAATTGCAAAAACAGAGGCTCAGGAATACCCAAGGAACATCTGTAGTTACAGGGTATAGAATGGTCTGGTTCTCGACTAGTTTCGCGGTATTACCGCTTCCTCAGGAGGACCAATCTATGAGACAGATAATAAAAATAATACAACCATAATACATACAAACATTGTAATGCAGCGTGTAAAAACCAACATAACCTAAGAGGTAAATACAGGAATGGCTTACCCTATATTTGGGTGAATATGTGCGGTACCCAGCTGCCCAAACATAACTCCCCCGCGGCGGACAAGGGGGATTGTACGGAATTCCCTGAATGGATAACAAAATAGCAATTGAAGGGTCTGGTATAACAACTGGTTGGGAGTAGACAAGATTGGCCATTCGTATAGGGGAGGGAGGTAGATGAGGGCGGAAAGGAAAGAAAAGAAAAGAAAAGAAAGAAAAAAAGGGGGAGTAAGAAGGGGAAAGGAAGGGATAGGAATGAGGGGGGGAAGATGGGGAAAGGGGTAAAGGGGGTGGGGAGGGGAAGGAGAGGGGAGGGGGGAAAGGGGAGAAAGGGAAAGGGAGAGGGAGGAAGGGGGGGAGGGACAGGGAAGGAGGGGGAGGGCAAGGCAAGTGGTGGGGAGGGAGGATGGGGGCTAAAGGGGGGGGGGAGGAGGGGAGGGGGGGGGGGGACTGGGGATGGGGGGAAAGACCGAGGGAACAGGGGGGGGAAGGGGAGAGCAGAGGAGGGGGGAAAAGAACAAGAAGGGGCAAGCAAGGCACAGAACCAGAGAAAAGAAGGGGGGAATACAGTGTCCAAACCCTCGCTAGTGATCTTGAAGCAAATGGTGTGACTTACCATGGTTGTTAGTCCAAGGGATGATATAAAACCAGGTAATATAAGGGCGTGTTGAAAGCGCCGAGGTCAGATGACTCATAGGAAGCAAGAGCACCTACTGTGTCCACCGAGAAGGGGTTCAAAGGGGGTACATGGCTGTGGGAGCCCAGCGGTATGAGGGGATGCCCACAGGGTAACATAGAATCTGTCAATAAAGGTGTACCACATATAACATGAGTTACAGGATAGTATCCATAAGGCGGTATCAGTAATAGATAACGTAAGGTAAAGGATAGTATCCAGGGTAAAAATTGAGGATAAACATACCCAGAGATGTCCCCGGTGGAGCAACGGAGGCGTCCCTTTCATCAACGCCCCACGTGTAACAGTCTATGGTGGAGGGAGCCGCACTGCTCACGTCAAAGGACCCGAGGGCCCATTAAGTGAGCTCCCCAACCCGGAGACGCCCACGACGCCGCCGTCCGGCGGCGTCTGACGTCGCCATCCGGCGGCGCCCGACGTCGCCGGGTCAGTTTCCCCGCACTGACGCGGGGGAGTTATGTTTGGGCAGCTGGGTACCGCACATATTCACCCAAATATAGGGTAAGCCATTCCTGTATTTACCTCTTAGGTTATGTTGGTTTTTACACGCTGCATTACAATGTTTGTATGTATTATGGTTGTATTATTTTTATTATCTGTCTCATAGATTGGTCCTCCTGAGGAAGCGGTAATACCGCGAAACTAGTCGAGAACCAGACCATTCTATACCCTGTAACTACAGATGTTCCTTGGGTATTCCCGAGCCTCTGTTTTTGCAATTTTAACAAGTACAACATGTATTTTCCTTTCTGTAATAATCTTTTTTGTAATAAACTTTTATTTATTATTTATTATTGTTGTCTATCTGTACCGATATAGTCCAGTCTTTTCCAGGGTGGGAACATTACCGGGCCAACATCAGCCACTGTCCCCTTCTTCCCACTCTTCTCTGTTTGTGCATATTAATTTGGATGATGGTACGTTCTTATAAACAAATTGCTATTTTTGACTATATGAGGCTATACTCAATATCTGTCCAAATTTGGATGTCAAATTACCTCATAAAGCATGGTCCTTCTGCACTTCCAAATCCCCAAACACAAAAGGGATTACTATACTATACAATCTTCAAAGTAAAACCACATTTGTTAAAACAGCAGCACTAAAGAGGTGGGAAAGACATCTGCAAACTTCCTTCTCTGACTCACAATGGCGGAAAGCTATACTACATAATCACACAGTGTCAAAATGCGTTAACTACTGGCAAATGTCATAAAAAATCCATCACAGATGGTATCTTACCCCCGTTCAAATGTGTAAATTTGCAAACCTGGATGATGACCATTGTTGGAGGGGATGTTCACATTCAGGTTCACTAATACATATTCTCTGGGATTGCCCCACATATATCCCTTCTGGAAAAAAATATTCTCTTTTATTTCCGACATTACAGGTATCCTAACCAAACCCTCTCCTTCATTAGATATTCTCAGCATAGCAATAGAATCTGTTCCACACAACTTCAGAACCCTGGTCATGCAAATATCATTTCCTGCTAGATTACTCATGCGTAAATGGAGAAGTTCATTAATAATATCTTCGATGTTAAACTCCAACTAAATTAAGTGAAAGATTATGGACAACTTTCCACTCTGAAAAACAACACTTGTGTCAAATATACCAGTGCGTGGAAACCCTGGCTACATATCCAGAATGCGCGATAGTAATATACCCAAATGTATGTCTGTAACTAGTGTACCAATCTCGGATGTTATATTTTGATCTATGTATTCATCAAATGGACCATTAGACTGTAACCATTGCTATTACTTTCTACACATTTGTTATTGTGTTAAAGTAATGTGTTTCTATTTCTTGTTGCTTTTGAAATACTAAATAAAATTATTTTTTTTTAAAAGAAAGTGAAAAGTGAAAAATGAAAGCTTGGCAGGCTGCTATTAGTGTTTTATGAATATGTGTGCACAGAGAGTATGGCTTTATGCACAGTTCCAGCAATAAGCATTTACAATGCTAAGGTCTTTTTAATAAATGCATTGAATGACATCATTACAATGGCTTGCTGAGGTAGTTTTGACTTTTATAAATCACTCCCATACTTGTGCATTTTGCAAGTATGTTCTAAAATTATTTTAACTGTAATTTCAAATATAATAAAACTGTCCTATTGTGTAGGGATGCAATACTGTACAAAGTAGACTATATATATATAAATATCCAATTCACCACTGAATGGTATTTTTAAGGTAAAAATTTTGATAGGGTTATTTGCATTATAGCTTGTCAGATATATAACATTTTTTTATTTTTTTTATTTTAATCATAGTTTTTCTCAGTAAATTACATATTTCTCTGATGTTGCTTCTTCTGAACAGCAGCACTGAGGAACCTGTCACACATTGCTGTGCTTTCCCAGTGCTTAGAGAGCCTTTAATGCTAAGTTCAGAAGATACTGTTGATCGCATTAACATCAACCCTGTTAGAGATAACTGTCTAACTGACAGCAGCACACATGCTTGTACGCACACTCAAATATGGTTTATACTTTATTTTTCATTGTTAATTCATGTTACAAAAATTATAAACTACAGTATTTACAAAAAAATTCCAATTTTGCAGTCAAGTGTTTCAAAAGATGGAAAAGTGACTAGTGTTTGAAACTCAAGGCCAAATATAATGCAGAGGTGATAAGAGGCATGTGCTTATTTCAGACCTTAGAAGCAAGAGTGTTTTTTTATATGTCAGAACAAAATGTACTTTACACATTGTTAGAGGGTCAGCAATCTTTAAAATAACAGAGGTATGGTTTGCTCAATTATTTTCATGTTGTTCTTGATGACTGGTATAGTGCGGGGATGTGGATGAAGTATGCAAATACTGTCCAACCACCATTTCCCTGTTCAGCTGGTTTAAAGACAAGCTTGAACCACTTTCAGGATCCATTGACTTGCACCTTCTACTGACTTTAGAAGATATTGATCGTTAATTATTTTTTTCTTCCACTCCACTGATCAGCTATGTAGGGAGTTGCTTAACAAAAATTTTGGAAGCACATTTTAAATGCAGTGCACCATGTTTTACTTAATGGAATTTTATGACTAGAGATAAGACCATTCTACTTGCATGATTGCAACTGTGTACATTAGATTAGTGCTGGTTTCTTGTGTTCAAAACATTTGATTTTGGTACCAGAAGCTAGGTGCTGGTTATTTTTAGTATTTAAACTGTGTGCATTGTATCCTCTAGCCTAATCCAAACACTTGACCTCTAACGCAGAGGTCTCCAAACTTTCTAATCAAAGGGCCAGTTTACTGTCCTTCAGACTTTGGAGGGCCAGACTGTAGCCAGTATGAGTAGAAAATGCCCTGGCATCAATGTAAGTAAACAATGCTTTATCATTGGTATTAGTATAAGGAATAGTGCTCCATTGGTATCAAGGGAAGACATATTTCCCCATCATTGGGTCACTGGGAGGAATGGTGCTCCATTGCTGGTGTCAGTGGTAGCAATTATGCCCCATTGTAGGTGTTAGTGGGAGGGATAGCACCTTGTTTTTTGTGGGAGGAATAATGCACCAATGGCTAGATAAAGGCAAGCAAAGGGCAGCATCTGGCCCCTGGGCTGCAGTTTGTAGACCACTGTCCTAAGACATAATTTGACCCCTACATTTAATGCTTTATACTTTACCTTTCGATTGCACAACATGCAGCCTATATCATACATCAGGCAAATAGAGTCGAGGGGACAGTGATGTACTGGACATCCTTATCTGTAACCGCTCTAATTCTTATTTTGAACCACATCTTAACTATGAAATATGGACCCTGTTACAGTAACATGTTTTGGCCTTTCTATGGTATCATTATACCAATGCTCTGAAAGCATTACCACATAATTGAATTACAAGAGAAAGCAACTGAATGTAGAACAATGAGGTGGGAAGGCCTACAAATTTTGGAACTTCTGCTGTGGCAAGCAATAAAATGTTGCATTTTTGGCTTTAGGCCTCATCAAATCGTTGTCATTCAGCTTTTGCAGTCTCTGCAGTTTTGCCACTGCTTGAATTACATGTATACTCTTATAACATTGATATGCACACCATTTTCACTGAACTTTAAAGCTCTAGGCTAAATGTATATTTGTTATCTTAGGCTGAACTAACCCCTGGATATCTAAGTCTTTCTTTCTGCAATATATTAGTAAGGGCTAAGGTAGAAGAAATAATCATTTGATATACCAGTAGACTTCCTTGAAACTACTATTTGAACAGCATGACAAAATAATATATGTTATTCCCATAGGAAGAGCAGCAAAATTGCAACTTGACCTGCCATGCTGAGATGTGTGCATGATTGTCATTAGGACCCCTTTCTGTTTCACAAAAGCACCTATAATTTCTTTATGTTTTAAAAGATGTGTTCTAAATCCAATGATCTTAAAGGCTACACTTGTTCAACATAATCTCATTATTCCAGGACTTACAGAATTATAGCCTAAAGCATTTGACACAGGTTTCCTTTTTTCTGCCTTAACAGCACTCTTTGGGGAATTCTAAGGTAAATTTCCCTTTGAAAATGCAATGCTGTGTTTGATGTATCCAAGAAAGGATATGAATATTAATGCATGTGACATTTTCTTTTCAGAATTCACAATATGTAATCCACAAATTGATGACTTAAATAAAGGATTTTTAGCGGCTCATGCACTTGACTCAACTATAAAAGCGATATTCTTTTACAGTTAAAATGGTAACATTAGAAGATGACAATAATATTAATTTCAATGTATATGGTATTTGTTACTTTGGAGCCTTGTAATAACTAATGTTTATCAGGGAAAAACAAATGACTTCTTAAAATGATTTGCTTCATCCACTCCTCAGATCTATCTCACAAAAAAAATCTGCCTAGATTCAGCAATTTTGCAACATTGGATTAAATGTTTTTTTGTTTTCTGGAAAAACAGAGAAAAAATGGTTCCCTTTTGAGTTCCTACATCCTGTTTGGCACATACCCAAAAAGTTGTCCAGAAAAAATAGGTCAGATATACTTTTGTTTTCATTAGAAGGATTAAGCATGCCCCAAACTAGTTGGGCTTGTTTTCATTGTTGATTATGAGTCAGACAACTTAAATAGTGAAATATGTGATAAATTTTTGCTGCAATGTGTGCTTTTTATTTCTATATGATGCCATTATTTATAATGAAATCTATTTTGGATTTTTAGCCATAATATAGGTTTACAGCATTAGTTTGTGCCATTTTGGTGAAAGTAATGATTAACATGAGCTGATTATGTTTTCCTAGAACTGGATGTGTGTTATTGGCAATTTAACTATTTATTTCAGTACGGCAGGTGACCAAAATTGTGACAGATCAGGTCGCTTTGTATCCACCTCAGTTGGATCACTCTGCAGACATAGCTCCCCTGTATCTCAGGGACAAAAAACTCAGAGAATCATCATGGCAGACACAGCTACGTTCATCCTTCAGCTGCCAGCAGCCCTGAGAAATTGCAGCCAAAGGTATCCTCAGAGCCACTGCAGGTAAATAATATGGGAACTGTTAACTCTGTAAATTACACCAGAGAAATTATGGAACATATAGGATCCAAGAGACTTAGGAGGGCAAGATTGCTGGAAGCTTTCAATGAAAGTATGCTAAAGACACATCGTGAAAGGATATGAAATGTCACTTTGCAGCCAGCCTGAAGAGGAAGAGGTAGATCCGCATTTAGACCTGTTAGCTGAAGTTGAAACACAGCTGCTGGAAGTGCTTATGGCACATCTTGATTGTTTCACAGAGAAGCCAAGAAGGCTGCACCTTGCCTTCCGTAGGTTATACACAGAGGCACAACTGCCTATCCTGTCTCAGCGAAGGTGCAGTCGGGCATGGAAGTCATAGTGGTGATCATAGTGATGGTGCAGTTACGGGTCATGCATAAGTCTCACTGGGGGTCATTTACTATAGAGCTGCAGCGCTAAGTAGTGCTAATTACCACAAATTAGCGCTAATTCGCAGTAATTAGCGCTAATTAGCGCGAAAACGGTATTCACTATAGCGCTGGTGAGAAAATACTCCCAAAATCGAATTTACTATAGTTCCCTGAAACCAAATAGCGCTCAAACCCTTACTCTGCTAAAACCTGGAGAATTGCACAGCGCAATAATGTTTAGAGCATGATATAATTGCCTAAATGGTACTGAAATATGCAGTATATTATTTAAAGATAATCTGCTTTTAAACTGTGTGAAAAAGTGATTTCTACACTGAAATATCTTTAAAAGTCTGAGAAGTGAAAAATTCCCAGTTTTGGACAACTAGATGCCAACACAACTGAGCATGCTCAGACCTGAAAATAACTCTCATTTTAACTCAAGTGTCTTTTTTAGTCGGCGCTATAGTAAATACCAAAATGAGAGCTAATTAAAGAGCATTTTTTTAAATGAAAATCTGCTCTTTTTCTCTGTCACTTTCACTTACTCTCAATCTCACAACAATCTTTACCCCAAACTCACATAGGTGTCTTTATAATCCACAAACAATACCATTGCTGATGCAAATTTAAAATGAATCACAATTTTTTGTGCTTTTTATTATTTCCAAATATTCATAAGTTGAGCCCAAACTTGTGTACTTGTGTACCAACATCAAAAATCAAAATGTAATTCCCCAAAATTTGAGGGTAATATTCTACTCTCACCCACAAAAAAACACCAAATATCACAGAATAAATCAAGAAGAATAACTCTTGAGTAATGTAATTTCATCACCTGTATGTCCATAGAAATGCAGTATTTATGTGTAGTTATGTGTAGGAGGCTCTCACACGTGCCAGCTCTGTGCCTTAGAGGTTAGAACTTCTGCTTAGCATCCCTGAGTGTATGGGTTCAAATCCCAACCATGCTGCTTCATGTAGAGAAGTTGTCTCATCTCCCAGGTCCTATAACTATGTCTAAATGTAGTATTTATGTGTAGGAGGCTTCCACCACCATTGTAAGTCTTTTCCAGATACACTATTTAGTCAAAAGTATTGGGACGCCTGCCTTTACACACACATGAACTTTAATGGCAGCCCAGTCTTAGTCCGTAGGGTTAAAATTTGATTTGGCCCACCCTTTGTAGCTAGAACAGCTTTTGGGAAGGCTGTCCAGAAGGTTTAGTGTGCCTATGGGAATGTTTGATCATTCTTCCAGAAGTGCATTTGTGAGGCCAGGCACTGATGTTGGATGAGAAGGCCTGGCTTGCAGTCTCTACTCTAATTCAGCCAAAGGGTGTTCTATCGGGTTGAGGCCAGGACTCTGTGCAGGCCAGTTAAGTTTCTCCACCCCAAACTTGCTCATCCATGTATTTATGGACCTTGCTTTGTGCACTGGTGTGCAGTCATGTTGGAATAGGAAAGGGCTTTCCCCAAACTGTTCCCACAAAGTTGGGAGCATGAAATTGTGCAAAATGTCCTGGTATGCTGATGCCTTAAGAGTTCCCTTAGCTGGAACTAAGAGGCCAAGCCCAACCCCTGAAAAACAACCCCACACCATAATTCCCCCTCCACCAAATCATTTGGACCAGTGCACAAAGCAAGGTCCATAAAGACATGGATGAGGGAGTTTGGGGTGGAGCGACTTGACTGGCCTGGACAGAGTCCTGACCTCAACACAACAGAACACCTTGGGGATGAATTAGAGAGGAGACTGTAGGTCAGGCCTTCTCGTCCAACATCAGTGCCTGACCTCACAAATGCACTTGGAAGAATGGTCAAACATTCCCATAGACACACTCCTAAACCCTGTGGACAAGAAGAGTTGAAGATGCTATAGCTGCAAAGGGTGGGCCAAATGAGTTTTGAACCCAATACTAATACTGGGATGCCATTATAGTTCATGTGCATTTAAAGGCAGGCGTCCCAATACTTAGGCCAATATATCGTATATTGCTTGTGACACTGAGCATGGCTATGGACTTAGGGCTGGTTCACACCACAGAGATGCACATATGTGAGGCTACCTGATGGCTAAGTGGGTAGCAGTTCTGTCTAGCAGCACCTGGGATGTTGGTTCAATTCCCCAACATGATAATCCTTGTGTTGAAGTTTATATGTTCTCCCTATGGTTGCCACCTCATCCCTTTAAACCCGAACACATATTAATTACACAGGTTCTGTGGCTGATTAAGGTGGTAATTAAACTCACTTGGTGCCTTATGTGCATTTAATTAGCCTCAGAACCTGTGTAATTCAAAGGTGTTCGGGTTTAAAGGGATGAGGTGGCAACTCTAGTTCTCCCTGTGTGGATTTCTCACCACAATCCAAAGACATGCTGTCGAAATAGGTTCTAATGTAAGAAAGTTAATTTTGGACTTTAGATTGGAAGCTCATTGCAGCCAGGGACTGATGTAAATGTTTATTAGCGCTAATCATGCCCAGGGGCTTGGACATCTTAAATTTTAGGGTTTACACTGCACAGGTACATATGCTTAGAAAACTGTTGCTTTGTTTATGTGGATGCAAATGGACTTTGATCTTTATCATGTAGTTGGAGATTTGATGCACATAGCCAAGGGCTAACACAGTTGCAAATACTATTATGTGTTCCTGCTCATCAGGTGCAATCACTTTAGACATACATGAAGAGACAGATTGAAAGATACTGGTGAGCGTGTACTTCTATTGGGTGTGTCAGTGTGCTAACAATACAACCTCTCTTATATAAAGGCCTGCAGTAGAGGGGTTCATTTGGCCTGAGATGGTCAGGTTTTTTGCTGTGATTTGTGGGGGAGAAGGAATGATATTGGGAGATTTGATGAAATTCTTGTGCATTTTTTCAAGTGGGTTTATGTGGCCATGCTGTCAATGTTGTGCGTGTATTGTTCCTGTCTGATCATGCAAACATCATTTGAAGCATCTGCTGACCTACTCTTTTTGATCTCGTTTAATTGTGTACACCGAAATGCAGCTTTTAGCAGAACATGGTCACCAATGTATGTATGTGTGGATTGTGGGCTGGTGGTGGGTGTTTTGAATAAGTCTTTTAATATTATGTTGGAATGCTTTGTAAGAATGACTATTAAGTATGTTTCTATAATCTTGCAGATAAAAACGTGATGTGTTGCCCGTTATACACTGAAATTAAAGTTGTGTCCACTCTAAGGTTTTGTCAAATTTTAGATTGTAAGCTCCTATGAGCAGGGCCCTTAAAATCCCATTGCTAAATGTAGCACCATATATCCTGTCCAAATTTTTTTGAAGCTAGTAAATGAATGTAATTTTTTTTTTTTTCTGCTGGTAAAATAAAAGTAAATTATTGAGCTTTCTTGTGGTGTTTTTTTTTTTTTCTTCTACTTTTCTTTCTCTTTAGTTTTTGTGGGTGGTGGTTTTACAATATCTATATGTATTTGTGCACCAAAAAATGAATCTCTTTGCCCTGGTTCACATTGATGCTACTTTGAAATCGTGCTACTTCACTTGAAGTAGCACGATTTCAAAGTAGCAAAGTCAAAGTGATTTCAGGTGCGACTTGATAGACATCCGTGTGGCTTCATACACAAATGTCTATTGAAGTTGCACCTGAAATCGGCAAAAGTAGTGCAGGAACTACTTTAGCAAATTGGTGCGGCGCCACAAAAAAAAGTGGCATTGATTGGAACAGTGCCATTGCTGCCAATAGTCATGCGATTTGATCTCTCAAACCGCATGACAAATCGCTCCAATGTAAACCTAGGCTTCTGCACACCTGCAAGTTAATGATAAAGGTGGAATCTTTATATATATATATATATATATACACAGCTGTGGAGAACTGCAGGTAATGAATTCAGCTGGTGGATAGGCAGTGTTGTATGTGTCAGCTTTAATTCACATTGGTGCGATTTGACATGTCAAAGCGGTGGCAATTGCACTGTTTTAATTGGTGCAACTTGTATTGATATCAGTGCAGAAACCTGCACAGATGTCTCTGAAATTCCCCCTGCAGTTGGGACTGACAAGCGGGAATGAAAGTGTGTCATTTCAGCTGAACGATTTCCTCCCTCTGTCAGTGTGAACCAGGGCTCAAACTGGGCCTTTTATTTTTGTCATTCACCTGCTGCTAACCCAGGGACACCATTTCTTATCGAACGCCTTGAAATATCAGAAGTAGAAATACAAATCTGCAATCTGCAAATAAACAAAAATAATAAAATTCTAATAGTGGTTGCGATCAAATAGTCGCAGCAGTGATCAAAAGAGTGTGATATTGCCTTCTGACCCAGAAATAAGTCATTGTAATCACCTGGAAGTCCCTGTGCTGGTCAAGATCTCCATCTAGGTGGACATGGCGAGGTCCCTCTTTAGCAAAGAGGAGGTGCTGCTCATTTTCCGGATAAGGGTATGATATGTACCTGTGCTTAATCAATGCGGGGGTGGATGTGGTAGTTAGATTTGGTGTGGGTGGGGTTCACTGATTTGTTTGGCATCCCCACACATTTGCTTCTGGCCCATGTGCACACATCACTTCCTGCATTTGTTCTGCTGATGAAAATGCAAATACAAATGAAAGCTCCTTTCTATTAAAATATATATGACTTGTTTCACAGTTGGGCGACTTTGGACCTCCGAGTTGCTTGACAAGTTGTACTCCATGATTCTCAATGATAACTAGGGATGGGCCGAACATCCCCCCTGTTCGGTTTGCAGCAGAACATGCGAACAGACAAAAAATTTGTGCGAACACCATTAAAGTCTATGGGACACGAACATGAGTAATCAAAAGTGCTAATTTTAAAGGTTAATATGCAAGTTATTGTCATAAAAAGTGTTTGGGGACCCGGGTCCTGTCCCAGGGGACATGTATCAATGCAAAAAAGTTTTAAAAATGGCTGTTTTTTCGGGAGCAGTAATTTTAATAATGCTTAAAATAAAAGTGTAATATTCCTTTAAATTTCGTACCTGGGGGTGTCTATGGTATGCCTGTAAAGGAATGCATGTTTCCCGTGTTTGGAACAGTCTGACAGCAAAATGACATTTCAAAGGAAAAAAAGTCATTTAAAAGTACTCACGGCTATTAAAGAATTGCCGGTCCGACAATACACATAAAAGTTCATTGATAAAAACGGCATGGGAATTCCCCACAGGGGAACCCCGAACCAAAATTTAAAAAAAAATGGCGTGGGGGGTCCCCCTAAATTCCATACCAGGCCCTTCAGGTCTGGTATGGATTTTAAGGGGAACCCCGCGCCAAAATTTTAAAAAAATGGCGTGGGGTCCCCCCAAAAATCCATACCAGACCCTTATCCAAACACGCAACCTGGCAGGCCGCAGGAAAAGAGGTTGGGATGAGAGAGTGCCCCCCCCTCCTGAACCATACCAGGCCACATGCCCTCAAAATTGGGAGGGTACTTTGGGGTAGCCCCCCAAAACACCTTGTCCCCATGTTGATGGGAACAAGGGCCTTATCCCCACAACCCTTGCCCGGTGGTTGTGGGGGTCTGCGGGCGGGGGGCTTATCGGAATCTGGAAGCCCCCTTTAACAAGGGGACCCCCAGATCCTGGCCCTCCCCCCTGTGTGAAATGGTAAGGGGGTACTTTTGTACCCTTACCATTTCACAAAAAAAGTGTCAAAAATGTTAAAAATGACAAGAGACAGTTTTTGACAATTCCTTTATTTAAATGCTTTTTCTTTCTTCTATCTTCTATCTTCTTTCTTCTATCTTCTATCTTCCTTCGGTTTCTTCCTCCATCTTCTTCTGGTTCTTCTGTTTTTTTCTCCGGTGTTCTCGTCCAGCATCTTCCTCCGCGGCGACGGCGTTTTCTTCCCTTCTTCTCCTCGGGCCGCTCTGTATCCATGATGGCATGGAGGGAGGCCACAGGGAAGTCCCTGTGCGTCAGAGGGGGGCGGGTCACCGGGTGGCCCCGCCCTCCATTATTTAAGAACCGTCAGAAGACGAGAAGCATCACACAGTGGGAGCCTCCCTCCATGCCATCATGGATGCGGAGCGGCCCGAGGAGAAGAAAGGAAGAAGACGCCGCGGAGGAAGATGCTGAACGAGAACACCGGAGGAAGAACCAGAAGAACCAGAAGAAGAAGAAGATGGAGGAAGAAACCGAAGGAAGATAGAAGATAGAAGAAAGAAGATAGAAGAAAGAAGAAGCATTTAAATAAAGGAATTGTCAAAAACTGTCTCTTGTCATTTTTAACATTTTTTGTGAAATGGTAGGGGTACTTTTGTACCCCCTTACCATTTCACACAGGGGGGAGGGCCGGGATCTGGGGGTCCCCTTGTTAAAGGTGGGGCTTCCAGATTACGATAAGCCCCCGGCTCACAACCACCGGGCAAGGGTTGTGGGGATGAGGCCCTTGTCCCCATCAACATGGGGACAAGGTGTTTTGGGGGGCTTCCCCAAAGCACCCTCCCAATGTTGAGGGCATGTGGCCTGGTATGGTTCATAAGGGGGGGCGCTCTCTCACCCCCCCTCTTTTCCAGTAGCCTGCCAGGTTGCGTGCTCGGATAAGGGTCTGGTATGGATTTTTGGGGGGACCCCACGCCATTTTTTAAAAAATTTTGGCATGGGGTTCCCCTTAAAATTCCATACCAGATCTGATGGGTCTGGTATAGATTTTAAGGGGGACCCCACGCCATTTAAAAAAAAAAATTTGGCACAGGGTTCCCCTTAATATCCATACCAGACCTGAAGGGCCTGGTATGGAATTTAGGGGGACCCCCACGTCATTTTTTTTAAAATCTTGGTTCTGGGTTCCCCTGTGGGGAATTCCCATGCCGTTTTTATCAATGAACTTTTATGTGTATTGTCGGACCAGCAATTCATTAATAGCCGCGAGTAGTTTTAAATGACTTTTCAAAGGTAATTTGAAATGTCATTTTGCTGTCAGACTGTTCTAAAACACGGGAAACTATTCTAAACACAGGAAACATGCGCCCCTTTACAGGCATACTATAGACACCCCCCAGGTATGAAATTTAAAGGGATATTACACTTTTATTGTTTCACTCTAAGCATTATTAAAATCACTGCTCCCGAAAAAACGGACGTTTTTAGAAAAAAAAATGTTTGAATTGATCAATGTCCCCTGGGGCAGGACCCAGTTCCCCAAACACTTTTTATGGCAAAGAACTTGCATATAAGTCTTCAGTGGGAACTTTGGATTTTGCAGGTTCGAGCCCCATTGACTTCCACTATTCCAGCATATGTGATATGACAGGCATTATTGCCGCAATAGCGCTGCTTTCCATTTGCATTAGCGCTGACTTTCTGAGAGTTGCAGTCTTTCTGGCCTTTTTTGAGAGTTATTTTTTGGTACTGCAGGAGAATTTTTTGGCGCTATAGTAAATGACCCCCACTGTGTCTGAGAGTCATTGGTAGTTCTGGTCCTTAAAAAGGATCAGACAACCAGGTTCTGCATGGACTAAAGTTGCCATCACTAATTCAAATAATTACCCCATGCACAGGGTTAATAAGTTCTGCCACCATCTAGCTAATAATCATGGAACTGAGCAGGGGGAACTGGCAAACTTCCATAGTACCTGAAGGTCAGAAAAAATCAGTCTTCATGACCCCATTTGCATGGTTCACATTAAGGCTATTTTGGAGATGAATAATGTGCTAGCCACCTTTCAGAGGGCTGGAAATGACCTGCTAGAAGGACTTTGAACATTTGAAGTCTACTACCTGGATGACTATGCAGTGTTCAGCCATATTTGGGAAGAATACCTTGCACAACTGTCACAAGTCATGGACAAACTTTTAGCAGCCAGTCCGACAGTTAAACTCAGTAAGTATCAGGTAGGCATGACAGATGTCCAGTACTTAGGACACCAGGTAGGAGGATGCACTCTGATATCTAAGACAGGAAAAGTCAAGATCATCACGATCTGGCCTACTCCTCAAACCAAGAAATGGGTTATGTCATTCATAGGGTCATCCAGCTAATATAGGACATTTTTAATTGTAGTGCATTAGATAACCCTCTGACTGAAATAATCAAGACAAGGACTGTCTAAGCTGGTGTCATGGATGCTAAGGTATAAGAAGGCCCTCTAGGCCTTGAAGATAATCAAAAAAGAAACTGAGCTTAGGACACGTCTATAGGGTCAGAAACCACAGGTTGCTGCCTCCCTCACACAAAGTCCCTAATGGGGTGCTTTGCAAAATGTATTGGGATATGAAGTATGGGTGTAATGGCGCTACCTGTAGGTTTAAACTGGGATAGCCTAAAATGTAGCAGCCCCCTACTCGTGGTTGTAAATATATAAGGTATTGAACATATGAAAAAAGTTCCCCCTTATATTATGAATGATACTTCAGCTGACAGATATGTGCAGCTAAATTTATGCTGCGGATATATAACAAACACTCAAGTGTCGCACGAAATAAAGTGGTCCTACAGTGTCTGGTAGTAAAGCCAGAGGCTATATTCCATATTGTGCATTTATTAGACCATATACCGTATGCTGTAAAGTAATTTCTGTATATAAATCTAAGACCATATCAAGCACTGGAATACATCATGGGGATAGCATTAATACTTATATCAATACCATACTATGCATATAGATTATGCCACCCTAATCAAATGCCATATGTGTAATCAAGTAAGGGCTAAAATTGCATGTATACAAGACAAAAAATGTTAGCACAGAAATTACAGCAATTAAATATCAGGCATAGTGTAACAGTCACATATGTTGGCACTGTGTTAACTTAATGAGATTCCCAATGGTGACTTTGGTGCTGCAACAATTGTCTGGTGACTCTCGTGCTCCCCTTCTTGGTTACCTACTCACCAGCTCCCAGAACCCCAACAGGGGTATTGCGCCTGTGGTGTAATATGCTAGGTTACTTCACTTGTTGCTTCCTCTGATAGATGCTTGTAATATGATCAGCTCCCCAAGCCCCACACCGGGGTAATGCGATTGTGCTGGAAAATGGATCGCTTTGCTGCTATATTTTGTATTGGATGTCTCCTGTGCTTCTTAATCCGTAAAGATGTTGCTTCCCCTCATAAATTAAGAAGAAAGAGCTTCCATGGCTTAATAAAGTATGATACTTTATTTAAAAACTTATGTACCCACAAGCCAGGGATTTTAAACAGACAAAAATAAGTCCAGATAAACAAAAAATAATAAACAAAAATAAAGTAAAAATTAAAAATTAAAAGTCCGGCACTATTGTATAAAGCTCTGTCCAGATGGAATAGGACAGCAATAGTTACCAGGCAGTATACAAGTTTAAAAAGTCCCTCCTAAAGGGCATAAAAAACGAGGTGGGGGTAATTGTTCCCCAGCCGCTGACAGCGTACTCCTCTCTCGTATGCCCTGGAGCTGACTAGCAGAGCGTGATGCCGTTGTGCGCGCTTCGTCACATGACGTCCTCAGCAACGGACCGTTGAGATCAGTAAGGTATAGATATAATAAATAAACTAATAAAGTATGTGGTGCATTTAAAAAATTTGAAACTTCTTGCAGATCTATTTTGCAACTTCTTGCTCTATCTAATAATTTATTATCTTTAAATTAAACAAAAAATAAGACTGCCCACAAAAGAAAAGCACAAAGTCAAAATTGTTGTGCTCCTTTACATTAGTGGTCAGTGGGGGAAAACCCTTTTACACTGGTGGTCAGTATAGTACCCCCTTATATGGGTGGTTAGAAGAATACTGCCTCCTTACATCTGTAGACAGTGAAAATTGCCCCCTTAAATTTTGGTCTCTGGGTGATGAATCCCCTTACATTGGTGGTCAGGAAAGTAGGACCGTTATATTGTTAGTTAGTGGGAGATGTAGCTCTTTACTTTGGTTGTCCGTGGGAGAATGGGCCCTTTACACTGGTGGTCAGTGGAAGAAGGCTCCCCTTACATTCACGGTCAATGGAAAGTGTGTTTTCCTTTTATAGACAAATAAAAAAAGATCACTGGTGTCTGTAGTTGCTTCCCTGATAGACAAGAGGAGAGTCTCCAGTGGTCCCACTCTGCATGAAGAGGCAGAACAGCACAATGGAGGATTTGTTTTCAGTAGCAGGGACTGGGAAAGCTTGCAGTGGACTAGAGGAAGCAGCTGTCCTAATGCATCTGGCAGCAATGCTTCTCAGATACAGGCCACTGCTATCCCTAGGGCCATCAACGGAGCTCTGCAGGGTGGGCCTTTTTTAACATATCTTCTACCAACAGCATCATTTTCCCATAGTCTTTGCCTGCAGGGTATCAGCTATGGCAAATGTACCAAGCCATTTGGGTGCATAAGGAAACATGTGACTCACTTTCTCCACAAGCATTTGTGGCCTCTAGTGACAAGGAGGGGTGTCTCACAAAGGCTTTCAGATGCTTAGGAAATGCCACAACAGGCAGGGAAGAAGATAATGAGGCCATGCATTAACCTCTGTAAAAATATCATATACCCAACCCACAATCTGTAGAAGCATCCTTTCCAAAACAGTTGCCTCTTCTGCTGGAACAGAGGAATAAAATGTCCCCAAGTTACTTCTTTTCAAAGCATGTTAATGCCAGCTTGACAGAACTGCTGGCTTTGCACCTGCTCCCATTCCAGCCTATGGAATCAACTCCCTTCAGTTAGTTTATAACCTGTGCTACACCATGGTGGCAGGTACATAGCTGCCAAAGGCTATATCTACCCTTCACCAGCATGTGGAATATAATCTGTCTGTATTGTTGGATCATGGTTTCAGGGACCATGTAGACATGACTATGGGAAATGTGGTCCAGTAATCATGAACAGAGATGAGATACAATTTTCTGGTGACTGGGGAGGATGCAGGAAAAGGCACACTTCTGGAGATGGTGGTTCCACCGAGTGTCTTGTCTCCTTCTCACTAGCCTCAGCCATTGGTAAATGTGAGAGACACTTTTATCACAGAATTCAATTATAATTTTCAGTCTAACATTTAATGTAATGATCAATAAGAATGGCTTAAAAGATCTACTGTGCATAAATGTTTCAGCTGTGTGTACTGGGGAACTTTGCCAACTTTCAGTGGTTTCAAAATATTATGCACTGTCAGTGGCAGCAGGTTCTCAACAATCTCAGACAAGCATGATGGCAAGATTAAGCAAGTAAACTTCACATTATATTTTTTGCTAATATACTGTAAAATTTTGCTGGCTTGCTTCAAAAGTTTTAACAATATAATTGCAGTGAACCAAGCACACCATAAGAAGCCTAATTATACAAATTGTTAATTATAAAGCATTATATGTATTATTGAAGATTTAGTCATTGTGAATAAGCATTTAACAAAGCTCATCAACATGAAATAATGAAAAACCGTACATTTGAAACTATTCATGAATATTTTTAGTTTCATGTTGCTTTCCATAAAAGGTTAGAAAATATAATAAAGAAGAGCTATGAGTAACTGATGTGGAATAATATCAATACAGTATGTACTGTGTTCATTAGGAGTATCTTGAATAGGGAACACATTTGGTTCACATAGTAGGGAAGAGCTTGTGGATGTGAGATGCCTATTAATTTAACATCAAAGTATCCATTTGCATTCTTTGATATAGACACATGAGTTACTACCAAAATGGCTATGCTTGTTTCTTCAAAACTATTTTAATGTTCTGCTGTCTTTACACAAACTGCTTTAAGCTTCAAGTAGAAATTCATGAATATTGGTAATAATGTTGCTAAGAAATGTCATAGATATTGAAATGTAGTAAGATCCTATTTTTAAGGTCTACAACAGAGGAATGTTTACTACCAATTTGATCATAAAGACTTAAATTAAATACACAAATAAATGCTGTGGATTTTCTCATCTTAAACAAAATGATCAAAAAGTATGTAGACACTGCTAAAAAATTTTTGTGAATAAGTGTGTCTGTCAGATCGTTACAAATGTACATGATTTCATGTCTTGCTTTGACCTGACAACTGGCAGGAATGTTCAAATATGCAACTTGCAACACAAATTTGAAATTGTTAGCTTATTATTTATTAAAAATCACTTTTCCATAAAGCTGCTTGAAGGTGCTTACTTATGTAATAAATAGCTATGCAATGAATTGCTTAGCCCCACTATCTTGAATAGATACTGCATGGAAAACACTGGCTTAGCAAGGGGGGCCACAATGATCAAAGTAATAACTGTCCCCAAGAAGAAAAGAACCTGATTTAAGGTTGACCATGGAAACAGAATTTTTTTATAGATTTTTTTTGTCCGCCTTGTCGTGTTATTAAAAGGGCTCATTATGTTCATGTTTAGGCCATTCAGAAGTGCACACACACACCTTTTTACTGCCTTATGTTTGGTGTCATACCCACCAGGTGATGATTATTTTCTAAGCACTGCTTAGACAGGACTAAACTGATCTAACTAAAAACCCACATGAAGTTGTCTTTTTTTTTATAATCCTCTGCAAGGGTTAACTTTGGGGAAGCAACACTACTGAGCCAGTACAATGCAGCTGCTGAGGAATTTTCTTTTGAAAGACATTATAGTAATACTGGACCATCTTTACAGTTAACTTCCCATTCAATAGGAACGATTGCAGTTACATTACAACCACATTACTCATTGTTTAATAATAGGAAGTGACTAAAACTTTATTTTATAAACAATGATAAAAAGGGATTGTCCCCTCAGACTTTTCCATTATTTCAGATTCCACTACTAATACAATGACTGTCAAAAGCAAATAATTGAAGTCATACAATAAATGCATGGGAATGCTATGGTGTTTTAGAAAAGATGGACTTCACCTGATACAAGGACCAACTACGAACACACAGAGTGACCCAGATTTGGGTAACTACTGTGACAGTGATGGAAAACTACAAGACCTAAGGATGGGCCAAAACTACACCCATGGAATGTCAAACACTAGAACCAGGAAT
This sequence comes from Lithobates clamitans, assembly GCA_037952925.1. Taxonomy (NCBI): domain Eukaryota; kingdom Metazoa; phylum Chordata; class Amphibia; order Anura; family Ranidae; genus Lithobates; species Lithobates clamitans. Next base: position 1,275,550 of record JBBGZY010000654.1, on the reverse strand, counting down.
GAGACATCAAGACTGATGATTATTTTCTTTGGCCACTACCACAGGCAGAAAATTACCACTACAAGGATTGACTACTGATATCACCAGAAACTGATGAAAGCTATAACAGGATGACCAATAATACAGCCAGCTAGGTCCAGGGACTGAACAATGCTACAACCAGGAGTGAATACCACTACAGCCAGGACAACCACTACTAAAGCCAGGGAGGAACTGCAACAGATAATGCTTCTATTAAAGAATGAATATCACAATACCACTTCTACGGAATAATCATTACTACAGCTAGGCATTGGCTATTTTATAAATAACAATTATGCCAGGCCCTTCCTACCATCTCTATTAGTAGTTGCAGTATTAGGGATGGGCTGAACACCCCCCGGTTCGGTTCGCATACAGAACATGCGAACGGACTGAAAGTTTGCGCGTAAATTCGAACACCGTTAAAGTCTATGGGGCTCGAAGTGAGAAATCAAAAGTGCGAATTTTAAAGGCTAATATGCAAGTTATTGTCCTAAAAAGGGTTTGGGGACCCGGGTCCTGCCCCAGGGGACATGTATCAATGGAAAAGAAAGTTTTAAAAACTGACGTTTTTTCGGGAGCAGTGATTTTAATGATGCTTAAAGTGAAAAAATACAAGTGAAATATTCCTTTAAATATCGTACTTGGGGGGGGTGTCAATTGTATGCCTGTAAAGTGGTGCGTGTTTCCCGTGCTTAGAACAGTCCCTGCACAAAATGACATTTCTAAAGGAATAGGCTTTAATGTAATGGCAATATGGATGAAAATCAGTGAGAGAAACAGCATGGGTACCCCCCCCAGGCCCTTTGGGTTTTGTATGGATATTAAGGGGAACCCCGGACCCAAATTAAAAAAAGAAAAGGCGTTGGGCCCCCAGGCCCTATATACTCTGAACAGTAGTATACAGGCGGTGAAAACAAGACAGGGACTGTAGGTTTGTTCTTATGTATAATCTGTTTGTAATTTGGAACAGGTACATTTTGTAAGTGTAGCTCCAGCCAAAAAATCTATTTTAAAGCTTTTTGGAAAACATAGGGAAGGGTTAACAGCCCTGAAACATTTGTTTTGCTGTCTGTGCCCCTGTTCACAAGATTTCACCTCAATTTCTGTCGCAATGACAATTGGATTTTGAAAATTTTGGGTTTTTAAGGGAAACAAGGTTTGGTGATAAATTAGTGGAGGAGACACCTTTTTCCCATATTAACTCTTACAAGAGACAATTTCCCTTCCTAGGGGTAGTTTCCTTTCACTCCTGTTGTTTCCCTTCAATTGTAAGTAGGAGTCGTTTGTAAGTTAGATTTTTGAAAATAGGGGACCGCCTGTATATACTATACGGCCTGCCCTATAAACTCTTCAGAAAATTGGGCCTTAGGTGTTGGTGGTACCAGAACACTGTAAGCCCTCACAGTTACTCTTGCTGGGTGCTGGAATGGGCCCTGCTGTGAAATATTATATCAAGAATTGTAATTATATTCCCCTGTTAAACAGGGGCAGAAAAATTGGGCCTTAGGCACTGGTGGTGGTGCCACAACACTGCAACCTCTCACAAATACTCTTGTTGAGTGCAGGAACAAGCCCTGCTGTAAATTATTACAGAAAAAATTGTAATTACACACCCCGTTAAACAGGGGCAGAAAAATTGGGCCTTAGGCAGTGGTGGTAGTACCCAGAACCAAAAAATGTTCTTAGAAGCTATCAACATGAACATTGAGGAGCAATAGGATAGTCACTCAGCATAACAGGATAGTCACTCAGAATCAGCATAGGCAGTCTTCAAGGGATCTCACATTCATAAAAAAATTAGTCGGTTACATCAGGTGCTTGGTAGCTGGTGATCCAAGACTGATTCATTTTTATGAAGGTGAGACGATCAACCGAGTCGGTGGAGAGACGCACTCTGTGATCGGTTACAAAGCCTCCATCGGCACTGAATGTGCGTTCCGAAAGAACGCTGGATGCAGGACAGGCTAGTAGTTTAATTGCATACTGTGCGAGCTCTGGCCAGTGATCCATCCTCAAGACCCAGTAACCCAGTGGATTTTCGGTTGGAAAGGTCTCCAAGTCTGATCTTGCTCCTAGGTATTCCTGCACCATGTACAACAGACGCTGGCGATGGTTGCTGGAACCAATCAGACCTTGGGGCTGCGGACTAAAAAATTGTCTGAATGCATCGGTCAGATGGCCACCTTCTCCACTGCTCCTTCTGTGACTGACCGAAGCCTCAGCAACACGTTGTCCAGGAGGACCAGGAAATTGTAACCTCCCAGGCTCTGGAAACGCATTGCACAAACCTTTCTGCAAGGCTTCCTGAAGACGTTTCATCTTCTGCTCCCTCTGCAATGGCTGGATAAGTTCCGCCACTTTACCCTTGAACCGTGGATCAAGAAGGGTTGCCAGCCAGTACTGATCCCTCTCCTGGATGCCACGAATCTGAGGGTCCTTTCGCAGGCTTTGCAGGATCAGGATCATGCAGCGTAGGTTTGCTAAGGCATTCGGTCCGGAGTCCTCTGGGTCACTAAGGATGACCTGATCCACAGCCACCTCCTGCCAGCCACGTACAAGTCCATGGGTTTCTAGGTCCTGAAAACGATCCCTTGGAGACTGCTGCTGATGCTGAGTGCCAGGCTCCATCTCCATGCAGACACAATCCTCCTCCTCTTCCTGTGTGATAGGCAGGCCTTCATGAATACTGTCTGGATAAAGGGGGCCTTGAGAGGTAAGGAAGTCCTCCTCTTCCTCCCTCTGTTCTGCCTCAAGTGCCCTGTCTATTATTCCATGCAGTGTGTGGAATAATGGTCGTGGGCATGTCACAGATGAGGCGGTTCTTGGGCAGGTTGCATTCCTTTTGGAGGTCAGCCAGCCAGGCACTGGCATTATATGACCGTCGGAAATGCCCACAGACTTTCCTGGCCTGCCGCAGGAGATCCTGTAAGCCCGGGTATCTGCACAAGAACCGCTGCACCACTAAATTAAGGACGTGAGCCAAACAGGGAACATGGGTGAAGTGTCCCTGTCGGAGGGCAGAGAGGAGGTTAGTGCCATTGTTGCAAACCACCATTCCTGGCTGAAGCTGGCGTGACATCAACCACCTCTGAGCCTGCCCCTGCAGAGCTGCCAGAATCTCTGCCCCAGTGTGGCTCCTGTCCCATAAGCAGACAACATGGCATCTTTTTGCCTGAGTGCTTGCGTAGCCCCTAGAACGCCTATGGAGCACCGCTGGTTCCGAGGACAAATCTGCACTGGAAGAGGCCATAGGGGAAGAAGAAGAGGAGGGGGTGGAGGAGAGAGGTGTGGCAGAATCACTACTACCAGCATTTTGGAGGCGTTGTGGCAGAACAAGCTCCAACAATACTGCACCCTGTCCTGCATCCTTGCCAGCTGCCAGCAGGGTTACCCAGTAAAGGTGATGGACTGGCCAAGCATGTCTCCAGACCTAAACTCTATTGATCATCTGTGGGGCATCCTCAAATGGAAGGTGGAGAAACGCAAGGTCTCTAACGCCCACCAGCTCCGTAATGTCATCTTGGAGGAGTGGAAGACGACTCCATTGGCAACCTGTGAAGCTATGGTGAACTCCATGCCCAAGAGGGTTAAGGCAGTGCTGGAAAATAATGGAGGCCACACAAAATATTGACACTTTGGGCCCAATTTGGACATTTTCACTTAGGGGTGTACTCACTTTTGTTGGCAGCAGTTTAGACATTATTAGTTGTGTGTTGAGTTAATTTGAGGGGGCAGCAAATTTACACTGTTATACAAGCTGTTCACTCACTGCTTTACATTGTAGCAAAGTGTCATTTCTTCAGTGTTTTCACATGAAAAGATATAATAAAATATTTACAAAAATGTGAGGGGGTGTACTCATTTTTGTGAGATACTGTATTCCACTCTCAAAGTGAATGGTGAAATCTTTCAATGATCATCCATCTATTCTACCTTCAACACAAAGGGAAGAAAAAAAATCCATCCAGGTATTATAAGTGAGTCCGTCAAAGTCCATTCATAATGATTAATCCGTGTGCACCAGTGATCCCCTTCACATATATACAGATACTATATATATATATATATATATATATATATATATATATATATATATATAGAGAGAGAGAGAGAGAGAGAGAGAGAGCAGTCTGACTGTTTATATAATTATATATATGAAATACACTGCAGCTAACTGAATCAAATGCCTGCCTGAAGTAGATTAGAAATAGTACAGCAGGAACAGTCTACAGTGAAATCTAGCTAAACTGGATCAACTGCCTGCCTGAAGTAGATTAGAAATAGTACAGCAGGAACGGTCTGCAGTGAGATCTAGCTAACTGAATAAACTGCCTGCTCAAAGTAAATGAAATGACACACTCTCTCTCTCTCTCTATAACGCCAGCAACACACTACACAGGGCCGACGTGCAGGCAGCCTTATATAGTGTGGGGCATGTACCTAACCCCCTGAGCCATAATTGGCCAAAGGCACCCTGCCTTTGGCCAATTATGGCTCTGTTTGCTTACGGCGCTGTGATTGGCCAAAGCATGTGGGTCATAGTGCATGCTTGGCCAGTCAACAGCCAGCAAACCACTGTGATGACGCAGTGCATTATGGGCTGTGACGTGCTGCTCGAATTTGGTGCGAACGGCCTATAATGTTCGATCTTTGGCGAACGATCGAACAGTCGATGTTCGAGTCGAACTCATGTTCGACTCGAACAATCAGCCCATCCCTATGCAGGATTAACAAAACACTCAGGGAAACATAACTAACATTAGTAGACTTAGCAGTTGACCACTACAGTGTTACCACTATTGCCAGGCCCTATATACTTTGAACAGCAGTATACAGGCGGTAAGACAAGACAGGGACTGTAGGTTTGTTCTTATGTAGAATCTGTTTGTAATTTGGAACAGGTACATTTTGTAAGTGTAGCTCCAGCCAAAAAATCTATTTTAAACCTTTTTGGAAAACATAGGGAAGGGTTATCACTCATGAAACATTTGTTTTGCTGTCTGTGCCCCTGTTCAGAAGATTTCACCTCAATTTCTGTCGCAATGACAATTGGATTTTGAAAATTTTGGGTTTTTAAGGGAAACGAGGATTGGTGTCATGAACAGGTGTGACCAGAACCGTGTGATCTGCGACAGAGGACACCAAAACGTATATAAGTGAAAATATATTAATTTATTAAGGAAAGTGAGTAATATAATACAACCAACTCCAATATGACTGTCAGAAGAAGCCTTCGTTCCGGTCCGGTCGTTTTTCTCGTATTCCCGGCGGAACGGCGTTTCGGCGCATGCGCGTTCGCGGCTCGGCGTTACGGCGCTCGCGCACGCGCACTGGTGCACACCCAACGTGATTCCCTGGGCAGCCTATAAAAGGCGCTCAGAGGATCAAACAAATTGCTGGTTTGTCTCAGCTTCCTGTAGTATCTGAACCTGTATCCTGAATCTCTGCCTGACTACCTGTTGTGACCCGGATTTGCCCTTGGACTTCTCTTGCCTCTCTCCTGGACCTGACCTCTGCCTGCTTATCGGATTCCCACCAATCTCCTGTGTTTGACCCTCGGCCTGTTACCTGGACTGTCTCCTGTCTCCCAGCCTGACCCCTTGCTTGTGCCTGGACTTTCTTGATCTTGTCACCTTACCTTGCAGATCCTGTAGTGCCATAGCACCCTTCCAGTGTTTGACCCTCTGCCCAGCTCTGGACCTCCTGCCGGTTGCCTCTGTCTGCACCGGCCTACCAGTACCTACACAGCGGCTCCTCTCTACTAGACCTCACCAGCGAGCCACTTACGGTCCATTGGGGAGCCTGTGCCTCTTTGTGCCGTTCACCCCCTGTCCCAACTCCAGGGGGCGGACTGCGCTTAGTCGCAAAGGCGAAACTGCTCTCGGCATCTCGGCCTCGGTAAGTACTATCTCTGACAGTACAAACCAGCCATGTCTGAGGCCGACAGAGCGCGTTCCCCATTGGAGATCCTATGTCAGCAGGTCTCGGCCCTCACTGAGGCCGTCCAGAAATTACAAGACGGCTACGCCCAAATTGATGGTCGCCTTCAGCAGCTTTCCGGACCATCTCCAGCTCCTGCCGCGGCTTCTGTATCTCCCAGTGGAGCTTCCTCTCCTCAGATGCCAACTAATCCCACTGTGGTCATGGCCGCTCCAGAACCCAGGGTTCCCACACCAGAGCGCTTCTCCGGCAATCGCAAGAAGTTCAGGGCCTTTAAAAACGCTTGCTCCCTGTATTTGGCTCTGCAACCCAGGACCTTTTCATCAGAGGTGGTAAAAGTTGGGTTCATCATTTCTCTCCTGGCCGATGAACCACAAGCTTGGGCTCACAGCCTAATGGAACAGAGAAACCCTATCCTGAATTCCGTAGATGCCTTCTTCGAAGGTATGGCACAACTTTACGACGACCCCCAGCGCACGGCCACGGCCGAAACCTTACTGCACAACCTGAGCCAAGGACGTAGGCCTGTAGAGGACTACATTGTAGAATTCCGGAAAAGTTCAGCCGATACTAGCTGGAATGAACCTGCCCTTAAATATCAGTTCCGTCAAGGGCTGTCTGAAGCACTGAAGGATGAGCTGGCCAGGATTGAGACCCCTGATTCTTTGGAAGATCTCATCCAAGTTACCACTAAATTGGATCGTCGCATGCGTGAGCGACGCACGGAGCGTTTTCAGACTTCTCGCCCTACCTGGGCGATGCCTAAATCGACTCCTGTCCATCCGCCTTACACAGCTCCACCGATTCCTACCACTCCTGAAGCTGAACCAATGCAGCTTGGCCTAGTCCGCGCCCCACTCACTTCGGAGGAAAGACTACGAAGACGCCAGGGCAATCTGTGCCTTTACTGTGGGGGTTCTGGACACTTCCTTCGTTCTTGCCCCGTGAGACCCATTAAGTCCTGCTTACTGCCTGCTTTTAATTCACAAGTTACCGGGTCTTCTCGACCTTACGTTACTCTTTTTGTCTCCCTACAGCTCCCGGAAAAGGAGGTTCACCTACCCGCTATAATTGACTCCGGAGCATGTAGCTGTTTTCTGGATGCCTCATTAGCCGCAAGCTTGCATGTTCCTTTGACCACGAAGAACCAAACTCTACGGATCCACCTAGCCGATGGGTCTCTTCCCCGCTCAGGGCCCATCACGCAAGAAACCAGACCCATCCTTACCACCACTGATACTGGCCACCAGGAATACCTCCGCTTCGATATTATCTCTTCTCCAATGTTCCCCATAATCCTGGGACTCCCATGGCTTCAAGCCCACGAACCACAGATTAACTGGAATAGGAGAGAAGTCTCCTTCTCATCTCAATATTGCTCCAGACATTGCCTTCTCCCGGCCCCAGCTTCCGTTTCTACCATTGCAACCACGTCCAATGATCTGCAACATGTACCTGAGAGCTACCTGGAATTCAGAGATGTATTTGACAAACAACAGGCAGACTGTCTACCACCTCATCGGCCTTACGACTGCCCCATAGACCTGTTGCCGGGTGCTGAAATTCCTTTTGGCCGCATTTTCCCTCTGTCCGAAACAGAATTAAAGGCTCTTAAAACATACATTGACGAAAATCTTGAGAAAGGGTTCATTCGCTCCTCCTCATCACCGGCTGGAGCTGGTATTTTCTTTGTAGAGAAAAAAGATGGATCCCTCCGACCTTGCATCGATTACAGGGAATTAAATAAAATTACCGTCAAGAATCGGTACCCGCTTCCTCTCATCCCGGAATTATTCCAACGCTTCAGATCCGCCCGCATCTTTTCCAAACTAGACTTGCGTGGCGCCTACAATCTCATCCGGATCCGAGCAGGCGATGAATGGAAGACCGCCTTTAGATCCAGGTTTGGACACTATGAGTACCTGGTAATGCCGTTTGGACTCTGTAATGCCCCGGCCACGTTCCAACACTTAGTGAACGATATCTTTCGTGAACATCTTGACAACTTTCTAGTAGTCTATCTTGACGACATTCTCATTTTTTCAACCACCCCGGAACTCCATCGGGTGCATGTCAAACTGGTTCTCTCGATTCTCAGAAAACACAAATTATACCTCAAGGCAGAGAAATGTGAATTTGAGAAAACTACAGTGCAATTCTTGGGATTTATAATTTCGACTGACGGTGTCGCAATGGACCCCCAGAAGGTCAAAGCAATCCAGGAATGGCCAGCCCCTGTAGACAGAAAGGGGGTACAACGCTTCTTAGGTTTCTCCAACTTCTACCGGAGATTCATTGTAGGATTTTCAACTATTGTGGCTCCCATTACTCAACTGACACGCCAGCATAGTCGTTTTCAATGGTCCTCAGAGGCCCAGGAAGCATTTCTAAAATTGAAGGCACTATTCTCGTCTGCACCAGTCTTACGACACCCGGATCCAGCCCTGCCCTTTATTCTGGAAGTTGATGCCTCAGAGACCGCTACTGGTGCCATCCTCTCACAGAGACAAGGACTCAAGGCTCTATTACATCCCGTGGCTTTTGCATCCCGGAAATTAAGCATTCCCGAGAGAAACTACGACGTAGGCGATAGAGAATTACTGGCCATCAAATTTGCCTTAGAGGAGTGGAGATATCTGCTGGAGGGGGCGTCCAATCCTATCATGATCTTTACTGACCACAAGAACCTGGAGTACCTGCGAACTGCTAAACGTCTAAGACCCAGGCAGGCCCGATGGGCTCTCTTCTTTTCCCGGTTTAATTTCCACATATCTTATAGACCAGGTTCAAAGAACAGAAAAGCGGACGCACTTTCAAGGATGTTCCATGAAACTTCCCAGGTAACAGAGCCAAGTACCATCTTGTCTCCGCAAAATTTCCTTCTAGTTGCTCAAGGAGACCTTATGTCCGCAATCAAATCCACATCTGCTCAATGCTCTGAACCCCAAGTAACTTCTATGGAGAAACGCAATGATTTATTTTGGTCGCATGGAAAAATCTTCGTCCCGCTGGAATCAAGACTCCTAACCCTACAGTCCTTTCATGACCACAAGCTAGCAGGCCATTTTGGGTCACAAAAGACCATGGAATTGATCTCTCGTTTCTTTTGGTGGCCAGGCTGGAGACAAGACTGCAAGGACTATGTTTCATCCTGCATCCCGTGCCAGCGTAGCAAGGGCTCAAATACAAGGGCATGGGGGCTGCTCAAACCCTTGTCTATCCCTGAACGCCCATGGGCGGAAATCTCCATGGACTTTATTGTGGATTTACCTCCATCAGGAGGATTCACCACTATCTTTGTCGTAATTGATCGACTCTCAAAAATGGCACACTTTCTGCCTATGGTGGGTACTCCCTCTGCCTCTGCTACTGCTAGCATGTTTTTTAAAGAAATTATCAGGCTTCATGGCACCCCAGTGAGCATCACCTCTGACAGAGGGGTTCAATTCACTTCAAAGTTTTGGAAGGAATTATGCAAGACCTTGGAAATAAAGATTTGCTTGTCTTCTGCTTATCATCCTCAAAGTAACGGCCAGACGGAGAGGACAAATCAAACCCTGGAGCAATACCTCCGATGCTTCTGTTCCGATTCCCAGGACGAATGGTCCTTCCTCCTACCTTATGCAGAATTTGCATATAACAACTCCATCCATTCCGCTACCAACCAGACACCTTTCTGGTCCAATTTTGGATTCCACCCTTCCTTTCTTCCAGTCTCCATCCCTGAATTATCCGTCCCTGCGGTGCAGGACTGAGTAAATTCTATCCAGTTAAATTTTCAAAAGATCAAAGCAGCGATGCAAAAGGCTCAGGATGACTACCGAAAGTACTACAACAAGGGAAGAAAGGAGAACCCGGCCTTCAAAGTAGGCGAAGAAGTATGGCTATCAACTATCCATCTCAGACTGCCAATCCCCTCTCGGAAATTGGGGCCAAAATTTATAGGTCCTTTTAAAATAAAGAGGGTAATCAACCCAGTCGCTTTTGAACTAGCCCTTCCTGATGCTTACAAGGTACACCCAGTCTTCCATGCATCCCTCTTAAAACCTATGGCTCCCAGTCCTTTTCCTGACAGAGAAAAGCCTCCACCACCACCGATTCCAATCGACGGAGAAGACGAGTTTGAGGTAGAAAAAATTCTAAGTTGCAGAAAAAATGGCAGACAGCTACAGTATTTAATTAAATGGAAGGGGTATCCTTCTGAGGATAACTCCTGGGAACCAGCCAGGAATCTACATGCTCCTCAACTTCTCCAGGCTTTTCACCGAGAACATCCTGAACTGATGTCAACCTTGGGTGTCCAGAGGCCACCCCTCGGGGGGGGGCACTGTCAGAAGAAGCCTTCGTTCCGGTCCGGACGTTTTTCTCGTATTCCCGGCGGAACGGCGTTTCGGCGCATGCGCGTTCGCGGCTCGGCGTTACGGCGCTCGCGCACGCGCACTGGTGCACACCCAACGTGATTCCCTGGGCAGCCTATAAAAGGCGCTCAGAGGATCAAACAAATTGCTGGTTTGTCTCAGCTTCCTGTAGTATCTGAACCTGTATCCTGAATCTCTGCCTGACTACCTGTTGTGACCCGGATTTGCCCTTGGACTTCTCTTGCCTCTCTCCTGGACCTGACCTCTGCCTGCTTATCGGATTCCCACCAATCTCCTGTGTTTGACCCTCGGCCTGTTACCTGGACTGTCTCCTGTCTCCCAGCCTGACCCCTTGCTTGTGCCTGGACTTTCTTGATCTTGTCACCTTACCTTGCAGATCCTGTAGTGCCATAGCACCCTTCCAGTGTTTGACCCTCTGCCCAGCTCTGGACCTCCTGCCGGTTGCCTCTGTCTGCACCGGCCTACCAGTACCTACACAGCGGCTCCTCTCTACTAGACCTCACCAGCGAGCCACTTACGGTCCATTGGGGAGCCTGTGCCTCTTTGTGCCGTTCACCCCCTGTCCCAACTCCAGGGGGCGGACTGCGCTTAGTCGCAAAGGCGAAACCGCTCTCGGCATCTCGGCCTCGGTAAGTACTATCTCTGACAATGACACAGTGCAATAACCAACCACAGACAGAGACCCACAAATAACAATAGACAGATAAGTGCAATAAATGGGAAATACCAGGATCATAAACAATAGCCAGGCCAGGGTCATACACAGCAGATCAGCAGGGGATGTTCCAGAGACATAAACGTAAGCCAGGCCAAGGTCATACACAGGGAAGTCAGTAGATGGGGTATGGAACACAGGACAGGGAGAGGATGGATGGGTCAGACTGCAGGCAGGGATGCAAGGTAACAGGTGGGACAGGATAGGGTCCGAGACAGGGAGACAGGATCAGGTTCAGGGCACAGGATCAGATCGCTAGCAGGTCAGGAGGCAATGAAGAAGTCAAGGCAAACATGTAAATGTTTGCCGGGTATTTATAGGCTTGTGATTGGCCTCAAGTGACACCTGATTGCAGGAGGTACTGTCTGCTCCACACTGCCAGGATCCATCCGCTGGTGGACGCCAGTACTGCGGCCCAAAGATGATATACTATTAACAGGGAAAAGCTCTCCTGACAGTTCCAAACTGCCAGGAGACACCTGCTGGTGGACCTCAGTACTGCATGCCAAATAACAGGTATTACCAGCGGATGTAACATTTCCTGACAGTACCCCCCCCAAAGGAGCGGCCTCCGGATGCTCCAATTGGTTGTAATTGTCCATAGTCTATGGCATCAAGCAGAACAACAGGTGGTGGCGCAGCAGGCATGGGCACTTCAAGCTGGGCGGCAGCAGGCATGGGCACTTCAAGCTGGGCGGCAGCAGGCATGGGCACTTCAAGCTGGGCGGCAGCAGGCATGGGCACTTCAAGCTGGGCGGCAGCAGGCACCCGGACATCAGGCTGGAGGGCAGCAGGCACCCGGGCATCAGGCTGGAGGGCGGCAGGCACCCGGGCATCAGGCTGGAGGGCGGCAGGCACCCGGGCATCAGGCTGGAGGGCGGCAGGCACCCGGGCATCGGGCTGGAGGGCGGCAGGCACCCGGGCATCAGGCTGGAGGGCGGCAGGCACCCGGGCATCAGGCTGGAGGGCGGCAGGCACCCGGACATCAGGCTGGAGGGCGGCAGGCACCCGGACATCAGGCTGGAGGGCGGCAGGCACCCGGACATCAGGCTGGAGGGCGGCAGGCACCCGGACATCAGGCTGGAGGGCGGCAGGCACCCGGACATCAGGCTGGAGGGCGGCAGGCACCCGGACATCAGGCTGGAGGGCGGCAGGCACCCGGACATCAGGCTGGAGGGCGGCAGGCACCAGGACATCAGGCTGGAGGGCGGCAGGAACCAGGACTTTAGGCTGGAGGGCGGCAGGCACCAGGACATCAGGCTGGAGGGCGGCAGGCCCCCGGACATCAGGCTGGAGGGCGGCAGGCACCCGGACATCAGACTGGAGGGCGGCAGGCACCCGGACATCAGGCTGGAGGGCGTCAGGCACCCGGACATCAGGCTGGAGGGCGGCCGGCACCCGGACATCAGGCTGGAGGGCAGTAGGCACCCGGACATCAGGCTGGAGGGCGGCAGACACCCGGACAACAGGCTGGAGGGCGGCAGACACCCGGACATCAGGCTGGAGGGCGGCAGACACCCGGACATCAGGCTGGAGGGGGGCAGACACCCGGACATCAGGCTGGAGGGGGGCAGACACCCGGACATCAGGCTGGAGGGCAGACACCCGGACATCAGGCTGGAGGGCAGACACCCGGACATCAGGCTGGAGGGCAGACACCCGGACATCAGGCTGGAGGGCAGACACCCGGACATCAGGCTTTAGGGCAGACACCCGGACATCAGGCTGGAGGGCAGACACCCGGACATCAGGCTGGAACAGATCAGCTGGCGGGAAGGCAGGACTGGACACTGGCATGATGGTATGGGTTGGATTAGCTGGTGCGGAGGCAGGTTGGGTTACTGGCAGGATCCTTTTGGTTGGAAAAAACTTTCGTTTTTTCTTTGGCTTAGCCACTGAAGATCTGTAGGTGAGGGGTGCAGCAGACTGGAGAGGAGGATTTGGATATGGCAGAGAAGAGGTAACAGTAGCTGTGGGTTTGCAGGCAGCAGGGAAGAGACAGGTGGGTTGAATGCAGGATAGGTACAGGGAGCAGAGACTGGATATGAGTATTTGGTTGGCAGCAGCATATACTGAGCTGCAACTGCGGTTGACATGGGTGATGGGGAAACATACATTTGGGTAGGCTGGTGATTGGTGGCAGAGGTGGTTTGTTTGGCTAGAGCTGCTTGCATCATGTCAGATCATGCTGAAAGTATAGGTTGTACAAACTGTGCTTTTAAACCTCCCTGTCTAACAAAAGACTGAGCAGACACAATGCACTCAGCAATCACCTGTGGGGAACAGGCTCAGATCGCTAGCAGGTCAGGAGGCAATGAAGGAGTCAAGGCAAACATGTGAATGTTTGCCGGGTATTTATAGGCTTGTGATTGGCCTCAAGTGACACCTGATTGCAGGAGGTACTGTCTGCTCCACACTGCCAGGATCCATCCGCTGGTGGACGCCATTACTGCGGCCCAAAGATGATATACTATTAACAGGGAAAAGCTCTCCTGACAGTTCCAAACTGCCAGGAGACACTTACTGGTGGACCTCAGTACTGCATGCCAAATAACAGGTATTACCAGCGGATGGAACATTTCCTGACAGTACCCCCCCCAAAGGAGCGGCCTCCGGATGCTCCAATTGGTTGTAATTGTCCATAGTCTATGGCATCAAGCAGAACAACAGGTGGTGGCGCAGCAGGCATGGGCACTTCAAGCTGGGCGGCAGCAGGCATGGGCACTTCAAGCTGGGCGGCAGCAGGCATGGGCACTTCAAGCTGGGCGGCAGCAGGCATGGGCACTTCAAGCTGGGCGGCAGCAGGCACCCGGACATCAGGCTGGAGGGCAGCAGGCACCCGGGCATCAGGCTGGAGGGCGGCAGGCACCCGGGCATCAGGCTGGAGGGCGGCAGGCACCCGGGCATCAGGCTGGAGGGCGGCAGGCACCCGGGCATCAGGCTGGAGGGCGGCAGGCACCCGGGCATCAGGCTGGAGGGCGGCAGGCACCCGGGCATCAGGCTGGAGGGCGGCAGGCACCCGGACATCAGGCTGGAGGGCGGCAGGCACCCGGACATCAGGCTGGAGGGCGGCAGGCACCCGGACATCAGGCTGGAGGGTGGCAGGCACCCGGACATCAGGCTGGAGGGCGGCAGGCACCCGGACATCAGGCTGGAGGGCGGCAGGCACCCGGACATCAGGCTGGAGGGCGGCAGGCACCCGGACATCAGGCTGGAGGGCGGCAGGCACCAGGACATCAGGCTGGAGGGCGGCAGGCACCAGGACTTTAGGCTGGAGGGCGGCAGGCACCAGGACATCAGGCTGGAGGGCGGCAGGCCCCCGGACATCAGGCTGGAGGGCGGCAGGCACCCGGACATCAGACTGGAGGGCGGCAGGCACCCGGACATCAGGCTGGAGGGCGTCAGGCACCCGGACATCAGGCTGGAGGGCGGCCGGCACCCGGACATCAGGCTGGAGGGCAGTAGGCACCCGGACATCAGGCTGGAGGGCGGCAGACACCCGGACAACAGGCTGGAGGGCGGCAGACACCCGGACATCAGGCTGGAGGGCGGCAGACACCCGGACATCAGGCTGGAGGGGGGCAGACACCCGGACATCAGGCTGGAGGGGGGCAGACACCCGGACATCAGGCTGGAGGGCAGACACCCGGACATCAGGCTGGAGGGCAGACACCCGGACATCAGGCTGGAGGGCAGACACCCGGACATCAGGCTGGAGGGCAGACACCCGGACATCAGGCTTTAGGGCAGACACCCGGACATCAGGCTGGAGGGCAGACACCCGGACATCAGGCTGGAACAGATCAGCTGGCGGGAAGGCAGGACTGGACACTGGCATGATGGTATGGGTTGGATTAGCTGGTGCGGAGGCAGGTTGGGTTACTGGCAGGATCGTTTTGGTTGGAAAAAACTTTCGTTTTTTCTTTGGCTTAGCCACTGAAGATCTGTAGGTGAGGGGTGCAGCAGACTGGAGAGGAGGATTTGGATATGGCAGAGAAGAGGTAACAGTAGCTGTGGGTTTGCAGGCAGCAGGGAAGAGACAGGTGGGTTGAATGCAGGATAGGTACAGGGAGCAGAGACTGGATATGAGTATTTGGTTGGCAGCAGCATATACTGAGCTGCAACTGCGGTTGACATGGGTGATGGGGAAACATACATTTGGGTAGGCTGGTGATTGGTGGCAGAGGTGGTTTGTTTGGCTAGAGCTGCTTGCATCATGTCAGATCATGCTGAAAGTATAGGTTGTACAAACTGTGCTTTTAAACCTCCCTGTCTAACAAAAGACTGAGCAGACACAATGCACTCAGCAATCACCTGTGGGGAACAGGCTGAGTAGTGCTCACAAAAATCGTCTGGATCATCTTCAAAAAGCCAAACTAGGGATACAACCTGATTCATATCGAAAGGAGGAGTGAAATCATCACGGCCCTCTGGAATACAGGGCAGGGCCAGCTCAGTACATAGCTTGATCAAAGGCTGCACCTCCCCAAACAATATATAACCCTGATCGACCAGGGAGTGAGCCAAACGTATA
Organism: Lithobates clamitans; assembly: GCA_037952925.1. NCBI lineage: Eukaryota > Metazoa > Chordata > Amphibia > Anura > Ranidae > Lithobates > Lithobates clamitans. The sequence continues at coordinate 1,259,958 of JBBGZY010000654.1, read as the reverse complement.
GTGGCAAACAACTGGTCACTACACCATCCTTTCAAAGCCTGGCGGCAATAATCACCACTTTCAGATGCCAGCAGAGAAAAAGAAATAACCTCATCGGCATTCATGTTTGCAACCAACTGAATCAAAATGGTTCCCCTGTGCAGCCACTTCTGGTCAGGGATGGCCTTGACTTACTGTCATGAACAGGTGTGACCAGAACCGTGTGATCTGCGACAGAGGACACCAAAACGTATATAAGTGAAAATATATTAATTTATTAAGGAAAGTGAGTAATATAATACAACCAACTCCAATATGACACAGTGCAATAACCAACCACAGACAGAGACCCACAAATAACAATAGACAGATAAGTGCAATAAATGGGAAATACCAGGATCATAAACAATAGCCAGGCCAGGGTCATACACAGCAGATCAGCAGGGGATGTTCCAGAGACATAAACGTAAGCCAGGCCAAGGTCATACACAGGGAAGTCAGTAGATGGGGTATGGAACACAGGACAGGGAGAGGATGGATGGGTCAGACTGCAGGCAGGGATGCAAGGTAACAGGTGGGACAGGATAGGGTCCGAGACAGGGAGACAGGATCAGGTTCAGGGCACAGGATCAGATCGCTAGCAGGTCAGGAGGCAATGAAGGAGTCAAGGCAAACATGTGAATGTTTGCCGGGTATTTATAGGCTTGTGATTGGCCTCAAGTGACACCTGATTGCAGGAGGTACTGTCTGCTCCACACTGCCAGGATCCATCCGCTGGTGGACGCCAGTACTGCGGCCCAAAGATGATATACTATTAACAGGGAAAAGCTCTCCTGACAGTTCCAAACTGCCAGGAGACACCTACTGGTGGACCTCAGTACTGCATGCCAAATAACAGGTATTACCAGCGGATGGAACATTTCCTGACAATTGGTGATAAATCAGTGGAGGAGACACCTTTTTCCCATATAAACTCTTAGAGGAGACAATTTCCCTTCCTAGGGGTAGATTTTCTCTCACTTCCTGTTGTCTCCCTTCATTTGTAAGTAGGAGTCATTTGTAAGTTGGATTTTTGAAAATAGGGGACCGCCTGTATATACTATACGGCCTGCCCTATACACTCTTCGTAAAGTTGGGGCTTAGGTGTTGGTGGTACCAAAACACTGTAAGCCCTCACAGTTACTCTTGCTGGGTGCTGGAATGGGCCCTGCTGTGAAATATTATATCAAGAATTGTAATTACATGCTCCTGTTAAACAGGGGCAGAAAAATTGGGCCATAGGCACTGGTGGTGCTGGTGGCACAACACTCTAAAGCCTTACAGATACTTTTTTTGAGCGCAGGAACAGGCGCTGCTGTAAAATAATAGATCAAAAATTGTAATTACACGCCCCTGTTAAACAGGGGCAGAAAAATTGGACCTTAGGCACTGGTGCTGCTGCCACAACACTGCAACCCCTCACAAATACTCTTGTTGAGTGCAGGAACGAGCCCTGCTGCAAAATTTTACAGCAAAAATTGTAATTACACACCCCGTTAAACAGGGGCAGAAAAAATGGGTCTTAGGCAGTGGTGGTAGTGCCCAGAACCAAAAAATGTTCTTAGAAGCTATCAACATGAACATTGAGGAGGAATAGGATAGTCACTCAGCATAACAGGATAGTCACTCAGAATCAGCATAGGCAGTCTTCAAGGGATCTCACATTTATAAAAAAATTAGTCGGTTACATCAGGTGCTTGGTAGCTGGTGATCCAAGACTGATTCATTTTTATGAAGGTGAGCCGATCAAACGAGTCGGTGGACAGGCGCACTCTGTGATCGGTTACAAAGCCTCCATCGGCTTTGTGCTAGCAGAGATATGCCTCTATACTCCCGCCAAATGGTATGTCGTTGGAATTCAAGTGGTTGTACCGGGGTGATGCCTGCAGCCGCAGGCTTCACCCTAGTACGATTTTTTAGAGCCGATGGTCGGCTCTCTTTTGCAATAGCAATCTGAGCAGCTAACCACTCGATTCTATTACAAGCAGTGGGAGGAGACATCCCACCCCCCTTCCGCCACGTTCTGTGGCATGCTCAGGCTCTTCTGTCCCAATAAGAGACCTGAGCTACCAGCCGGCACATCTGCCAGCTAGTCAGACACCATTTCTGGTTTACCCGGATGTCAACAGCGCCACTTTTGAAAAATCAAAAGATCTCAAAAACACAGATCTTGCTGTTTTTAATGCTTTCAAGGGCAAACCATAAAGAGTATCTGTCATGTGCCTATTGATGTCACAAAGGATATTAACATTCTTCGTGACGGCAATAAAGGTGATTAAACATAAATAAATAAACAGTGTAAAAATAAAATAAATTAATAATAATAAAAAAAATAAATGTGCCCCCCTCCCCCATGCTACGGTGCAAAGGCGAACGCGTGCGCCAGTCCCGCATGCACACACGCAAACAGTGATCGTTTCACACATGTATGGTATTGCTGGGAAGTTCAGATCATGGACAGTAATTCTAGCCCTAGACCTCCTCTGTAACTATAAAGTGGTAACCTGTAAAGGCTTTTAAAGCATTGTCTATGGATAGTAAAATGTATGTCGTTTGACGCCGTTGTACAGGCATGCACAGGCATGCACAATTTTAGACATTTTACATGTTTGGTACCTATTTACTTGGTGTAACATCATCTTTTATATTTTTTACAAAAAATGGGTTATGTATTGTGTTTTTTGCTTTAAAATTTAAAAGACTGAATTTTTTCCAAAAAATTGCGTTTGAAAAACCGCTGCACAAATACCTTGTGATAAAAAGCTTAAAAGCCCATCAATTTATTCTCATGGGCCACTGCTTGAAAAAAATATATGATGTTTGGGGGTTCTAAGTAATTTTTTAGCAAAAAAACCCCTGAATTGTTACAAGTAAACAAAAAGTGCCAGAAAAAGCCTGGTCTTCAAGGGGTTAAGTTGAATGCACAAATTTAGGCACACCTTGTTTAAAAATATTTTTATATTAGGTGTTTATTTTATTAACAAATCAATAAAATAGTATTCAGAAGGTTTAGATAAAATGCTTTTGTTAGTAATAATCTGGACACATAATTTATCACTCTACCTAACGTACAGTAACCTTATTTTAGTTTTCTAACAGATGGCTATAGTTTCCTATAGCTAAGATTTTTGCTGAAAATTAAAAAGAGAATGGTTTTATATAGCAATCTATTTTCGTTGTGTTATCATCTATGCAACTCTTCAAAAACAACTATACATTTTATAAAACACACATCAACTCTTTTGTCTGAAAATCAGTAACAGTAAATGGATGTTTTTATACCTTGCAATTGCAACTTAAAAAGTGAAAATTAAAAGATTAAATAATGCCTCTAACAAGTATTGAGCATGTAAGGAGTAGGTGAAGGAGCGTAATGCACTTGACATAATTTTTAGGATGATGTAAGTATGTCAACATGCTATATGATTTCCCATACAAGTGAGCAGTGCATTTCTTTAAAGGAGAGACACCACAGTTCATCATTACAATGTAATGTATCTACTAGGGGTGCTGAAATGAATCGCTGCACCGATGCATCGTGATTCGGGTGTCCCCGATGCGGCATCAATGCATGCGACCGGTGAAATCGATTTCCTGCCCCGCCCCTCCCGGGAGAGCGCTCAGTGCGTAAAGCTGTGAATTAGTGTGTGTATATGCCGCTCATGTGACTCCCGGCCCGCCCATGTGACTTCTGGCCCGCCTCTCTCCTCTCACGTCTCTCCTGATGCCAGCCCGCCCACTGACTGGAGCTATCAGGTCGGAAGAGAGGCGAGCGGCTGACATCAGGAGAGACGTGAGAGGAGAGAGGCGGGCCGGGAGTCACATGGGCGGGCCGGGAGTCACATGAGCGGCATATACACACACTAATTAACAGCTTTACGCATGGAGCGCTCTCCCAGGAGAATTCCCTGCTGACTTCAGGAGAGATGTGACATACGAGAACACCGGCAGCTGGAATGGAGATCGAGGGGAGATGGTGAGCAGGCAGATTGCCCTGCTCATTACAGGCTGCCCCCAGCACCAGCAGAGCAGCATGCAAGTATCTTTCTGAATGTGATGACAGCTCAGGAGGGGACACAGGACACCATTAGATTGTCAGAAATAAAAACACAAATGTCTGCTCTTATTATTCCCAGTATGGTGCTGGGGTGACACACACTGTGTTTTGCTTTCTTTTACCAGTCTGACCCTCTGTCAGGTTGTGTCACAATCACCATTCAGCTGATCTACTTAACCCAACACAAGTCCATATCATAGAATTGTCTTCTATGTGCCTTCATCACACCACAACTCTGCATTATTGTCCGCAGTCTCTGACCATCTCCTGTATTATGTTTGCAGTCTCTGACCATCTCTTGTATTATGTCCGCAGTCTCTGACCATCTCCTGTATTATGTCCGCAGTCTCTGACCATCTCCTGTAGCATGCCCGCAGTCCCTGACCATCTCCTGTAGCATGTCAGCAGTCTCTGACCATCTCCTGTAGCATGTCAGCAGTCTCTGACCATCTCCTGTAGCATGTCCGCAGTCTCTGACCATCTCCTGTATTATGTCTGAAGTCTCTGATCATCTCCTGTACTATGTCCCCAGTCTCTGATCATCTCCTGTACTATGTCCGCAGTCTCTGATCATCTTCTGTATTATGTCCGCAGTCTCTGATCATCTCCTGTACTATGTCTGCAGTCTCTGATCATCTCCTGTACTATGTCTACAGTCTCTGATGATCTCCTGTAGCATATCTGCAGTCTCTGATGATCTCCTGTACTATGTCTGCAATCTCTGATCATCTCCTGTACTATGTCTGCAGTCTCTGATCATCTCCTGTACTTTGTCTGCAGTCTCTGATGATCTCCTGTAGCATATCTACAGTCTCTGATGATCTCCTGTACTATGTCTGCAGTCTCTGATCATCTCCTGTACTATGTCTGCAGTCTCTGATCATCTCCTGTACTATGTCTGCAGTGTCTGATCATCTCCTGTACTATGTCTGTAGTCTCTGACCATCTCCTGCAGCATGTCCGCAGTCTCTGATCGCCTCCTGTAGTAGGTCTGCAGTCTCTGACCATCTCCTGTAGTATGTCTGCAGTCTCTGACCATCTCCTTTAGTATTTTGGAAGAGAGCCTGGAGCTCCTCTGCTGTCTCTTTTTTTCTTAAGAACAGATAGAATAAAAAAAGGGAGTTCTCCTGACTACTTGAATTTTTTTTGTTGAAAACCATGAGGACTTGCGCTGTAATCGTGATGCATCGTGATGCATCGCGGAATCGAAACGAAACGTAGACATGATAATCGTAATCGAATCGTGAGGCCAGTGAAGATGCGCACCCCTAGTATCTACATCTGCAGTCCATTTGCTGACAGTAGGTTAGCAATATAAGGGTGGGGTGCCAATGCCTGAGCTTTAAAGCACTTCCAGGTAGGCATAGTAAACAGTATTAAACCCAAAAATAAAAATGTAATATACTGAAGCTTACACATTCTTGGATATGTAATGGCTGCATTATTTCTATTTTTTAGGCTTTCTTTCCTTTATTTCCACCTAGTGATCCAGCCAACAAGTCAGGTATTTTTTCCTTAAACTTCCTTTCAAAGACTGAGCTGACCAGCAAAAGTGGCAATTAGAGAGTTGAGACAAACCATTTAACACTGACAGGGGTGCTTACAATAGTATGGATAGGGTATGGGAGGGTTATAACCCCTGTCATATTTTTTTTCAACATTTGTGTCCCATTGCAGAGATTTCCCTTCACTTCCTGTTTCATGGCCATACAAGAAGAGAGAAGAAATCCCTGCAAATTAAGGGAATTGTTTGGGAACCCCTGGGTCATCAGAACTAGTGTCCCCATTGGAAGATTTCCCCCCCCCTATTACTTATCTGGAGACAACCCAAAACTTGTAATTTTCGATGATAATGGTAAACAGGACAAATAGAGAGGGTGAATCTCTTTAACGGGGGCAGAGACAGCAATAAAAACTTATAAGCGTTAATTCATCTGCACTCTATCCAAAGCTAAAAAAAGTTTTACCTTTACTTATACTTTAAGGATTGTTAAGCTGCATTATATTACATTTATGTTTATAAATCATTTTGGTTTTTGGTTTAATACTGCTTTAGGCAATAGTGCATTCTGTTCTCATCAAGGTCTGGGGAACCGTGAATATCATACATTTGATGGACTGCCAGACAAAAGTTTTTAGATCATTTACTTATCCCAAGCTTTATGCCCCGTACACACGGTCGGATTTTCCGACGGAAAATGTGTGATAGGACCTTGTTGTCGGAAATTCCGACCGTGTGTGGGCTCCATCACACATTTTCCATCGGATTTTCCGACACACAAAGTTTGAGAGCAGGCTATAAAATTTTCCGACAACAAAATCCGTTGTCGGAAATTCCGATCGTGTGTACACAAATCCGACGGACAAAGTGCCACGCATGCTCAGAATAAATAAAGAGATGAAAGCTATTGGCCACTGCCCCGTTTATAGTCCCGACGTACGTGTTTTACGTCACCGCGTTCAGAACGATCGGATTTTCCGACAACTTTGTGTGACCGTGTGTATGCAAGACAAGTTTGAGCCAACATCCGTCGGAAAAAATCCTAGGATTTTGTTGTCGGAATGTCCGAACAAAGTCCGACCGTGTGTACGGGCATTAGAGTGGTTGTAAACCCTTACACACACGTGGACCACCTGTTTATGTAACCGGGTGGCCTTGTCCCCCTCTGATGCCCCGGGAAAGCCATGGGGAATTCCCTGTGCATCAGAGGGGAGCGGGGTCCCCCAGGTACGTCACCGTGTGGTCCCGCCCTCAGTTATATAAGAACTGTCACCTGCAAGGACGCGTCAGACGGTGAGAGCATCCCATGGAGCCAGATCGGTGGTGGCCTGTGGGTTTTTTTGGGGGTCTGTCGGCGGAGCGAGAGAAGAAGATGAATGGACTTCGTAGGACATTTTTATTTTTTAATTTTTTTAATAAAGGACTTGTCCCAAAGTGTGTCTTGTGTTTTTTTTAACATTTTGACACTTTTTTTGTATCATGTACCCGTTACCATTTCAAACAGGGGGGCCGGGATCTGGGGGTCCCCTTGTTAAAGGGGGCTTCCAGATTTCGATAAGCCCCCCGCCCTCAGACCCCCACAACTACTGGGCAAGGGTTGTGGGGATGAGGCCCTTGTCCCTATCAACATAGGGACAAGGTGCTTTGGGGGCCTACCCCAAAGCACCCTCCTCATGTTGAGGGCATGTGGCCTGGTACGGTTCAGGAGGGGGGCGCTCTCTCGTCCCCCTCTTTTCCTGTGGCCTTGCGTGCTTGGATAAGGGTCTGGTATGGATTTTTGAGGGGACCCCTACGCCATTTTTTTAAAATTTCAGTGCGGGGTTCCCCTTAAAATCCATACCAGACCTGAAAGGTCTGGTATGGATTTTGAGGGGGACCCCTACGCCATTTGTTTTTTAAATTTTGGTTCGGGGTTCCCCTTAATATTCATACCAGACCCAAAGGCCTGGTAATGGACTGGGGGGATCCCATGCCATTTTTTTCAATTACTTTTATCTGTATTGCCGGGACCCGAAAATTCAATATAGCCGCTAGCACTTTTTAATGACTTTTTTTCCTTTAGAAATATCATTTTGTGCAGGGACTGAGTGGTGCATTTTTCCATGAAACACGGAAAAATGCACCACTTTACAGGCATACTATAGAAACCCCCCAGGTACGAAATTTAAAGGAATATTTCCCTTTTTTGTTTCACTTTAAGCATTATTAAAATCACTGCTTCCGAAAAAAACAGCTGTTTTTAAAAAAAATTTTTTGCATTGATACATGTCCCTTGGTGCAGGACCCAGGTCCCCAAACACTTTTTATGACAATACCATGCACATAAGCCTTTAATTAATTAGCACTTTTGATTATTCATGTTCGTGTCCCATTGACTTTAACGGTGTTCGTGTGTTCTGCCAAATTTTTTGCCTGTTCATTATGCTCTGGTGTGAACAGAACCGGGGGGGGGGTGTTCGGACCATCCCTACACATTACTATACTCTCTAGACAGACTGGGTCTAAGGAGGTATGCCAAAGAATAAAGTGGCATTTGAAACTGAACGTCATTGAAAATACTTTCATTTATCTTTAATATATTAGCGAGGGTTCCCTCTCTCTTGCAGTGGGAAGTGTTGCAATAGTGAAGTCTGCAGAGTGACTCTACAGATCCACATAATCAAGACACAAGTTTATTGAAAGTAGCAGTCCATACAAAAACCACCAGGTATGGAGTACATTAACCTCTATCATTTAGAAGTTCATACTTCAGCTTTATCGGGAAGAGATTTCTGGCTGAAATGACTGCATTTTGGACAGGTTTCATACTGCGTTTTACCAAGTAACTTAAAGCAGCCAAGGGTACTGTGTTTCTGTTTTGCCTTTAATCCCAACAAATTATGCTCCATCTGTACATACACGTTAAAAGACTAACACATAAGCTTCCAATCAGTATACAAATATGATTACGTAGTACAAACAGCACAGATATTTTAATGATTCCATGCTGTGAGAAAGTTTCTGTAAACTAAGCACACAAATATTTTAAAAGTTGGAAAGTGGTTGAGTTCAACCAGCACTTAATGAAACTTGGCTGTTTATAAGGATTAATAATGTTAAATTTTAAATGAAAGGGAAATAGCCCAAATCCTGAATGGTAGGGTATAATGTTAGAAAGTTTTGATTAAACAATAGAGAATTTAGAAGTACTAGTAGTGTACTTGCTGGGAAACAGTGTGTGACATAAAGAACATTGGCCACACAGAGAGTTCTGTTAAGGATTATGTAGATTGCGCTATGCCTGTGAAACAGCAGCTACCATTTTTATACCACACCATTACAGTTTTATTAGAGAAGGTAAATCATAGCTAAAACAAATTGTTGGATTGGATAATATGTTGAATTGAGTACATCAAATGGAGGAAAGTGCACAATTATCCACATGTGCTCAGCTACTTTAGATTTCCTTCACAACATAATGAATCAGAAATATGCTTTAAGTTTCAAAGTGTTCATTACCAAACAAGAAAGAAATGCAGACTGTGTCCTAAATGAAGGTTGCACCCATGGATATAGACAATTACAAGCATATAACCAAATTGGAAATTAGTAATACAGACTCTATATATGTTGAGAAATTATGAAGGGTGTGGGGGAATGGTTTAACCTTTTGCATGTCATAAATGACCCACATCTTCATGAGCATTATATTAATTTCAGAAAGGATAATTTTAAAAGAAAGGTTGCTCTATATTAAATGAGCACTCAGCAGGAATCTGTTTTGTCCGGTTAGTATTTAATTTCTTTTTTTAATTATTTCTGTTTAAAGTGAATAACTCTCAATGCCTATGCTCTATATTAAGTTGAAGTATTGGTACTATTAACCTCTTGCCTTCTGGGCACTTAAACCCCCCTCCTGCCCAGACCAATTTTCAGCTTTCAGCGCTGTCACACTTTGAATGACAATTGCGTGGTCATGCTACACTGTACTCAAATTAAATTTGTATCCTTTTTTCACACAAATGGAGCTTTCTTTTGGTGATATTTAATCACCATTTGGGTTTTTATTTTTTGCTAAAAAAAAAGACAGAAATTTTTGAAAAAAAAAAAAAAAACATGTTTCATAGTTTGTTATAAAATTTTGCAAATGGGTAATTTTTCTCCTTCATTGATATTCACTGATGAGGCTGCACTGATGGGCACTGATGGGCTGCACAGATAAGGCGACACTGATAGGCACAGATAAGGTGACACTGATAAACACAGATAAGACAACACTGATGGGCACTGATAAGACAGCACTGATAGGCCCTGATGGGTGGCACTGATGAGTGGCACTGATACATGTCACTGATGGGCACTAATAGGTGTCACTGATGGGCACTGATAGGTGGCACTGATGGGCACTGGTAGGTGGCACTGATGGGCACTGGTAGGTGGTATTGATAGGCAGCACTGGTAATGACGCACTGATTGGTGATTTATAGGCGGCACTGTGGGCACTGATAGGTGGCACTGTGAGCACTGATAGGTGACACTGAGGGCACTGATAGGTGACACTGTGGGCACTGATGGGTGGTACTGTGGGCACTGGTAGGTGGCGCTGGTGGGCACTGGTAGGTGACCGATGTCCCTCTCGCAGCCGCCAGTGAGCGGCTTTTTTTTCCTTCTCGCGCTATCAGCAAGAGGAGGAAAAATAGCCAATTACCGGCTCTGTTTACATCACATGATCAGCTGTCATTGTCTGACAGCTGATCATGTGGTAGGGGGTCGGGATCGACCCCTTACTCCAATCTGTGATCAGGCGAGTCTCATAGACTCGCTAATCACAGAGCATGCCGAGTGTGCCCTGCAGGGGGCGCGCAGGTCGCTCAAGCACACAAGGACATCCAGGGGCGCCCTACCTGCAAATTAAGTCCGCGCTGTAGCTGTCTTTTGGCTATAGCGAAAGCTCTGTTTGTTATTATTGGATAGCTGTGTATATGTTCCACGCATTCTGCTCATCTGACATTTTATTACAGTTCTACTTAGTATAATTTCTCTGTCTTACATTTCTTAGTTACTCTGTCAGTTTCTGTAATTGGAAAAGCAGATACCTTTGCACTTTAGAGTGATGTCTATATGTGCATATGTCTATTAGTATGTATGGAGTAAAAGTAAGTACTTTCATATAATACTAGAGCAAAAAGTGCATAGGTTATGTGGAATAATTTAATAAATGAAATATTGAAGAGATCACTTTGGATAATGAATTGAAAGGGAGTTGAAACTGCCACCCCACCTAGCAAGACATGTCTGTACCTTTAAGATGAATGATTCCTCATAGCTGTCACCCGTCATAAGATAATTATCTAGACTACCATTCATGACTTTTTCTTTTCAGAATGACCCCTGTCTGGCTTTCATGTTGATGCTAAACCTTTAGTGCTCTGAACCCCTATTCTGGAACAAGTATAGAGATAAGGTCTGTGATAGAATATATTTGCCAGACACAGCAAGGCAACTCACATTTTCAGAAGGAAGCCACTAATGGCAGTCCCCATAATTTTCTTATTACAGGTGTTTGTTAACACATGTATATTTAACTGGAATATCCAAAATCTGTAATATAGATCGTAAGGGAAGATACCATCCTAACTACATCCTGTTGCTTTTCCTACAATCATGTGCAGCCAATAATCAAGCCTAATTTTTTACACACTGGTTGGTGGAGAAGAGGGTGGGCAATATATATTTGAAAGAAGGTGGAAAGTGCTTAAAGTGTATACAATCCCCAAAAATGTTTTTTATGTTACTGCTGGATAGGGTAGGTGATTAAGACCCCGTAGGAAACCTACCAGTTTTGTTTGGGAGATTTCCCTTTATTTCCTGTCCCAGAGATGCAGCAGGAAGTAGTGAGAGGATATCCACTTTTAGGCAGCTATCACCAGAACAAGTTTTCCCAGGGGATAGTTTCTTTTCACTTACTCTTTCTGTGACAAATCTTTCTTGATAAGAGAGACAATGGTCATCACCAGAAACAATAGAGAGGCTCCTGCAGTCTGCGGCTCCCTAGTAGGGACACAGACTGCAACAACAATTTGACATAGGATCTAACGCTCCCTTTCTCCCTATTTTTGTACTGTCACTTTTAAAGGACTACAAAGATCTTACTGTTCCCTAGCAACACATGCAGTTTTAAGGCATTCATCAAGCATGTTATTTAAAGAATTTATGTATTCACATGTTGCCCTTTAAAGTGTATCTATAGTCAATATGTAAAACCATATATTCAGCAAAGAAGCCCACATTAAAGCCTCATCAAGGACATCTTGGTGAATGTGCATAGAACCTTTTGTAAAGTATCTAGACTCCAGGACTTTCTGATGTGTCCAGAAGTTGAGGGGCTCCCCGGATTGAATTGCAGCTGTATTTATCCACTTTATCATCTGTATTCCATCTTTAACCACAGCTAAGTAAATGTATTTTGTTACTATTCGGGTCCTTTCACACTGGGGTGGGGGCGTTGTCGGCGGTAAAGCTCCACTATTGTAAGCGGCGCTTTACCGTCGGTATGTGCTTGCTAGCTGGGTGGTTTTACTCCCCTGCTAGCAGCCGAGAAAGGGTTAAAACCACCGCAAAGCGCCTCTGTATAGGCGCTTTGCCGGCGGTATAGCCGTGCCATCCCATTGATTTCAATGGGCAGGAGCGGTGAAGGAGCGGTACTCACCGCTCCGAAGATGCTGCTGGCAGGACTTTTTTTCCCGTCCTGCCAGCGCATCGCTTCCTCTGGGCTTTCACACTGGAATTAAAGCAGCGCCACTTTCGGGTCGGTTTGCAGGCGCAATTAATAGCGCAATAGCGGCAATAGCGCATGCAAACCGCCCCAGTGTGAAAGGACCCTAATATCTGTGAGTTGTTTGCACTACACCCACAAATCTAAAAGGGTTACCAGAGGAACCTGTCAACAAATAAATGTAACAAGGAATATAACCCTTTGTTACAAGTTCTTTAATATTATAGCAATATAAACCTGACACGTCATAACAATCTATGATAAAGCTAGTAACATTTCATAATATTCTTACTATAATATGTTTATAGGAAATTTTACAAAATCGTGAAAAGTGTAAACCGAACTGTGTGCAATATTTTCTATTAATCGTCCCAAGCATCACAAGGCCTTTTTCAATGCTTTAAGTATAAAATATTTTCCCAAATTTCCAAGTAGGACTTATTATTTTCTATGCATTTATTTATCTTTAAAGGAGAAGTCCTAAGTAGGGATGAGCCGAACACCCCGCGGTTCGGTTCGCGGCAGAACATGCGAACGGACCGAAAGTTCACACGAACATTCGAACACCGTTAAAGTCTATGGGACCCGAATGTGAAAAATCAAAAGTGTGAATTTTAAAGGCTAATATTCAAGTTATTGTGGTAAAAAGTGTTTGGGGACCCGGGTCCTGCCCCAGGGGACATGTACCAATGCAAAAAAAAGTTTTAAAAACGGACGTTTTTTTGGGAGCAGTGATTCTAATAATGCTTAAAGTGAAAAAATAATAGTGAAATATTCCTTTAAATATCCTACCTGGGGGGTGATTATAGTATGCCTGTAAAGTGGCACGTGTTTAGAACAGTCCCTGCACAAAATGACATTTCTAAAGGAATAAAAGTCATTTAAAACTGCTTGCGGCTGTAATGTAATGTCGGGTCCCGGCAGTATAGATGAAAGTTATTGAGAAAAACAGCATGGGTACCCCCCAGCCCATTACCAGGCCCTTTGGGTCTTGTATGGATATTAAAGGGAACCCCACACCCAAATTAAAAAAAGAAAAGGCGTGGGGCCACCAGGCCCTATATACTCTGAACAGCAGTATACAGGCGGTCCAAACAAGACAGGGACTGTAGGTTTGTTCTTAAGTATAATCTGTTTGTAATTTGGAACAGGTACATTTTGTAAGTGTAGCTTCGGCCAAAAAATAAATTTTTAAGCTTTTTGGATAACATAGGGCAGGGGTATCATCACCCCTGTAACATTTGTTTTGCTGTCTGTGCCCCTGTTCGGAATATTTCACCTCACTTTCTGTCCCAATGACAACTGGATTTTGAAAATTTGGATTTATTAGGGAAACAAGGATTGGTGATAACGCATCAGTGGAGACACCTTTTTCCCATATTAACTCTTGCAGGAGAGAATTTCCCTTCCTAGGATAGATTTCCTCACATTTCCTGTTGTCTCCCTCCATTTGTAAGTAGAAGTCGTTTGTAAGTCGGACTGTAAGTGGACTGGTGGTGGTGCCACAACACTGTAAGCCCTCACAGTTACTCTTGGTGGGCGCAGGAACAGGCCCTGCTGTGAAATATTATATCAAGAATTGGAATTACATGCCACTGTTAAACAGGGGCAGAAAAAATTGGGCCTTTGGTGGTGGTGGTGCCACAACACTGTAAGCCCTCACAGTTACTCTTGGTGGGTGCAGGAGTGGGCCCTGCTGTAAAATATTAGATCAAAAATTGTAATTACATGCCCCTGTTAAACAGGGGCAGAAAAACTGGGTCTTAGGCAGTGGTGGTGCCACAACACTGTAACCCCTTACAGATTCTGTTGTTGAGCGCAGGAATGAGCCCTGCTGTGAAATATTAGAGCAACTATTGTAATTACATGCCTCTGTTAAACAAGGGCAGAAAAATTGGGTCTTAGGCGGTGGTGGTGGCACAACACTGTAAAGCCTCACAGATACTCTTGTTGAGTGCAGGAATGGGCCCTGCTGTGAAATATTAGAGCAAATATTGTAATTACAGGCAGTCCCCGAGTTACAAACGGGTTAGGGGACTGCCAGTTTGTACTTAAATCGGATTTGTTCGTAAGTCGGAAGCTCATGAGCAGAACGGCGGAGATGTCGTTTTCCGATGTTCTGTCAAGTAGCCGCGCATGCGCAGACGTCATTTTCCGATGTTTTCCAATGTGCCCGCCATCGAAAAGTGGCTGCGCATGCGCAGAACGTCATGCCGCCTCCCGTTCGTAAGTAGGAGTCGTTCGCAAGTCGGAGGTTCATAACTCGGGGACCTCCTGTACAACAGGGGTAGAAAAATTGGGCCTTAGGCACTGGTGGTGATGCCACAACACTGCAACCCCTCACAGATACTCTAGTTGAGCGCAAGAACGAGCCCTGCTGTGAAATATTACAGCAAAAATTATAATTATACGCCCCCTGTTAAACAGGGGCAGAAAAATTGGCCCTTAGCCACTGGTGGTGGTGCCCTGAAACAAAAATGTTCTTAGAAGCTATTAACATGAACATTGAGGAGGAATAGGATAGTCATTCAGCAGAACAGGATAGTCACTGGTGATCCAAGACTGATTCATTTTTATAAAGGTGAGCCGATCAACTGTCTGTGGACAGGCGCACTCAGTGATTGGTTACAAAGCCTCCAGCAGGACTAAATGTGCGTTCAGAAAGAATGCTGGATGCAGGACAGGCCAGTAGCTCAATTGCATATTGTGCAAGCTCTGGCCAGTGATCCATACTCAACACCCAGTAACCCAGTGGATTTTCGGTTGGAAAGGTCTCCAAGTCTGATCTTGCTCCTAGGTATTCCTGCACCATGTAAATCAAATGCTGGCAATGGTTGCTGGAACCGAGCAGACTTTGGCACTTTGGACTAAAGAATTGTCTGAACACATCAGTCAGACGGCCACCTTCTCCACTGCTCCTTCTGTGACTGACCAAAGCCTCAGCAACACGTTGTCCCAGAGGACCAGGAAATTGTAACCTCCCAAGCTCTGGAAACGCATTGCACAAACCTTTCTGCAAGGTCTCCCGAAGATGTTTCATCCTCTGCTCCCTCTGCGAAGGCTGGATAAGTTCCGCAACCTTACCCTTGTAACGTGGATCAAGAAGGGTTGCCAGCCAGTAATGATCCCTCTCCTTGATACCATGAATCAGAGGGTCCTTTTGCAGGCTTTGCAGGATCAGGGAGGCCATGCAGCGAAGGTTTGCTGAAGCATTCGATCCGGAGTCCTCTGGGTCACTAAGGATGACATGATCCATAGCCACCTCCTCCCAGCCACGTACATGTCTATGGGTTTCTGGGGACTGAGAGTGATCCCTTGAAGACTGCTGCTGATGCTGAGTGCCAGGCTCCCCCTCCTTGCTGACACAATCCTCCTCCTCCTCTTCCTGTGTGATCGGCAGGCCTGCAGGAATACTGTCTGGATAAAGAGAGCCTTAAGAGGTAAGGAAGACCTCCTCTTCCTCACTCTGTTCTGCCTTAAGTGCCCTGTCCATTATTTCATGAAGCGTGTGCTCCAACAGGAAGACAAGAGGAACAGTATCACTGATGCATGCACTGTCACTGCTCACCATCCTCATGGCCTCCTCAAATGGTGACAGGACAGTGCATGCATCCTTGATCAGTAGCCACTGGCATGGCAAAAAAAAGCCAAGCTTCCCTGACCCTGTCCTGGTGCCATACTCACACAGGTACTCATTGATGGCCCTCTGCTGCGTGTGCAGCTGCTGCAGCATTGCCAATGTTGAGTTCCACCTGGTGGGCATGTCACAAATGAGGCAGTTCTTGGGCAGTTTGCATTCCCTTTGAATGTCAGCCAGCCGAGCACTGGCATTATATGACCAGCAGAAATGCCCACAGACTTTCCTGGCCTGCCTCAGGAAATCCTGTAAGCCCGGGTACCTGCAAAAGAACCGCTGCACCACCAAATTAAGGATGTGAGCCAAACAGGGAACATGGGTCAAGTGTCCCTGTCGGAAGGCGGAGAGGAGGTTGGTGCCATTGTCGCAAACCACCATTCCTGGCTGAAGCTGGCATGGCGTTAACCACCTCTGACTCTGCCCCTGCAGAGCTGACAGAATCTCTGCCCCAGTGTGGCTCCTGTCCCCTAAGCAGACCAACTCAAGCACCGCATGGCATCTTTTTACCTGAGTGCTTGCGTAGCTCCTTGAACGCCTACGGAGCACCGCTGGTTTAGAGGAGAAATCTGCAGAGGAAGAGGCCATAGAGGAAGAAGAAGAGGAGGAGGTGGAGGAGAGAGGTGTGGCAGAATCACTGCTACTAGCATTTTGGAGGCGTGGTGGCGGAACAAGCTCCAACAATACTGCACCTTGTCCTGCATCCTTCCCAGCTGCCAGCAGAGTTACCCAGTGCGCCGTGAAAGAAAGTCCCTGTCCATGCCTGCTGGACCATGAGTCAGTGGTAATATGCACCTTACCGCTGACTGCCCTGTCCAACGAGGCCAAGACATTGCCTTCCACATGCCAGTAGCGAGCCGGAATGGCCTTTCGTGAAAAGAAATGGTGTTTGGGAACCTGCTACTGAGGTACCGCACATTCCACAAATTCACAAAAGGGGGCAGAGTCTACCAGCTGATAAGGCAGCAGTTGGAGTGCTAGCAATTTAGCCACGCTAGCATTTAGCCGCAGAGCATGGGGTAGGGAAATTTGCCTGCTACAATCGGATGTTGGTGTAGCGAAGTAGATTTCTCAACCTGGGTACTATCATTGGAGCCTTCAAAATGCTGCACATCCTCCTGCAGCATGTACCTGACACTGTGGTCGAACAGTTCGGGGACTCCTCCGTGCATGATGGTGGGGCTTGGGAAGGAGTGACTGATGACTTTGAGCCGATGGAATAGGCCACTTTGGCAGCTGCATTTGCAGGCAAACTACTCTGAGCCTGGGTGACAGAGGATGAGGAGGATGAGGACGGCTTAGTTATCCACTCCACCAACTCTTCTGCATGTTGTGGATCAACACGGCCAGCTGCCGAAAAAAAGGACAAGCGTGCCCCATGGCCACATGCTGAGGATGCACCCCGTCCAAGACCAAGACCAGCACTGTTGGCTGTAGACACAGAGCCTGCTTGCCCTCTTTTAGTGGCCTGTGAGCATCTGCCTCTCCTTGGTGGCCTTCCAGACATGCTGTAAAATTTTATTAGCAAAACACCACCTGAAGTTTACTAGAAAAAGTACACCAGCAATGGCCTGCAGTCAGATACAGGCTAGACTAGAATGCAGTGGATATATATATGTAGGAGACTGTATATATATTTAATGCACTGCAGATCACTGAATCACCTGCCTGCCTGCCTGGAATTGTATTTGAAAACGAACACCAGGAATGGCCTGCAGTCAGATATAGGCTTGGCTAGACTAGAATGCAGTGGATATATATATATGTAGGAGACTGTATATATATTTAATGCACTGCAGATCACTGAATCACCTGCCTGCCTGCCTGAAAGTGTATTTGAAAATGTACACCAGCAATGGCCTGCAGTCAGATATAGGCTTGGCTAGACTAGAATGCAGTGGATATATATGTAGGAGACTGTATATATATTTTATGCACTGCAGATCTCTGAATCACCTGCCTGCCTGTCTGAAAGTGTATTTGAAAACGTACACCAGCAATGGCCTGCAGTCAGATATAGGCTTGGCTAGACTAGAATGCAGTGCAGCTCACTGAATAACCTGCCTGAAAGTATATTAGTAACAGTACACCAGGAACGGACTGCAGTCAGATCTAGCTAAACTGGATACAGTGGATATATATATATATATATATATATATATATATATATATATATATATATATATATGTATATATATATTATATATATATATATATACGAGACTGAGTGTATATATATATATTAAATACAGTGCAACTAACTGAATCGCCTGCCTGTAGTATATTAGAAAGAGTACAGCAGGAATGGACTGCAGTGAGATATAGCTAAACTGGATACAGAGGATATATATATATATATATATATATATAAATATATATATATATATATATCTATCTATCTATCTATCTATCTATCTATCTATCTATCTATCTATCTATCTATCTATCTATATATATATATATATCTATATATATCTATCTATATATATATAGATAGATATATCTATCTATATATATATAGATAGATATATCTATATATATATCTATATATATAGATATATATATATAGATATATATAATAAATACACTGCAGCTAACTGAATCGCCTGCCTGCTCAATCCAAATGAAATGACACTCTCTTGGTCAACGCCAGCAACACACTACACAGGGCCGACGTGCAGGTGGCCCTATATAGTGTGGGGCGTGGACTTAACCCCCTGAGCCATAATTGGCCAAAGGCACCCTGCCTTTGGCCAGTTATGGCTCTCTTTGCTGACGGCGCTGTGATTGGCCAAAGCATGCTGGTCATAGTGCATGCTTGGCCAATCATCAGACAGCAATGCACTGCATTCCTGCAGTGCATTATGGGCTGTTATGTGCCGCTCGAATTTGGCGCAAACTGCCTATAATGTTCGTTTTTCGATGAACGGGCGAACAGCCAATGTTCAAGTCAAATTCATGTTCAGCCCAAACAGAAAGCTCATCCCTTGTCCTAAGCTTGTTTCGCTGGGCTTCTCCTACGAGTCACAGGAGTGCAATTCGTTTTGCACTCCTGTGACCCGTTTTCAACAGAGAGCGGTCTGAAGTCCACTCTCTGCTGACGTCACTGGAATCAGTCCAGGCACTGCGTCATCAGGACAATAAAGTCTGGATCCGCCAGGTGCCTGGACTGATGCCTGTCTCAGCCTCTCAGCAAGCCGCTGAGAGACTGAGATGGCCGATCTCCACCCCTCCACAGCTCAGCACTCCAGTGAGCGCAGGGGGGGCAGAGCGGAGAGTTGCTGACTGACAGGCAGCAGCTCTCTGCTCGGGGAGCTGAGAGAACTGAACCATCAGCGGTGTTCGATGGTTTGGTGCTCAGTGCAGAGTCGGCGGGGGACATATGCAGCCCGATGCTGCATCCAACTAGGTAAGTATGATGGTAAAAAAAAACCAAAAAAAAACATACTTCTCTTTTAACATCCACCAATGATGGGTTGATGGGTAATAGCTTCTCCAGGCAGGTCTTCAGGGGTCATAATATCGATCACTAATTTGAGTTTGTCAATTTAAAGGAGAAGTATGGCCAAATATTTTTTGGTCCTATATCTCCTATGGATCACAGGAGTGCAGTTTATTCTGCACTCATGTGACCCATTTTCAGCCGACAGTGGGCTTTAGCCTGCTGTTGGCTATCATCACTGAGCCGGTCCAGGGTAGGGACAGTTCCCAAGTAAGGATTCAACCAGATTCCTGGACTGGCAGCTGGCTCAGCCTCTTAGCTGTGCTGTAAGGAGACTGAGGCAGCCCCTCCAGCCCCCTCTACAGCCCAGTGCTCCAGTTAGTGCTGCAGGGCAGAGCAGAGAGCTGGTGACTGACAGTCATGGATCTCTGCTCAGAGTGGAAGGGAGCACTGAGCGATCAGTTCCCAGAGCAGAGGCGAAGGACAGATGCAGCATTGGATTGATGCTGCATCTACCTAGGTTTTTTTTATATACCCCCATACTTTTCTTTTAAACAGGATCTATTAATTGCCCCAATGTTTTCTTATCTCATATTCTACATAAAAATCTGCTCCCTACAAAGTTATTATTATTATTATTATTATACAGGATTTATATAGCGCCGACAGTTTACGCAGCAATTTACAACATTAGGGCAGACAGTACAAGTACAATACAATTCAATACAGGAGGAATCAGAGGGCCCTGCTCATTAGAGCTTACAACCTAGGAAGAGGGTCAAGTTATACAAAAGGGTAATAGCTGTGGGGGATGAGCTAATGGAGAAAATAGTGCAGTTATTAGATGGAGACAGGATAGGCTTCTATGAAGAGGAATGTTTTCAGGGATCGCCTAAAAGTGGATAAATTTGGAGACAGTCTGACAGATTGGGGTAGGGAATTCCAGAGGATGGGCGAGGCTCGGGAGAAGTCCTGGAGGTGGATATGGGAGGAGGTGATGAGGGAGCTAGAGAGCAGGAGGTCTTGGGAGGAACGGAGATGGTGATTAGGTTGGTATTTTGAGACTAGGTTAGTGATGTAGCTGGGGGCAGAGTTGTGGGTGGCTTTGTAACTTATTGTTAGTATTTTGAATTTAATTCATTGGGCGAGTGGTAGCCAATGGAGGGATTGGCAGAGAGGGGTAGGAGACACTGAGCGGTTTGTAAGGTGGATCAGTCTGGCAGCAGCATTTATGATGGACTGAAGGGGGGATAGTCTGTTTAAAGGTAAGCCAATGAGGAGTGAGTTGCAGTAGTCAAGGCGAGAGATAACCAGGGAGTGAATCAGGAGCTTTGTGGTTTCATTGGTTAGAAAGGGACATAGTTTAGAGATTTTGCGGAGGTTGAGGCGGCAAGCTTTGGAAAGTGATTGGATGTGGCGCTGAAAGGAGAGTTCAGAATCCAGGATAACACCTACCACCCTGACATATGGGGACGGGTGGATGGTCGTGCCATTGCTCTTGACAGAGAAGTCAGGGGAAGTTATAGCATAATATATTAGGTATATGCTAAAAGATCTGCATCCCCTTTCTCTTCTGTGTATTGCAAGTGTAAGCTAAGAGCGCTGGCAAAAAAAAAAACTGTGATCACAGCACAATGAAGGCATCAGTTATCTGTCTAACATCATGACAAATATGTATTATGCAATCTTCCAACAACACCCACAGACCTTATACTAAGAATGTTAATAGTTACAATTTTAATGTGGATTTGTAACCAATATCGACCAATCAAAACATGTTTCCACTTTTTTGACTAAACTGAACTTACAGGTGAAATCTCATGCTATCCGGAATCTGATCTTTAAACTGCCTCTTCATTGCTATGCTGAGATATACATTGAACTATTGCCAAGGATAGCTAAATTCGTTTTATACATGATAAATTAGTGATTTCATGCCTGGCATTATGACCCACAAGCATACCACCTGCCTAGGCACCTTATTTATTAATGTAATAATAATGTTTTTGGAAAGTGATTGATCTGGTTGTTTGTAGATGAGAGCTTTCATATATAAAGTATATTAACAGCTTGTTGGTACACAATGTAATACTGTAACATAAATAAAAATAGTTTAATTCTTTACAAAACAGTAATGACTGTATGTTTCTTACACATTACACTAATATACACATTGTGAATGAAAAAAAGAATCTTACAAATCAGTTTCAACCCATTTACATTAAAGGTATTCAGCGTATAAAGACTATGGGGTTGATTTACTAAAACTGGAGAGTGCAAAATCTAGTGCACATAAACCAATCATATGCCAGGTTTTATTGCCAAAGCTTAATTGAAACAACTGAAGTTAGAAGCTGATTGGCTACTTTGCACAGCTGCACTAGATTTTGCACTCTCCAGTTTTAGTAAATAAACCCTTTTTTTCTGGGTTTCCGTTGTGTTGATGCACCTTTGTGTAAAGTGCTGCCTCCAGGTGAGCCAGCTCTCTCTTTGTGCATTGCTATATATGTTCCCATAGTTAGGAAACTCAGATAGTTGAAACATAAGGAGCACATTTATCAGAGATTCATTGATCCTGCCATGTGGCTTCCACGTGCAATACATTTGCAAATATCTAGATATCATCTGGGTTTACAAATACAATAATGTCACAATGCACTTAACCTGCCTAAGAGCTTGTCACAGCTCTGGCATTCTGTACATTAATAACTGGTTTTGCAAAGACATTTGATGCATACAAAGTAGATTTTTATCCATTGTGGCTATTGAGGGATAGATTTTAGGTTTGTGTGTCTGGAGTTCAGCCTTAAGGAACACGATCTGAGATTTTTACTCAGTCCTGAAGCCACAAACTTAGGACTCAGACCACCTGGCAGAACATGTAATGCCCGTGTCAACTGATGCCACTATGTGTCAGGCTGTTAGTTTGCAGTAGTGATTTTTTTAAACATTAGGTAACAATAAAATTAGGGAGAAAGGCAGATTTCAACCTTTTAAATAGGATCACAGTTCAGGCACTTTGCCAGTGGAGCAACTTCTAAGAAGTTTGCTAATGTTCCCATGCTGCAGTTTTTAAAGCTGATTGCTCTCCCTCATGCAGCGCCTGAATACAGCTAGCGCGGATAGACGGGGTAATGTATGTTAATTTTAATTGTAGTGTAATAAAACCTACATTAACATTTAAGTTGCATTATATGATTTCTCAATCTCCTAAATCACCTCTACCCTCTTTTAACATTGCTCTTCTGGCAAGCCCCTGCCTTTAATATTCTACAATATTTAGTTTCTTACACTGCTATATGCCAAATACTCTCAGCAAACACAGTCTGGACATCTACAATAGATGAGATAGACAGATAGATAGATAGATAGATAGATAGATAGATAGATAGATAGATAGATAGATAGATAGATAGATAGATAGATAGATAGATAGATAGATAGATAGATAGATAGACAGTCGGACAGACATACAGACAGACAGATAGAATATTAATTTAGTCTATGCACAGGAAGAAGTAAGGTATTAAAAGTATTGCAAAAGTATTGGAGTTAATCAGCAGCAAATAAAAATAAGCATGGCAGTAGCATGGCAATAGCAATTAGTGGGTTAACATTATTACATATTTTTTTTCTCCTGCAAAGTATAAAGCATAAAAAGAACACAAATTATCTTTCCGCAGATGAAAGAACGCAATACTGAATTTTCTGTGTTTGAAATTAGTTACGTCTAGAATTCTAATGTGCACTTGTTATTCAAACTAAAACCATACTTTTACATTGAAACAACATACTTAGTATGAAAGACACAATACATAAACCGACACATGGATATTTGGAGTACTATCTGTAACCAGTATGTTATATTCATACTCCCCTGCTCTGGCTTTAATAATTCTGATCTTTCCTGTCAATGCATAAAAGATGTATACAGGGCTTGCATTAGCCTGCAATTTTAAATACAGTCCATTTATTTCTTCCTTTTAAAAACAGCAAGGCAAAGTCTGCATTAGGGATTTTCATTTCACTATTCAAATGAATAAATAAGTGTGCCATTTGTTTTTAGACAACAAATATAGATGAGAGATCTTAGCATATGCCTACATTGTGCTACTTAGCTATTATAAATAGAAATGACAGCATGTTTTATGAACCAAATCAAAAATGTAAAAGAAAGCATATATAAAGCTTTTTATGAATAGGACCTTTTTTGTAGAGCAAATCAAGGATACATCTGTTTATGAATGGGACCATAAGTAAGACGTACTCTAAAGGTGGTATTTAAGGTACCAATATATATAATTATATATGAATATTAATCATTGATGTGCATTAATTGACAATTTGAATGTTTTTGGCAGCAATTGACATATTTATAAACCTTTGATGACCATAATCAGATATAAATGATACTGGCCATATAATATCTCAAATGTATAGGACGTCTAGCCCATATGTCACCTGGAAATGCCTGTCTCTCATTACCAGTGCAGAATTATGAGTCATAACTCTATAAAACTATAACCCCTATTCCATAAAAAGTGTAAAATCTACATAAAAACAGAATGCAATGATTTGCAAATGTCATAAATCCATATTTTATTCATAATAGAAAATAGAAAACATATCAAATGTTTAAACTGAGAACATGTACCATTTTAAGGAAAAAAAGGTATTTTTGAAATTGATGGCAGCAACACAGCTGAAAAAAGTTGGGACAGGGCAACAAAAAGCTGACACTAACAAGGTTAATTGGCAACTGGTCAGTAACATGATTGAGTATAAAAAGTGTATCTTAGAGAGTCAGAGTGTCTCAGAAATAAAAATGGGCAGAGATTCACCAATCTGTATGTTAGGACCTGGATCACCTGCTGGTGGAACTGTGGTTCCCAGAGCAGAAGATTGTAGTTCCAATGTCCACCATCAGGTGTCTCTCAGCAGCCAGAAGATCCCAGTAACCCCTGGGAAGACTTTTAGTCCCTACTCTACATTTCCATGTTCTTTCAGTGCTTTGCCTTGCTAGCCAGATACTGCTTACTAATTTATCTTGACCCTGCTCCCGATCCTGCTGCTTTGTACAGTATCTGTTCCCCTTGATCCTGATTCCAGTTCAAGTTCCCCCCTTCCTTGCATCTTCGGTTTTACCCTGTTTTTCTGTGTTCCCCATTTTGCATATATTGTATAGTTAATTTGCTAGTTAGGCTTTCTGTTACTTGGGTTGCTTGTTAGGTATTTTGTTATTTGGTTATGGTTCACGTGTATCTTCACATTTGCTGTGTATCCTGTTTGCTGGTGTTTGGATAGGCTTTGTTTCACTGGTAATATACTTGCTTTAATCATATATAGTCTTGTCTTAGTTTCCCAAGTGTAGCTATGCAGATCTGGCCATCCCTGCTGATGGATGCCTGCAGTTGATATCCCTGACACTGACAAGCCGTGTCTAAAAATTGTAGAATAATTTCAGAATAATGTTCCTCAATGTGAAATTGCAAAGACTTTAAATATATCATAGTCTACAGTACATAATATCATCAAAAGATTCAGACAATCTGGAGAAATCTCTGTGCACAAGGCACAAGGCAGAAAAGCAATATTGGATGACCGTGATCTTTGGGCCCTCAGACGGCACTGCATTAAAAACAGCCATGATCCTGTGATGGACATCACTGCATGGGCTCAGGAATATTTCCAAAAATCACTATCTGTGAACACAGTTCACCATGGCATCCAAACATGCAAGGTAAAGCTCTATTGTGCAAAGAAGAAGCTATATATAACATGGCCCAGAAACACTACCATCTTCTTTGGACCAAAACTCATTTAAATTGGTATGTTGCAAAGTGGAAAACTGTTCTGTGTCAAACAAATCCAAACTTGACATTCTTTTTAGTGCCGCATCCTCTGGACTAAAGAGTGTAAGCTAAGAGCACTGGCAAAAAAAAAAAACTGTGACTAAAGAGAAAAGGTACCTTCCAGCTTGTTATCAGCACTCAAAAGCCTAAAACTCTGATGTTATGTGGGTGCCTTAGTGCATATGGAATGGGCAGCTTGCACATCTGGAAAGGCACGGTCAATGCTGAAAGATATATAACCAGGTTTTAAAGCAGTACATGGTCCAAATCCGGAGTAGGTCTTTTTTGGGGAAGGCCTTACATATTTCAGCAAGACAATGACATACCACATACTGCATTCATGACAACAGCATGGCTTCTTAGCAGAAGAGTTTGGGTGGTGAACTGGCCTGCCTGCAGTCCAGACCTTTCACTAACTGAAAATATTTGGTACATCTTGTAACAAAATATGTGACAAACAAAACACAGGACTGTTGAGCAGTTAAAATCCTATATGAACAATGGGACAACATTACTCTCCCAAAACTCCAGCAACTAGTGTCCTCAGTTCCCAGAGTGTTTACAGAGTGTTTTAATTAAAGAAGAGGGGATGCTACACCATGATAAACATGGTCCTGTCCCAACTTTTTTGAGATGTGCTTCTGCCGTTAATTTCAAAATGACCTTCTCTTTTTCTTAAAATTGTACATTTTCTCAGTTTAAACAATTGATACGTTCTATATTTTCTATTGTGAATAAAATATGGCTATATGAGATTCTGTTTTCATATAGATTTTACACAGTGTCCCAACTTTTTTGAAATTGGGGTTGTATATAATTTTAAGATATAATTTAACAGTGATGATGCCAGGATATTTGGCTGGTATCACCACTAATATCAAAATGGAAAAAAACTATTACCTTTACAGCTTGGTATATTAAAGCATCAATACATCTAGAATGTCAAAAAATAGACTTTTTGGAAGAACCAACAGGTTTTCAATGCAAAAGTGTTTTGTTATGCTCCTGCTTTTACAAGCCACAATAACAACTTTCAGGTTCATAGACTACACACTTTGTAAACACAGATATACAGAAAAGGTAATTTGAGTTGCTTAACTAAAGCAGTAAAGGCTTTTCACCTAGTAAAGTGACTGTTCACTTTGCACAATGTATGGTCAAATAGATTGGTAAACAAAGGGAAGTTGTGTTCACTTTGAATACCCAGTCAAGTGAAAGGGAATCGATAGATGTGCATACCCTAGTAGAGTTCCAAACAAACCTTAGTATGAGTATCTGTGCAAACATTTGTATGAAAATTCTAATCAGTACATACAATAACTTGACAAATGTCATTTGAAAATACTTAGAAAACATTTGCTTTTAACATTAATTTTTTAAGTGAATAGACTTTCCAAAACAATGGACTTTACGACTTTCCGACCACAGTCACTGTTAATAATTCATTAATTAAAGAAAAGATGTCCATCCTTCTCTTTTGAATTTTCTGGTCATGAAAATCATTTTGACCCTACTAACAATTAGAAAATTGAACAAATGTGCTTAAAATGATTTTTTTCAAATACATTTCTACAAGAATATGGCCAGCTTAAAGTGGTTGTAAAGTCTGAAGGTTTTTTACCTTAATGCATTCTCTGTATTAGGGTAAAAAAACCTTCAATGACCACCCCCATCCCCTCTTATATTTACCTGAGCCTAATCTTGATCCAGTGACGTGCATGAGAGAAGCGGCTCACTTGAATCTTTCCCTGCTCATTGGCTAAGAGACAGAATAGGGTGCCATTGGCTCCCATTGCTTTAAATCACAGCCAATGAGGAGGGAGCAGGGGGCAGAGCCGAGCAGGGCTCTGTGTGGCAATAGGCTCTGGAGCTAGCCAGCATGAGTGCCATCATAGCAAGAGACTTGCTTTGAGGGTACTCAACAGTGGGGAGGAGCCAAAAGCAAGCGCCAGCAGGAGACCCGAGAAGAGGAGGATTGGGGCTGCTCTGTGCAAAATCATTGCACAGAGCAGGTAAGTATAATATGTTAGTTATTTAAAAAAAAAAAAAAAGGTTTACAATCACTTTAGGAAAAAACAGACACATGACTGCATGATTAAAGCAAGCACATCTTTACTAATATTTATTCACTAAGTTCATTCACTAAGTTAATTTTACATTTTTCAAAGTGAACATATTCTTTTTCTTTAGAAAGGGAACCTTAAGATGAACATTATGCTGAGACTGCTTTACCTCTTACAAGCCTTACCAATTAGGATTCCGCAGTTTTATTTCGTAAGCTCCGAACGACTTTTTTAAATTATGTCTGGCAGGGCAAATCCTTGAGGCTCAGAAGATCCCTTTTACAGCGACCGAAGCTCAGAGAAGGGGTTGGCCTCCCCGACCCAGCTTTAAATTGCACAGTGGTCCAAATGAATGAGTAGTGGACTGGTGCATACATTCAACTTACAAATTGTGGATCTCCTTAGAGCAGAAAACAGTTCCGACACCTCTGGCAGGCCTGCCCTGGAGTGGGATCAGTTACTCCCGTCTCTCTTCTCCACACCCAATAATTGAACCCACTTTACTCGAGCACCGCAGATACTTTAGGATAGCAGAGACGGACAATTTTCCCTCACCACTAATGCCAATTATCAGTCACCCGGACTTTATACCGACAGGGCTTTCTGGTTCCAGCCTGAGGAGAGATTGGTCAGAGCTTCTTCATTTCTCGGATCCTCTGCATGGACTAACCTCCAAAATTTGTACCCCACCCTTAATTCCTCCATTTTGGGCAAATGGAAGATCTCACAACTATCTCACTTTCTTCGATCCCTCCCAGATCATGGCTGCTTTCATAGACAACCCACGCCGTTCGAACAACTATGCTTGGGGGATGAGCCCATACGGAGATCTCTATCCTGTTCTTATAAAATAGTACTGACAGCCACATCGTAACAGGATCCCCCATATCTGAAGAAATGGGAGAGAGACCTCAACGTTATTTTCTCCATGTTAGTCGGAAGTCTGGAGCCGTCAACCCCGCCGAAGCTCTCTACCATTCCCTCCCTCTTACTCCCCCCTCTGTCCTCCTAATTCCCTCTCTCTCTTTCCTTCTCCACACACCCTCCTACCTCAATCTTTTACTGACACCTTGGTGTCAACCTTTTTTATTTATTTCTTATATTACCCAGAAAAAAATCAGTCTGTATGCGGTGATTGGTAAGTGCCACCCTTATAATACCAGAGAAGAGAGCCATAATGGCAACAGCTTACAACATATAAGTGTTGTTCCCTACCTCGCTTTAACTAGTTTCCTACTAGTTAGGACCACATTTGTCCCATTCTATTTGTGATAGATAGGTGCATGACTCATAAAATGAATGATGTTTTATAACTGGAGGTTCCTGCCACAGCCCTGTGCGAACAACAAGTTTTTTTTAAAGCGAGATAACAACCTACAGTTAATAATTTTCTTCACATGGCTGTTGAGGAACTTTGTTGGTATTATCGCCGTAATCTGTCTTTTTGAAATGTTGGGTTTAATGTCTATCTCTGGAGGTTACCAGTTACTGTATGTGATACTATGTCTCTTTGATCACTCCGCATACCTTAAAGATTTAAAAAAAAAAGAAAGGGAACCTTATTGTCTCAGAGCTCTCTGATCTTGGAGAAATCCTGTGACACTATCAGTGCTTTCAAGACTAAATGATTACAAAAGAAAACCTTGACAGGCTGGAATGGCAGTTCTGGTAAAATCTCTCAGATTTATTTTAGTTGTGAGCTCACTCAGTAAAATAGCACCATTGCCACATGGTAATGCATTTAAGTAGTAAAAGGATGATTGCCTTATGGAAAACAATGAAAACAATTATTATAATGGTTGTGAGTGGGGGAGTGGTCGGATGTGTTAGAGCAGTGGTCCACAAATGGCGGCCCATGAGCCACATGCTGCCTTTTGCCTTTAATTGGCACTTTTGGCCACTAATACCAAAGATGGGGCACTATTTATCCCATTGAAACCAATGAGTCGGGCACTCCAACTGATAACAATGATGGGGCATAGTTTCTCCCACATTTGAGGACCTTTAAAAACAAAAATAGCACGTACAATGAGATCATTCCAGAAGGTTTGATGAAATCATCACTTACAGCTGAGTTGATGTAACCCTTGTACATTGTTTTTAGGGAATTGACATACACATCTGAAATTTATAGTATATATTTCTGTCAACTGCAAATCAAAATATGTTGCAAATAGACAAAACTACATACATATGTATTAAAATATAAATATAAATTAGATAGTACAACACACAGTCTAAAAAATAATATTTCTGGACAACATGACTATAAAAACTGTAATGAAACACACAATGCAACTGTGATAACTACAGAGATGCAACTTCTATTCAACTCTACAAGACTCTGTCTTTGTCTCTTTGCCTTTTGAGTAAACAGCCACCCTGCAGTGAGATACCAAACATGTTGTTTTAACTCAGATGATAAGTGGTCTGGCTTCCTTCTGTGCTAGTCATGACAGTTTCCATGAATTCTGAACAAAGCCTTATGGGATGTCTGAAACTTGTATCATGAATAGATAGAAACATAATAGCTAGTGGGCACAACAGAATAGAAGCTGTATTTAAAAAAAATACACATTTCTCAAACTTCTGAAACTGACAAGTTTTTATCCCATTTTGCCTCCTGCTGAGAAATAACAATATATGGTTTATGGGGTATATTGCACCTGTATACATGAATGTTTGTGTGCTCACATGGGCTTAAGCATGCTCTAAGATACTGAAAGGATGAAATATGTCGCCTGCACACAGGCAAGCTTGTTTCAAAGTGCAAAGCTCTGTATTCTTGTATGATCACATAGATACGCAATGTTCCAGATCCACACAGGGACCCTTCCTTAGGCATATGATAAACAAATAACAAATAGTGCAAATATATAAAGGAATCATCCACCAATAGGAGAAAACCTCTCAGTGCCCATAACCCCATTTCCCCTTCAACATAGCAAAATATTATGTGTACACACTTTAAAAATATCAAATCCATATTTGCAATAACAGTGTATTATACAGACATTCACAGTCAAAATAGCTTGATTAATATCAAAAATAGTTTACATACAATATGCAGTTCATGTCTGGAACAATGCACAGGTGTTTTGGCAATAAGCTAATGCATAGTAGCATTAACAACACTAAATGTACTCTGTAATTCTTATCTAGAGACAGGGTTTAGTGTATCAAGGTATTTATGTCATGTAATGTTCTATGTAACATTCCTAGGCAGCAGAACACAAGAATGGAGAGAATGGAGAAAAAGCCAAAAGAAATTAAAAAAAAGGAAAGTGTAAAAAAATGAAAATTCCCTAGAAACCTAACCCTATCCGACTTGAGTTATTGTAAACAAAAAGATTGCCCATCTGCATAGACAGATTCTATCTAGAGAGTACAATAGTACATACTACATCTTTATCACATGCATGTACTGTGGTAATACCCAGTGGACAGAGTCCTGAGTTATGTACAGTATCAAGAACCAGGACATAACAAAAAGAACGTACAAATCATAGCTGAGCAGCAGACAGGACTGGTAGTGTCCTCCATATTAAAAAGCAGTGAACAGTGAAACGCAAGTAAAAAAAAAAAAAAAAGTAAAATATAAAACAATTAGTTAGGGTTCTTTCACACAGGCACTGAATTCTAAAGCAGCCTTAAATCAGCACATAAGGTTGGGATGTAGTAAAACCCTGCAATTGGGCTGCATGTTTACCGCACCCGAACCGCTACCCTCTTTAGCTGCAGAGGCAGCATATGGGGGTGTACATGTGTCAGGGCTGCAATGCTTTGCATCTCAGCAGAAATTATATCCCCTGTTGCTTTCAGGGGGCATAGTACCTGTCAAATGTGACCTATTCAAGTGAATAGGGCCGCTCTGAAAGCAAGCAGTTGCAGTGTGCTAGTGCAGGATTCAAAGGGTTTAAATCAGGTGGTGAAGAGATGATACAACACCTCCTCACTACCTGTCAAAGCACATATAAACAATCCCTAAATGTCTTTAATACTGTATACACTATTTATAATCATGCACAGGAAACAGGGCGTATTGGCACAGATGTCCTATTCATTAGACCCATGGCTGAAACATATGTGTGTCTCATCTGAGTATATACACACCGTAAGTGGGCCAGAAGGTCCAATAAGTCTGTGTGTATATGCATCAGGTTTGGGCATTGCTAGGCTATTGGAGCAAACCGATTACCTTTAACCTCCCTCGTGGTATGATTATTTCAGATTTTAGGTGCTGAAAGCGGTACCATTATTTTGCATTGAAATTTGGCGTTTTATATTGTAGGCCTGTAATTCTTAGTAATAACACACTTAAATCTGTGCAAACAAAAGTCTAGTAGACATCCTGGGTATGATAACGTTTGAAACACGAAATCATAAATTATAATATAGTAAATAACTATAAATAATTATAACAAATATTAATATAATAATAAAACTTATTCAATAATGTAATCAAATCAAAAACACTGAAATTTGCTCAGTTACAGAATTGTCACTGTCATTACTTTTAGTGTTTGTTGACGAATTTCCCCACGAATCACTATCACTTAATTCTGCAAGTGATTCTAATTTATTATCACTGTTTTCTAGCTGGTCTAAAAGCACTTTTGACGTAAACTGACATTTTTTGGTTGCTAAGGACAATTTCCAGTTTCCTGGCAGAAAGAATACTATTTATAATATAAAACTGCATGCAGGACACTGGACAAACCACTAGGGACAAAGGGGATGTGTAATTATTTGATACAGTACTGTAATCTGTAAGATTACAGTATACTGTATCTATACTGTGCTTTTTGAATTTGGCGCCGAACACCGTCCCCGTGCGTCACAACGCTCACAGGGAATGGAGCTTGGCACTGTGAATCGAGCGAGACGCGGCAGGTCGCAAATCACAGCGGGGAGACATCGCAGGATCCAGGAGACAAGGTAAGTAACCTCTACATGGATCCTGCGATGCGGTCCCGAGTCTGGCTCGGGGTTAACGCTTTTGGTACTGAAATCTCACCCCGAGCCAGACTCGGGAATACTGCCAGGTAGGTTAGGTAGTGTTGGCTGTTCGATCCGTTCGTCCAACACCCGAATTTGTGGGCTGCACAGTGCATTTTGCGGCCTGATTGAGCAAAACGTTGCCCAATCAGGGCACAGTATAAGCTGGCTGTTAAGGAGCGGGGCCGGAAAGCTGGCCGCGGCGTCCTTAATAACCGATGACAATGGTTGTCAATAGGTTTCCCCGCTGACAGCTGAAAAGAAAAAAACCTGTCAGTTAAACAAAAACAAAACAAAAAAACGGCATGGGGTCTTCCCAGTCCATACAAGGCACTTTGAGTCGGGTATAGATTTTAGGGGAACCCCACACCAAAATTTAAAAGAAAAATGTTGTGGGCCCCCCCAAAATCCATACCAGACCCGCCACGCCCCTATATAAGAACTGTCAAATGACGTAGCCTGCAGTAGGTGGCCAGCCTTCATAGACGGTGGAGTGTTTCTTTATTTTTATTTTTTGGGTGCAGCGTGTGATGTGATTGACGATGGATTTACATTAGGGGCACTATTTTTTAATAAAGGAATTGTCAAAAACTGTGTGTGTTTTTACTACTTTTTGACACTTTTTCTGTGAATAGGTAAGGGTACTATGTACCTTATACTCATTCATATAAGGGGGGAGGCCAGGATCTGGGGGCCTGCTTGTTAAGCACCCACCCCCCCATGTAAGGGCATGTGGCCTGGCATGGTTCAGGAGGGGGGTGGCTGCTCACTCACCCCCCCCTTTCCTGACCTGCCAGGCTGCATGTCTGGATAAGGGTCTGATATGGATTTTGGTGGGCACCCCACGCCATTTTAAAACAAAAAAAAATGCGTTGGTGTTCCCTTTAAAATCTATACCAGACCTGAAGGGCCTGGTATGGACTGGGGGGAGGGGCGGCAATTGCAACAGTGAGTCAATTTAAATGTAATCTGACTTGTTTTTTTCTTTAGAAATGTAATTTTTGCTGCAGCATGTATAATGCATGCAATAGGATTGTGCAACTTTACACTCCTTTATGCCCCAGGCACTATATTTAAAGGTATTTTTCATTTTTATTGTTGCACTTTAAGCATCATTAAAATCACTGCTTCTGAAAAAACTATAGTTTAAAAAAAAAATTGCATTGATACATGTACCCCAGGGCAGTACCCAGACCCCTTTTATGGCCAATTACTTGCACATAAGCCTTCAAAATGGGCACCTTTGATTTTTCCTGTTCGGTTCATATAGACTTCAATGGGGTTCGCCGTTTGGATTAGAACTTTTACCTTGTTCGGGAGTTCTGTTGTGAACCAAACATGGGGGTGTTTGGCCCATCTCTACCTGTGAGTCACAGTGCTGCAAGCCGAAGAGGATATTCTAAGGCAAACAATTAGGAAATAGTGGGACCAAAATAGAGAAGACAAAAGGCAGGAGAGAGAATACAGGGTTAACATAAAAAATAGTGCCTCTTCACAAAGTGAGTGCATTAATGAATTGGGTGCTATTTGCATCCTGAGCACATGCATCCAATGGGAAGTGTCCCTAGGCATTGTTTGTGAACACTATAGTGAACATGCGGGATTCGAAAATACATGACAGAATTATCGGGAAAAACAACATGTCAAGGAAATGTATGTGTTTAACCCCCCAGGATGTACGTTGGTAAGGGTTTGTTACAAAACTTGTAAGGCATTTTCATATATTTATATCTGGGGTCAGTTTGCACTGACCAATGAAGAACTAGCTGATACACACATGGCATATCCGGTCAGTGGGAGATCTTTCCCATCTGTCTGGGAAGGCTTGCCCATAGCACAGATGACGTTTCCAGGTGCATACATATGATCATGGTCAGGCCAGCAACTGGCCAGGAAGATGTGCATAGATGTGTGCATAGGCGCATGCGCAAGGCCTGACATGCACCTGTCACCAATACTGGCGCCAAATGGGTTATTTAAACATGGCTGCAGCCTTGGCTCATTGCTGTTTGGCCCACAGCTTCTGTGTACTTTGTTCCTGATTCCTGTGTCTGACCTCTGATCTTGACCCGTCTTTCTCCTGACCACGCTTGTCTGTTCTCTGCCCTGACCTCGGCTTGTTAGATTCTGCTTCTGCCTCCTGTTCTTGCCTGATCTCCCTCACTGTTGCTGACACTGGCCTGTGACCTGACTACCCTTCTGCCTGACGTTTATGCCTAATCTGTCCAACTTTTACCAAACTGGCTTGTCTGACCCTGCATCCTGCTTATCCTGCCTGCTACAGCTCCTTCAGTCCAGCAAGCTCACATCTGGCTCCTGCTTCTTGCTGCTCATCCACAGCCTGCTGCCAGTCAAGTTTCGTGCCAGCTCATCTGCCACCAGCCTGCTTGCTGCCACACTAGCTTGTTGACAACTGCTACCATGAAGACTGCTGGACTGGTCACAGGCACCCATATCCTGCCGTGCTCTCATGGCTGCTGTCTAACTACCAGTGCCCCCCGAGCTGGAGCTGTACGAGAGGCCTTCTTCTTCATGTCAGGCTCACTATCCAGGTACGTGACACCCCCCCCGGTGGCACAGTGAAAGGGAAGTGGCTCTTATGGCAGAGCAGGTCAGAGGGAGATCTTTCCTAGTTCCCTGATGGCCAAGACATTTTTTCCCAGAGAAAAGGTACAGGAACTAGCCTTCCCTGGCCAACTCCACCCCTTCAACACTGCAGTACCTATGCACTGAGGAGTGCACAGCACATAGCATAATCAGCATTAGGGATAGTGCTTACATACCCTCTACCTTCAAAGTAACCATTTATTGCTCACCTCTGCATACCTCTTTGCTACCCCTCATCACACAGTTCACCTCTGTATTCCCTGGTCACAGCTCACCTCTGCAACCCTAATCAACTGCGAACCTCTTCTTCTCTCATCCACAGTTCAGCTCTTCTTCCCTCATCCACAGCTCAACTCTTCATTCTTCATCTACAGCTCACCTCATCTCCCCCTGTCCACCACTCACCTTTTCTTCTTCTGTCCACAGCTCACCTTGTTTTCCTCCAACCACAGCCCACCTCTTTTACCCCTATCCACAGCTCACCTCTGTACCCCAACAGGTCACTTTCAAAGACACACAGATAGATATAGCAAATTATTAAATGCAAAATGCATATCAGCAGTGAGAATAACTCCTACAAGATATATCTTCTAAAACATAAGTCACTTTTACACAGTTTTTCTGAAATTGTGTTTCAACATTTCATGAGTTTGTATGCCTTTGTAGGAGAGATGGAGTAAAGATTATGCTCCCTGCTCAGAAAGAACCTTTGCCAATTGTGATT
Organism: Lithobates clamitans; assembly: GCA_037952925.1. Classification (NCBI taxonomy): domain Eukaryota; kingdom Metazoa; phylum Chordata; class Amphibia; order Anura; family Ranidae; genus Lithobates; species Lithobates clamitans. Next base: position 1,224,308 of record JBBGZY010000654.1, on the reverse strand, counting down.
TCAGGTTATCACTGCAGAACAATACACTTCTAATTCCATGAAGTGGGTATCCCACCAGATTTTGAAAATCAGGCATACTAGGGTGCTAAATATATATACGGTACTATAAATATATGTAGGCCACTACTTATTTTTATATAGAACTAAAATAGCAATTGGTCTCAGTATGCTATAACAGTAGATATTTAAATTTAAGAGAAAATGGTTAAACAATAATTGATGTATTTTAAAACATGGACCCGCTGTTATTTTTACTACTAAAGGGAATGTATAGCATATTTTTTGTAAATGCCTATTTTGAGAGACATTTTTAAATTGTCTTTCATATTTTTACATGCGTGCTTGATATTTTTGGAACTGTATTAAATGCAAAGATTTACAGATTAGCGTTACAGGGAACATTAGCCATTATGTACTCTTTATCTCTGTGTAACACCTGTTGATGTACTAGACACACAGGCAGTGCATTGTTTTCAGTTAGTTGGAATACTCATAGACTTGTACTGTAAGAAGGCGCAGTAAAAAAAAACCATCGTCTAGCAAAGCAGGAACAGAATTTGCACAAAATTTATGTATTAAGGATGAGCTGGGATGGAAAAATTAGACATGTCCAATAAGAATATGGGGGTTATTTACGAAAGGCAAATTCACTTTGCACTGCAAGTGCAATTGAAAGTGCACTTGGAAGTGCAATAGCTCTAAATCTAAGGGGTAGATCTGAAATGAGTCGAAGCTCTGCTGATTTTATCATCCAATCATGTGCAAGCTAAAATGCTGTTTTTTATTTTCCTTGCATGTCCCCCTCGGATCTACAGCGACTTTACTTCCAAGTGCACTTGCAGTGCAAAGTGGATTTTCCTTTAGTAAATAACCCACATATATCTATTATATCTAAATTGGAATCAGTCTTACAAATACTACAAGAATATAAAAGCTTCTAATGGATTGAAAATAAGGTGCTTAATTCATAAATATATGCTATATTTCAATCTCATGTTAAGCCAAATTGCAAGCATTCTGTTAGACAGGAAGTGCAGTTTTCCGTTACTTCTTTAATCATTGTTTTACTGAGAAGAAAAAATAAAAAGAATACTGGAGGTTTTATAAAGTTCTATTGCAAAGTACTTTCCTGCTGAGTCGGGAGCTTATCTATTGATCAGTGACATGAGCGCAAAGTGGACTATCACAGGATCCACTATAAGAACTAAATAATTATTTTCTGAGAAGAAAAAGCTGTGCGTGTTCAAGCAAGGCAATAGTATTTACCAACTATTGTATCATTAACATTGTCATGCACCTAAAGCCCAACTCCAAGACTGGGAACAAAACCCTTGCAGTGAAGTCCCTCCACAGTGGAATGGTTACATGTACATTAGGCCTAGGGGGAACTGAACAGGATGTAATACACACTAACCCCCCCCCCCCACTACGACAGGCTCTGGTGCTGCCCTCTTCTCCCTGAAACTCCAGGCTGTGGGCAGGCCCTTGACGTCATCATATTTAATGTAGATAAGTGCTCTCATTATTTACACTGCTTGTGTCATGATCTGTGAATGGGGGAGACAATCCTCCATTCGCAGTTAGTTTTACAAGTAGAGTAACCAATGCATGTTCTCCCTGTGCCTGTGTGGGTTTCCTTGGGGTACTCCGGTTTCCTCCCACACTCCAATGACATGCTGGTAGGTTAATTGGTTCCTGTCTAAATTGGCCGTAGTATGTGTATGTATGCATGTGAGTTAGGGACCCTAGATTGTAAGCTCCTTGAGGGCAGGGACTGATGTGAATGTACAATATACAGTACATGTGTAAAACACTACGTAAGTTGACAGCGCTATATAAGTACCTGAAATAAATAAATAAAATAGCTTTTTCAGTGGAGGAAAGGGAAGAAGTTTGCATGCCCCTCTTTGAACCATCTGAATTGCTGTCCTTCGTGAAGACTTTGAACCTGCTAACCACCACAGTGGCAGAAATTTGGAGATAGGAGAAGGACCAGCATTCCTGCAGTGAAGATTTCTCCAGGATCCTGCTGTCACCGGGGGTGGGGGGTGGGGTAAGGGGGAGTGAGGCCAGGCTGCTGCAATTATTTCTTTCTCCCCTTTACCTGGGAAACTCCACCACTGTCTGAAGTTCCAGAGATGTGGGCATGCATTCAAGATTCTTAAATACAATGCAGGACCAATGGTCCTGCATTGTAGTTGATGACGTCATACAGCTGCAACCAGTTAGGCAAATAGGAGGCACTGCTTTAGAGGACCAGTCTTACAAAGTGGAGGAAGCCTGCAGGAGTGAGGAGTAAGGTAAGTATTTCACCCTATTCACCATTCCCTAGACAAAATAAGCATTTATTGCTTGTAGTACGGAGGGGAAATCACTGGATGGGTAATGTTTTCTCCAGCCCAAAGTTCACCTTTAAGTGGAATTAGACAGTTAATGTAGTCATGCTTTTCTCATGGATTTGAAAAAATATAAAAAGAACTTAGACGTATATAAGGTAAATGAACCTTTATCATCCAGTTATAAAATAACTCCTGGACAATTTATTTGTAATGACTATTAACTAAATCTCAGTGAGATAAGTCAGTTGGAAAGATACCAGCTTTCTGTTTCAGTTGCTTTGCCTCAGTCCCTAGTGAGGACTATGGTTCATTTAAGGGTGGCTGTGGGAATAATATATGTTATGGTTAAAGAAGTTGAGGTATGCTCATAAATTCAATGACACCTTGGAGCAGATAACTGGATCTAAATGCTCACAGATTCTGCATTCCAGCCAGGTGTTTAGTAGTTCTACTTTCTAAAAGCTAACCATTTAGCCAGATGTCAAACAACATTTAGCTCTCATAAACAGCTGTAGACGGTGCCATCAAATAGAATTATAATTTTATTAATTCATCTTTAATTAGTTGATACAGCACAGAACATGCAGTAATTTAGTCATAATTGCCTTGACTAAGACACAGCACTTGAAGGGATAGATTCTGCCTGTGATACTTTATTACATGAATAATGATCATGAAAAATAATTATAAATGTGATAATGTTACTTTCTTTTTATGAATCTCTGACAGTAGCGTAGGAAAGGTAGTACCTATCAAAAAGATTTCAGCACACATCATATCACTAATGTAGCTTTAGCTTAATTGACATAATGTAGATGAGAGTGGCTATGCACCCAGCATGGATTAATGGCAGCTGTGTGAAAATAATTTATTACACAAGTCAGTCTTAGCACAGTATACATTTGTTTCATATATAATGGCCATTCTGTTGTACAATGGAAAAATTGCTGAGATATATTTTTTAAATTTGCTGAGATACAGTACATTTTTGGCTATATGGAGTACTGAAAAATGATGGCTGTAAAGGAAGATAAAGGCCAAGGTCAGGTTATGTATTCTTATATGTAAATGTAAAATATGTATTCATAATTCTGTTTATGTCACCCATATTAGAATGCTAGAAGAAATTAGGCTCTTTTGATGGTTATCCTAACAGGAAACCTATTGCTTTTACGCTGGTATGAACCAAGGTCGAAACATTCCTAACTATGGAGGAAAAAGGTTAAAGCTACTTTACCTCACTGAAGACTGACATATTTATTGCTCTCTCAAGTAAAAATCAAGTGTTCAAGTAATCAAACAAGAAAAAGTCTTAAAATCTAAATAGGTAGTGATCATTGATGGATAATTTTATTGCAGCTAAAATCACTGAAAATTGACAGGTCTTGAGTTCATTTAGGTCTGTCACCTTTCATGGATTATTACCTGCAGTACATAATCTGCTAATTATCACTGCAGTTTTGAGGGCTTCAGTAACTTCATTGACCTTTGTTGGATCCTCTTAAATCCCCAGAGAGCACATTTTTGTTTTATCTTCACAACTCTAGGTCAATTCATAGAGTCATATATAACTCTAGTTGTGTAGAAACATGAGTTTAGTACCTAAAAAGAAAGACTTGCAGATGTGAGGAGTCTCTGTTCCAAAACTGTTCTGTGTTGTCGCTTCAATAGATGTAATTAGAGTTTTAATTATGAATTTCTGCAGTTGTTCACACTGCAATGGTCCTCAGTTTGTGTAAATTTTACCCCCCTTATTGTAGAGACAATTTTCACATGCATATAAAAAATAGCATTTTTTGCTTGAAATTTTGTTAAAAATCCCCAAACATTATACATTTTCTAAAAGCAGAGACCCTGGAAAATAAAATGGTGGTTGTTGCAATTTTTTTATGTTGCATGATATTGACGATTTTCGTGTATTATAGTGCATAAAAACCCAGATTTTTTAGTAAAATGTAAAAGATCATGTTGTGTCAAGTACATACTGTAGATTCCAAACATGTTAAGATTTAAAATGTTTAATGCCTGTGAAATGGCAACAAATGACCTAAAAATCTCTATAGGCAGTACTTTAAAAATCCTAAAGGTTACCAGTTTAGAGTTAAACGTAAGCTGAACTCTAGCATTGGATTTATTGCTCTCGTTCTGATGTTTGCAGTGGTACCTCACATGTGTGGTGCAATTACTGTTTATATATGTGTGCAGGGCGTAAATGCGTGTTTGCATTTGCACGTGTGCACAGGGGGACAGGGGTGCTTTAATTTGTTTTTACATTTTTCTATTCGTTTTTTTTTTTCATTCAACTTTATTGCTTTCACAAGGGATGAACAACATCCCTTGTGATAGCTTGGGCAGTGACAAGTATCCTGTTTTAAGAGATTAGGGGTATATTAGAACTCCTGATCCCTCCTCTGCCCTCCAAGGCAGCCGATCAAACTAAGATCAGTTTTTAATCGGCTGCTTCCCTGGCCAAGTAAACACAGAACTGAAACCAGAAGAGACAAAATCCTTGTCATGTCCAGCTTCATTCATCACAAAGAAGAGAGTGGAAGAGTTATCTCTCCCTCTCCTATGTGTGCAGCCAGCCTGACTGCTGGTTGTAGCAGAGGCCAGTGGCAGAGGGATGGGCCCTTCCAAGACCTTTAGAGTCACTTGGATTACTTTTACCAAAAAGGCCATCGCTGTTACTAGAAAATGACACCAAGATCATGGCTGCAGCTGAGGGCCTATATATATATATATATATATATATACTATATATATATATATATATATATATATATATATATATATATATATATACAGCCTAAGGACAGCAATTGTTAGAGCAGCCTTTCTCAACCAGTGTGCCGCATAAAGTTCTCAGGTGTTCTGCAGCAAAGGAATTAAAAACCAACTAAAGTAGGCAATTAAATCCAATCTTTTTTAATGTCAGATCAAGTCCTTTTTTTTTTTTCTTTTTACTGCAGGTGCTGGTCCAGTCCATTTTAACCCCCATTAAATTCACACAACTTAATAAGTTCACACCATTGGTTTCTAAATACACGTTGGTTGCCTGCATACTTTTCTGGGTTGCAGAGAGTAGTAGTGGCAGCGGCAGAGAGAAGGAGAGAGCCAGGAGGAGGTGTTAGTGGGGGGCAGTAATCAAACCTTGCACACACCCGATCTAAGAGCAATCCACTGTTAACTCCTGTGTACAGACAAGAGGGAGAGGAGCTGGAGGGGGGAGGGGGAAAGAGCACAGCCTTCATCTCTTCCCAGGTCTCTCCCCCTCTTTGCTGCTGTTACTACTCATATATCCAGTTGCCATCTGTAAATTTTGGGAAGGGGGAATTGTTCTGGTGACACAATGGTAGACGTGTACCAAACAATTGTTTTGTGATAGGGGGGACGAATTGGAGGGGGGGAGGAGGAACAGAATTTGTGCTAGGAGGGGCGATTTGTGCTAGCGGGCAGGGATTTTAGGAGAGAGGATTTACAATCTACTGACCACTGAACTCTGCCTCACAAAACTACATTTCAGGGTTTGTACACATGAAGTGCACGGTTTCCCATACCACACACAAAAGCACTGCCTTTTGCAGATGCACAGGGGTGCCATTAATTCACCACACACATCTAGCAAATGGACATTCGTTCACGCCCACTAAAATGCATGTATTTTGGTGTGCCACAATTTAAAAAATCATTGTGGTGCCTTTTTTGTGTGTGGATAGAACAGCCCACAAAAAAACGCAATGTGCAGGAACATGCAAAAGAAGCACATGCACTGGATGCCCCTCCTGGTATGAATGAGCCCTCATACTAGTGTGACCTGAGTTTGTGCACAATTCTAAAGGGAGCCTTGACTAAAAAGAGGTTGAGATGCACTGTGTTAGGGTTTTGGTAATTACTAAAGGAAAGCACTATAATTTTACTGAAACATGGGTTATTAAAAGGTGAAAGGTGAACATTAGGCACATTTTGAAACAAATTATAACACAAATTTGTATTCTTGAACCTTTAGTTTAAATCAGCTAAATACATTCCAGGTGCATCAAGATAACATATGTTTGATGTCTTAAAGTAGTAAAAAACAATAAGGGCCAAAAAGAAAAGCCTGCATTCTGCCAGCATGCTGCAGAGTGGGACACTTGCTCTTTGTTTGAAAGCAGTGGTCTTACTTCAGACATTCAAAACCTTCCTCTACTGAGTCAGACCCATAGTTCTACAGTCAGGAGTGCTCACACTGTCTGATGATTGAATAGCTCTGTCTCTGACTCAACAGAGGACATGTAAGACTTCTGCAAACTTTGGTTGTGGTGCACCTGGACTATAATGAGCTAATTTAAAATGAAATAGGCTTTAGACATTTATCAAAATGTTTGCATTTTTTAGTCTACAATATTTACCAGTAGATCTCATTCTTTGGAATTCCAGGTCACACTACTTGGACAGCTGCTAACGATCAGTCGCAAGAGATTCAACAAGGTGCCAATCTGACATCAATGTTATGCCAACAGAAGCCATATGGATATTGCCTGGATGATTAAGACATCTGTGAGACATTTCATGGAAAGAGTGGGAATTCCTCCACTGCTCCCTCTTTTTCAGAGATTTGTGTGAAAATGCAGTATTGTATCCCTAAATCCAATATGTTTATCTTTACATTAAATGTTAAATTGAGATACCTGTCCAGTGACATGGAAAAGAATGGGGATTAAGAATGAAAAATACAACTGAAATATGAAAAAATAAATTTGAAATGAAAAAGAGCTGTGAAGTAAAATAGAAGGATTTCTAAACCCTTACAACACACTTTTGCTACAGGTAAGCCTATAACAAGGCTTACCTGTAGCTACCCAGGATATCTCCTAAACCTGAATGGTTTACGAGATATCCCCTGTATTTGTATGTGCTTACAACATCGGCACATGCGCAGCGAAGCAAACTAAAGCAATGGCACGTACGTGCTGTTGCTTCAGTGAGTGTGCCGTTACCGGCGGCTCCTGCGTGCATGCGCAGGAGTGACATCATCGTGGCTCAGGCCAATCACAGCACCGGAGCCCGCGATACACGGAATTAACTCCGGGAGCGATGTCGGCTGCCAGAGAGGTGTACGAGGACGGCTGCAGGGGCTTCGATCTCAGTTAAGTAATTTATAATGAGCTAGTAGGCTACTATGCCTTTGTCTTGCAGGTTTTTTTTTGTTCTAGGGTTTAAAACCACTTTAAGGGGGTGGGAGGACAGAGCAAGGGTCATGAAAAATAGCAATTATAGAAAGACAGTATGTGAACAGAAAGAATTGGAGAGCTTAATGAGAATGGCAGAAGAACAAGTTAACACTGTTAGGACAGATATGTGAGCTAAGAGTGAGATAAGAGCTGTGTAAATTGACAACGCTATATAAGTACTTGTAATAGATAAATAAATATTGTTCCCATGTAAAACATACCACGGTAGTTATAGACCTTTATAGACATCCCATCATTACTGTTCTACATGACAATGAGCACACACATGCTATAGGTATAATTTCCCCTAATAGTGCACAGATACTGTATGCACCAACATAAATGTTCAAATAAGCTTGTTAATTCTTATTGGTGACGGGATTTTAAGGGACAGGAATCTGGTGACTTTATTTGAGTTATCTGGCTTACAAAACACAATTTTTTTCACAAATGAAAAAAGAGTCAATGTTGGGACATCATCACAATATTTTCTTCCTTAATTCTTGTCACAAACAATTTATTTAATTGACTGATGACAAGTTTTATGTCTTAGCGGGATGCTTTCAGATTGCTTATTCTCACTATTCTTTTTGTTTAATCCCATATATGATATTTTATGACTATTTTATGCATATCTATGTAGAGGTACATTGGGGGAGGGAGGGGGGTTCAATAAAGCTGCTGCACCATTTTTCTGGTGATTATTCCTCTTGTTAATGTATTGCACCAAATTAATGAATCATTTAAGACACATTTGGTTCTGACAGCAATTCATGCACCAAATTGAGGTAATTCTAAAATGAACCACTTTTACATCCTGTTGGATTGAATGCATCACCTTTACATTGTGTCACACTGAATGTGCCAAATGTAAACGTAGAGCTAAGAGCTACAGAGAGAAAAACTGGCATATTTTGCGAAAGTGTCTTTCATGCACTCTAATGCCCCGTACACACGGTCAGATTTTCAGACGGAAAATGTTCGATGGGAGCTTGTTGTCGGAAATTCCGACCGTGTCTAGGCTCCATCAGACATTTTCCATCGGAATTTCCGTCACACAAAATTTGAGATCTGGATCTCAAATTTTCCGACAACAAAATCCGTTCTCGTAAATACTGATCGTGTGTACACAATTCCGATGCACAAAGTTCCACTCATGCTCGGAATCAAGCAGAAGAGCCGCACTGGCTATTGAACTTAATTTTTCTCGGCTCGTCGTATGTGTTGTACGTCACCGCGTTCTTGACGTGCAGAATTTCCGACAAGATTTGCGTGTATGCAAGACAAGTTTGAGCCAACATTCGTCAGAAAAAATTAATGGATTTTGTTGTCGGAATGTCCGATCGTGTGTACAGTACATGAAAGTGGATTAGCATGAGCCAAATCCAAGTACAAGTTCTAGACAGGTATATGAATTTGGCACATTCCTCACCACTTTTAGAATGCATGAGAGACAGTTTTGCAAAATCTGCCTGTGCCAGTCTTTATAAATTCCAGGGGTTTATCCTGGACACGCGTTAGTTTGATATTATTTTCACTTCAGAAGGATGGTAAAGGTATATAATTAAATATTTGTCACAGAAGATAGATGAACGCTACACTTTTTTGTTTTATTTTTTTTATCTTGGTGTGAAAGGTATGAAACGCACTTTGTGTGAGCAAGCTGCTCATTTAGTATTTGGTAAATTATTTCCTGGCTGCGCTGAGAAATTATTAACTTTCATTAATCAAATTTATTTTAAAAAAAAATCAGCTAGTATGTCTTCAAATTAACTTCTCCACATTAGATGGATAGCGCTGTGAGTCAATCGGGCTCCTCTTCTTTGCCCAATGCTAGTCTAACAGCATAATCATGCTTACAGAGAAATCACAAGTATGACCTTTTCAATGTACCTGTCTTTTACTGTCTGGATGATGATAGTCTGAAGGAGTAAAGGTAACTGAGGGAGCTTAATTTCAGCAATCAGTTTTCACTTTTTCTTTAACAATTAGCTTGGCTTACATACAGCAGCAGCACTCTAATCTGATTAATTTGAGCTTGAACAAAAGGATTTTTCAGGTGGCTTTAGAAGTGACACATGCTTTTCTATCAAATGATAGTAAGTCAGCTTTAACTGGTAAAACGGTATTGGACAGTAGTTCGCTGTGGCTGTCCTTGTTCTCGCTGGTGCAAAACCGTCCTGCCACTAGCCAATTTCTATCAAGCTCCCATTAAAAATTAAAGACCGCAGATGTTACACTAGGGTAAAATTCGCCAGCAGCAGGACATTTTTAATGAGGGAGAACTGGCTGAAATGTACTAGGGAAAAAGAGTACAGAGAGGTGTTTTACTATTAGAATTACAAAACTGCAAATGATACAGCAGTGAACAATTGGCCATCAGGACAATCTTAAATAGTAAGCCTAGGTCCAAATATACTAGATCCAGAGAGCACAGGCTGGATCCAGGGCTGCCAGCCGTCATTATTTTCATGGACAGTTTGTAAGAAACAGTCTGTTTTCTCCTGTCTCTTAAAATCTTTGAACGGCAGATATTTTCCATAAAAATACCCTGGCTGGCGGTGGATACACCATTGTCCAAGTCTGTGATTGTTTCCCAGACCCTAGAAATCCCCATTACCATTCATTTCTACATAAAGAGGATAGAGGCCATATCCACTCCCCCTTCCATTCCATTTCCTTTGTCCATACTACAACACCTGGCATGCAATGATATGATCTACTGGATGCTATGCTGTGCCTGTAAAGGGCTTGTGCAGACAGCAGATTTGGAACTTATAGTGGGCAATTGATGCTGGTTGCTTGCTACCACTACCTGGGCCTGGGGTTAGTCAATGCCTGACACTCAGGAGACCAGGTTTAGTGACCCAACCTTGGGCCATGGGGGCCATAAGTGGTGAGTGAGCATTCTGTATACTGAACACCCTTTCTTGTTTCTCTTCTTCCCCCTTTTTCCTTCTCTCGCTTGCTCTCCCTCCCTCTTTATATCTTCCCCCCACACTTTTTTGCTCTCTTTCTCTCTCTTTTTCCTCCCTCTATTCTCCTACTTGCTCTTTTCCTTCACTCTCTTCTCCTCTCTCCCCCCTCTTTCCATCTTCCACCTTCCCTCTCTTTCTCACTCCCTCACCTATCTATCTCCCTCCTCCCCCCTCACCCCTCTCTCTCTCTCTCCCTGCCTTCTCACTCTCCCTTTCACCTCTCCATCCCTTTGCTCTCGTTTTCGCTCTCTCCCTCTCAGTTACTTCTCTTTTCTCTTTCTCCCCCCACCCCTGTCCTTTTTACCCTCTCCATCACCTCACTCTCTCCGTTTTCTCTCTTTCCTTCTTAGTTTTTTCTCTCTTTATCTCTATCACTGCTTTCCCACTCTCCCTTTCACCTCTCTCTCCCTTTGCTCTCTCTTTCTCTCTCTCCCTCTCAATTACTTCTCATTTTCTCTATCCTCCTCTCATCCTTTTTACCCTCTCCCTCACCTCTCCCCCTCCCTTTTGCCTCTTTCCTTCTTAGTTCTTTCTCTCTTTCTACCTTCCCTCTCTCCCTTCCTTCCTCCTCCCTCTTTGCCCTCTCCTAAGATGGGCTCATACAAAGTGTGTGGAAAAAAAGCATATTTAATGCAAAGTAAATGTTTTTTTTAATTCTTAATCCTGAGATTTTTACTGTATGTGAGACTGCCACTTGTAGGACACTAATTAGGAGTATTTTGTGAGTACAAGGTCTGTGGCATAGGTCTTACTTTCTAATACATATTTCTGTCATATTTCATATTTCCAATTTAAAAAATGTGCTCCAACTTTACTAAAAGATAACATGCTGCAAAGGATACAGCAGTGTAAAACTGGCCTGCAGTAACAGGTGCACACTGTTTAAACAGATGGATAGTAACAAATGAATGCTCTGCTTTAGGCACCCCAAGCTTAAAAGGCCCTATCAAGATAAAGGAAAAAAAAGAAAATTAAAGCCCCAAAAGATGACCCCTAAAACCAAAGCCCACTTTTTCCTTTTTTTTAAAGAGAAGACTTAAAGCACAAAAAGGTTTGCTATGGATGGGACAGCAGTTTAAAGTGACTGCCAACCTCAGATTAACCATGAAGTAAAATGAAAGCTAAAAAGCTCCAAATAATAAGAATAAAGTAAAAGGCAGCAAAGGGGTTAATTGCTCAAAGAAACAGTAATCATATTTAGAATACAGTTTGCCCACTGACCCTAATCTCTCCCTATGGAGTTTGTAAGCTTTCCCTACAACAGCTTCCAGTACACTGACACTGATCCCAAGATGTTTACTGGAGTCTTGCGTTAACTACTGAAATCTTTTGTGATAGTAATGCAGGGTAAGAACATCAAGTGAAACCAATACAATGATTATTGGCAATAAAATAAGTTATGAGTTAATTATCATAAAATGGAACTATACCTAGCTTAACTCCAGCTTTGTGCTGTCCCGGAGCAGCCCACAGGCCCACTGTCACCTCCAGCCAGTCAGCTTCCGGGTACCGATATCCGGCTATTTTAATTGGTCAGGCCGAGGTGACGTCACTCCTGCACATGCGTGAGACTTCAACCATCTCAACATTGCTGAAATTGTGCACTGAGTTACATATACTCAGTGTACAGTGGTGGATAGGCAGGTAAGAAACTTTAATGCAGAAGAGACAGAGTACATCTCTTCTGCATTAAAAATAATGCCTGTTTCCCAACATTTTTTAAAATTAAATTAAGGTTCCTAAGATATTACTATGCTATGTTGCTTCAATGCAATATTTACTATCGTAACACAGTTGGATTTTAGGTTCTCATACAAACCTTTTATAATACTGCACATATATATTTACTTATATACTTTTATAACCAGGAATATTTCTAACTATTCTAGCTTTATTTCTAAATCTTGTGTTTAAAACTTCATTTTAAATTAAAGCTCCACTTTAAGATATTATTATGCTTAGTTGCTTCAATGTAACGCAGTTGGATTTTAGGTTAGGTATATATTATATATATATATATATATATATATATATATATATATATATATATATATATATATATATATATATATATATATATATATATTCTATTAAAAAATCACATTTACAGCAACTTAACGCAAAATGTAATTTATGAACTAGTCTAGGTTTACTTTTAAATCTTGTGTTTAAAACTTAATTTTATTGAATTTTAAGGTGATGCATATACTGCCTGTTGGAAGGTTGAAGGACAAGTCATTTAAATACTTTAATGTACTGTAGCAGTATCCCACTAGGCATACTTTGAAGTACCACATTATTAAGATCAAATGGAAATTACTAAGTAATGAAATTGAGAGTATATAAAATGTCCATATGGTTCAAGCAGGAGATAACACTGAAACAGAAAGTTAGGCAATGCGATTACCTCCTGCCTGTGTACATATGAATACATAGCATAGTGGATCATGAATGACATGTGGACCATGTTAGTTAACATTACTGCAAAGCTTTTAACTTCCATTTAGCCATACTAAATTGCACCAATGAATACATAGATATATAAAAAATTATACAGCATGAGTGCAATAAAAATAGCTTAATGGGCTACTATGTATTCATGCACATACACTTATAAACTAGCTAAATTGAATTGTTTCAATTTTACTTTTAAAAGGTTTATGGATTGAGTTAACAAAAATGCACTGCGTACCATTTTTCTTTTAGTCATTGTTCAGATGCTGAATGAAGACATTTTATTTTTGCTATCTAAGATTTGCAGGCATGAAATAGATATGCTGTAAATATGACAGAATATGTGATAATATCTTCTGGTCTTAGAAACCAAACGGACTAGGAATTGCACCAGGTTTTATTTATATTGCCATGTGTTACTTGTAGCTGGTGGCTATTATTCACTGAAATAAAAAAGTTTAAGGGACGAAATTGCAGTTTTGAAACTTACACCATAGTTTCAATACAAACACCATAGGGGGAATTATTCTAGTGGGGAGAGACACTCAGTAAAAATCAGACAGGAAACCTAACCTTTTCCTACTTTATACAAAAATAAATAAAGTTGTGGCTGGAGAGGACTTTAATGGTCTGGCAATATTTCAATGGTGCCAGTTGTGGCTTAAACACTGGCTGCAATATTTATATGGCATTTGAATTTTTGCAGATTTGCGGTCATTGACTAGCATTCAATACACGTATAAGTTATAGCTATCCATTGTTAAAGTTCCTATATAATCATACATTCATTGTAGCAATCCATATAATACAGACTTAAGTTTGAATGCATCTTAATAAATTCAAATCCTAGTTCTGATGGTTAGAATGAACAAGCTTATTTGGTTTCTTAGTAATGACAAATCCAATAACTACAAAGCCTACCCTTATTCTTACTATTCATATAGTACACTCATAAAACACATATTCTCTCTCTCTCTCTCTCTCTCTCTCTCTCTCTCTCTCTCTCTCTCTCTCTTTCTCTCTCTCGCTCTCTAGTCTGCTGTGTATAACAACCCAATCCTCTGCGAAAGAAAGGAAGTTTTTATTAAATTCAGATTTGTTCACATATTTCACTTGGTAGAAGAAATATGTAGCTTGAAGGTTGTTGATAAACTAAAGATGCAAAATAAATATGTGTGCTCCTTTCTTTTCATCCATATTATTCCAATTTATAAAAGTAGTATGAATTTTTCTACATTCTTCAGATGATAGTGACTTCTAATGTGATGACATTCTTATTCCTTTCGTTGACATGAAATAAATCGAAAATACCTTCCCAGACACTGGAATCCCCTACTGTGAAAAGGCATGGTCCCTTATACATACCCTGTGCTCCTTTACACAAATTACCTGGACTATAAAATATCCATATACAGATTTTTCCCAGAGCTTAGTAAATGAGGTGACATTTCACTTTGCAAAGAATACCCAATTGCATGCAAGGAAAACAAAAAAATATCATTTTTGCTTGCATGTGATTGGATTTGCCTCTAGTAAATCAACCCCTATGATCAAGCAATGTCAAACTGCAGTCATGCAAGAAGAAGGCAAAATATATGTTTTAAAATGTGATAGGTACATATTTTTAAATCCTGCTTGAACTGCCTCGAAATTGTCATGCTTTGTAAATCACCCCCCTAGACATGTTAACTTCACATAAAATTTCTGTTCCTCTGCTTCTAGTATTCCACTGAATCAGAAAGAGGAAAGTAATAAACAGAGTGATCCATCAATTTTCTTTTTTCACCACTGTTTGTAAAAAAATATCAGTTACTGACAACATGAATTGAAAAATATCCTGGTGAGAGGTTATGTCCCTTGCTGTACATCCTCTGTTACTAAAATCATTGATTGGCATGCTAACACCTTTACTTACTGCAGTTGAATAAACAGCTGCTATTGCTTTGTCAATCATTTGGATACACATCCCATCACTAGCTAGCATTTTAACTTTTATTGTTAAAAAGAACCTGTCAAGATAGAAATATAAGGGTTTCCACTGTTGACTTGTTTTGAAGGAACAGGCTCTGGGGCAGTCATCGTTATTTCTTTACAACTTGCTGAGTCTCTGACCTGGGACCAGCATGTATATATTTGATGTTGGAGCTCTTGGGAAAATAGGTAACTTACACAAAAGCACACACATACACACCAATGTTTTGTGATGATGAAGATGATCAGCTATACCATTTATGTGTGTCTTTACTGATATAACTGGTCATACACTGCAAATTTCATTCGGTTCCTGATGAGCAGGCCAATATTTGCCTAATGGATGGCCCTGTTAGCCCCTCCCTGCCCGACATCCTTCAGAATCAGAATGCAATATCCTGGCATAGGAGATTCTTTGGCCCATGCTGTTAGTGGTGATAGGGGAAACAGTTCAAAATACATCAAAATCCCCTGCTCCACATTTGGCACCTTTCAGGGGTCAAGGGTACCGCTTCCGGGCCATTCAGAAAGCGCAGCATGCTTCTTGCATGTGCAGTAGGGAACCGGCTGTGTGTTTTCTTTTATAAGCAATGGCAGCAGCAGCATCCGAGAGCTGATTAAAAAATAGGCTAGGGTGCTGACATTGCGGAATCCCTGGACAGGTAAGTGTCCTAATATTAAAAGTCAGCAGCTACAGTATTTGTAGCTGCTGACTTTTAATTTTTGGAGGGGGGGCTGGAGCTCCTATTTAAAGTGATACTAAAGTTTGATTTTTTGGGGGGTTAAAAATAACAAACATGTTATACTTACCTCCTCTGTGCAATGGTTTTGCCAGAGCAACCCAAATCCTCCTCTTCTCGGATTCCTCTTTGGTGCTCCTGGCCCCTCCCTTCTGTTGAGTGCCCCCACAGCAAGCAGCTTTCTATGGGGCACCCAAGCTGAGCCGCAGCTCCCTGTGTCCATTCAGACATGGAGCGGTGGCCCAACCCCACCCCCCTCTTTTCCATATGGCTCAATAACTTTGAATCACAGCAGGAGCCAATGGTGCTTTGCTGCTGTCTCAGACAATCAGAAGGGAGAGTCCCGGATGGCCGAGTCTCTCGTGCAACATTGTTGGATCGAGATGAGGCCCAGGTGAGTATTAGAGGGGCTGCTGCACACAGAAGGCTTTTTATCGCAATGCATAGAATGCATTAAGATAAAAAATCTTCTGCCTTTACACCACTTTAAGTTATACCTTTGACTGAAATCCTTTATAAGAATGGAGACTTTGGCCAAACAATGACCCTAAAACTAGAATCTGGCCTGTCCAATAGTCCCTATTTTATAAAAATATAGCAAAGTGTGTAATGCAGGCTCAATTTACCACTTAGCAGCAACAGCTCTAGCCCTTTGGGTTTCGGAGTACAGTACCTTTTCAAACATGCCACTTGGTATAGCTGAGAATAATCAGCAGATAGGTCAGGATGCCGACACTTGTTAAGGACTTGGCCTAAATTGTGCCATACAAAGTCATAGTTTCTCTCTGACAGAATAAGTCCATGTGACAAAGGATGATGAAGGACACAGAAGCACACAAAAACTTTTGTTTGATGAATGTCAAAAGCATTCTCCCAGGGTGCACCAATTTTCCTCATATTTTCTCCAATACTTTGACGTCCTAAGACAGTCAGGTCCAACTATTTGCAAAAATGCTGTAAATATTTTGATTGGGTATTTCAGTAAAATACAACATTTTGGCCACTAGGTGAAGCTGACCATCATTGGAAGTCATATTTTCAGAGAAAATGTGGGGAAAATTGGTGCAACCCTGGGAAATGCTTGTGACATTCGTCAAACAAAAGTTTTATAAATAGACCCTAAGTGGCCGGGTAAACCACTTCTTGGGCACCTTACACAGTGGCAGACTGGTGCAAGGTGCTAGGATGCTCTCTGCACCCATTCAATTAAATCAATCAGATACTGTCAAGCTAACCTGTCATGGCTCTATGTCACAATGGAGATAGATTGATGTGGGAGCAGGTGATCAGGTAAGGAAACATTGCGTGGGGTTAAAAAAAGACTTGTCACTGACCACCAATGTGGCTGGTTAACAGCACTTCCCTGACAAGCAATCTGGGAATTAACAGCACTATCAATAATCAATGGAGGAGGGGGGCACTGTCCACCAATTTATGTGTAGATGGTGATCTATTTACCACTGCAACTGTCCCCCAATATGGGAAAGGGGAATTAATAATTCCTCCCATTGATCATCAATATGGGGTCCTATCAGCACTGTGACTGAACAACAATGAAGGAGGGTTTATATAGTAATGCTACTGGCCACTAATGTGGGGGCTATTATTGCAGGCACTGGCACAAATGCTGGGGAATATTATTACAGTTGCGGGCAACAGTGCAGTCGCTGACACATATTCAGGGGGTTATTATTGTGCCCATTAACACCAGTGCTGGGTTTTATTATTATTTTGGTCATGAACACCAATTCTGGTATTTATTATTGCAGTCACTGGCACCAATGGGGGATGTTATTATTGCAATGACTGACACATAGTCTAGGGGGTATTGTTGCAATCACTGACACCAATGCAGGAGGTTATTTTTGTATCCACCAGCACCAATTATGGGGTTACTATTGCGGCCAGTGATATCAATGCTGGAAATTACTATAACTGCCACATTACTATAATTGCCACAAACTGGCACAATAAGTTTAATTTTATTCCTACTTTTTTTCATTGTAGATTGTGGTAAAAAATACAGCATAATTGACATTTGTGGGCAATGAGGTGTTTTCCAGCTCACAAATAGACTGCCTAAGACCCGGTTCACACAGGGGCGACTTGTCAGGTGACTTAGCCCCCTGACAAGTCGCGTTCCGTTCTGTACTATGGAACCGTTCTAATAGGAGCGACTCTTGTCTCTCCGACTTAGAAAAAGGTTCCTGTACTACTTTTGGGGAGACTTCAGGCGACTTGCATTGACTTCTATACAGTCGCCGCTGAAGTCATGTGCAGGTCGCCTCTGTGAGTCGCACTGCAAGTCGTACCACCCCTGTGTGAACCGGCTCTAACTGGATACAATGTACTTTAATGCATAAAAAAAAGCTGCTATTGTGTGGCCCTCTGGAATTGTGTGGGGCCACACATGAGGCCCTCTATACTATATGTACTTAGCAAGCCATTTAACCACTTAAGCCCCGGACCATTTGGCTGGCCAAAGATCAGAGCACTTTTTGCAATTTGGCACTGCGTCCCTTTAACTGACAATTGCGCAGTCATGCGACGTGGCTCCCAAACAAAATTGGCGTCCTTTTTTCCCCACAAATAGTTCTCTCTTTTGGTGGTATTTGATCATCTCTGCAGTTTTTATTTTTTGTGCTATAAACAAAAAAAGTGACAATTTTGAAAAAAAAGCAATATTTTTTACTTTTTGCTATGATAAATATTCCCAAAAAATATATAAAAAAACATTTTTTGTTTCCTCGGTTTAGACTGATACGTATTCTTCTTCATATTTTTGGTAAAAAAAATCGCAATAAGCGTTTATTGATTGGTTTGCGCAAAAGTTATAGTGTCTACAAAATAGGGGATAGTTTTATGGCATTTTTATTAATTTATTTTTTTTTACTAGTAATGGCGGTGATCAGTGATTTTTATCATGACTGTGACATTATGGCGGACAGATCGGAAACTTTTGGCGCTATTTTGGGACCAGTCACATTTATACAGCGATCAGTGCGATTAAAAATGCATGAAATACTGTGTAAATGTGACTGGCAGTGAAGGGGTTAAAAAGGAGGGGATGCTGCAGGGGTTATGTGTGTCCTAGGGATGTGTTCTAACTGTGGGGAGATGGGCTATGTGTGACACGACACTGATCACCGCTCCCGATTACAGGGAGCTGTGATCAGTGTCAGTGTCACTAGGCAGAACGGGGAAATGCTTGTGTTCATCAGCATTTCCCCATTCTTCCTCTCCTTGCGATGATCGCGGGTATCCCCGCGGACATCGAGTCTGCAGACATCGAGTCCATGGGACCCGCGATCACACTCACAGAGCTCGTACCTGTACGCCCATTTGCCTGTCCATGTCATTGTGTCGACGTATATGTATATGCAGCGGTCGGCAAGTGGTTAAAGATTATGTATGGCCAAATAATTTTTGGCCATTTGCACAGTGAGTAAAGAAATAGCTTTTACCGCTTGCCAAGCAACCGCTGTCATTATACTGCGGCAGGTTGGCACGGCTGCGCGAATCACCATAGGTGTATGTCGGCCTCTTTAAAAGCGCTAGGAGGCGCATGCGCCCACGGTGCGATGCCAGAGCTAATGCGCATGGCCGGTGGCCGCGATGTCCGCCGGCCACCTGCGATAGCTCCACAGAGAGCCAGAATGAGGATCTGTGTATGTAAACAAACAGATCCTCGTTCCGACAGGGGAGTAGAGAGAGATCTTCTGTTCCTAGTAAACAGGAACAGCGATCTCTCTCTCTTCCTCTAGCCAGTACACTGCCCCCACAGTTAGAAACACCTCCCTAGGGAACACTTAACTCCTTGATCGCCCCCTAGTGTTAACCCCTTCCCTGCCAGTGACATTTATACTGTAATCCGTGGCTATTTTTAGCTCTGATCGCTGTATAAATGTCACTGGTCCCAAAAAAGTGTCAAAAGTGTCCGATCTGTCGCAGTCCTGCTAAAAATCGCAGATTGCCACCATTACTAGTAAAAAAATAAATAAATAATAAAAATGTCATAAATCTATCCCCTATTTTGTAGACGCTATAACTTTTGTGCAAACCAATCAATACACGCTTATTGCAATTTTTTTTTACCAAAAATATGTAGAAGAATACATATTGGCCTAAACTGACATTTTTTTGGATATTTATTATAGCAAAAAGTAAAAAATTATTTTTTTTTTCAAAATTGTTGCTCTTTTTTTGTTTACAGCGCAACAAATAAAAACCGCAGAGGTGATCAAATACCACCAAAAGAAAGCTCTATTTGTGGGAACAAAAAGGACATCAATTTTGTTTGGGTACAACGTCGCACGGCCGCACAATAGCCAGTTAAAGCGACGCAGTGCCGTATAGCAAAACATGGCCTGGTCATTAAGGGGGCAAATCCTTCCGGTCCTTAAGTGGCTAATTATATGTGCTCCCATTTTTTTTTGTTTTACATACAGCATCTTTCTTTTATGCAGTCAGCAGTCTCCTGACAGCACCAAACATTCAGTGCTTGTCTTGTAGTTCCAGCTGTGGTTCACTCACTACACTTATCACGTGCTCAGCACCTTCTCCATTCATAAATATCATTGCATTATTTTCAATGAATACAAGGCACTCTGTGATTGGAAAAGGAGTAAGTAGATAAACTTTCATCGTCATAATCGTCCCTCCTCCTATCATAGAGCGCCTTTTTTGAATGAAGAAGCTGTTTAGGGGAGGGACCCAAGGTATTCAGAGTATGGCAGATGGTACTACATGTCTCAGCACCAGACATTTGGTGGCAACAGGCAACTGCTGCCTGGATAACAGTGAGATATGTAACAAACACTACAGAAGCCAGAGATGGGGCACATTTCTTAATAGCTAACTTATTTTTTTTGTGCAAATGGCCAAGAACACTATTTGGCCATACTTCAGCTTTAGGTCCATGGTGGTGTAATCATCCACAACAACACCGCATAGCTAAGAGATTATTGCATATGTCTGGCTGCAGTTCATCAGCTCAGCTTAAAGTGTCCCTGGAAATCATTTTATTTATGTACCATATCTGTGTAGCGTTGATATATTGGAGTGCTTTGAAGAGTACATAGAAGAATTGACATCAGTCCCTGCCCCCAGAAAAGCTTAGGTCCCTACCACACTGATAAAAGAACATACTCTTTCCAGCCAGTATGGTCAGAAGCCAATTAACCTACCAGTATGCTTTTTGGATTTTTAAACACTGGCAATTCTAAACATACAGGCATAAAGAGAACTGTAGGGTTTTGGGTTAAGCATAAAATGTATTTTGAGAGAAAACAGCAATTTATTCCCATCTCTTATCTGTAAAACGGTCACTTGCAGATGCTAAAGCTTTCTCAAAACGCAGTCAAAGTGTACATTTAAAAAAAAAAACAAAAAAAAAAAACAGACTGTTAATTAGACTTGCTTAATATAAAATATTATCATATCATTTCTTAAATGTAATGAGCAATGGAAATGCACTGCTATTAATTTCAGCATTTTCTTGACAGTCCACATACAAAACACTACTGATGACAGAGTCCCCTATCAGAATAAACAATTAAGCGCATAATTATTCCAGTCAGATCCCATACAATGAAATCTTTATTCCGTGTTTACAGCAAGCTTTGGCAGAGATTGCCTGACAGTTTTTTTTTTTTGTCAAACTGAGTCTAGCTGGACCCTTTGGCTTCCCTGAGAATCAGCTGCCTGCATTTTTTTAAGCAGCGCCGTATTTCCCTGCCAATAATCTGTTTCGACTCTCTCTGTGGAGTAAAATGTTTAATGGTTAAAAAGTCCTATTCTATTCCATTCTATTACTGCATAGAGCAAGTCTGATAACTGCTCTTAACAACTGGATTCAATTTCTCTTCTACTAGCAGACAATTTTTCCCCTTTTATCCGCCCTGCTTGGTACCAATCTTTCAACATAATCAGAGATCTATTGCTTTTCTTATCAATCTCTCGGGAACAGGGTGACCTGGATATTACCACTCGGGGCTCTGCGGGAATATATTTCAGATGAAAAGTTAACAAGTACAAGTCAATAACTTACAGGTAATGGGAAAGAGTCACAGGGAGTACAGCAAAGGTCGACATGCCCCTCTGCATAATAAAGCAGATAAACCAATGCTTATTTGGAAGTTGAAGAAACTTTTTTCTGGTTATTATTGAAAAGTTGGGTATTTTATGTAATGCCATTTAGCTATCCAAACAATTACAGTATTGCAGCTTACCTGTCCTTAGATGTGGTGTCTGAATTTGTTTTTTCACACTTTTTTAAAATGTATTTCAACCTAGTAATCATGCCATTAACACTTCCTGTCCTATGGTGACAACCATCCTGAGCAGTCTTGTCACCTTAGGGCAGGGAGTGTGTCCGCACTACATAACACTGTGTTAGGACTACATAACGTCTGCCTCCTTATTATGGGGATGCGTTCTGTAGTGCACAGAAATAACGGAGTGATGCTAATTTATAACACTTTTTTATATTTATTGCAACCTAATAATCTTGCCAATTAGACACTTCTTATCCTAGGGTGACAACCATAATGGGTAGTCTTGTTACCTTAGGGCAGGGAGTGTGCCACTGTCTGCCTGTCTGCACTACATAACACTGTGTTAGGACTACATAACGTCTGCCTCCATATTATGGGGAAGCGTTCTGTAGTGCACAGAAATAACAGAGTGATGTTAGTTTATAACACTTTTTTATATTTATATCAACCTTATAATCTTGCCAACTACACACTTCTTATACTAGTGTGACAACCATAATGGCCAGTCTTGTCACCTTAGGGCAGGGAGTGTGTCAGCACTACATAACACTGTGTTAGGACTACATAACGTCTGCCCCATAATAGGGGGATGTGTTATGTAATGCACAGAAATAACAGGGAGTGATGCTAATTTATAAAGCTTTTTTATATTTATTTCAACCTGGTAATCTTGCCAATAACACACTTCTTCACCTAGGGTGACAACCATAATGAGCAGCGCTGTCACCTTAGTGCAGCACTGGCACCCTAGGGTGTGTGTTAGCCCAAAATAACACTGGTTTAAGGCTAAATAACACCTCCCCCACTTCTCCTTAACAGGGGTGAGGTTTTTGTAGTCCACAGATATAGAAGGTAGCAATGTTAACTGATAACACTTATTTATTTCAACCTGGTGATCATATCATTAACACACTTTGGGGTTTATTTACTAAAGGCAAATCCACTTTGCACTACAAGTGCACTGCAATAGCATTTGGAATTGCAGTCGCTTTAGATCTGACGGAAAGATCTGAAATAAGGGGAAGCTCTGCTGATTTTATCATCCAATCATGTACAAGCAAAAATGCTGTTTTTTATTTTCCTTGCATGTCCCCCTCAGATCTACAGCACTTGCAATGCACTTGAAGTGCAAAGTGGATTTACCTTTAGACACCAAAGTGTCCTAGAGTGACAACCATACTGAGCAGCATTGCTATCCTAGCACAGGGAGTGTGTTAGCACTACATAACACTGTGTAAGGACTACATAACACCTGCCTCCATAATAGGGGGAGGTGTTCTGTAGTGCAGAGAGATAACAGAGAGTGATGATAACTGATAACACTTTTTTATATTTATTTTAACCTGGTAATCCAATGCCAGATTTCTTGTCCTTGAGTGACAACCATAATGAGCAGGACTGTCACCATAGGGCATCGTTGGCACCCTAGCGTGTATGTTAGCTTGACATAACACTGTATTAAGGCTAATGAACACCTCCCTCACTTTTCCATAACAGGGAGCCCACAGAGTTAGCAGGGAGCAATGATAACACTTTAAAAAAAATGTATTTCAAATTGGTGATGGTGTCATTAACACACTTCTTGTCCTAGGGTGAAAACCGTGCAGAACAGCACCATCATCCTAGCACAGGGAGTGAGTTAGCACTACATAACATTGTGTTTGGACTACATAACATCTGCCTCCACAATAGGGGGATGTGTTCTCCAGTGTACAGAGATAACAGGGGGTAATGCTAACTGATAACACTTTTTTTAAAATTTATTTGAACCTGGTGATTGTGCCATCAACACACTTCTACTCCTAGGGTGACAACCCTACTGAGCAGCATCGTCATCCTAGTACAGGGAGTGAGTTAGCACTACATAACACTGTGTTAGGACTACCTACCACCTCCCTCTCTTCTCCATAACAGGGGGAGTTGTTTTGCAGCATACTGAAATAGCAGGGGGCAATGCTAACTGATAACAGTTCAGAAGCAGACAGCACAGGTTATCACAGTTATCAACTTCACAAGATTTCTGACAGCTACTTTTTTACACTTGTCCAACAGATATAATTTAATATTTCAGTGTTATATTTAACAAATAAAATTGAACAAATAATAATACAAAATAATAATAAGAGTTTACATATAATGTACAGCCCTATAGGAATGCCCATGGTAGATGGGATCTGTCCAGGGTGCTGAAGTCAACACATTAAACTTGCCTGATGTATTTCAATGTACACATACTGTACATAACCCACACATTTAACACTAGAGGCTTCCCCCTTGTGTCTGATCATTATGTATTCCCAGATTCTATTGAACTAACATAAAGAGCTACCTAGCATTGTGATTGCTTTGCCATCATGATGTCTTAGTAGACCCTTGGCATATTCCTATGTAACACAGCTTAAAAGAGAAGGAAGAAAAACTTCTTTACCTGCTGTCTGATGACTTCTTCCAGGGATGTTATGTCCTCGATGCTTGTCTGGGGAATGTTCCCAAGGATCCAGCAATGTACCTGTGATTGTGAGCTGCTTGTACAGAGCAAGCAGAGCGCTCCCTGTGCCCTGCCTGCTGTCCACTCCTCCAGGCTCCTTTCCAATCCTCTGTGTGTGTTCTCAATGTCTAGCGATGGCTGTGAAGGCTGCAGATCGATAGTGTACACTAGTTTGGTGCACGCACCCTGCTCACTCACATACTCTTCCTCTCTCTTTCTCTCTAAGTGGATTCTGTCTGCTTGTGCCACAGCTTCTCATTCTCCTGCTCATGAATATTCTGACAGAGGTTAATGCTGCTCAAGTAAATTGAATTAGCCAATTGGTGCCAAGAGCTGCACTCCTTCCTTCTCAGGAGGTGTCTGGACCAGCACCAGATGGAAGTCATTAGTGTCCAGTTTTCAATCCCCCCCTTTTTGGCTCAGTCCCTGCAGGATTGTTTTATTGGACACCTCAGGGTGATACCCAAGGGAGGGATGGAGCTTAAACATTGCCTTCACATTGCTCTAACTAAGAAAGGCAGCTGCCTGTTACAGGGAAAGACATATTGTTCAAATGGCTTTCTCAGGAGGATGAGCAGCCTCCCTTTCTTGTTACAGGATCACTTGCTCTATTGATTTTGCTTTGTGAGACATGACATTTTCATAGTTAAAACCATAACTACAAGCAGACGCCTATGTCATTTACACAAGTCAATACCTAGCAAGTGCAGATTGCAATCAAATACACTAAAAAAGCAGTTAAAGTCACTGTTTGTGACTGCATGGTATTATTTGGAATGTTTGAGAGAGAAAGAGAGAAAGAGAGAGAGAGAGAGAGAGAGAGAGAGAGAGAGAGAGAGAGAGAGAGAGAGAGAGAGAGAGAGAGAGAGAGAGAGAGTGAGAGAGAGAGAGAGAGAGAGAGAGAGATCTCTATATATATATATATGAAGCTCAGAGCACTCACAGGTATTTGAAAGAGCATAATTAATCCAAGGATTTAGTTACTGACATTCTGGTGGGTCACAGCGCACCTTTATAAAGCCATTGATTATTGGATTATTTATAGTCTTTTAAATACTTGTGTCCCCTGACCTTCATGTTTATTTGGTGGCTATCCCTTACACTTTCACCCAGGACTTTATTAAACCCACACATGCAGGGATCAACTAATGTACTTATTATTTTATAGGATTTATATTGCGCCCAACAGTTTGCATAGTGCTTTACAATATAAAGGGAGTCAGTGCAGTTGTAATACAATGCAATACTCTTGAGTTTATAATCTAACAATTGTTATATATATATATATATATATATATATACTCATATATGCACAGACATCTACATGAAATATTTGTGTTCACATTTTTTTTATGCTTCACAGTTTACTGAAGTCTCTTTCAGTCACTTTCTTTCTACATGGAGTTGCTCCAGCAATCTCTGTGTGGCATTTCTCAGGGTAGACTGATGGTGGCATTTATGGACAGTGCTCTAATAACGGGTGAGGATACAGCCTCCTCTGCTCTCCATTAAACTCACACTAACCTAGCTGGATGCATCATCGGTCCAATGCTGCATCTGTCAACTGTCAGCTCTAACACTGAGAACCAAGCGATCAAACACCACTGATCGCTCGGTTCTCAGAGCTCCCTGAGCAGAGAACTTGTGACTGTAAGTCGGCAGCTCTCTGCTCTTCCCCAAACCCCACACCCACCCACCCCACCCCACCCCACCCCACTGGAGCGTTGGGCTGTGGAGGGGGCTGGGGTGGCCGACTGAGAGGCTGACCGGGGTTCTGGTTCAGGCATGTGGGTAGATCCTGACCATATAGTTGCGATCCTTTCCGAGCCTGGATCGGCTTGGTGATGTCAGTCAACAGTGGGCTTCAGCCTCAGCAGATTGAACTGCACTCCTGACCCACAGGAGAAGTGCAACCGAACAAGCTTTGGCTGTGCTTCTCCGTTAGTAGGAGAACACAGTTCAGCCCAAACATTAACATTTTCCATTTTTTTTGTGATTGAGTAGGGCTACTATGCACCCTTTATTCATTTACATATGAGGGTTGTCATTGTATCTTGGGACCCCTCATTTTTAAAGGAGAGTTCCAGATTCTGATAAGCTCCCCACCCACAGGTCACTACAACCACTGGAATAAACAAAAATGCAGCGCTCAATGGGACCAGTAGTAAAGAACTATTGCTGATGGTATAATCAATAAAGTTCATTTATTGGATGCATGCTGAGATTTGAAATTAAAAACAACTGTCATTGAAAAATGAGATTATAAAATTATTAGACTTTATAAGCACAACTCATTATCATGGTTGAAGTGATCCGAAAATTAGTATATGCGATACCACCATGACTTTGATAAAGCGCAGGTGCGTGAAACATGTAAGTCATGGTCGCCACGGCAACTTTGAGCTTGCGATCCACCTATGTTCCTGGTGCTCCTCATTTCCAGCCCCGACCCTGCCCCCCAGCTTCCGGATTCAGTGCGCACCATCCAGAGCACCCTCCAGCACGCCAGGTTCCAACCAGCCTGATCAGCCAGCTTGACCGAGGTCGTTCAGAGGCACAATCTACAATACACCTCCTGGATCACAGCGAGCCTGATATCCGGAATACAGCCACTAAGTGCATCTTAGAAAAGAAAGGAAAAGTGGGACTTTAGATGAGATGGATGACCTTGTGGAGGCAAGTTGAAAAAAATGCAAATTTAATTAATAAAGAACATTATGTGCAATAAATTATGGCAATGGTACAAGGCCACATGTACAGTAAATATGCTGATTCATATTAGATCCACCCACACAAGACATACAGGTGTGGTATGGGTAAGAAATTACATAGGTATAGTAATTCAAAACAATTTATTGTTGTATTGCATAAGATAAGTTCATATAAATACATATCTCATAAAAAACCGCACTAGCAGCAAGAATATGAATATATAAAAGAAATAGGACCATAATAAATAAATAAATATGAGAATGTCGGAATTGGTAATCTGCTGCAGACCAGGGTCGATATGTCCATTACAGGCATAGGTCAGCATCACGTATGACCGACGCGTTTCAAAGGTACAGGTAGGTGCATGGGTGAAAGACCAGGGTTACATTTCATCTTTGTCACGTCACTCCATGATCACATTGTCCTACACATTTCATTATACTACAATATTTTTTTTTAACAAATTTTTTCATTCATTCACTATTCACTCACAAAGTCCCATGTATATTTTGTAGATCATTCCAGGTTACCATTCTGGTTTATCTTGGTCTTTCACCCATGCACCAACCTTTGTGTCCTGGACCATCGGGAGGGCCTGCTATGGGTGCCCTATTGCACACGGCTGTGAGTACCTCAGCTCCCGGGGAAGACTATTCTGTTGACCTTGATCGCATGGTCGCAGTACTCCACCGCATTGGACCCTTTGTGAGTACTTAGGATGGGCTAACTTGCCTTTCCTCTATATTACCAATATTACCAATCATTACCAATCAGAAATAGTCTAATATTATTTTTTATTTTTTACACTCTGTAGACATATTTGAGCATCCGCCCCTGAAGAGTGTCTCTACACAAAACGCGTCGGTAATACGTGATGCTGACCTATGTCTGTAATGGACATATCGACCCTGGTCTGCAGCAGATTACCAATTCCGACATTCTCATATTTATTTATTTATTATGGTCCTATTTCTTTTATATATTCATATTCTTGCTGCTAGTGCTGTTTTTTATGAGATATGTATTTATATGAACTTATCCTATGCAATACAACAATGAATTGTTTTGAATTACTATACCTATGTAATTTCTTACCCATACCACACCTGTATGTCTTGTGTGGGTGGATCTAATATGAATCAGCATATTTACTGTACATGTGGCCTTGTACCATTGCCATAATTTATTGCACATAATGTTCTTTATTAATAAAATTTGCATTTTTTCAACTTGCCTCCACAAGGTCATCCATCTCATCTAAAGTCCCACATTTCTTTTCTTTTCTATATACAATAGGGATGGAGGCACACCGCATATGTGCCTCATTTAAAGTCCCATCCCCCCACCCCCCACATTTGAAGTGCACCAAAGAGATCAGTGTCTCTCCACGTTTCTTTTTCTCCCTGCACATTGAGCCATTGGGTCTGCCAATCAGGTTCGGAGCTTGGAGCACACTTGCTGACATTAACACCTTGTAATCTGGAAGTCATGATGGTATCGTATATACTAATTTTCAGATCACTTCAACCATGATAATGAGTTATGCTTATGAAGTCTAATAATTTTATCATCTCATTTTTCATTGACAGTTGTTTTTAATTTCAAATCTCAGCATGCATCCAATAAATGAACTTTATTGATTATACCATCAGCAATAGTTCTTTACTACTGGTCCCATTGAGTGCTGCATTTTTGTTTATTCTTGTTGTCTACTTTTTTCTAGAAGTTTGCAGCTGCGCTGGTGTCCAGCTACTCCTTGCATAATTGTTATGACATGACAAAAGTTTCTAATGACTGCCAGTTTTAGCGCTTTAGAACTCTTTTTGTTTTCTGTACACTACAACCACTGGGCTCATCAACATGAGGACAAGGTGCTTTGCCAGGGGGTACTCCCCTGGCAAGGTATCCCTTCATGTTGAGGGAATGTGACCTCAGGTCCAGCAAGGGGGTGCAAATTGATTCCTCCCACTTTCCTGACCTACCAGGCTGCATACTCAGATAGGGGTCTGGTATAGATTTTAAGGGGGGACCCCGCCCTTTTGTCTTTTTTTTGTGTGGGGTTTAGCCTTAAAATTTATAGACCAGGAGAGTCTGGTATGTAATTTGAGGGAAACCCCCATGCCTATTTTATTTATTTTATTTCTTTTTTTCACATGGGGTCCCCCGTTAACATCTATACCAGACTGTCATCTAGGATAAGGATCTGGTATAGATGAAGGGAATCCCTGGCTTTTTCTTTTCATAACCACTTGACCTCCAGGTTTACCCCCCTTCCTGACCATGCAATATGGCACTGCTTTACTGTAACTGACAATTGCGTGGTCGTGCGACACTGTACACAAATATATGTATGTCCTTTTTTCCCCAGAAATACATCTTTTTTTTTTTTTACTAGTAATGGCAATGCGGCGGACAAACCGGACACCTAACTGACACTTTTGACACTTTTTTGGGGACCAGTGACATTATTACAGTGATCAGTGCTAAAAATATGCACTGTCACTGTACTAATGGCACTGGCAGGGAGGGGTAACATCAGGGGCGATCAAAGGTTTACCTGTGTGCCTGACTAGTGCTTTACTACTGTGGGGGAGGTGCTCTTACTAGTGGAAGACATGGATCAGTTTTTCCGCTTTACGAAAACCCAGGATCCATGTCTTCTGTACTGACAGAATGACAATCTGCCTTGTTTACGTTCTGTCAGTGTAACAAATGATTGGTGGGTCCTGGCGGACATCAGGTCCAGGGACTCACTGATCAGCTCCCGCTGTGTAAAATCACAGTGGGAGCAAGCTTCCAGCGGCACACACTTGCGCCCAAAACCCAAAAGTGCAGGATCACGTATATATACTTGATTCTGCACAGCGCAGCCACCCTGTAGCAGTAAATCTGCTATGTAGTGGTCTGGAAGCGGATAATGAAGCAGCCATGGGCTGTCATTTGCCAGCAATTTAAATGGATTTTTTTCTTTATCAATTGCCGTTTTTCTGTAGTAGGTTGTATACATCATACAGATGTGCCAATTTACAGGATGGTTAAAGCGGGAGTCCAGCGACCAATCTTTTTTTTTTTGGTCATTGAGACACTTTGCTAACCCCAAAATAGTACTCACAGTTTGGGTGAGTACAAATTTCCGCCTCTGTCTGTTTTCCTACCGAAGAATAACTTAAAAAATGTGATGCTGGCTGTTTCCATCTTGCTTGTGGGCATGTGAAGCCCACAAGCATTGATTTCCGGGATGTGGTAAATGCTGTTCAGTCACAGCTTGTTCACACGTATGATCATTGTTTCCGCACTGAATCTTGGGAAGCCTGACACTAAGCTCCCAGGAGACAGTGCGGCGCCACCATGGGAGGCGCCGCACTGTCTCCTGGGAGTGCGGCGCCACCATGGGAGGAGAGACAGGAAGTGCCACAATAAAATACAATATAAAGGTAATCACAGCGATAAAAAAAATTGTGCGGCATTTGAACATCTATGCAAATAACTGAAGAGGGTAAGATTAAGTTAAAAATTTGAGTGGAACCCCGCTTTAAGGGCATTCCTCAGACATGTTATTTAAAGGAATTTTGCATTTTTTTTATACATTCATTATTTTTCCAAAAGAAACACATGCACAAGAAATGTCACATAATTCAGACAAAATGTTCAAGCAACACAGTGGATAAATTAGTCACAAGGATGAATATATTAAGTTTGTCAGATAATGTCCTCATAGATATTCCAGTTTACAATTGGAAGGGGTTCATCCAATACTTGTATTATATCACTCAGTGCCCAACAACAATTGGTTGCAGATGCTAGAGAATACATTTCAGTGTATGAATTTTAAAGAGTAACTAGGTAAAAAAGGAGTAAGAAAATGTAAGTGGGCATAAAGGGGTCTAAAGTGGACGAGAAGGGAGGGGGTGAAGGTAGTAGGAAAGGGTCTAGAAAGTGATATCATATTACTTGGAGGGGTGTGGGGTAATCTCAGGGGTAAGGGTGTGAGGAGAGGTGATCCTCTCCTCTAACACTGAACCACAGTATGCCCATTGCAATCGAGCCAGTAACAGAGCACTATGAGTGTTGTGAAGGGTCTTTGAAATGGAGAGCTTCATACGCATTGAACATAAAATTGATCCAGTAGAACCAGATTTTCCAGAATTTTTCATGTTGTTCCTTTGTGGGCTAACATGAGAATTTTCCATGAAATGTATTTTGTTAATTTTGTCTGACACATTGAGACTGAGGGAGTGCTAGTTTGCTTTCACAGTTTGGATACAGCTTCTTGTTTGATTGATTACAGCAAGATGGAGTTATTATATATTTTCCTCAGTTTACAGATGTGGTGTGCAAGAAAAAAGGCAGGGTGAGGGGGACTATGAACCCAGTCATTTTTTGTGTTAACTGTCAAACCCTGCTCCGGAGTCCAGAATAATTTAAGAACACTCATAGGTGTGCGCAGCCCATTGCATTAGGGTGTGCACCCCAAAGTTCAAACACACATGCCTTTCTCTGCAGCCTCGGCTTCACTGGACAGTGAATGAATGGGAAGTGCTCTGTGCTGAGCGACATCCTGTTCATTCACAAACTGAAGCATAGAAAAACACTTACTTAGTAAAACACTGAGTGAGTGAGTGTGTTCACCAGGCCCGGACTGGGACAAAAAATAGGTCCGGGCATGTTGGATTGAGCAGCCCATGACATGTTAACTGGCCCCTTCCCTGCTCTCCACCATTATGGATCCCCCAGGAGAGGGGATGTGGGAACCTGGCAGAGGTGTGGGAGGTGGGGGCGAGGCGGGACCAGGAAAGAGCATGGGGGGTGGAGAGCACAGGGAGGAACTTGGAGAACATGGGGTGAGGCGGGAGCACAGAGCGAGGCAGAGAACACAGGGAGGAAGAGGAGAGCACAGGGGGGAAGTGGAGAGCATGGGGGGAGGTGGAGAGCACAGGGGGCAGCAGAGAGCATGGGGGTGGAGAGCACAGGGGGGCGGCAGAGAGCATGGGGGGAGGTGGAGAGCATAGGGGGGTGGCAGAGAGCATGGGGGGAGGTGGAGAGCACAGTGGGTAGGCGGAGAGCATTGGGGGAAATGGAGAGCATGGGGGGATGTTGAGAGCATGGGGAACAGTGGAGAGCATGGGTGGGGTGGAGAGCACGGGGGGCAGCAGAAAAAAGCAGGATAGGAGGAGCAGTAGGGGCGGCTGCATTTAGAAGAATCATTCTCTCCATCTTCCTCCTGCAGTCTTGGAATGCCTGCCTCTCCTCTCCCTCTCGCAGGCATTCAGAGAATGCAGGAGGAAGATGGAGAGAATAATTCTTCTATATGCAGCTGCCCCCACTACTCCTCCTATCCAGGTTACACAGGGGGCCGCACTCACGTTTTCTCTCATCTGGCTCCAAGGTGTCTGCAGCAGGTGTCTGCTCTAGCTCCTCCCCCCTTCGTAGTCATACCCCCGGCACCGACAGCTGACCTAATCAGGTGGCCATGGAGAGGCCGAAAGTGTCTCCTCTAGCTCCACCCCCTTCATGTTTCAGTCCCCCTAGCGCCGATGGATAAGCTTAACTGGCAGCTGGGCAGCCGTGGAGAGGCCGGGTGAGCGGTGCGGGCCCAGCTGCCTTCGGCTACGCAAGGACTTGCGGCCTGGAGGCCCTGACCCACCGGGCGAGTGCCCAGTTTGCCCTATGGCCAACCTGGGCCTGGTGTTCACTATGTTCATTTAGAAAAGGTAGGGGCTGGTGAATGACATATTGACTAGCCCCTTACCCTGCTCTCCATCCTGAAACATCCCCCGCAACAGCCGGGGGGAGGAAGCAAGCAGCACTGAAGGGGGCAGAAGACAGGTGGAAGCTCAGGCAGTAGGCGAAATCGGCACTGCACACAGTGATAAGGGTGTGCCCAGGCATGAGAACACTACATGACCAGAAGATGTTGAGTATGTCACCCTTTGTTTACCACATCCCCAGCAAGTGTTGGGGGAGGCTGGAAACATATGATGTAGGATTGGTGGTGTTCCCTACAGAGGATAAGGATCATGAAACCAGACTCCTGGTACCTGCTACTGAAGGAGATTTTATATGTGCAATACTACAAAATCCTATCCCTGTGATCCACCAATAGTTGTGGCTAGAGGTCCCTTTCTCACATGGTAAAGTATGTAGGAGACTAATCAGATGGTGGGGAATTGATCAACGATTGCATTAGACAGACTGTATACGTAAATGGTTCTTGCCAGAGCAATTGCTCTTGAATGCTGTTAGTGGATGTGCAAAGTCTTGTGCGTTGGAAAGGGTTCTGAAAAAGTGGGAAATGTGGTTCTCCTGCCAGAATCCTAAGTTATCCAGTCTGGAGTCAAGTGACATTTGCTCCAAGGTAAGCCATTGTTGATTGGTGATAAAGTGGATGGCTCTATACACCAGGGAGCTCACTACTTATTGAAATTTTAGGTTTTCCAGCCCTGGAACAAATTATGAGTTTCTGAGCTTATGGCTTTAGTGGGGGATATGTCTATCCTCTAAAAGAGTTGTTGTAATACAGTCCAGGTTTACCAATAGTGAAGTGAGCTTTAAGTTAAGGAGGAATATTGTGAGGGCACTATGGTAAGGTCAAGAGAGGAATGCTGGTCACCTCCTGTTCAATTATTGTTTTGCAACTGTTTAGTGATGTTATGGGGCTTTTATAGTGCTATCTACTAGGTGAAAGAAATCCAGGCCCATACAGAAAATGTATTTTATGTACTGCAGCACACATTTCCTGAAAGGAAATATTGTTTCTAATGAGCTGGAAATTCTGTATATATTTGTGGCATTATTATGAATTGTAAAGCACGCTAATGATACCTACTTAGCTAAGTGGCTCTGTCACATGTAAAGCAAGATTATAGCATTGTGCACACTTACACCAACTAGAAATAGCTTTCATATTTTTATGCTATAGATATTGACTGAACAGATTCACCAGGTTTGAATTTTGACCTATGGGGGTATAATTGGGCATTTTAGGCAGTTTGCGCTAAAAAGTTTTATGCATCTTGGGGATGTTTGTTGGAATCTTATTTGGCGCATTGTGTCTTCTCTCCCTGCACATTCAGCCAGTCAAAAAGGTTGTTTCATCAGTCACAAACTTCATACTTTATTATTTAATTCTTACATATTTCCTTTCTGACACGTTTTCAGCCACAGTGATTTTTGTAGTGTTGATTAGGTTTTGCATGCCATCACCTATGATCACATTCGCCACAATGCACTGCAGTGTTCACCATAGCAACTGTCACTCACTGTAGAGTGAAAAATATGGTGTAGCTGTGCATGGTAGTCAGGTAGTCAATTCTAACTTCAGCTTGTTCAATTAGGATTTGACAAAAAAAACCCTGCAAACTGATTGGTTTATATGCAGAGCTGCACCAAATGTATCACTCTCCAGTTTTAGTAAATGAGCCCCATTGTGTATTTACTTCTTGACGGTGTTCACTACACATTGTCAACAATTCCTTCTTCAACTCTGTGGTCCAGGGTTGATGATATTGTCCAGTGTAACACACACATACTGTAACATCAGGGGCGGCCCATCCATTAAGGGTGCATGGGCGCCACCCCCTCTGTCACGCTGTCCCCTATATGACAAATGGATAGATTCATGCTTTGGATTGCATTGCATGAATCTATCCATGGCCGCTGGAGCCAACCCCTATTCAGGCGTGTGGCCCATTTTGAGATGCCGGGCGCTTGAATTCCAGCGGCGGGGGTGTTTTTTTGAAGCACCTGACTAGAGCCATAGGCTCTAAAAGGCTTCAAAATAGGTGGACTTCTAGTGCAGAGAATTGCTCTCACAGTCCACCCAGGTGTGTTAGAAAAGCAAATTATTATTTTCTTTTCTAACACTGAACCACCTCTCTGCCAATCAGGAGGCATGGGTCTAATACTGGTCACCTGATTGGCTGAAGGCACAGGCAATCCCAGGTGATCCCAATGGCCAGCTAGCAGAAGCGAAGAAGAGATGCACGGAGGACACAGGAGCTATCGCCTGACCTGCGCTACCCGTCCCACAGCTCACCGCCGTCACCCACTGCCTGACCCGCCACCAAGATGGGGTAAGTCAGACAGTGAGCGGACTGGGGGGGCACAGTGGCTGCATATGATGGGCACAGAGGCTGCAATTGATGGGGCACAGAGGCTGTATTTCATGGGCACAGAGGCTGCAACTGATGGGGCACAGAGGCTGCATTTCATGGGCACAGAGGCTGCAATTGATGGGGCGCAAAGGCTGCATTTCATGGGCACAGAGGTTGTATATGATGGGCACAGGAGCTGCAATTGATGGGGCACAGAGGCTGCATTTCATGGGCACAGAGTCTGTATATGATGGGCACAGCAGCTGCAATTTATGGGCACAATGGCTGCAATTGATGGACACAAGGGCTGCATTTCATGGGCACAGAGGGTGCATATGATGGGCGCAGTGGCTGCATTCCATGGGCACAGTGGCTGCATATGATAGACACAGAGGCTGCATTTCATGGGCACAGAGACTGAATATTATGGACACAGTGGCTGCATTTCATGGGCACAGTGGCTGCATATGATGGGCACAGTGACTGCATTTCATGGACACAGTGGTTTCTTTTGATGGGCACAGTGGCTGCATTTGATGGGACACAGTGGCTGCATTTGATGGGCACAGTGGCTGCATTTGATGGGGCACAGTGGCTGCATTTGATGGGGCAAAGTGGCTGCATATGATGGGCACAGTGGCTGCATATGATGGGCACAGTGGCTGCATTTGATGGCACAGTGTCTGCAATTGATGGCACAGTGGCTGCAATTGATGGCACAGTGGCTGCATTTGATGTTTTTGTTTCAGTATTTTTCAGTTTTTTTGCGCCCCCCCCCAAAAAAAATTTTGAACACCAGCCACAACTAGTGATCACTCCTAAATAGTTATGAAGTCAGGATTCACCGCCAACTTGTATTTGTGGCAGATCTTTTGTGGTTTCATGGTTCTGCCAAATTTCTTATTTATGGCTGAAAGTGTATATCTGAGCCCACAATGCACTTCATAATGGTTGTTTCTTGTGGGTTCTAAGAGCCAATTATCTGAAGGAATAGGGAAAACAGCCCCCCACTATATCCATTTTGTGTTTGTAAATTTATTTTTTAACTCAAAGGTAAGCCATTAAGCTCTATGTACATCCTTTATATTGTAACTTATAGGCTACAATTACATGAATAATAATAATAATAATAATAATAATAATAAGTTATTATTATTATTATTATTATTATTATTATTATTATTATTATATTCAAGAGAATGAGTTTAGGGAATATGTGCTTCTTCTAGGGGCGTTGGTCATCTAATGAATCTATGCAAGGGGGCATATAGATTTGTCAGTAGGGACAACTGGCACAAAATCTCCTACTCACTCCACTTTTTAATATAAAAAGCACTAACATTAATGCAGTGGCAGACATACAAAACTGTTGACAAAAGAAGTAACAACTGCATCCTTGCAAATTAATTGTCTTTTAAATACCCCTGGTAATCAAGCGAAAACAATGCAATCAAATTAATATTCTTTTTGTAGCTTCTTCATACTTGAGTATTGCAAAAAGTGAGATTTATCTTAATGATCATCTTAAATGTTTGGTGGGCATATTCGTTCTCTATAAAATTTCCATTTTTCAGTAGGATGAGTACATATCAGCAAATTATCATGAATGAATGGTGACATTTTGATATCCTTAACAAATTTTCTAAAAATGTATTGCCAGCCAAAATGGAGCCAGAATAGGAAGTGACAAGAAATCCCTCTGAAGTTAGGGGAAATCGACAGTACTATTTAGGTATGACTGGAACGGGTGTCCCAATTGGAAGAGTTCCTTTAACCTCCTGTTCCTGTGACAGCTGTGAAATTTTGGATGTTTTGTTACTTTCTGCCTCTCTGATAATTGTCACCAAGACAAAATGAAAGAATAACCCACCCCCCCCAGTAAGGTCACATATAGCAGTACAATCTTGACAGGGGTTCTGACCATTCATTAAAAAATAGGTTAGGAGGATACACTTTACTATTTTACTCCTGATATAAGTGTTAGATGCAAGAAAAATATTTGGGACCATTTCATGAGTGTGCATTCATTTTAGATTTTGCTTGGTGTAACCTCTGTTCCATTGCAGACAGAGTTTGTTTTCCATTCATTTAATATGTCTCCTGCTACTTTGGAGATACATTCTGAACTTCCTTACTATTTTCATACATATAAAAACTTTAGATCTAGCACCTATTCCATGTTATTATTGGAACATTTA
This sequence comes from Lithobates clamitans, assembly GCA_037952925.1. Lineage (NCBI taxonomy): Eukaryota > Metazoa > Chordata > Amphibia > Anura > Ranidae > Lithobates > Lithobates clamitans. The sequence continues at coordinate 1,186,847 of JBBGZY010000654.1, read as the reverse complement.
CTTTTCTTTTGCTTTTCAGTTTGATGGTTTATGGATTACAGATGAGTATTACATATAATATATTTCCAAGCACTTGCAAAAGGACATTGATAACAGTAGCCATGTGTTTCAAAAATTTTAAATGTGTTGTTAAAATACTGCATTGACAGATGATGTATTATAATAACTGTTCATATGGTTTTTATAATCAGACAAAAATGTTAAATCGGAAGTGTGCTATATTTTTTTAAGTAGGACTAATAGGGAAAAAATAGGCTTCTATAGTGTAATAATATATCTTTAGCAGCCTAAAAATGCACCTCACATCTGATCCCTTTTGGTCTGTTAAACATTTGAAAGTACTTTGTTATATCTTTTTGATAGGTTTAAAAATACCTGTCAATCTTTAAAAAAGTCTTGTGAGCTAATCATTACATATGTCTTTGAATGGGGCCCATTGCTTGGTACTCAAGATGGAGTAAAGGTACACAGAGACCAAGGAAGGTGGCATAAATTTTATTTGGATAAGAAGAAGTAACAAATAACACATGGAAGACATGAAAGTGGCACATTGCTCACTCCACAGTTCTAATATCACAAGCAACACATACACAACAGCTCTTAACAAGGTTGGAGGTACTTTACCACAGTTTCTGCACTTGAGAGAACACTTTTATAGGCTTACATTACTGGAGCAGCATCTGATGAAGTGGGTGGCTGATAGGCAGAACATGGTTGCAAGTGTCTTTATTAAACTGATAGTAAGGTCCTTGTCACAACTCTCTAAAGTTGCCAGATAGCGGAGCCAGGCATGGAATCCCTGCACTATCCCTCCTCTACTGAAACCTCTCCCTTGCACTAAACACATTGTCCCTACACTATCCACTTCACAAATGCACACCAAATGCAGTGGGGCAGTACAATTTATTAGCATTGTCCTTACTAAAGATAGCTGCGAGGGTCATTCATAGAGATTGGCTGGACACCCCCTGGTTCGGTTCACGCCAGAACTCTTGAACATCGCAAAAGTTTGGACCCAAAAGATGAACCCTATTGAAGTCCATGGGACCCCAACTTGAAAAATCAAAAGTCCCCATTTTGAAGGTTTATATGCAAGTTATTGGCCATAAAAAGGGTACAGGGGCTCAGCTACTGCCCTGGGGGCATGCACCAATGCAAAAAAAAAACTTTTAAAAAAGATTGATTTTAAAGGAGCAGTGATTTTAATAATGCTTAAAGTGAAACAATAAAAATAAAAAAAAAATCCTTTAAATATAGTGCCTGGGGGTCCTCTTAGTCAGCCTGTAAAGTGGCACATCTGTACCATGTATAGAACCTGCTGCAGCAAAACTGACATATATTAAAAAATGACATTTAAATTGATTTTCCCTGCAAACTTTCTTTATTTTTTAAACAAAGGCTTGGGGAGCCAGTTTGTTTGATGCGGCCACAATTTAGTCCACTCGGAACAAGGTTTAGAGATTTTTTGTATACATTTTGGTGTCTCTTTGTCAGACTTTGGATGCACCACAGTGAGCAATCCTTATGTGAAGAAGCCAAATTATAGTACACTCAGGCCAAGATTAACATTTTTTTTTTAGATAAAGTCTGGTGTCTCTTTTACAGACTGTCGATAGAAGTAACAGGTGCAGAAAAATTGGGCTTTGGGTGTTTGTGGTGCCTTCACACTGTAGTACTTTAGAGGTAGTCTTGATGAAAGCAAGAATTGGCCTTGCTGTAAAACAAATTTGATGCCCCTATCAAACAGTTGCAGTAAAATTGGTCTTTGGGTGTTGGTGGTGCCTTTACCCCGTAACCTTCTAGAGGTACTCTTGATGAAAGCAAGAATTGGCCTTGCTGTAAAAAATGTAAATCTGAGGCCCCTGTGAAACAGTTGCGGAAAAGTTGGTCTTTGGGTGTTGGTGGTGCCTTCACCCTGTAACCTTCTAGAGCTACTCTTGATGAAAGCAAGAAGTGGCCTTGCTGTAAAAAATTTAAATCTGATGCCCCTGTCAAACAGGAAAAATTGGTCTTTGGTTGTTGGTGGTGCCTTCACCCCTTAACCCTCTAGAGGTACTCTTGATGAAACATGTAACAAATATATAGATATAGAGGCTTGTTTTAAACATGCGTAAAGTACCGTGACCTAAGCCTATGATTGCCTACCAACCCCTAATAACTTGTAACCAAAAAATGTCCCAAACAGATGGGGACGTACACAGCCATCTGTTCATGTAGTGCTGCTCATGCCAAGTATTGCCTGTCCCAATCATAGGAAGGCTATGTGTAGAAGCACCTACACCACACCGGACTACTGTATATGATAGCTGCATAGCTGCATACTACCCCGAACTCTGGTCACCACAACCCACCAACTTTACATGCAAGGCCGGCATATTTTCACCATCAACATACATTGATGTCCCCTTTCAGGACCCATTCCGGCATCCCAGTCCACGGTCATCACCCTCTCCCTTCCCTGACCCCCCGTCCCTTCCCCACTTACCTGATCCCCCCCATACCGCATTCTGAGCCGCCCCTCCCCCGGGGGAATTGATGTCTGCTCAGCGAAACCTCATTCAGCAATTGCTGCATACTCCTCATTGTTGGTTTGCGCAGACATCAATAGCATTGACGTCCGGACGTTTGTTCTTGTATGTCCTGTTACATGTTCCCCATGTCTGTGCGTTTTTTTGTTTTTGATCAATTAAGGCTTTGATCAAATTTTATTAGGGCAAGGTCACTCTATGGTTATGCTGCTGTACATTTCTTCATGTTTTTCTACTGTGTACCAACAATAAATTTTTCATTGATAAATTACACATCTTTTTGATTGCCTTTCCAATAAGCCCCGCTGTTCTTTTGGTCCCCATCTGTTTGGGACATTTTTTGGTTACTCTTGATGAAAGCAAGAATTGGCCTTGCTGTAAAAAACTGAAATTTGATGCCCCTGTCAAACAGTTGCGGAAAAATTGGTCTTTGGGTGTTGGTGGTGCATTCACCCCTTAACCCTCTAGAGGTACTCTTGATGAAAGCAAGAATTTGCCCTGGTGTAAAAAAAATTAAATTTAATGCACCTATTAAACAGGTGTGGAAAAATTGATCCTTGGGTGTTAAATGCCCATGAAACCTACACCAAAAATCAACACCCACAAGGCTAGGCAGCCTAGGCTGTCTTGCAGAGATGTGAGATCCCAATATAACTTAATCAACGACATCAGCATCAGGGGCTTGATAGCTTCTGCTAATCCAGGAGTGATTCATTTTGACAAATGTCAGCCAGTCAACGGAGTCTGTGGACAGACGTGCTTGCTTATCTGTCACAAAACCTCCAGCAGCACTGAACACCCATTCGGAAAGCACACAGGGCAGCCCAGCAACTTAATTTCATACTGGGCAAGTTCTGGCCAGTGGTCTATTCTCATGACCCAGAAACCCAGTGGATCATTTACTGGAAAGCTATCCATGTTTGTTTTCGCCCCTAGATAATCTTACACAATATGATGCAGACGCTGCCAATGGGATCTTGAAACTGACAGCCCTGGTTGCCGAGGATTAAAAAAAATTTGAAATGCATCTCTGAGGCAGCCCCTCTTCTCTACCACTCCTCCTTTGACCAACACAAGCCTTAAAACTAGCTTTTCCATGAGACTGTAACCTACCAGAGTCTGGAAAGGCATTACATAAACTCATCTTTAAGGTGTCCTTAAGATATTTCATGCTGTGCTCCCTCTCCGAGACTTTCCCTTTGTAACGGTGGTCAAAGAGGGTTGCCAACCAATAATGACCCTTATCCTTGATGTCACAAATTCTCAGGTCCTTTCACAGGCTTTGATGAATAAGGGAGCCCATGCACCACAGGTTTGCAGAGGCATGAGAAGCAAAGCCCTCTGGGTCACAGAGGATTACAGTATCTTGAACTGCCCCCCCCCCCTCAGCCATATACTACTCCCAGGATTTCTGGGACCTGAAAACCATCTCTTAAGGTTTGACGTATGTCTTCCTCTGCTTCTATGCCTCTCCTCTTGTGTGTTCTGTGGCAATGCAAGAATGGTGTCTGCATAAAGCAGGTCTTGAGAGGAAAGGAAATCCTCCTCTTCCTCCTGCTGCTCTGCCTCGAGTGCCCTGTCCATAATGCCACGCAAAGTACGCTCCAGCAGAAACACAACAGGGATTGTGTCACTGATGCATGCATTGTCAAGACATACCATCCTTGTCACCTCCTCAAATGGTGAGAGTACAGTGCATGCATCCTTTATCAGCAGCCATTGGCATGGGGAAAAAAAGCAGAGCTGCCCTGAGCCTGTCCTTGTGCCATGCTCACACAGGTACTCGTTGATGGCCCTCTACTGCATGTGCAGCTGCTGCAGCATATCCAAAGTTGAGTTCCACCTGGTGGGCATGTCACAAATCAGGCGGTTTATGGGCAGGTGGAATTCCCCCTGAATTTCAGTCAACCAAACACTGGCTGTGTATGACTGCTTGAAGTGGCTATAGACTCTTCTGGCCTGCTTTAGAAGATCTTGCAAACCTGGGTACCTGTTTAAGAAACAGTGTAATACCAAATTGATGACATGTGCCAGGCATGGCACATGTGTCAAATTTCCCTGTGGAAGGACAGACAGAAAGCTAGTGCCATTATGGCATACCACCATTCCTGGCTCAAGCTTCCGTGGTGTGAACCAACTCTGGGCCTGCCCCTGCAGAACTGAAAGAATCTCTGCTCCGGTGTGGCTCTTGGACACCAGCTGAAGCACCGCATTGCTCTTTTTGTATGACTCATTGAATGGCCCTTTAAACGCTTAGGAGGTACTGGTGGTTCACAGGACAATCCAGCAGAGGAGGGCATGGAGGAGGAGGGGGTGGAGCTGACAGATATCTCATCATCACCACCAGCTGTATGGAGACCTGGCAGCAAGACAAGCTCCAGCACTGAGCCTTGTCCTGCATCCTTCCTAGTTGCAAGCAGAGTTACCCAGTGTGCTGTGAACAAAATATATCGTCCCTGATCATGCTTGCTGGACCACATATCACCAGTAATGTGGACCTTGCGGCTGTAAGCCTTTCCCAAAAATGCCAAAATATTGCCTTGCACGTGATGGTACAGAGCTGAAATGGCTTTACGTGCAAAGAAATAGTGTCTGGGAACCTGCCATTATGGTACAGCACATTCTGCAAATTAACGTAAGGGGTCAGAATACACCAGACCGAAAGGCAGGAGTTGTAAAACAGGCAATTTGGACAAGCTGAAATTTAGATGCTGGGCATGTGGTTGGCAGGGAGTGTATACTTTTTTTCGCTGCAGCAGCTGGGGCAGAGAAATGTGCCTGTTATACCCTACAGCTGGTGGTGTGCTGCTGGCAAACGTGTTGCAAGGACCTGTGACACCCTTTGCTATACATCATCCCTGTCAGTGGAGGCTGCTGAGAGGTCATGAGATAGAGCAGGGTAGTTAAAAACAAAAAATTACTGTGCTTGTGTCAACATCATATAATGATAAGCTGCAAACGCAACTGTGAGATATTTATCACAAATAAGAATAAGAAAAAAAATAAAAATAAACTGTTTCACTATTAAAGTGACATATGCAAAATAAATGTGCTCAATGGTAAATAAAGTCAATCCCAAAAATAGTGAAGAAAAAATGATGAAAAAAGATGAATTTGAGAATCTTGTAGCCAGGGGTCAGAGATTAAATGAATCACATTCCCTCCACCGCAGAAGCCGACCACCACCAAACCAGATAAGATATATTCTTACCAGAAAAACAGGATGCCCTATCAGGAGGGTCAAACACACTTTGGCGTTATAATCCTAGTGCATGTTCCAGCAAGTATCACAGATACGGAAGAAGTGTCATCCCCCAATGCCACCCACAGTGAGGACCACAAACTCCCACAGAGCATACCTGGCAGGTAAAATGGCATCCCGCCTCAACTTCCGGGTAGCACAATGATGTAGACAAGTAACTCTGACCTACTCATTTTGTCACTATAGGATTTCTTCCGGGGCTAGATATGACAGGTGAAGAGTGAGGAGGAGAAGAATTGTGTCCCTTGTGTGTGGTTTTCAGGTGGTCTTGCCAACGGGCTGAGTGGTGGGAGGTTGAATGCCTTTTCAATGTGGTACCCAAATTGTTAGTATTTTTGCCATGTTGACTTGCTTATGGCAGAGATTGCAAATTGCAACAGTGCGATCGGCTGCACATGTGCTAAAAAAAAGGCCCACACTGCTGAGCTGTGGGAAGTGGGCCAGGAGATAAGATAACAGCTTCACAACCTGATGGAGTAGGGTGGATGCTCTATACTCTTCCATGATGGCTGCCCCTGGAGAACATCCTGCCTCGTTGGGGTCGTTTCTTACCCTCACATTCCTCCTCTGCTCTATCCGGCACCCAAGTTGCATCGGTGACCTCATCATCATCACCCCCTCCATCCTCATCATCACTGGAGCCAACTTGGCAATACACTGTGACTGGGGGAACATGCCAATTTGATGTTTATCAGTGTGATTTGATGCACTTTTTTGAATGAAAAGTGGTGCTTAATGCACTTTAAATTGAGGACTGACACTGTATACAGCACTAAACGTTATTTCATGCTATGTTATATTTACCACTACATTAACACACTACACTATATTGACACACTATACTCACACACTATACTAACACTACACTCCCACTCTATCTATCTCCACTCCAACAAACTGCAAAAGCCTTCTATGGGAATTGACCTTTTATAGTGTGGGGTGGGACTGTGAGCACTGAGCGGTGATTAGAGAAAGTAATCATCATTTTGTCCAATCAGGGCTCTGACAGTGCTAATTGGCGAAGCCTTGCCCCTGACCAGCGGTCATGTGCAAAGCTTCATCTAATAAGGGCACTAAAAATCAATGTGAAGAGCGCAGTGCATTGGGGGTGCTCAGCAGGCAAATATCTTCCCCGGCAACCTGAAAATTTGGGTGTTTGCTTAATGGGCAAACAGGCGATGTTCAGCCCGAACTTTTGCTCAGCTTCAACTGTTCGCCCAACACTAGTCATTCAGTGCAACAGAGTCCAGTCAGACAGCTGCTCCCTTGATGACACCTATGTAGGCTTTAGAGGAACAAATCTTCTCTAAACCTCCATTCTCTCTGTACAGCAGCTGTCAGAACAGTGCCACCTACAGAGGGTAGGCTAAACTGCACCTGCCTACATGTGCTCTGCCTGTTCTGACTGTTACTAATTACATTGTAATGTTTCTGGCTATCTCTGAAGACAACAGAAGCATGTAAATGTATTTAATTGAAAACAGGAGAGGGGATGGTTCCGTAGTCCTACCTTGGACGTGTTGTCTGAAAGCACATGAATGAGGTTGCATTTCCTACTAGGACTGGATTTTTGTTACTAATGTGAAAATAAAGGAAAACTAATCCAGCCACTGCATCTAAGGACTGGTAAGCTGCAATATATTACAGTTTTGTTTTTGGGTTTAGATACACTTTAAGTCAGGTATAAAGGACAGCTGGCAGCATATTGGGTTCCAGGGGTTCCTGTGGGTTTAGGTCAACTTTAGTGTTCGAACTGAGGGATGTTAGTGAAACTGAAGACCAGCACTGTAAACACAATGTTTACACATTGTATTTATAGAGGAAGTTCTGTGACATCATAGCTTGCATCTTCATGTCAGTCTGATGTCTAGAGCAGAGCTAAACTTTGTATTGCTTTCCCCTGCGGCAATATGTTACTCTGATTTCTTGCTTGTTACAACTATAAACTGGATCCCTATCAGAGATCCTTCCCATGGGTGCTCAGCCCTCTGCAGCAGCCAGAAGCATTTTTTTTACTTTTTATTGTCACGGAGCTGCATGCAAGCTGTCCATAGAAAGTGAATAGGCTTTGCATACATGCGCGGTGATGTCAGATCCAGTGGCGGAACTACCGCCATAGCGACCCACGCGGGCTCTATGGGGCCCGCAGCCGAGTAGGGCCTAGTGAGTCGGTGTGTAAGTGAGCAGGCGGCGGGTGAGCCGCCGAGCTGCCCGTCCGCTTGGCGCTCATACACACACACTGACTGTGCAAGTGGACGCAACTGGGCGGCTTGGCGGACGGGTGAAAGAACGGATGGAAAGCTGCCAGCTGGGAGGCTCAGTGGGTGGACTGGCCAATCAGCGGGTGGTGGAGCAGAGAGATGACATCATCTCTCGCTGCCTGGCGCCCGCTCTGCATCCTGGCAGTTCCGCCCTCACTCACTGTGCAGGCAGCAGAGAGATGATATCATCTCTCTGCTGCCTGACGCAGACTGGCACACAGGAAGTGACAATCCCCATTCCCCACCTTAGCAGGAAAGTGACAACCTGTAACGTGTGGCAGGTGATGTGGCAAGTGGAAAATCCGCAATGTTTGGCAGGTGACATGGCAAGTGGACAATCCACAACTTGTAGCAAGTGACAATCCACAACTTGTGGCAAGTGACAATCCGAAACTTGTGGCAAGTGACAATGCGCAACTTGTGGCAGGTGACATGGCAAATGGACAATCCGTAATGTGTGGCAGGTGACGTGGCAAGTGGACAAGCCGCAACTTGTGGCTAGTGACTTTTTGCAACTTGTGGCAAGTGACAATCTGCAACTTGTGGCAAGTGACAATGCGCAGCTTGTGGCAGGTGACGTGGCAAGTGGACAATCCGCAATGTGTGGCAGGTGAAGTGGCAAGTGGACAATACGCAATGTGTGGCAGGTGATGTGGCAAGTGACAATCCGCAACTTGTGGCAAGTGACAATCCGCAACTTGTGGCAGGTGACATGGCAAATGGACAATTTGCAACGTGTGGCAGGTGACGTGGCAATTGACAATCCGCAACTTGTGACAGGTGACGTGGCAAGTGGACAATCTGCAACTTGTGGCAAGTGGCAATCCGCAATGGGTGGCAGGTGACGTGGCAAGTGAACAATTTGCAATGTGTGGCAAGTGACAGTCTGCAACTTGTGGCAGGTAACTACAGGTTTTTATGCGTCCTTTTTCTTGATATCTGTTGGTGGATATTTGTGAGTGCTGCTATCACAATTTTTAATGTATAAATATTTTCTTTTTTGTTATTTTAAATGTAAGTGTAAGTCATTGGATTACCTAATTATTTTCTTGATCTCACCTTCAGATTCTTGCTTAAGCCCAACAACAACTGGTTCTCTTTAATTCTTTTAAAGAAAGTATTGTAAAAATGATACCAATTTGTGGACCAATCCCATTGCTAATAAACAAATTCCCCTGCCTCAGGTATCCCTACTGACAGCTGTAACAAGTGTATTTGTCTGCCACAGTGATAGCAGCTTGTCTGAGATAATCTGCCAATAAACATAGTTCAGCGATTGCAGCTCTTTTTTAATCAGTGTGTAGGGTTTGCAATGTTGCTTCCTGCAGTGAGATATCTGAAAACAGCATTCCAGTTTAGACAGAAGATGAAAGTGTGAAAGTTATGAGAGAGACACCTCTTGCCTTAGCACCATATTTCAATCATCCAACTCTAGACCAAATTTATTGTATCTTTTCTACATCTAAAAATCTCAGTAGCTGAACAGTGCCCAACACATTATATAAAGTAAATAAGTGTATATGTCATGTCACTGAAAAGAAAATTTTCCTTTGTTGCAGCACTGGAAACAGGTTTAATCCTATAAATCCTAATGGCTTTGTAGCATTGTAAACCTGCCTATCTCTAATGAAATATCCATGGACTATTAACCCTTGAAAAATAAGCAGAATCATCCTGAATTTATCTCTTCTATGTAACCCGATTGCCACTGTTGTGGTATTGGGCCTAAAAAGCATTAGAAACCAACTAGATTCAATTTCCAATGTAGCTTAAAGAGAACTTGTGGGGATAAAAATATGACTTGGTTTAAAAAGCTCTAGGGTTGACATTCCCGTTCTTGTCTTTTTACTTAATGATTCACTGATCTAGATAAAGCATGCAGAGTTGAATATCAATAAATAATAATCAATAGCAATCAGCACAATCAACTTAAATATCATAAATGAAACACAATAAATCAATATAATAAAATAAATACATATAAAGCCACTAGTTGATGCCCCAACACCATTAGGTGAATCCACTCCACCCCTCAAATATTCACTTTACCATTTATTATGTAGCACAACTTATAAAAACAAAAAAGAATAAAAAATAAAAATTATATAGACACCAAAAGTGCACACAATGTAATGGCAAATGGCTTCAATGAAAGTCCACAAACTTTTTAGTGTTTCAAACCACCCGTGAAATTGACATTTCCACTTATCTTTACACTATATATCACCTATGCACAGCATGTATTTCATCTCCTTGTGAACAGTATATGCTCATCTCCAGTATTTGACCCTAATTGTAAATCAAGGTCAATAGCGCTTTTGCCCTCCCATGGGCTACACACCAGACAGGGCTGGTGCAAGGATTTTTGACACCCTAGGCGAAACCTCATTTTGCCCCCCCCCCCCCCCCCGGGTGACTCCACCCCCTTTTCCCTGCCCATGTAAATCCCACCTTTTTAATAAAGCGCCCATCAAATGCAGCCTCACCAGTGCCCATCAAATGCAGCCTCACCAGTGCCCATCAAATGCAGCCTCACCAGCGCCCATCAAATGCAGCCTCACCAGCGCCCATCAATGAATGTTTGCTTGCTGCGGGATTCGGGACACAGACACAGTCCTCCACTACTGCTGCACCTCTGACACTATGTGTGAACGGAGCTGCGGCTGCCTGCTGATGCTGAGACTTAGTTGCTTGCTGCAGAGAGAAGAGAGTAGGAAAACCAGTGGCCGGGCGCCCCCCTAGGCAGCAGGGCGCCCTAGGCGGCCGCCTAGTTTGCCTAGTGGTAGCACCGGCCCTGCACACCAGATGGCTCCTAAAGATGTTTCTCCTCTTCTCCCATCTCACCAAATGCAGGCAAAAAGAATTGGGACCAATAATGCTCTCCATACATTTAAAACCATTTATTATGAATCTCTAAAAATGATACTCACAAGAATGGGCACATAAAGGCAAATAAACTGTTGCACTCTGCAAGAACAGTTGCTCCAGAGCTTAGTAAATGAGGAACAGCTCCATCAGCCACTTTTGTGCAAGAAAAAAATGCTGTTTTTTTTTTTCTTGCATGTGATTGGGTACTTTTTGCAAAGTGAAGCTTTACCCCATTTACTAAGTGCTGAAGCAACTACACTTGCAGAGTTCTTGATCTATCTGTCTTTAGTAAATCAACCCCAAAGTGCTATGTAAAGCACATACATAAATTTTGGCAACACCCCTCTCACTACGGACCCTGCCGACCACAAGTGGCCGCCGTATGACTTCACTGATGTAGCTCAGCCCCTATATGTATTATGCCAATTCCCAGGCTTCCACCACAACCACAGGAAGCTTGAGTGTAATTTTTTGAGATTTGTTACGCTACATCATAAATGGTAAAGAGAATTGAATATCAGGATTTTTAGATTTAGCTGACCTGAAACAAGAGTGAATCCAGTTAAGACTAAAAATATGACCTTAAATTCCACATACTTGATTAAGGACAATGACCCAATTTGCAGTAAAGATAGGGTCCAAATTATAACCAGTGTCTGTCTCCTTACAAAGTAATTAATAGCAGCTTCTATATTCTAGCTTCTCCGGTTCACTTCAAATCTTGCAGGCTGCTATGGCCATTAGCTCCCCTTCACTTTCCTACAGTTTTCATTAATAAGATTTTACTACGTCTTAAAGTGCATTTCTACTTTTGCAGCCAAATGGGGATAATACCTACTTTATATTGGTTACATGTTCTCATTACCATAGCATAACATAAAAGAAAATGTTTTCAGCTAATCTTTTATGAAGGGGCTTTGCCATATTTAACCCTGTCTATACTGTACAGTCAGATCTTTATTATTGCTTATAAACTAGGTCTGAGCACTATACTGTATTAATAGAAAATTGTGCTCACCCTCCTATAGATTCATTTTTTCCCTAAGCAGCTAAAATATATTATCCCCCTGGATAATCAGTACAGGCATACCCCATTTTTAAGAACACAATGGGGTTTAGTAAATGTAAAAAAATATAAAAAAAAAACAGTGCTAACACCCTCTAAATATGTGACTATATGCAATCCAAATACCAAATATTAAAATAAATGAATGTATACAAAAAATCTGCATAAATAATAAAAATACATGCAATACTCACAATACCTTAAAAAAGGCTCACAGTAAAATACGTATTCCCAGTACTAAGTATAAATATAACTATATAAAAAAATAATGTAGACATTAGTTTATTTAATATATTTGGATTTTATATATTTATATATACAGCATATTTGGAAGATGATAGCACAGTTTTTTTTTTTAATAGATTTGAACACTGTCTAACAAAGAGTTAAAGGTTGAGAAGATGAGGCTTGCCCAGAATCATTCTATCATTGTTCAAAAATCCTTGCAATCAGCCATGAGACTGATTCTCTTCTCCTGAGAAACATCTGAAAGGTAAGAAATATTAAAAATATATATATATATTTGTACGTTGTGTGATTTCAAACACATAACAAACATATGGTGGGGTTTTCTCAAATTTAACTGCAAAAGTGGAAATATACTTTAAGTATCAGAATAAACAAGCAATATAACTTATCCTCACAAGTATAACATGACCTTTGATGGGCTTTTGGTCTTTGTCTGGGGTCATGCCATAAATGTTTTGCTGTGTAAAGAGTATCAAAGAAACATAATTGTAATTAACACGGTATCTTCAGCTATTGACACAATAGCAAGCTGTAATTTAGTTTGTTAATCAAACCAGCCTTCTTATTAATGTGATGGATTCTTTTTTTTACCAGACCTCAGAATGCATAGCAAGTTCACTTCTATAATTTTGTAATCTACTTGTTTTCATTGAACAAATCATTCACAACTTCCCCTCTATTACCATAGTGACAATCATTGGAAAATAAAAAAGTTAAAAGCTTTATTTATGTAGTTTCATGTAGCTGGAATGCTCAGTATATATTTTATAATGCATATTTCTAATTTCTGATAAAATACAATCTGTCAATTACCATAAAATTGCATGCTGATATTTTATGTGTTTAAAAATGATTTAGCATTACAGAATACTTTATATTGTATTATCCACTTCAATTTCAGAGTCAAACCGGTACATCACTGAATGGGAAGGGTGATATCTTGGTCATTGCTGCAGCTGCAGTGATGACCAAGATGTCATTTACAGTATCTCACAAAAGTGAGTACACCAATCACATTTTTGTAAATATTTTATTATACATTTTCATGTGACAACACTGAAGAAATTGCACTTTGCTACAATGTAAAGTAGTTAGTGTACAGCTTGTATAACAGTGTAAATTTGCTGTCCCTTCAAAATAACTCAACACACAGCCATTAATGTTTAAAACTGCTGGCAACAAAAGTAAGCACACCCCTAAGTGAAAATGTCCAAATTGGACCCCATTAGCCATTTTCCCTCCCCGGTCTGAAAAAAAGAAATGTTGCTCTACATAAAGATGGCATAGGCTATAAAAAGATTGCCAAGACCATGAAATTGGCCAAGACCATACAGCGGTTTAACAGGACAGGTTGCACTCAGAACAGGCCTCACCATGGTCAACCAAAGAAGTTGAGTGCACGTGCTCAGCGTCATATCCAGAGGTTGTCTTTGGGAAAGACAACCTCTGGATACCTATACAGTGACACCTATACAGTGTCATTGCATATTTTTAGCAATGGTCACTGTAATAATGTCACTGATCCCCCCAAAAAATATCAAGTTAGGTGTCGGATCTATCCGCCACAATGTCGCAGTCCCGCTAAAAATCACTGATCACTGCCATCACTGGTAATAAATAAATAAATAAATAAATAAATAAATAAATAAATAAAAATGCCATAAATCTATCCCATATTTTGTAGACTCTATAACTTTTGTGCAAACCAATTAATATACGCTTATTGGGATTTTTTTACCACAAATATGTAGCAGAATACATATTGGCCTAAACTGATGAAGAAATGTGATTTTATACATTTTTTTTTGGATATGTTTTATAGCAGAAAGTTAAAAATATTATTTTTTTTATTTCAAAATTGTTCAAGCTCAATTTAATTTGGGTACAGCATCGCACGACCATGCAATTGTCAGTTAAGGTAACGCAGTGTCGTATTGCAAAAAATGGCCTGGTCATGAAGGGGGTAAACCCTCCAGTGCTTAAGTAGTTAAAAAGCATATCGATAAGCCTCCAGCAGATGGCGACCTTCCAGGTGGTCAATGGTGAGCAAGCCCCTCTGGGTGGATGTGATGTAAGGTGCTTGGAACCAGGAAGTTAATCAGGGGAATACCAGGAAGAGCCAACAGAAGCAGCAAGCTGTCTGTGTATAACGCATAGATGAGAACCACTGTGGTTGGCAAGGAAGTGTTTCAGGCCCACAAGATTGACATGATTATGTCATGTGTTGTAAATGGGCATGGTTACACATTTTGGGGCGTGGCTTCTTTTTCAACTGGAATGTCGCCATCTGCTGGGGATTGATCAATACACTTTTTACTATCCTGTAAATGTGAGTGCATATTTATTGCTTTTAATTTCATAAATATGTTGAGTCACTGCTACACTTATATAATGGCGCATTTCTTTTCTTCTTTCTTTTGTTTATATACGGTTTGCTGGTGGGAGCCTCCCCAAATCCTGCTTGAAAGAGGCTGCTGATGCTTGTTGTGGAACACCTGTCCCCACTCAATTTTATCTTGGTTGTGGACCAGACTTGAAGAAGGGGAGATTGGTAGAATTTTGTTCCAGGTCTTCAGTAGGTGCAAGCCTTTATGCAATGAGGTAGGCACATGAGTAGTGCCTTCTTTCTGTACAAGAACTCTTGTTGAGTATCCCACCCATGGGTAATACCATGATTCCTTAGTGCTTTGGTGATCATATTAAGATTTTTCCTCAACTGCAATGTATCGCGATCTGTGTATTGTGTATCGCGATCTGTGTCCAATCATACACAGATCGCAGATCTGTGTATGATTGGAGATTGGTATATGGAGTAGGGAGTTGCTCTAACTGTACAGTACGTGTTTTTTTGCACATATGTTGCTCTTTGACATGGTAGAAGTGGATGCAGAGTAACACATGCCATAGAGCCTGTTCTGAAATGTGAGCAAGTCGGGGTAAGCGGTGAATTCTATCATTGTTTAGATCTGGGGGAGATAGGTCAGGCAGTAATAGAGAGCATAGTAGTGGGACGCAATTCTGCTGCTTGCACTGTTTTCAGAATGCCCCTAATATTAACGTTATTGCATCTGGATCAATCTTTAAAATCTGCTAATTTCACTTTAAACCAAAGGTGTTCCTCCTCATTTGTGTTGTATGCATCCACCAAAGCATTTATTGTGGAAGCAAATTCCCCCATTTAATTCTTGACATGATCAACGCTGTCACCTAATGCAGTGATCACAGAGCTAAATTTTTGCATACGTGATATCATATCTGCATGTAGTGTGCTTCTGAGGGTGATAAGCATACTTTTTAAGGTTGTATCCCGCACAGGTTGATTCACAATTGGGAAAGAGTTAAAAGAGTCTGGGAGTTCTATGGAAATTGAAGAGGCTGATAACAGTTGTGCCGACCACTGGAGGCATGTCTGACATCATATGCAGGAGAGCGAGCGGCTGCAGAGCGAGATGAGGAACCAGAACCATCTTACCTGTGCTGCTGGTGTGGCTGGGAGAAGAAGGCTGTGAGTTTTTGTGGCCGGTATTAATCTTTGCGCTTTCTGGTCATGTCGGCAATGATGTAGGGAAGTGGAACACTGTGGAATGTAGCATGATGTGTGCTTTGTGTGGCCTCTAAGAACTGCTGATTCTTGCCGACTGCCAGAACATCTGGTCTAATGCCGCGTACACACGAATGGACTTTACGGCAGACTTTGCCCGGCGGATGGGATTTTGTCGGACAATTCGATCGTGTGTGGGCTCCAGCGGACTTTGTTTTCTCAAAAGTTGGACGGACTTAGATTTGAAACATGTTTTAAATCTATCCGTCGAACTCGAGTCTGGTCGAAAAGTACGCTCGTCTGTATGCTAGTTCGACGGACAAAAAGCCACGCTAGGGCAGCTATTGGCTACTGGCTATAAACTTTCTTGTTTTAGTCCGGTCGTACGTCATCACGTACGAATTCGACGAACTTTGGTGGATTGTGTGTAGGCAAATCCGTTCATTCGGAAAGTTCGTCATAAAGTCAGTCGAAAAGTCCGCCGGGCAAAGTCTGCCGTAAAGTCCGTTCATGTGTACGCGGCATAAGTGTACAGCTTGGCCGAGAGCAAGCCACGGCCCCTGTACACACATTTTTTTTTTCATACGCATTAGATGTTCTTGAAGCTTGAATAATTACTGTATCTCAAACTAACTTTCATACAATATGTGTCTATATTTATTCCTTAGCTAGACCCTTCCCTTATTCTTTATGTTAGTTATTATCCAGCCTTAATAGTGGACACAGGGTGTAGAACATCATTGTCCATTTATACTTCACAAGTACTTTTACAAGTAAAACTATATTGTATTAAACAGTAATGTCTTATTTGAGAGTTGAGCTGTCTGTAGAACATCGCTGATTCATCAGGTGAGCATACTGGCCACATAGAGGTCTATGGAATGCATATCAGGGTATAAGGTGGTATAGGGCCTAAAACAAAACACCACTACATAGAAAAATACTATAAAAAGTCCTTACTGAATCTTGTTATACAAAGTATGATAGGTTTCTATGCCAAGTACAAAATTACTGATTTATCAAATAGACACAGCTGTAAGTTTATTTGTGTCCCTTTTGTATAGCTATATTCAAGAGGAGCCCTACTATTCCATTTGGTCATTTAAGTTTGCAGCACACTTAACTGCTACCCATAAGCAGTGGCAGCAGTCCTTCAATAGAGAGATCCAATAACCAACCTGAACAACATCAGCAACACCACTTGCTCATGATGTACAGAAGCACTGTATTTCGCTAAAAGTCCTACAATTTGCATTAGGCCTAATGGCCCGTACACACGATCCGAATATCGTACAAAAACGGTCATCCGAGGAAGGATCGTACGATTTTCGGATTGTGTGTACACTACTTTCAACAGCCGATCACGACCGTTCATCCAATCTTATTCAATCGGGCATGCACGAAAATTTGCCTCGTACGATTCCAGATTGTACGATTTTCGTTTAGTCAGTATAGTTATCGTCCGAAAATTCAATACAAATACATTACAACACATGACATCACTTCCGATTTTTTTTCTGTCGTACGAGAATTTTCGTGACTTTATTTAGCTATTCAATTTCAACTTGCGACTATTAATCAAAACCGGTCGTACGATCAGTCGTACGATATTCGGATCGTGTGTATGGGCCATTACCCTGGGTTGTTCTACTTTAGTTTATTTAATCCCTTGTGAAACTTTACATTGCAGGGAAAATACACTTATGTGCTAAGCAGCATAATATGAAAATTGCTGGCAGAACGTAAAAAACAATTTACCTGGAGCATTAGACACTAAAGGCTCAATTCACTAAGCTATAACAACTGTTATTTTCCAAACCATATGTTATTTTCAGCAACGAGAGAGAGAGAGAGATAGCAAAAATAATGATAGTGGATAATAGTTTGTAAGAAATAATTATAAATATGGTGGCACAGAAGTTAAATTTGGCGTCACACAATTTAATTCACAGTTAGAGTTATCTGCATGCCTCTCCTATGCCCATGTATATTATTTGCATGCTCACTGATGTTTTTTGGCATTCTTGGTCGAAATTGCTATATCTGTTACATAATGGCATATAGTGTTTTGTACAATCCTCAAATAAGGGGAATCTGTATTGTTCTAGAAAATTCATGATTAAAGGAAAGCTATTAGAGAAATGTGGAGGCTGCCACTGCTGACCTCTTCTTCTGAAAGGCTAGTTGTGTATTTGTGATGCTGTTTTTCTTGCTTTTGAGTCACTTACCTAGAAAATTTACGCTGGGAAGAACTGCTAACATTTTTCTGATCTTGCTAATCTGCTTGTGTGTTCTACATCAGTGGCGTAGAATGTTTTGAACAAAGCGCATTTATCATTCTTCTCCTCCACTATGATAGTCTAGCTAGCCCCTACCTTCCTTTGCTAGATGCATACTTACCTTGAAATTGTGCCCACAGCCTTTAATCTGTTTTCATGTGGATGCCGATCTTTAGGGCATCAGCCAAGCATGCGCAGTATATTTTTTCAGGGTTTTCTGAAACCATCTCCTACCTATTGCCTAAATGTAAGCAAAGAGTTGAGGTCTCAGGTATGATTATAATGTAAGTGTGCACCTGGGAATAAGGAGAGGGTTAGGCTAGCATATTGTGGTAGAGGACAAGTGCATTTTGTTTGAAAGTGCATTTTTATTTTAAAGTGAGTGGTCAACATAAAAGTTGGGCAACAAAAATTGTCAGAAGTAGCGCAGCAATGTAACAGAAAGTAACAGGAATAGGCTTGTTTAACAATGGTGAAAGGCACAGACATGCCTTATAACTGTGATAAATATGGAGAAAATTCTCCTAGATGTGGTGATTAAGAACTCTTTGGTGAAACACTGAGAAAAGAGCCAGGACATTACCATTTTTCACATTATCAGCTATATTTGCAGGATTGCTATTGTTGTAAAGCAACCAATAAAGCACTAAGCATCATGTAGCTCCTTGCTTCCTCCTCCCTTGACCATCAGGTGGGAATTCATTGTCACATATACCCAGCGCTTTTTTTCTCGGAGAATAGGTGCAGGAACTCCCCCCCATCTGAGTCACCCCTTGTCTCTGCCCCTACCCACCTCTGAGCACCATCCCTTGATTCCACCCCCTACCCACCTACCAGTACTGCCCCTTTTAGAGAATACAGAATCAAGTATCGTTTTGTAGTGCTAAATCATTTATATAGAACATGTTGATGATAAAAAGAAAAGCAGTAAAATAGATCCCCTGCAGTCAGCAACAATAGAATCCCAGCAATAGATCCCCACACAACAATAGACTCCCCCAGCAACAATGGACTCCACCCCAACAACAATAGATTCCCTGCAGCAACAGTGAACTACCCACAACAAAATATCACACCCAGTAACAAAATATTCACCCAAGTAACATTAGACCCCCCAGCAGCAACAACAGATCTCCCAGCTGCCAGCATCAATAGATCCTTCAGCAGCCAGTAAAAATAGACCTCTCCCTCAACAGTAGATCCCTTCCAGCAGCAAAAGCCCCCCCCCCCAGCAACAATAGATTCCCCATCAGCAACAACAGACCCTCACACAAAATCAGATCCCCACCAGTGACAATAGATCCCCCAACAGCCAACATCAATAGACCCTCCAGCACACCCCACACCCCATGCTATTACATACATTCAGTTCTGGAGGTGCCGGAACTGCGTTCCCGCTGAAAAAAAGCCCTCCATATATCACTATTTTTTTGTTGCACAAATGCAGCAGGAAAAATGCACAACACATTCAGTTTTGTAAGTAACAAGTTTTTTGCTGGTTGTAGTTGCCTCACCATATTCACATTAGGATGTGTTCACACCAACCGACACATGTTATGGTGCATATAATGCACACATGTCGGTGTGTGTTGCGCACCCATGCTGCGATGCACTATAACAGCACTTGACATTGTTTATGTCTCCTTTTATAAAGTTTATTGTAACATGCGGTACATTGCAAAAAATGAAGACATGTTGCATATTTATTCAATGTATACCAACAGACTTGCATGGTTTAAACAGGGGACCTAGAGAACAATTGTTCTCTCATTGTCCATGCATTGAGCCTGCGTTTCTCTAGTTCAGTGATGGCAAACCTTGGCACACCAGATGTTTTGGAACTACATTTCCCATGATGCTCAACTACACTGCAGAGTGCATGAGCATCATGGAAAATGTAGTTACAAAACATCTGGGGTGCCAAGGTTCGCCATTACTGCTCTAGTTGATCAAAGCAGCTCAGCGCACCTGGTGTGAATGAACCCTAAGTTTTAATAAAAAAAAACACAGTTACTGGCAGTGTTCTTAACAAATTAACGTTAAGGGCTCATTCATATTATAAAGTGTATGCGCTAGTGTGCTTAACCTCCCTGGCGGTATGATTATTTCAGATTTTAGGTGCTGAAAGCGGTACCATTATTTTGCACAGAAATTTGGCGTTTTATATTGTAGGCCTGTAATTCTTAGGAATAGTTCACTTAAATCTGTCCAAACAAGAGTCTAGTAGACATCCCGGGTATGATAAAGTTTGAAAAACGAAATAAAAAATTATAATATAATAAATAACTATAAATAATTATAACAAATAATAATATAATAATAATAAAAATTATATAATAATGTAATCAAATCAAAAACACTGAAATTTGCTCAGTTGCAGAATTGTAGCTTTTGTTACTTTTAGTGTTTGATGACGGATCTCCTCACAAATCACTATCGCTCAATTCTGCAAGTGATTATAATTAATTATCGCTTTTTTCTAGCTGGTCTAAAACCACTTTTGATGTAAAGAGACAGTTTTGGTTGCTATGGACAATCTCCAGTTTCCTGGCAGAAAGAACAGTTTTATATATATAAAACTGCATGCAGGACACTGGGCAGACCACTAGGGACAAAGGGGATGTGTCATTATTTGATACAGTACTGTAATCTGTAAGATTACAGTATACTGTATCTGTACTGTGCATTTCACTTCTGGCTCGGGGATACCGCTTTTGGTATGAAAAATCCACCCCGAGCCAGACTCGGGAATACCGCCAGGGAGGTTAACAACTGGCTGATGTAATTGTTTACTTTTTTATAACTTTATTGAATTGTGACAAAATGACACTTCATTAGCTCTAAACACTGCACCACGTTGCAATGCACTACAGTAACTTTCAATGCTGTGTTGCAGTGCGTAAAAATGCACACATGCTGTATTTTTATGCAGTTCATTTCAACACAATTCTTCAATGGTTGTAAAGCTTTAAGGTTTTTCACTTTAATGTATTCTATGCACTAAGGTGAAACACCTTCTGTGCTGAAGCTCCCCCCCCCAGACCTCCCCTTTTTCTTACCTGAGCCCGATCCGATCCAGTGATGTGCATGAGCACAGCGGCTCCAGCCGATGTCACTCTCCTCATTAGACAGTCATTGGCTCCCGCTGTTGTCAATCAAAAGCTATGGGCTGGGCCTAGTCCTACTGTCTGTGTCAAGCGGATTACTGTGGGGGCACCCAATGAAGAGTAGGGGCCTGGAGTGCCAGCGGGGGGCCCCAGAAGAAAAGGATTGGGCTGCTCTGTGCAAAAGCATTGCACAGAGCAGGTAAGTATAGGCATGTTTTTATTATTTATTTTTTATTGAACGTTTACAACCACTTCAAGAAAGATGGTCTCACTGTTTTTTTTGCATCTCTTCACACATCTCTTCACAGAGCTCAAATACAATTCACAGTTTATTAAACAGACTGAGGGCAGTGATAAGACACCACCATGATGAACAGATAAAAGATAAACCACGATAATGGTACCATTATCATGGTTTATAAACTGCACACCTATATATTAGGATCAATTCCACTATTGTCTCAAATGACAGTGACATGTGTCACAGGGAGAGGTTTCTGGGGGCCCACTCAAAATTTTGTCATGGGGCCCCAAGAATTGTAGCTATTTCCCTGGTTACAGCCTTAACTGAAAAAAAAATCCATGAATTTAATTCTCTATAATATCTAAGTTTTGGAGATACATTGGTTTGAGAGACAGGTATTGATTTTCATTTTCTTTAAAAGTACATATTTACATCTTTGAAACTGAGCTGTGTGATTTAAGGGGATTGATTGACTTCAGGAGTAGACTGTATGTACGCACTTTACGGTGCATACTCCATTTAAAAGGTTATGTTCACTTAGTTCAGGGAGTGAATAAGAGTAAAATTGTGTTTTGTTGAAAAAATTCTTTCTAGGTGCAAGGATTTTAGCAAACATTTTTGACTCTAATGCCCCGTACACACGGTCGGATTTTCCGATGGAAAATATCCGATCGGATCGTGTTGTCGGAAATTCCGACTGTGTGTGGGCTCCATCAGACATTTTCCATCGGATTTTCCGACACACAAAGTTGGAGAGCAGGAGATAAAATTTTCCGACAACAAAATCCGTTGTCGGAAATTCCGATCGTGTGTACACAAATCCGACGCACAAAGTGCCACGCATGCTCAGAATAAATAAAGAGATGAAAGCTATTGGCCACTGCCCCGTTTATAGTCCCGACGTACGTGTTTTACGTCACCGCGTTTAGAACGATCGGATTTTCCGACAACTTTGTGCGACCGTGTGTAGACAAAACAAGTTTGAGCCAACATCCGTCGGAAAAAATCCTAGGATTTTGTTGTCGGAATGTCCGAACAAAGTCCGACCGTGTGTACGCCCTATTATACCTTTCTCTGTTTTGTAGAATTTGCTGTCCTTTCTCAAACTGATTTTCGAATGGGAGGGCAAGCCTTCCTTATAAATATTTGAGCGATTTCTCTATAAAAAGAAAAAAAGCTGCAGTGTGTGCATCCCCTTATAACCTTTACTGTAGGCCTCACCAAAAAAGATAATCCAGTGCAGGCTTTTTAGAAAAGCAGTAAGTCAATCACACAGTAGAAAATTCAATTTCTAAATGCATTCTGTGCAACAATGATGCACACAATACTTATAGCTATTATATAGAACTGATATTTGTTTTTTTAATGACAGTTTTAGGGAATTACTGGAGCTGTACATGGACGGACAATTTATAATAACATTCAATTACAAAATGTCATGCATAGCAATTATATGTTAAGAATAATTCTAAGCAAATGCAAAAGTTCAGTTTAATTATCAAATATTCAAGGTATTGTGAAGTATAATATCTGCAGTTTCTACAATTTGGAGCTTAAATATGAATTCCAGGTGTGGATGTATTTATATAGTCACATTGGTCTGGGACCTATGTAACTATGCATATACACCTGACTGAAACCCTGAAGACTGGAAAGCATTGTATTAGGAACTACAACTCCATTGACCTTCAACAGCTTCCAGGTCTCAAAGCCGAGCGGCTGTCTTGCTGCATTGTAAACACAGGAGGTTACCTGCTCCGCATGGGTGCTATTCAATGAATGCTTTGAAAAATGTTCTCTGATTGGATGAGGTGGAGAGGTGACACCATGATCAGCACTTTGTCCAAACAGAGAAGGCTTTGCATTTACTAAGAAAATGTAAAGTGTTCTCTGAATGATGCCCCTGCCAAGCAAGCGACCTACAGTGTTCACTGTTCAGTAAGCAGCAGGGCAACCACTCAACATAGCACCTGAAAGCTAGTGCAGATTACTGTAGTAGAGGTGCCTACTACAGTGATTTCTAGATTCCATAAGGACCCCACTTGTATATACTGTATATCGACCAGTGCAAGTAAATAAAAAAAATCTATACCTGAAATTCATCTTTACACAATGTTATGCTTCATCTGCCAAAAATGGGTACAATTGAGTTAAGGCAGCCTTTAGTGTCTCTTAACATATTTTGTTGATTTTCCCTGTAAAAAAAAAGATATGACATGCTCCTGAAACCTTTTGTTGCTGAATTTACAGCAGAAATATAATATATAAGAGCTGGAATTTGTTGAAGCATGATACATTTGTCACTTAGTAACACCTATAAATCACAGCTTCCAAAGGTTTATTGTAGCTTGCTAACATATGTTGCAGTCTTGCTGTGGGATGTTTGTCCTACTATCTGTCCCCTCATCTGGTAGAGGCTAAGTTGACAAAAGGGCATCGCCTAAACCTCCTGTCCAACACACTCTGGATTTAGTGACATGGCATAGCAGTATTAAGAGTGGCATGGGTCTGGATGCAGCGGATGATCTGGAGACAGTGGGGATACTGGTGAAATGCTGGGGGGTTCAGACTGGATTAGTACAGAATGCTGTTTCACAGATTGGGTACGGGAACACATAAGAGCAGGACATAGAATTGTAGTCCACATGAGCCATAAAAAGCCACATCCAGGCATCAGAGGAACCAGTTTAGAAAGTGGTCAAGGTCAAAATCAGACAAGCAGCAGAGGTACAAAGACAGCAGATAGAAGGCAAAGTCAGGGCATGAGACAAAGTCAGCAAAAGGAGATGTGAGTACAAATGGTGGCAAATGGTAAAATACAGGATAACAGAAGAAAGGGTCGGGTCACTGACCACTTAACAACCTACTAGGTAGTGTTGAACTTTAAATAGGGCGCTTGGTGCCAACATCAGTGCCAGCTGTGCATGCACACAGATAAGTGAAGGATTAACGAGACGTCTTCTTAGCTAATTCTGCATGGCATGTACATGGCAGTGCAGGTATGGACTGCCTTGAGTATTTCACTGTGAGTGGGTTAATCAGAGGTCTCCGGTTGCACAGGGTCTCCCTCAGACTACTCATCAGTAATGGGGAGGGGGATCTAAAGCTCAGTATCCTGGTCTTCAGGGAGAGGATCGGAGTCATCAGTTTCAGGCTGTTCAGAGGTAACAGGCAGCTTGTGGGCATAATAGAGCATGTCCCACAATGCCTTACTAGCCGGAGCGGGAGGTTTTGCCCGTCTTACTCACTGTGTCCCTAGCCTTGTCTGTATTTTTTGAAGCACGCAGTGGAAGAGGCTGCTAGGTGCCATATTGGAGTTAAGAGGCCACCACCTAATTCTTTTTTTTGGCCATGGCAGCGTCAGGTGTCCACCGAGAGGAAACTGACAGTGCGCAGGAGGGTGAGAAGACTCCGATGAATGAGAGAAAGCACTGGAACAACAGGTAAGAAGATAAACTTTAGGATCAAAGATGGCAGCTGTGTGAGACAGATCCACTTACATTCCTGGTCCGGCCATGCCCCTCAGGCTTAGACATTAGTCTGACCTTTCTGACACTATGACTTTATGAAGGCGCCTAAAAGTTTTCTTGGGTTATCTTGCATGCACTGCTTGTTTGAAATTTAACTGTGGATTTTCAAGCCTGGGGACTGGGAAGGCCTTTTCTAAATATTGATCCCTCGTTTCTTGAAATAATGCATGGTAATTTTGAGTTGTTCTATGTGTGGGTGGCTCGGAACGGGTTCTTTCTTTGCCGATTCCTCCAAGCTGTAAGCCCACAGGGCTGTGGTCATGTGAAAAATCTAACATAAGGCAGTTCCCCGACTTAGAGATGAGCCTTTACAGTGTGCAACAATTAAAGAACAGAGTTCCTCTGAAAAGCAACTTGTCCCATGTCACAACACACTGTAACTTGTATGTTTACATTGGAAGGGATGTTCTGAACCTTCGCCCACTCAACCAGTCTAGTGTACCTCTGTTACCTCACTTCCAGTAACAGAATTGGGTACCGCCCTGCACCTAGCGTGGACCTCATGCATGCACTTATTAATTATTTCACTCCTGTACCTCATGACGAATTCATAGATTTCCGTAATGTAGGTTCGGATCCGGTTGCTATGGGATGCTGACTGCTAGGGAGGGAGCGAGAACATTGACCCCCTTGCTAATAGAGGACCTGTCACCTTCTCCATATTCCATGCCCAATGACTGGTTGCTTTGTGTCTTGAACTTGTACTCAGTTACCCTTAGCAATGGCTTCACTCCTTCTTGTCTTGCTGAGTTAACCCCTTGCAACTGACCTGCTTCATTCCCTGTATGCACATTGCTGACCCAAAGTAGTGTAGTGTCTCTGTCATGGGACACTCATGCACCCCTTTAGTGACTTCAGACCAGGCTCAGGAAACAGATAACATACTTTACTGAAAGTTCTGCAGCATAACAGGTTAAGTGCAAACACATTTCAATGCATCCATCCTTTACTAGCTACTCTAGAGTGTGACTGCCTAGGCACACCTTGCAAAGGTGAGAGTCCATTACTTGGTACCAGGCCATGCTCTGGCAGGAGAGCCCCAACCAGCTCCTGGGTGGCTGCTGGCTGTAAAGGGTTACATCTTCTTCTTCTTAGAGGCTCTTGCTTCTGTTACCAAGTGGCTGGAGCTGGAGCAGAGTCCTCTCTGTAAAGCAGCTGAAGATTACATCTTTATGGCTTGTCTCTGTCTTCTTCCCATGCAGACTCCATGTGAGCAGAGCTCTCTCCTTTTTTATAACAGCACAGGGATAGAGGCAGAGTGCAAAAAGAGCAGAAACTGCAGAACTAGCATTAAACCTTCCCAAATCTAGGCAGACTAGCTAGTTTACTAACGTGGTAAAATTTCCTGTGTAAGCAGCTGCCTACAGCCTGCCTACAGAAGAATCATTGCCCTTCGCTGTTTCTTCACTGATATGGGGCATTAGCCTTCTAGATTTGTTAACATACACTGAAAGCTATTTTCCCTGCTATCTGCACATTATTTCTGGTTGCACAGCTTACCATTTAACCCTAAAAAAATAGCAGACCAATCCAATATTTTAAAGTTGGGAAGATATTCTTCTTTTGAAATCCAGTCATATTTTTGACAAGTATTGATCTTGTCAACAGTTCCTCTTAAAGGCTAAATTCATCTTTACATTTATTATTTTTTAAAACAAGAGCCTGGCAATCATCATATTGGGAGTGTAATATCAGGCTCCTGCACACACTGCCTACAGCTCTGTTGCCCATATTTGTGTACGGGCTGTCATTGCATAGTTTATTCATTCACAGGAAATTGTAAACGAATGATGTGGCTGTGTAGGCTGAGCCCCTTATAGCTGGGCTACTTTTAAAAAGTGACAATAGGTGCAGGTTGAGGAACCACTGCCTACTGTCCACCCTCAAAGTAGGTTCCAAGGGTGAACGTAGCCTTTAAACTGCACAGGATGCATTTTGGGCAATTCCTGATGAATAAGCCCAAATGTGTGGGTGGCCCTATCTGCCTCTCCAGCCCAACATTCCTTCACTGAAAAATTAAAAAAACGGAAGAAAATGTTTGGATAAACAACAGCAGCAACTGCAGCTGCTACTTTGGGTATTTTGACAGCTGTTAGGGCTGGTTGTCAAAATAGCTGCAGTGGGAATTTCCTTCTTCTATGCTATTTTGCATGCGCAGAGAAGTCTATTGCATGCTGAATAAAAGAAAAAATCTATATGGTCAGCTTTAAAGCGAATCATGCAAAAAATAAAAATAAATAAATAAAAATGCAGGATCTACTTGGCGACAGCATAAAAAATACAATAATAAACCTTAAAAAAAAACTTTTTTTTTATACTTACCTTGGACTCCAAGGTAAAAAAAAAAAAAACATTGAGAAGTCTCTGTCTAAAATCTGCACCAAAGATGAGCCTTTTTTACTTCCTCTGAGAGCAAAAATGGAACAAATTTTATCCCCACTAACATCAATGGTGGGACTTATATTAATTCCACTGACACCAATAATGGGGATTATTTTATTCCCACTAACAGTAACAATGGATTTATTTTACTCCCATTGATACAATTAAGGGAAGATAAGGGTGATACAGTAGCTATACACAGAGGCCATTAGGGATGAAGCTTTCTGTAAGTGGATTATTCCTGTTATATAGATGTTTTTTTTTATGTTTAATTACAATATATCTTCTTATGCCCCTGGCTTTTCCAACCATGGTAACTTCATACAGAATTGAGGGGGGTATAGTGGAGATGTTGATTTAGATGTGGGCTCTGTCAGTACAAATGTGTTCTTTGGACATTTTAAGACACTGTCATTTTCAGACTCTTTACTGATCTTAGATGATTGACAGGTCATGTTTTTTTTTTTCCACTACACATATTACCCAATGAAGAAGAAATCTAAAAACAAAAAATAGGACAAAAGTCCCCCTGCTACCTCTCACTACTGGGAGAAGAAGAAACAATGGCCTCACTCCAAATATTTCTAAATGTAAACTGTTATATTCTCTGAGTTGTGAGAGACACAAGACTCTGGTCTGGAACAACTAATGTTTATTTCAGTACTCACTGTACACTCCAACATGCTTCTCAGGACAGGTACAGGTATCTTATTATGCTTCCTTACATGTGCTCTACAATGGCTACTATGCCCCTTGACCCCTGTCATCACTCCTGGGTGGAGCCAGCCTTAAAGTGACAGTACATGTGGAACCCTTCAGGTATAACATAAACAAATTGAATCCATCAAGTGCAGAGAGGATTCACTGTGCATTTTTATAAATTAGGCCTCAAGTACACTGCTGCTTCTAAACATGAGTTTGGGATCTTTTGGCGTTTTTTTGCCAAAGCCCCTGAACTCAACTTAATAAAAGCTTATGTGTTCATGCACACATAGGCTTTTATCAGATTTTAAGAGCAGCAGAGTTTAGGGGCAATTAAACTTCCCTCTACTGAACACCAAAGAATCGTGTTTAGGAGATGAACGTTTTGGCAAAAAACGCAAATGCTGCAAAATCGTGGCAAAATCGCAGTACCGCTTTTTTGCCAAGTTTAATGTTTTTCTGCTGCCAGGAGAGTTACGTTTAGGGGTGGCCAGTGTACATGTAGCCTTAAACTCAACTACATTTGAAATCCTTTTAAGGGTGGTCAATTTTTCTTCTTTTGCCGCGTACACACGGCCCGACTTCCCGACAGAAAGTCAGATGGGAGCTTTTGGTCGGACATTCTGACCGTGTGTATGCCCCATTGGACTTTTTCTGTCGCCATTTGCAACGGACTCAGATATAGAACATGTTCTAAATGCCGAAATGCCGACGGAGTTTAGCCCATTGGCAAGTCCGCTCGTGTGTACGCGGCATTAGTAAGAAGTATTCTATGGTTGGGTAAATTGCTTAATTATGTAAGTTTGTGCTAGGAGGATCTGGGTAAACATACAATGTTTACCCACCATCGTATATATTTACCCAGACCCTGCTAGCACACACTTACATAATTAAGCAATTTACCCAATCATAGAATACTTCTTACAAAGAAGAAAAATGAAGCAACCTTAAAACAATTCCAAATGTAGTTGAGTTTAAGGCTACCTGTACACTGGTCACCCATAAACATATCTCTCCTGGCAGCAGAAAAACGTTAAACTTGGCAAAAAAGCGGTACTGCAATTTTGCCACCAGTAGCCTGGATAATCAAATAGCATTCCAGGATTTTCAGGAACTTGCAAATCTCTCCATCAATCCTGGTGTCAAAAAAACAAGAAAAAGGATGGGGGGAGGGGGTAATTAAAAAATGGATACAAAGTCCTAAATATGCAAATGGTCAAGAAAAAGTACCAATGAGACTTTAAATGTACCCAAACCATGTGTTATTAAAACATATAATTATTATAATATACATATCAGTAAAACATAGATAAAATTACAGCACAAATATTCATTAAAGGAATTATATAGAGTTCATTGAGAGATTGTGTCACATCCCCAGTGTAGATAATTGCATAAACAATCAGTATCCATCTGTAATAGTATTTATATTGAAATATTAATAATATTACAATATCGAACTGGGAGTGGGACTAGCCCTCAACTCAATCTAATTTTGCCTCTTCAGGGGTATGGATAAGATGTACAAGATTGAGAATATTTAAAAACACAATTATAGTGAGCATATCAAAGGTAAAGAATAAAGATGACTGCTCCCCCACCACCACTCCTTCTCACACACGCAGGAGTATATATTTACCCTGCCTGTGTCTGCGACTGGTGATGGGGAAGCACTCATCGTGATTCTTTACCTTTGATATGCTCACTATAATTGTGTTTTTTTATATATATATATATATATATATATATATATATATATATATTCTCACCCTATCTTTAGCTGGATACACACTTTCAGTTTTTTTTTATTTCCTTCAACCAGTAGGTTGAACAAAAAAAACCTGTCAGATCGCTGCATCAACACAAGCAATGTGTGATGCAGCGATCTTCCCTGTTGAACATTGTATTCTGGCAGGGAGACTGCCCCCCCCCCCCCCAGTACAATACAATGATCAGAGCTCACAGCCATTGGCTACCAGTGCTGATCAAATTCTGATTTTCCAGCATGCCTGTTCGACAGAAGCCAGTTCTTACAACAGACAGTTTTACACATCTCATCCGTACTCCTGAAGAACTAGATTCTGCGAAATGCTTTGAGTTGAGGTCTAGTCCCACTCGCAGTTTGATATGTAATAGTGTTGATACTTCAATATAAATTACTATCATGGATGGATATTAATTGTTTATGTAATTATCTTCCCTGAGGGTGAGACACACTTTTTGGGTGTGACCAGGACATTTTCATGATAAGCAACTCCTATCCTCATATTGATTAGTGGTTCCATATTAATAACTACTGCAGTAGGGAACAGACACAAAAGATACACTCAGCATCTTTCCAAATAACTGTTCTTCTTTATTATGACGCAATTGAAGGTTTTTATACACATGAGTACGTAAGTATCAAATTAATATTACAATTGTACGTTTATGGTAACAAGGGGCATTACATAGGCAGGCTAATTCTAATTAGGACTTGAAAGAATGTAAACATGTACTGAAAACATTATTAGTGCTGTGTGCACAGTGAGGGCAGTGTGCAATACAATTATATCATAGTTGCCAACATTGTAAAAAAAAAATGTGGGACACTTTTGTGGCTGTAGGCGGAGCTGTCCAATAATTAGGGGGCGGGGCATTCACCAGCAGGCGTGGCCTAGCAAAAATAGACAAGTGCGGCGCGCGAAGCGCGCCGCGGCGAAAAATGGGCGTGGTTTACGCGAAATTGTGGGCGTGGCTTAAATGGGCGTGGCTCTAGAGGGTGTGGTTAGAGTCTGAAATGAATGAGGGATGGAGAGGGGGAGAGAGGGGGAAATGACGGGACAGCAGCCCCAGATCCTACACGATAAAAATGTGTGTATTCTAGAAAGTTTAACAATCAGCAGATAAAGATACTCCAAACACCTGGTGTTATCACTTCAATCATCCCGCCACCATGGTTGTTATGGTGTCAGGATGATTGAAGCACATTATTTCTATTATTACATTGTAATATAAAATGAAATCATTCAACTCACCATAATGCAGAATCAGTGGGATCCCTGAGCGTGTCACCAGCAGAGTCCGTCCTTGCATCAGGTGCCCCCAGCGGAGCCCCCCTCACACCAGGAGTCCCCGGCGGAGCCCTCCTCACATCAGAAGTCCCCAGCGGAGCCCCCCTCACATCAGAAGTCCCCAGCGGAGCCCCCCTCACACCAGGAGTCCCCAGCGGAGCCCCCCTCACATCAGAAGTCCCCAGCGGAGCCCCCCTCACATCAGAAGTCCCCAGCGGAGCCCCCCTCACATCAGAAGTCCCCAGCGGAGCCCCCCTCACACCAGGAGTCCCCAGCGGAGCCCCCCTCACATCAGAAGTCCCCAGCGGAGCCCCCCTCACATCAGAAGTCCCCAGCGGAGCCCCCCTCACATCAGGAGTCCCCGGCGGAGCCCCCCTCACATCAGGAGTCCCCGGCGGAGCCCCCCTCACATCAGAAGTCCCCGGCGGAGCCCCCCTCACATCAGGAGTCCCCGGCGGAGCCCCCCTCACATCAGGAGTCCCCGGCGGAGCCCCCCTCACACCAGGAGTCCCCGGCGGAGCCCCCCCTCACACCAGGAGTCCCCGGCGGAGCCCCCCCTCACATCAGGAGTCCCCGGCGGAGCCCCCCCTCACATCAGAAGTCCCCAGCGGAGCTCCCCCTCACATCAGAAGTCCCCAGCGGAGCCCCCCTCACATCAGGAGTCCCCGGCGGAGCCCCCCTCACATCAGGTGTCCCTGGCGGAGCCCCCCCTCACATCAGGAGTCCCCGGCGGAGCCCCCCCTCACACCAGGAGTCCCCGGCGGAGCCCCCCCTCACATCAGGAGTCCCCGGCGGAGCCCCCCCTCACATCAGGAGTTCCCGGCGGAGCCCCATCCTCACATCAGGTGTCCCCGGCGGAGCTCCCCCTCACATCAGGAGTCCCCGGCGGAGCTCCCCCTCACATCAGGAGTCCCCGGCGGAGCTCCCCCTCACATCAGGTGTCCCCAGTGCCCCCCCCCCCCTCACATCAGGTGTCCCCAGTGCCCCCCCCTCACATCAGGTGTCCCCAGTGCCCCCCCTCACATCAGGGGTCCCCAGTGCCCCCCCCTCACATCAGGTGTCCCCAGTGCCCCCCCCACTCACATCAGGTGTCCCCAGTGCCCCCCCCACTCACATCAGGTGCCCCCAGTGCCCCCCCCACTCACATCAGGTGCCCCCAGTGCCCCCCCCCACTCACATCAGGTGTCCCCAGTGCCCCCCCACATCAGGTGTCCCCCCCACTCACATCAGGTGTCCCCAGTGCCCCCCCACATCAGGTGTCCCCCCCACTCACATCAGGTGTCCCCAGTGCCCCCCCCCCACTCACATCAGGTGTCCCCAGTGCCCCCCCCCCACTCACATCAGGTGTCCCCAGTGCCCCCCCTCACATCAGGTGTCCCCAGTGCCCCCCCTCACATCAGGTGTCCCCAGTGCCCCCCCCACTCACATCAGGTGTCCCCCCCTCACATCAGGTGTACCCAGTGCCCCCCCCACTCACATCGTGAGCGCGCTCACCCCCCACCTAGAACCCCCGCCCCTTTCCATATCAGACTAGCAGCGGGGCGGGGGGGTAGGCGGGGCGAGGCGGAGCGGGGCGGAGCGGGGCGGGCCGAGGCGGAGCGGGCCGAGGTGGAGCGGGGCGGGCCGAGGCGGAGCGGGGTGGGCCGAGGCGGAGCGGGGCAGGGGGTGGGCGGCGACGCAGAAGCTTCGTCTAGCCCCCCCCAGCCGTCTTCCTGAACTTCAAGAAAATGGCGGCCGGCGGAGACAATGTCTCCGCCGGCCGCCGACCTCTAGCGGCGGCGGCGGCAACGGCGGCGGCGGTTTCAAAAACCGGAACCGAATTTTTCGGGACATTTCCCGGGACGTCACAAATCCGGGAATGAAGTCCAAGTCCCGGGAATGTCCCGGGAAATTCGGGACAGTTGGCAGCTATGTTATATACAGAACTTACAAATTTCCATTACATGTGAGATCTATATAATTCTTTTGACAAATATTTGTGCTGTAGTTTTACCTATGTCTTAATAATGATAATACCAATTATATACTTTAATAATGCATTGGTTTGGGTACCTTAAAAGTCTGCTTTATGCTTTTTCTTGCCCATTATATCATCAATTCTGACTCTCAACTCAAACCCCATCCCTTATCTCTTACAGGCAGTTACTGTTGCAACTGCATTAAAATTGTTTTTTTTTTTTATTATTATTATTCATATTTTATATGTATGTATTTGTTTATTTTGACTGAAATTTCTTTTCAATCTAAACAGCAGGAGCTGGTTTTAAAAAGACAAACTTAAAAAGCTTAAAAAAACAAAACAGAACAAAATAATAAGGTAGTGGTGAACCCAAACCTCATGCCTATGTAAAAGTTTATAGTGGTGAAACTATTTTATTTTTAAGCTTTTAGAGTTTGCTTTTTCAAAACCAACTCCTGCTGTTTCAAATTAAATGAATTGTCAGTCAAAATAAATAACTATGTGCATGTAAACTTGTTTGTCCGAGGTTCACGGTCCCAAAGAATTTATGCGGGAATTCGCCAGACCAGATACTTTTTAACCATAATGTTTGGCTGTCGATGAATTTAGGTCAGCTAGATTAGAAGAACCAATAAGGGGGCTTTTGGATAAATCAGCCATATTGACAATGTGTCTTAGCTGTGATAGGGAAAGCATAGAGAGTGCTACTGACAAATCGTATGGGGGGGGGGGGTAAGGGAGAGATTATTGTGGGGCTTGTAGTCACTGGCTTGTTGCTGGCTGCAATTGTTTTTTTTCACAGGCCTTTTTTAATTATTGACAACATAGGATTATGCATGGGAAATGTGCAGCAGCAAAGAAGCTTATAGCTTCCTTTGGGAGAGCATGTGGCAATGTGATTTACTTGTAGGACTTTGTGGGGGACACGGGTATAGCTTTGTCATCCCATAATAGGAAGTTCTCAAACAAGAACCTTCATATCAGTATCACCAGCTGGTAGTTTCATTATAGCTAGTGATTTAAAAAAAATGCCTAAGTGACATTATAATTTTAAGCTGTTTAAACATTAAAATGTTATTTTAGTGGTTTGGCCTAAATCTATTATAACAATCTACAGTATGCTATGAGTTCTTTAAATTGCAATGCTAGGGTATGTTTTCCTACAGTATGTGCCCTGACTGTGTGCAGAAATGTATATGCCAAAAAAATATTTTAATGACCAATTTCTGTCCACAGCAATTTATTGATAGCCAGTGTTTTAATTTTAATATCAGCTCATTTTATCTATTAAAGGATGTATTTTCCCACTTTTTTGATTATAAATTTTAGCTTGGGGTTATTGGAGTGCCTTATGAAGTTGCTGCTGAAGATCTGTTCAAGGGCTGCCTTTTTCACAACAGCTTGCTGCATACATTAAAAAAATACATGAGGAAAAACACTGCACACTCAAAACATCATACACCTCAATCCAGGTGCACTGCAACCTCATGCTGTATTCTCATACACCCAATTAAAAAGAAAATACCAGAGTTGTAGCCCTTGAGCATGGTTTGATAAAAATGTGCCTGTTTTAGGATGGTATTGGATTGTGACCAGATAGAATAGGCTAAAATGAGGAAACACAAACAAGGTAAGTGTTTTGCCACACTGGAAATTAAAGCGCATAATTTTACAGACAAGAAAAAAACTGACCAGTAGCAGGGCAGTTTTGTAAGGAATGAATTAATGATCATACCTAAGCAGAAGAGTTCAAATTGTGGAGAAACAAAGCAAGTGTGTTTTCTACAATAAGAATAAAAAAGTATATTGAATACACTTGTGGCAAAAAATTAGGCAGAGGCTGGTAGGTAAACTGCTCAAATAGGCCAAAATGTGCAAACAGAAGGCAGTTTTTTTGTCAACATTTTTAAAGTACCAAGAAAATAAGTTTGGGAGTTGATTTTGAGTCCATCTTCAACCTGAAATGGTCCAGCTACCTCATCTTTAATAATACCAGCCCATACCAGTACCCCACCTCCACCTTGCTTGTGCCTAAGTGGAGCTCTGTGCCCATTACTGATCCAGCCACAGGCCCATCCATCTGGTCCATCAAGAGTCACTCTCATTTCATCAGTCCATAAAACCTTGGAAAATTTTGTCTTCCAATATTTCTTGACCCAGTCTTGACGTTTCAACTTTTGTGTCTTGTTCAGTGGTGGTCAGGTTTCAGCCTCCCTTACCTTGGCCTGAGCACTGAACACCTTGTACTTTTGGGTACTCCAGGTGGGTTGCAGTTCTGGAATATGACAGCACTGGAGGATAATGGGTTCCTGGTAGCCTCACGTTTAATTTTCTCAAATCTTTGGCAGCTAATTTGCATCTTTTTTTCTCAACACGTTTCTTGCGGCCCTGTTGACTATTTGCAACAAAACAATTGATGGTTCTTTGATCATGCCCCAATATTTTAGCAATTTTAATGCCCCGTACACACGGTCGGATTTTCCGATGGACAATGTCCGATCGGAGCGTGTTGTCGGAAATTCCGATCGTGTGTGGGCGCCATCGGACATTTTCCATCGGATTTTCCGACACACAAAGTTGGACAGCAGGAGATAAAATTTTCCGACAACAAAATCCGATCGCGTCAATTCCGACCGTGTGTGGCCTGTTCCTACGCACAAAGTGCCACGCATGCTCAGGAGAAATTCCGACACGGGACAGCTCGTTCTGGTAAACTTAGCGTTCGTAATGGATAAAGCACTTTCGTCACGCTGCAATGTAAAAAATGGTTTAATACAGCACACTCTCTTCTTCTTTATAATGTGACAAGAATTAAGTCGTTTGGATGCTCATATTCACACACACTTCTCACAAACTTCTTTCGTTACTATTTATCGGGATTCCCTCAATATATTTTGATTTCTCACATCTGACAACATATTTTTTTTTTTTTTGATTTTGATTTGTACTCCCGAAAATGTTTGTGTGTTTTTTGTGACACACAACACCATTGATATGTTGTTGTATTTAATCTGTAGGAGGAGATTGTTTGGTGTTGTTGTCCCTTGTTAATTTCACATTGTACTTTAGAAATGTACCTGAATACTCACCAACAAACTGTCCTTTTTGGATGAAAACACACACAGGAGAGTAGAATTTACCTAAAAATATTTTATTAGGGGGTCACAACTCTAAACAAAGAGGGAGGAACGCTGGAGAAACTGCAGAAGTTGGCGAAGCCTTGGACCCCCAGGGCAGACATCAATTATTTAAAAGCAAAATTGGTGGCCTGAGGAGTCCTTATCTAAGGGAGGGCAGTCTGGTCCAGAAGTCCCAGAGATCCGGAAAGCAGCAGATGACATCTGTGTCCCCAGGCTGTGGTCATACGAGAGACTGCATCTTCTGTCAGACCAGACTGAACCCAGGTCATCACTCTCAGGTCTTCTTTCCATGCTTCCTTCCAGCCTTTGGCTGTGGTGGTGGAGTTGTGGCAGCAGGAGGAGGAGGAGGAGGAGGAGGATCGTCCCTCTCCATGACATCCGTCTTGTGTGTCAGTTCCCCACTCTCCCCCTTCCGAAGGACTTTATAAATCAGGTCCTCAGAGATCTTGCGTTGGCCCTCCTGCATGCCCAGCAATTTGGTGCCAGCCATGCAGGCAAAGGCCTCTTCAGGACTGGGGAAGGCTCTGAGGGACGCCAAAGCCTCCTGGATCAGCCTGTACGCTGAATCCTGCACAGGACTGGGAGTGGCCTTCCTGGCCCTTTTATATGGCAGGCGGAGGGGAGGGACCTGAGACTCAGTCAGGCTGCGACTTGTCCCAGGCTTCTCTTGGCTGCCACTTAGCCCCGCCTCCTCCTGGCTGCCACTAATCCCCGCCTCCTCCTGGCTGCCACTAATCCCCGCCTCCTCCTGACTGCCACATTCCACAGCCTCCTCCTGGCTGAGGTCTTCCTGTGTATGAAAAAGGGACATAGATTTAGTATTGTTTTCATCAATCACACACAATTTTCACCTCCTGACTGCTGCAAATTCAATGTTAACAAATATAACAGACTATCATTCTGAGCCCAGCATTTTGCATTCTTGTCCCAATTATTTTTGCCCACTACTGTCTATTGATATGTAAAACATTTTTTTTAATCAGCAATTAGTTATCAATAATAACATCTAAGAAAAAATCATTTATTTATTGCCCAGAAATCAGTAGAAGAATGCTATACCTGACTCCAGCTGGGCTCCTCCACTTCTTCCTGGCTGGAAGGCCCAGGTTGGACATCAGAAGCCTCAGCTGGTATGGAAGGAAGCGTGGAAGGAAGAGTGGAGAGGGATTCCCTGACTTCAGTGTGGTCTGACAGAAATCGCAGTCTCTCATAGTACCAGAGCCTGGGGACATAAACGTCATCTGCTGCAGCTCCGGACCTCTGGGAATCTGTGACCTTCTTGCGCTCCCTAAGATAAGTGCTCCTTAGGCCACCAATTTTAGCTTTTAAATAAGGGATGGTTGCTGTGGGGACCACCGGCTTCACCAACTCCAGCAGTTTCTCCAGCGCTGCCTGCCTCTTCTGTTTATGGTTATAGTGGGGGTGTCTGACCTGCCACCGACAGGGCAGCTCCCTGTACTTGTCTATGAACAGGGGCAGGAAATTGTGGTCGTTGAACCCATCCATTTTCTCTGTAAGACACAACACAAGACAAACCCTAATGTCAGGCCAAACTCCCCTAATCTTGTTACAATATAGGCTTCAATTTCGAAGCAGTATAGGCCCAAGTTTAGATCCTACCTTCGTTAGCACGATCGGCGTCTCCGATGCTCCTTCCTCCGCTCACAGATCGTACGTAAGACGCGCGCGTTACGATTTATACACACTGCGCATGCGTATAACACCGCCCGCCCCTGACATTCTTTCTATTCTATTCCCCGCCCCTTTTCGTTCGGCGCAGTGGAGGAAGAGCACATGGCGGAGAGACAGCAGGATAGTGCTAAGTACAGCAATGAGGAGGAGGAGGAAAGGCCGGAGCCTGAAACGTCCCGATCCAGAAGGAGATTGAAGGACTCAAATATGTCCTTTGGGGAGATGTTGGAAATGGTGGACATCCTGAAGAGGGCCGACTATGATGGAAAGTATGGGCCTTACCCCAACCACAATGTCCGAAAGGCCAAGATCATGGATGAATGTGGTCAGGAGTCTGCAACGGAAATTTGGGGTACGACGATCGAAAGATCAGCTCAGGAAGCGGTGGTCGGACCTGAAATTACGAGAACATGAGCAGTACAGAAAGATCCGGAGAGTGCTGCAAAAAAGTAAGTAGTTGTGCTGTGTTCCTATTGTTCTTGTGTTTATTACGTTCGTGCTGCTCCATGTGCTTTTAGGAACTGTTGTACAGTTTAAAATGGCAACTTTCATGTTCATGGGCACATTATTCGTTCGGATCACACATTTTTCGTTGCAAATATAAAATACCATTGTTTAGCCCATATGCATTTGGCCACCATTTTGACGCCCTATACTTGTCTTCAAAGAATTGGGTTGTGTAGATGGCTTTGTTACTAGAATGAAATGCAAACTAGATTGTGTGTAAGGAGAGGACACTGAGCAGCTGTTTTCACATCTGGACACTGGAGCACTAGTGTGGGACCCCAGAACACCCTTTTTATTAGGGGGGCCACACAGGTGCTCCAGTGTATACTATAGGGGGGGCTACATCTGTGAAGCTTGTACAAAACAGGTAAAGTATTGCAGCTTGACAAAGGACACTAAAAAAGCTACATCTTGGAACTCTGCTAAAATAGATAATTGTACCCCACTTCCAAGCAATGTTTCATCTTTATAGTTCTGCCATCAAATATCTGTGTGCTAATTATACCATTTTTGTTTTACATAGGGGAGAAAAGACTCGGAGGACACCCCTCATCCGAGGAGACCAGAGCCCCCCCCCCCCTCTGGAAGAAGGGAAAATCCCCCCAACACAAGATGAGCAGGAGGAAGAAGACGTGGTGGAACTAGTCACCACAACAGGTGAGTGTCTGCAACCACAGGCTCAGATAAGAGATGGATGGCGGCATTTTTTTTAGACCTAATTTATTTTGGTTTTCCTTTCTTTTTAGGTGATCATGAGGTTGTGGATCCAGATCCTTTCACATCAGAAAGTGCCCAGATCCTGATCGGGGAGATCATGGGGTGTAATTTACAATTGGAAAACATCCAGCAAAACATCAATGATGTTATTCCAAAATATAAAAACATCATTGATGTTTTGGGGAGAGTTTAAAGCCCCTCCAAATCACTTTCTTCTTTTGTCTGCTACAATGTGCGAAATGTTTTTGTGATTTTTCCCAAAACCAAATT
Organism: Lithobates clamitans; assembly: GCA_037952925.1. NCBI lineage: Eukaryota > Metazoa > Chordata > Amphibia > Anura > Ranidae > Lithobates > Lithobates clamitans. Next base: position 1,147,489 of record JBBGZY010000654.1, on the reverse strand, counting down.
TGGAGGATGCACACAGTGTGTCAACATGTGCTATCTGCCATCACGGGAGATCAATGGACGCGTTTTGGGGGTGCGACCCCTTCCTCAATAATAAAGTAGCTGAGAGGAAGGGCTTTCTCCCCCAAAACACGTCCCTTGATCCCCTGTGATGGCAGATAGCACATGTTGACATTGTGAAATTTGTGTGCATCTTCCAAATTTGGCTTTTCCAGGGGTGATTTCCCCCCATCTGAACGCAATATCAAACACAGTTCCTAAATACTCATGTCTGATATTGCCTTCCAGTTCTACCAAATGTGAACTTTGTAAGATCAAGATTTGTGTCTTTCTTGTGGGTTTTACACAGGCCTGTTTTCTATAAAATGCACATTTTGATTTTGGATAATGACACCACAAAATATGTTATACAACAAACATGTCGGTTTGTCAGAAAAAACTTTGGTAAATGCACATGTGATTGTGCTGGTATTAAAAAGATTGTTCATCAAGAATGTGTGGATTATTGTCTCACGCTACAACACTTTTGGGGTGATGTAATTGTTGTTTTAGGAGAAAATGGGGGTAATTTCCTAAGGGCAAATCCACTTTGCACTACAAGTGCAGTTTCAGTGCAGTTGCAAGTGCACTTGTAGTGAAAAGTGTCTTTGCATTTAGTAAATAACAGCCAACAGTGCTTTGTATAAGGTTACACAATCACGACATTTTCTGGACTCCACACATTTCTGTCAGGGTCAGCTAAAACAAACACAAGCAGTAAATGTCCACAAAGAAGAGCCTGGGGGGAGATGCCTGTCGAGAACTTGAGGTCCTGCAGGCTTCTCCCTGTGGCCAAATCCTGCAAGGTAGCAACCAACCTCTGCTCCGGAGTGATGGCTTGCCTCATGCAGGTATCCTGCCTGCTGATATAGGGGGTCAGCGAAGCCAACAAATGGTGAAACACGGGGTCCGTCATCCTGAAAAAATTCCTGAAATCACCAGGATTATTCTCACGGATCTCACGGAGCAAAGGCATATGACAGAACTGGTCACGCTGAAGCAACCAATTCTTGGTCCATGAACTCCTCCCCACCCTGTTCATGGACTGGACTTGTGTCAAGGTCAGGACCCCAACACCAAGCCCCCGCACAGCACGAACTGTACGAGGAGTACGCATACGAAACATGGCTAGAAAACGGTCGGCTGCTCAGAACGAAGTAACAGAACGCACTGAAGAACAGCAAGGCCTGTGAAGAGCGACCTGAAAAACAGCAACGAGCGGACAAGATCGCACAGAAAACTCTGATACGAACTGACTGCACGCACTGAAGAGCAGATACAAACCCACAAGCACAAACTGAACGGCAGAAAACGATCTGAAAGCCACGAGTCTGAAAAAGCGCGAATCGTCTCTCACCAAACTTTTACTAACACGAGATTAGCAAAAGGAGCCCAAAGGGTGCCGCGCTTGGTTCTGAACCGGCCTTTTCTAGTCTCGTCGTACGTGATTGACGTCACCGCGTTCTTGGCGATCGGAAATTCCGACAACTTTGTGCGACCGTGTGTAGGCAAAACAAGTTTGAACCAACATCCGTAGGAAAAAATCTGAGGATTTTGTTGTCGGAATGTCCGATCAATGTCCGACCGTGTGTACGGGGCATAAGAGTGCTGCATCCCTCTGGAAGACTTTTTAAAATTTTTTACTTTTTAGAGTCAGTTAAATCCTTTTTGGCTCATTTTGCCTGAGGAAAAGAATCTGCCTAATAATTATGCACACCTTGGTATAGGGTGTTGATCTTCTTAGGCCACACCTCATTACACAGATACACATCACTTGATATGCTTAAATCCTATAAGCATTCAAGTTTATACAGCTTGGAGTTGGACAATATGCATAAAAATGATGATTTGGTCAAAATACTCACTTGAGTAATAATTGTGTGCACAGTATAATCTGGGGTTATTTTTATTAATAATTAGAGATGGGCCAAACACCCTCTTGTTCAGTTTGCACCAGAACTCCCGAACAGGGAAAAAGTTTGGCCCCGAACCGCGAATTCCATTGAAGTCTATGGGAGCTGAACATGAAAAATCAAAAGTCCCCATTTTGAAGGCTTATATGTTGACCTTAAAAAGGGTATAGGGGCCCAGATACTGCCCTGGGGGACATGTATCAATGCAAAAAAAATATTGTTTTTACAGGACCAGTGATTTTAATGATACTTAAAATGAAACAATACATATGAAAAATTCCTTTAAATATAGTGCCTGGGAGGTCCTCTTAGTCTGCCTGTAAAGTGGCACATGTGTAGCATGTATAGAACCTGCTGCAGCAAAAATGACATTTCTAAAGAAAAAAAGTCAAATAATATATAATTTGACTTGTGGTTTCAAATGCCAGCCAGCAATATAAAAAAAAAAAGAATCTATGGTTAGGGGTCCCCCCCAGTCCATACCAGGCCCTTTGGGTCTGTATGGATTTTACCAGTTGGCCCCGCCCCTTACCTATATAAGGACTGTCACCCAGCGGATGAGGTATTCGGCAGTCAGCCTTCGCCGTGGGTGAAATTTTTATTTTTTCAGGTCCAACAGGCGTCATGATTGACAATGGATCTACATCAATGGACATTGTTTTTTTGTATATAAATATATATATATATATATATATATATATATACTTTTTTTAATAAAGGACTTGTCAGAAACCTGTCTAGAGTTTTTTTGGTGAATGAGTAATTCCACGTACACACGAGCGGACTTTTCGACCGGACTGGTCCAGCGGTCTATCCGACGGACTTTCGGCGGACTTCCAACAGACTTTCCGCACAAATGGTGTTGCCTACACACGATCACACCAAAGTTCGATGGATTCGTACGTGATGACATACGGCCGTATGAAAATAAGGAAGTTGATAGCCAGTAGCCAATAGCTGCCCATCTGTTGGACTAGCATACAGACGAGCGGACTTTTCAATAGGAACTGGGTCAGACGGAGTTCCAACGTAAAGATTTGAAACATGTTCCAAGTCTGTCAGATTTTCAACCGAAAAAGTCGGCTGCAGGTCCAATGAAGCCCACACATGGTCGAATTGACCGTCGGACCAGTCCGGTCGAAAAGTCCACTCATGTGTACATGGCATAAGGCTACAATGTACCCCTACTCATTCACATAGGGTGGGGCTGGAATCTGGGGGCCCCCTTCCCCCTGCCAAAAGCACTCACCCCCCCATGTTGGCGACATGTGGTTTGGTATGGTTCAGGAGGGGGGGCCCTTGCTCGTCCCCCCGTTCCTGGCCTGCCAGGCTGTGTGCTTGGATAAGGGTCTGGTATGGATTCCATGGGGGACCCCCGTGTGTTGTTCTTTTGTTATATATTGCCGGCTGGCAATTGCAACAGCAAGTCAGTATAAATGTGATGTTTTTTCCTTTAGAAATGTCATTTTTGCTGCAGCAGGTTCTTTACATGCTACTTGTGCCACTTTACAGGAAGACTAAGGGGACCTCCCAGGCACTATATTTGAAGGTTATTTGATTTTTCATTTTTATTGTTTTCATTTAAGCATCATTAAAATCACTGCTCTTTTAAAAGCAATCTTTTTTAAAACTTTTTTTGCATTGATACATGTCCCCCAGGGCAGTACCTAGGCCCCCATACCTTTTTATGCCCAATAACCTGCATATAAGCAGACTCTATACATGCTACAGATACGCCACTTTACAGGCAGACTAAGGGGATCCCCCCCCAGGCACTATATTTAAAGGAATTTTTCATTGTTATTGTTTCACTTTCACTTTAATTACAGCACTTGACCTAGGGTGTTTTAGGAACATAGTTTTCTTCTGCTCCAGAAGCTGAGCTGCAAAGGATGCTGCTGGAGACAGCTGGCTAGGTGTAGGAGGATATCCTAAGTGTGTGTGTGTGTTTGGGGAGGGGATGTTGATGCAGAAAGTGACTTGTCTCATTGGGGTACTGCTTACGCTGAGCTTTGTGGTGCAGGGTCATATGTTTCCTCATGCATGTGGTATCAAAATGGTTGGATTGCACAGCTGTCAAGCCACAGACCACAGCAGTTCTGTTGGCAGTAGGGATGAGCCGAACACCCTCCTGTTCGGTTCACAGCAGAACATGTGAACAGGCAAAAAATTTGGCAGAACACACAAACACCGCTAAAGTCTATGGGACACGGACATGAATAATCAAAAGTGCTCATTTTAAAGGCTTATATGCAAGTTATTGTCATAAAAAGTGTTTGGGGACCTGGGTAATGCCCCAGGGGACATGTATCGATGCAAACATTTTTTTTTAAACGGCTGTTTTTTCGGGAGCAGTGATTTTTGTAATGCTCAAGTGAAACAATAAAAATGAAATATTCCTTTAAATATCGTGCCTGGGGGGTGTCTATAGTATGCCTGTAAAGTAGCACACGGGGAGGCCGGGATCAGATCCTGATAAGCCCCCTGCCCGCAGACCCCCACAACCACCGGGCAAGGGTTGTGGGGATGAGGCCCTTGTCCCCATCAACATGGGGACAAGATGCTTAGGGGGGCTACACCAAAGCCTTCCCCATGTTGAGGGCATGTGGCCTGGTATGGTTCAGGGAGGGGGCAGGCTCTCTCCCCCCCCTCTTTTCCTGCGGCCTACCAGGTTGCGTGCTCAGATAAGAGTCTAGTATGGATTTTGGGAGGGGACTCCTATGCCATTTTTTTTTATTTTGGCACAGGGTTCCCCTTAAAATCCATAGCAGACTTTCAGGTCTGGTATGGATTTTGGGGGGGACCCCTACGCAATTTAAAAAAATATTTGATGCAGGGTTCCCCTTAATTTCCAAATCAGACCCGAAGAGCCTGGTATGGATTTTAGAGGGACCCCACGCAATGGAGGGGGGGTCCCATGCTCTTTTTTTTCAATTATCTTTATCTATATTACCAAGACCCGACAATACATTACAGCCGCGATCAGATTTAGATGATAATTTTTCCTTTAGAAATGTAATTTTGCTGTGGTACTGTTCTAAACACGGGAAAAATGCGCCACTTTACAGGCATACTATAGACACTTCCCAGGCACGATATTTAAAAGAATATTTCATTTTTATTGTTTCACTTGTTTTTTTTTTTTTTATTGTTTCAAGCATTAAAAAAATCACTGCTCCCGAAAAAAATGGCAGTTTAAAAAAAAAAAATTGCATTGATACATGACAGGACCCAGGTCCCAAACACTTTTTATGACAATAACTTGCATATAAGCCTTTAAAATGATCACTTTTGATTTTTCATGTTACTGTTCCATAGACTTTAGTGGTGTGAACACCACATATTTACATTCAACTCAAATATCGGGCTCATCCCTAGTTGGCAGCAGATATGTTTAAACCAGCCCTATCTCCAGTGGACCAGCACTGGAGATAGCAGCGGTCTGTACCTGTGGAACAGTGCCACCAGATGGGAAAAGACAGCTGCTCCCTTCAGTCATCTACAAGCTTCAACAATAGGTTTATCATTTGCCAATACCGGCTATGGGCTTAGAAGCTGTTCCTGTGACATACCACACCTGGCAGTTATTTAAAAATGGGCAACAGGAAATCCCTCCCTTTTTTACACCATTTAAAGTAGGCTACTGACTTGTCTCATCAGGGTACTGCTTCCACTGAGCTTTGTGGTGTAAAGTCATGTAGTCATGTGTTTCCTCATGCATGTTGTATCAAAATGGTTGGATTTCACAGCTGTCAAGCCACAGACCACAGCAGTTCTGTTAGCAGCAGCTATGTTTAAGCCAACTCTATCTCCTGTGGGCCAGCCCTGGAGATAGCGACGGCCTGTACCTGTGGAGCAGTGCCATCAGATGGGAAAAGACAGCTGCTCCCTTCAATCATCTATAAGCTTCAACAATAGGTTTATTATTTGCCAATACCAACTATGGGCTTCAAAGCCAGTCCTAAGACATACCACACCTGGCAGTTATTTAAACATGGGAAACAGGAAATCCCTCCTCTTTTTCACCATATAAATTAGGTTTAATCTCGCAACAAAGGGATTCTTTGATTCCAATGCCCTGTACACACGATCGGACATTGATCGGACATTCCGACAACAAAATCCATGGATTTTTTCCGACGGATGTTGGCTCAAACTTGCTTTGTATACACACGGTCGCACAAAGTTGACGGAAAATCCGATCGTTCTGAACGCAGTGACGTAAAACACGTACGTCAGGACTATAAACGGGGCAGTAGCCAATAGCTTTCGTCTCTTAATTTATTCTGAGCATGCGTGGCACTTTGTACGTCGGAATTGTCCTCACACTGTCGGAATTTACGCTAACGGATTTTGTTGTCGGAAAATGTTATAGCCTGCTCTCAACTTTGTGTGCCGGAAATTCCGATGGAAAAAGTCCGATGGAGCCCACACACGGTCGGAATTTCCGACAACAAGCTCTGATCGCACATATTCCGTCGGAAAGTCCGACCGCGTGTACAGGGCATTATGACTGCCTGGGTCATGATTTTGCAAGTAAGTTATTTATTGTTTATTTAAAAGGGACTTATTTTGAAGGAGAAAGGTGAAAAATAGGATGGAGGATTAGTTTGCCATATAAAGGAGTGCTCCTACAATTTAGACCTAAAAAATCAGTGGGATTCTTTCTCCTCTACCTCTAAAGCATTTATTTTTTATTACACTGCTCTTTTTGACTTTAAATGTCCCATGGGAACTGCAAGCTGCCCTTGCCTCTAAGCTAAATTCTCCTTCACAGCTATTCTGCTCTCCCTCAGAACCTTCCTCCTCTCTAATCAGTGGCACACACAAATGTTCTGCCATCTCATTATCCATCCCCTCCTCCTCATGAAACCCACTTTGCAGTAAGCCTCAGCTGCTGGAACATAACTTCCTCTTACTGCTCCCTGGCTGATGTCCACTTCCTTTATGGTTATGGAGCTACCCTCCTCATCCTTAATATCTGAAAGAAAGAATACTTGCTCTTGACCAAGACATCCTTTTGCAGCAAGTCAGTGTTTATGTGGTAAAATATTTCTGCTAGCTCATTATCAAAAGTTTATAGGGCTATTGCAGGATTAGCAGAAGAGGAGGAGGAAGAGGAAGAAGAAGGTGCATTAGCAGCACTTCCAGACAGCTGACTTCTCCACCTGGGTGGAGGAATACAAGGGAGGCTTTGACAGCCACTCAACTACTCTCCTATGCATTCTGTGTCTGTATAGTTAGACCACTTTTGTTTGGGGAGGGGCTAATGTGTATTATTTAGTAATTACATGACTTCTCTTAATTCCATTCTAAGTGTGGCTTCTCCCTTCTGTCAGTAGAAGGTGCTGTTGCCTTTGACATTAGAGTGATGAGTTGTAGTATACTTAAGTTATGGATAAACATACTTTTCTCAGCCAATCATATTGGTGGCTAAGCATGCTGGGAAATGCTATTTAATGTAATGAAGTTAGATGATCGGGCAGAGTGTTCCCGCCCAGGGCTATGGCCTGGGTGGATGATGTATGTAGAGTTCCTGGCTACTAGGCCCACAGCCTATTAAGGTGGCTGCCGGCTGCTAGGCCTAACCGAGGCCTATCTAGGTGTTCAAGAGTATGCCAAGGAAAGCCTAACAAAAATCCGAAAATGATTCTAGAGGGATGGAGTTCTAAGGAAACACCAGAGGGGACTTTTTATGAGCTGGAGGCCATGAACTGGTTGGGAGGACTTCAGAGAGGACTCATCCAAGGGAATCAGTGCATGAAGTAGTGAGAAAAGTTCAGTTACTAGAGGAGACAGCATGTCCTACAAAGTACATATGTGCTTGTTCAGTTTAAAGGCTCTTATTCCTTTACTGCTGTCTGCTTACTTCACCTATTTTTGTCTAAAGAGTCTGCCAATCTGCCTGTTGCTGATCACTACTAAGGGTGTCTTCTGCTCTATTTCTCTCTCTATCACATTTTTCCTGTTTAAGAAAAATGTCTCTAGCATATAAGTGACTGGCGCCCAACTTCTTTCTTGTTCATCACCCACCATGCCCACAAACCTGCACCCTGAGAATGTAGTTCAGCCATCCCTATCCCTGGTAGCCACCATCAGGCTCCCGGAAAATTGGGGTAGGTGCTACACTGGCAAAAAATTATAGGTAGAAGCTAAAATACAGAAAATTGGAAAATTATGGATGGGATTTTTTTTAAAACTATGTAATATGAAAAAAAAATTCTCAACCATAATTTTCCAATAAAACAACAACAAAAATAACTGCACAGGGGACCCAGCAGATAGACAGTAGTTGTTGCTGACACAAAGAAAAAGGTAGTTCTAAAGAGAATTGTTGTGATGATGCTTCTGTAGTTAAGCTAAGTAAAATGTAAGAGTTAAAGAAAAATTACACATCAAAAATGTGTGATGCCAGAGTATGGTGTTTATGGTGTTTCTGATGCTGCAAAAACATACTGTTCCATATAAACAACATCAAGAAGGGCTTTAAACAGCATAGTCTGTCTAGACATTTTAGGGAAGTTTACCATTGTGCCCCCTTGAGGTTTATTTTTTTGGGGGAAAATTGGTAAAAGATTTACCTACTCGCGCATTTGGAAAATTAAATTGATTGAGGAGCAGGACGTTATAAATGAAGAAAATGAAGAAAATAATTAGCTGTCTAATTACAAACCGCGCTCCTGTGCAAAATTACTCTATGTAGACAACATAATAAAACCGTGAAAAATTGTGAAAAATTATATATATATCTGCCAACTGAATATTAAATTATCATAGTGAAAAATACCAGGCAAAGGTTAAATTAATCAGATGTGCAAAATTCAAAAAGAAAATACAACAAATTAGTGTTCAAAAATTAATGTTCAAAAAATAAATGTTCAAAAATATTTTTTTGAAACCAGAGCTTCTGGGTGGGTAGAGCTTCTAAGCATATCTTCCTTGGGTACAGCAAAGTATCAAACAGCAGTATTCAATTGCCATCACCAGCCACACAGCCTACTCACCAGATGGAGGTGACTCCCATGACAGGAGTCAAATGCGCTTTGGGGTTAACCAACAAGGCTTCTCCTGATCACGGCCAGGTGCAGATGCTAGAGCTCAGGCGCTGGAACTCAGGCATCTTGATCAGCGATGAGGCTGTTTGGATGCATGCGACCGGATTTCCCAGGGTAGGTCACAAAGACTGTGAATGTTTGGAGTTGGGGAGAGATGAATAAGAAACTCCCATTGTGAAGTAAGCCAAAATATTTATTTAAGCTAAAAACGGCTTAAAACCACATTCCCCACATAAGGGTACATGCGGGCAAAATACAAACAGGAAAAGCAGGAATTAAAATACGAGCGGAAATGGCGTATCACGTTCGTTTACGTCCAACCGGTTTCGTCAGGTTTTGTCATCAGGGATCGTACGGACGGGCACGCCACCTCCTTAAATATACATCTCCATTAGAGGCATCCAATCCGGTGACAACTCCTCTAATGGGGAATTAATCCGAAAATAATTAACTGCCATCTTATGGCCAGAAAGTAAAATGCAACGAAAATTATTATAAATTTGCAACGACATACATACTGCCATCTTGTGGAGAGATGCCAAATTGCACAACCAAATCGAATTAAATTAAATTAAATAAGATAAATATGTAAATAAATTTAAATTAAAATATAAAATTTAAGAATTAAAATGTATTTTAATAATTGAAATAATTAAAATATATATATTGTGATAAAGAATACAAAGAGGTGAAACCGAAATGGACAGCCCCTTTACAAATGAAAGGACGGAAAAACCAGATGTTCAGTAATTGGACAAATAGCAGTTTAAATCAATATCAACATTGATACCTGCCAGGGTAAGTGTGTCCAATCGGTAGATCCATTCCGTTTCGTTTTTTGATAATCTCTGAACCATATTCCCTCCCCTCCAATCAGCATCCAGCTTATCAATGCCAAAAAATCTGGCCAAGCTAGGATCCCGTGGGTGGTGGATTCTGAAATGGTTATGCCCCATACACACGGTCGGATTTTCCATTGCAAAATATCAGATCGGAGCGTGTTGTCGGAAATTCCGACCGTGTGTGGGCTCCATCGGACATTTTCCATCGGATTTTCCGACACACAAAGTTGGACAGCAGGAGATAAAATTTTCCGACAACAAAATTCGATCGCGTCAATTCCGACCGTGTGTGGCCTGTTCCGACGCACAAAGTGCCACGCATGCTCAGAAGAAATTCCGAGACGGAACAGCTCATTCTGGTAAACTTAGAGTATATTTTTTATATATTTTTTGTCTTTAATGTAGATTTTTTTTGTGTTTGTATTTTTTATTTTTTTGCGATTTTGATTTGTACTCCCGAAAATGTTTGTGTGTGTTTTTGGTGACAAGTTCCCACAACACCATTGATATGTTGTTCTATTTAATCTGTAGGAGATTGTTTGGTGTTGTTGTCCCTTGTTAATTTCACATTTTATGTTAGAAATGTACCTGAATCGTCACCAACAAACGGTCCTTTTTGGATGAAAACACACACAGGAGAGTATAATTTACTTAAAAAATTTTTATTAAGGGCTCACAACTAAACAAAGAGGGAGGCAACGCTGGAGAAACTGCAGAAGTGGGTGAAGCCTTGGACCCCCAGGGCACACATCAACTATTTTTAAGCAAAATTGGTGGCCTGAGGAGTCCTTATCTAAGGGAGGGCAGTCTGGTCCAGAAGTCCCAGAGATCCGGAAAGCAGCAGATGACATCTGTGTCCCTAGGCTGTGGTCATACGAGAGACTGCAGCTTCTGTCAGACCAGACTGAACCCAGGGCAATCCCTCTCAGGTCTTCTTTCCACGCTTCCTTACACGCTGTGGCTGTGGTGGTGGAGTTGTGGCAGCAGGAGGAGGAGGAGGAGGATTGTCCATCTCAATGACATCCGTCTTGGGTGTTAGTTCCCCACTCACCCCCTTAGGTAGGACTTTATAAATAAGGTCCTTAGAGAGCCTGCGTTGGCCCTCCTGCATGCCCTGCAATTTGGTGGCAGCCATGCAGGCAAAGGCCTCTTCAGGAGTTGGTAAGGCTCTGAGGGACACCGAAGCTTCCTGGATCAGCCTGTACGCTAAATCCTGCAAGGGACTCGGAGTGGCCTTCCTGGCTCGTTTATGTGGCAGGCGGAGGGGAGGGACCTGAGACTCAGTCAGGCTGCGACTGGTCCCAGGCTTCACTTGGCTGCCACTTAGCTCCGCCTCCTCCGGGCTGCAACTAATCCCCGCCTTCTCCTGACTGCCACATTCCACAACCTCCTCCTGGCTGAGTTCTTCCTGTGTATGAAAAAGGGACATAGTTTTAGTATTTTCTTCATCAATCACACACAATTTTCACCTCCTGACTGTTGCAAATTCAATGTTAACAAATATAACAGACTATCATTCTGAGCCCAGCAGTTTTCTTTCTTGTGGCAATTTTGGGTGCCCACTACTGTGTATTGATATGTAAAACACTTTTTTTAATCAGAAATTAGTGATCAATAATAACATCCAATAAACATCATTTATTTATTGACCAGAAATCTGTAGAAGAATGCTATACCTGACTCCAGCTGGGCTCCTTCATTTCTTCCTGGCTGGAAGGCCCAGGTTGGACATCGGAAGCCTCAGCTGGGGTGGAAGGAAGCGTGGAAGGAAGAGTAGAGAGGGAATCCCTGACTTCAGTGTGGTCTGACAGAAATCACAGTCTCTCATAGTACCACAGCCTGGGGACATAAATGTCATCTGCTGCAGCTCCGGACCTCTGGGAATCTGTGACCTTCTTGCGCTCCCTCAGATATGTGCTCCTCAGGCCACCAATTTTAGCTTTTAAATAGGGGATGGTTGCTGTGGGGACCACCGGCTTCACCAACTCCAGCAGTTTCTCCAGCACTGCCTGCCTCTTTTGTTTATGGTTATAGTGGGGGTGTCTCACCTGCCACAGACAGGGCAGCTCCCTGTACTTGTCTATGAACAGGGGCAGGAAATTGTGGTCATTGAACCCATCCATTTCTCTGCAAGACACAACACAAGACAAACCCTAATTTCAGGCAAAACTCCCCTAATCTTGTTACAATATAGGCTTCCATTTCAAAGCAGTATAGGCGCAAGTTTAGATCTTACCTTCGTTATCACGATCGGCGTCTCCAATGCTCCTTCCTCCGCTCACAGATCATACGTAATACGCACGTGTGTTATGCTTTATACACACTGCGCATGCGTATAACTCCGCCCGCCCCTGACATTCTTTCTAGTCTATTCCCCGCCCCTTTTCGTTCGGCGCAGCGGGGGAAGAGCACATGGCGGATAGGCAGCAGGTGCGTGCTAATTGTAGCAACGAGGAGGATGAGGAGGAGGGAGGGCCGGAGCCTGAAACGTCCCAATCCAGAAGGAGATTTAAGGACTCAAATATGTCCTTTGGGGAGATGTTGGAAATGGTGGACATCCTGAAGAAGGCCGACTATGATGGAAAGTATGGGCCTTACCCCAACCCCAATTTCAGAAAGGCCAAGATCATGGCGAAAGTGGTCAGGAGTCTGCACCGGAATTTCGGGGTACGACGATCGAAAGATCAGCTCAGGAAGCGGTGGTCGGACCTGAAATTACGAGAACATGAGCAGTACAGAAAGATCCGGAGAGTGCTGCAAAAAAGTAAGTAGTTGTGCTGTGTTCCTATTCTTTATGTTTAGTACGTTCGTGCTGCTCCATGTGCTTTTAGGAACTGTTGTACAGTTTAAAATGGCAACTTTCATGTTCATGGGCACATTATTCGTTCTGATCAAACATTTTTCGTTCCAACTATAAAATACCATTGTTTAGCCCATATGCATTTGGACACCATTTTGACGCCCTATACTTGTCTTCAAAGAATTGGGGTGTGTAGATGGCTTTGTTACTAGAATGAAATGCAAACTAGATTGTGTGTAAGGAGAGGACACTGAGCAGCTGTTTTCACATCTGGACACTGGAGCACTAGTGTGGGACACCAGAACAACATTTTTAGTAGGGGGCCCCACACAGGTGCTCCAGTGCATACTATAGGGGGGGCTACATCTGTGAAGCTTGTACTAAACAGGTAAAGTATTGCATGTTGACAAAGGACACTAAAAAAACTACATCTTGGAACTCTGCTAAAATTGACAATTGTACCCCACTTCCAAGCAATGTTTCCTATTTCTAGTTCTGACATTAAATATCTGTGTGCTAATTATACCATTTTTGTTTGACATAGGGGAGAAAAGACTCGGAGGACACCCCTCATCCGAGGAGACCAGAGACCCCCCACCTCTGGAAGAAGGTGAAATACCACCAACCACCAACCCCAAGCTGAGCAGGAGGAAGAAGATGTGGTGGAACTAGTCACCACAACAGGTGAGTGTCTGCAACCACAGGCTCAGATAAGAGATGGATGGCGGCATTTTTTTAAAACCAAATTTATTTTGGGGTTCCTCTCCTTTTAGGTGATCGTGAGGGTGTGGATCCAGATCCTTTCACATCCGAAAGTGCCCAGATCCTGATCGGGGAGATCATGGGGTGTAATTTACAATTGGAAAACATCAAGCAAAACATCAATGATGTTATTCCAAAATATAAAAACATCATCACAGTTTAAAACCCCTCCAAATCACTTTCTTCTTTTGTGTGCTACAATGTGCTAAATGTTTTTGTGATTTTTCCCAAAGCCAAATTTAGAGGATGTACACAGTGTGCCAACATGTGCTATCTGCCATCACGGGAGATCAATGGATGCGTTTTAGGGGTGCAACCCCTTCCTCAATAATAAAGTAGCGGTGAGGAAGGGGTTTCTCCCCCAAAATACATCCCTTGATCCCCCGTGATGGCAGATAGCACATGTTGACATTGGGAAATTGGTGTGCATCTTCCAAATTTGGCTTTTCCAGGGGTGATTTCCCCCCATCTGAACGCTATATCAAACACAGTTCCTAAATACTCATGTCTGATATTGCCTTCAAATTCGACCAAATGTGACGTTTGTAAGTTCAAGATTTGTGTCTTTTCTTGTTGGTTTTCTATAAAATGGACATTTTGATTTTGGGTAATGCCACCACAAAAATTGTTATACAACAAACATGTTGGTTTGTTTGAAAAACCTTTGGTAAATGCACATGTGATTGTGCAGGTATTAAAAAGATTGTTAATCAAGAATGTGTGGATTATTGTCTCAACGCTACAACACTTTTGGGGTGATGTAATTGCTGCTTTCTGTGAAAATGGGGGCTATTTCCTAAGGGCAAATCCACTTTGCACTACAAGTGCTGTTTCAGTGCAGTTGCAAGTGCACTTGTAGTGAAATGTGTTTTTGCATTTAGGAAATAACAGCCAACAGTGCTTTGTATAAGGTTACACAATCACGACATTTTCTGGACTCAACACATTTATGACAGGGTCAGCTAAAACAAACACAAGCAGTAAATGTCCACCAAGATTTTTTTTGTTTTTTTTATTAGAAAAAGGCTTCACATATTGTCTGGCATATTGATAGCCCCCCTACCCGCAAAGAACTCCAGGTAGCGTGACTGGACATCACGGGCACTCAGGGAGGGCAAGCCAGGACGGCCACTTTCAAGCGCCGTCAGTGTGGTTTGATGTAGGATTCCGGCCTCAGGCCCAACTGAGCCAGCATAGTTGGCCGAATGTTTCCTTAAAAAGTTATGGAGAACTCAGCACGCCAGTATAACATGGTTCAGTTTATACTCCGCCATATGGATGGGTGTCAGAAATAGTCGGAACTGGCTGGCCAGGATTCCAAATGTGTTCTCTACCACTCTTCGGGCTCTGGCCAGCCGGTAATTAAAAACCCTCTGTTCCGGGGTGAGGGTCCTCATTGGGAATGGCCGCATCAGGTGGTCCCCCAGCGCAAATGCTTCATCAGCAATGAACACAAATGGGAGTCCTTCAACATTGTCCTCTGGAGCTGGCAAGTCCAAGCTGCGATTCTGGAGACGCCTGTAGAACTCCGTCTGGGCGATCACTCCACCATCGGACATCCGGCCATTCTTCCCCACGTCCACATACAAGAAGTCGTAATTAGCCGACACCACCGCCAACATCACTATACTATTAAACCCCTTGTAATTATAATAGTACGACCCCGAGTTGGGTGGTGGGACGATGTGGACGTGTTTCCCATCAATTGCCCCTCCGCAGTTAGGAAAGTCCCACCGCTGGGCAAAGTTGGAGGCCACAATCTGCCATTACTGTGGCATGGAAGGAAACTGTTGAGGAAAAAACAATAAACATTACTATTTTTACTCTGAAACATGGCAAGCAGATTAGACACAAACATTATGGGGCAACCTCCAGATAGCATTTATTAAGGGGAATTTAACAACACCAAAGTATAAGGTACACCTATCATATTCCCCCTCCCCCCTCTCATGGGCCATTTCTAACATTATAGGGGGTGTGTGTAAATCTTGGACAGGTAACCCTCTTCACTTCATTGAGAGATGAATGCCTAAATAATGGGTATTACTTTGAACAGACCCTCCTTAGTTACACTATTGGCAGACCACTGGACAGGTAAGAAGTGTCATAATACAAAGATATAAATACACATTGTACACATTTGAGGACATTTGGACATTCTGCTATTACCTATCAAGATAACAATAGGATACAAAAACTTTAAACAGTACCATTGCAAAGTATACAGGCAGGCCCTTGCACTACATGCTTTGGGGAATTCATCCATAAATCTGACCAGTAAAGAGGTGGGTATAGTGTGTATGGGTTTGGCAAAGTCAGCAGATAGATGATTGAGGATAGAGAATTGGGATCAGCTGACTTAGTAGTTGGGGGAGGGAGGGTTACTAAAAATTATTTGGGGACACCACAAAAAAAAAAGCCTCTGGCACTCTGCCTGAATTTAAAGCTAAAATAACATTTCCAAACATTTTAGGGGGTGTTTGGGGTAAAGCACTACTATGGAGCTGATAAAATACATTGTTAAGTGACTACATGAGGTGAATATAGGGCAGGAGACACCATGCTGGGGAGGTTATTGAAGGGCAAATATGTATGAAGGACATAAAATAATAATTACATAAAAATCCAGCATGCATGAGGACAAAGGGGACATTCACAGCATATTACAATCATGGTAATTAGGGAATGAGGAAAGAAATACAAGATATTAGCAAACATTCAATACAATAAAATGTGATATAAAAGGATAAAAATCTTACCTTCATATACTCCTTCTGCAGGCTCGGGATGATGGCAGAACAGGGCTCTGGGATAATGATCCCCAGAGTCTGGGGGGAGATACCTGTTGAGAACTTCAAGTCCTGCAGGCTTCTCCCTGTCGCCAAATACCTCAAGGTAGCGACCAACCTCTGCTCCGGAGTGATGGCTTGCCTCATGCAGGTATCCTGCCTGCTAATATAGGGGGTTAGCGAAGCTAACAAACGGTGATACACGGGGTCCGTCATCCTGAGAAAGTTCCTGAAATCATCAGGATTATTCTCACAGATCTCACGGAGCAAAGGTATATGAGAGAACTGGTCACGCTGAAGCAACCAATTCTTGGTCCATGAACTCCTCCCCACCCTGTTCATGGACTGGACTTGTGTCAAGGTCAGGACCCCAACACCAAGCCCACGCACAGCACGAACTCTACGAGGAGTACGCATACGAAACATGGCTAGAAAACAGTCGGCTGCTCAGAACGAAGTAACAGAACGCACTGAAGAACAGCAAGGCCTGTGAAGAGCGACCTGAAAAACAGTAACAAACTAACAAGAATACAATGACTACCTAAAGTCACGCGGAACTTGCTTGCACGCACTGAAGAGCAGATACAAACCCACAAGCACAAACTGAATGGCAGAAAAGGATCTGAAAGCCACGAGTCTGAAAAAGCGTGAATCGTCTTTCACCAAACTTTTACTACCACGAGATTAGCAAAAGGAGCCCAAAGGGTGCCGCGCTTGGTTCTGAACCGGCCTTTTCTAGTCTCGTCATACGTGGTGTATGTGACGATCGGAAATTCCAACAACTTTGTGCGACCGTTTGTAGACAAAACAAGTTTGAGCCAACATCCGTCGGAAAAAATCCTAGGATTTTGTTGTCGGAATGTCCGAACAAAGTCCGACCGTGTGTACGCCCTATTAGAGAGGCTGTGCTTGGGAAAACCGTTTTTAATATTTGCAAGGTGTTCATTGATACGTGTGCAGAGATTTCTTTTGGTACGCCCAACGTACTGTAACCCACATGGGCAAACAATAAGGTACGTGACAAAGGTGGATTTACAAGTGATAAACTTATCTATTTTATATTCTTTACCTGTACTAAAGAATGTGAAATGTTCCACTTTCCTTGCATTATTTCTAGTTAGTTTACAGGCTTTGCACTTCCTACAATAGAAAAACCCTTTTACATCCAGGAAAGTGGGATCGGGAGAAGCCTTGTTGGTTAACCCCAAAGCGCATTTGACTCCTGTCATGGGAGTCACCTCCATCTGGTGAGTAGGCTGTATGGCTGGTGATGGCAATTGAATGCTACTGTTTGATGCTTTGCTGTACCCAAGGAAGATATGCTTAGAAGCTCTACCCACCCAGAAGCTCTGGTTTCAAAAAAATATTTTTGAACATTAATTTTTTTAACATTAATTTTTGAACACTAATTTGTTGTACACATTGGTTAATAATGGTGGACTTTCTTTTTGAATTTGTATTTTCTTTTTGAATTTTGCACATCTGATTAATTTAACCTTTGCCTGGTATTTTTCACTATGATAATTTAATATTCAGTTGGCAGATATATATATAATTTTTCACAATTTTTCACGGTTTTGTTGTCTACATAGAGTAATTTTGCACAGGAGCGCGGTTTTTAATTAGACAGCTAATTATTTTCTTTATTTTTTTGGGGGATTGACAGCATAAAGGGACACTGGAGGGGCAATAAGATGAAGATTTGGAAAAGTTTTCCAAAATGAAATGAAGTGGATTTACAAATTGGGTACTTTGCTTTCCAGAGGCCTAAACATAGACATCAACTGCTTTATCTCAAATTTTTAGGGCGTTGAGTATTTTCAGGGCCATTTTTTATATTTTATATATTTTTTTTACTTTGGGTTTGATATTAGGATACACATATAGTGCATGTCAAATTTATTTAAAGGGGTTGTAAAGTCTCAAGGTTTTTCATCTTAATGCATTAATGCATTTCATCTTAATGCATTAAGGTGAAAAACCTTCTATGCTGCAGCTGCCTCCAAGAGCCCCCCTTTTTCTTACCTGAACCCGTTCGTTCCAGTGATGAGCACAAGTCCAGCAGCTCCAGCCACTTTCTCTGTCCTCATTGGATAGATTTATAGCAGAAAGAAACAAAAGAAAGCTCAATTTCTGTGAAAAAAAATGTATAAATTAAATTTGTGTACAGTGTTGCATAACCGCATACTTGCCAGTTAAAGTAGCGCAGTACCAAAGCGAAAAAAGGCCTGATCGTGAAGGAGGTCAAGTGATTAAAGTGTAACTCCACTTTTGTTGACAAAAAACATTCCCCTCTGGGTGATCTATCTACATTGTAAGGAAGGATTATAACAACCTTTGTTGCAGATTGCTACCTTTTGTTATTCTGAAGAAATCCATATGTGTTTGTCTGTGCCTCTGTACTGAGTGGGTCTCATAAATATCAGTCAGCTGTGGCAGCTGAAGAACACTATTGAGTAAAGCTGCTGGGCCTGCATCCCTTTAGATGTGTTCCTATTGGAAATATCTCACCAAAAATGACAGTTTTGTTGCAGGGGATGTCTAAAATCTAGCGTGTATCTTAGGCAGACTTCTGGGAAAATTGGTGAGCCAATCACACAAGCAGGAAATTATGTTTCTGGGGAGTGGTCAGTACACATTCTGTGTACAGAACAACTCCATGTAGCCACATTGCATTGCATTCATAAAAAATAACAGCTACTGCAGATTGAAAAGGAAAGGTCATTTTTAAAAACATTCAATCACAATATGACTTGTATCACAATTGTACATGCTATATTATTTTTTCTTTATTTGCTATTTTTTTCCCCACAAAAGTGAAGTTAACCTTTAAGGTATGTGGAGAGGTGACCCCAGGTCACGGTGTATATTAGCACCTTTAGCCTGGTTTTTGCAAAGACAAGCATGATGATTGCACACCTGTAGGCTGGGTTTATATTCCCCTTAGGAAGAGAGCTCAGGGCTCACACTTGGGAACAGCTCCACCCTACAGGCAGGTGGCCTGGTGTAGGAGTCGGGAGGGCTTTCAGGTGGGGACAGCTCCACAAAAGAGAGATACACAGTCTCTAGGAGACTGAGCGTGCATGCCTGCAGGAGGCAGATGTGGCCCGTGACCAAGCAGCACACAGCTGAGCAAGTAAGCTCCAGGAGGGTGTTTGACTAAGTAAGAGTGAGTGAGCCAGGAGGCAGAAGTTTTCTGTTATACAATGATGGTGGAACCCCCTTCGGGGGAAGACTTTCTGTGAAGTTTGTTTTGTTTAAATAAAATTGGGCTGCCACGCTCTTAAAAATACAGACTGGACTGACCAGTGTTCCTGAAAACGCATACATCACTTGAGCATAATCACCCCATTTTTTTACAGTTGGTGGAGAATGCGGGCATTGATCCCGCTACCTCTCACAGGCTGGAAACGATGAATGTCAAGAGACTGTATGTATTGCTGTTGCTGTGTGAAGCAAAGTGATGTTTGCTGTGTCTCAGCCTTAAGGAGACAGTACACCAAAAATTATTTTCAAAAGGAACTGTGTGCCCCTGGCTGCAGAGATGGGCAGTTCAAAGGGAAAAAGTTCTGCAGGGAGAGTACGATCTCCCATGGTAACCAGAGACAAAGTGTCGTCTGGATGGTGGAGCTGCTATGAGGAGGTAGCTCACTGTTTCCACAAAGAGGGCTGGGATGCCCAAAAATCTGTTGCTTTATCCTGTGATCGCATGGGGAAAGGCACCAGGAAAAGCTCTACAGGGAGAATGGAGTCTCCCATAGCAACCGGTGAAAATGTTTTTAGTAAAGTACCTGCCATTATTGTTGGGAACAGGAGACCTGTTTGGCCTGCAATATTGCCCTGCAACCAGGTAGGGACATTGGCCTGTAAGAGCACAACCAAGGAGAGACGACGTCCTCAATTGAAGGTTCAGACACCTGTCAACTGGATTGGTAAGACTATTCCTGTTTCTAATGTGAAAAAGACTGATCATGTATTTGATGCCGGTGAAGTGGTGGCAAGTCTGGTGGAGAGATACACTTCTGAGAAGGACTTGTTGCGATACAGTGTAAATGATGAGTTACTGCAATGTAATATGAGGACTGATAAGGACTTGTCTTCAGGCAGTCTGCTATATAGCAGAAAGACAAGTGGTAAAAATGTGCTGTTGCAGCCAGAAATTTCAGGGGTGACCATTAAGAGATGAATGCCATTGCCCCTAGCAACCGTGGAAGTCAGGAATAATAATGAGAATTGTATTTCTGACAATGCTGATGATGTTCATGATCATGTTCTTGAGAAATGTAGAACTGACAAGAGCAGTGTTTCAGATGCTGTTAAGTCTCTTGATCTATCTAGGTCTCATTGGGATGATGTAGTCCAACAGAGCAATACCTACTGGGATGATTTGGCCAAGAGACTAATAGCAATGCTGGATGAAGCTTTTGCAGCTAAAAGAGTAGTGGACGCTATGGCTGCTGTGCCAGGAGAGGTGTCTGCAGAACAGCCTATAGGCCAAGGTGCACGGGTTGTTGCAGAGACTAATCCTCTCATGACTGAAGGGCTGTTCTAATGTAAATGCACAGCAGAAGTTTTATCCACAATGAAAAAAAGGAGAAAATGTGTATTTTGTGACAGACATGCTTAATGAAATGTTATCATCATGGAGTGTACAGCCAATGTATATCCTGCCGTCCTCTACTACATTTGGAGAACTTGTACCACAGGGTACAGCTGATTGGAGCTGGATATTGCAGGCTGTACTGTGCAGAAATCGCGAATGCTTGAATCATTTAATGCAATGTTTGGTGTTAATGTGGAAAGTTGTCTCACAGTGTGCTGGATTGCTTCATACAAAGCTTGGATATGAGAGGCACTCTGGAGCCCGGTTAGACAAGCCAGAGATATCGGAAAAGTTCACGGTGATGTTGAATTGTGCATTTTTGAGAAGTTGATTGCCAAGGGAAACCACACAGGTATTAGTGAACCTGGTGCTAGTTGAAGTTGAGCCAGGTACTCAGAAAAGTCAGTTCCTGACAGTGGGTGTAGAAGTAGGCCCCCTACAGTCCTGGGAGAGTAGGTCTGGGGGAGGTAAAAAGATTAGGGAAAAGTGCATGTGGAAACACACCCGGAAAAAGATGTGGGTGCAGTGCCCCTTTAGGAAGAAGGGTTTTGTTTTTCTCCCTCCGGTGCGAAACATGGGTGGGTGGGATATGCAGAGAGGTGACCCCAGGTCACGGTGTATATTAGCACCTTCATCCTGGTTTTTGCAAAGACAGGCATGATGATTGCACACCTGTGGGCTGGGTTTATATTCCCCTCAGGAAGAGAGTTCAGGGCTCACACTTGGGAACAGCTCCACCCTACAGGAGTTTGACTAAGTAAGAGTGAGTGAGCCAGGAGGCTGAAGTTTTCTGTTATACAATGATGGTGGAACCCCTGCAGGGGAAGACTTTCTGTGAAGTTTCTTTTGTTTAACCACTAGCCTACGGCCCACTGTCATATGACGGCGGGACGGTAAGGCTCTAGTTCTGGGCGGACGTCGTATGATGTGAGCCTGTTTACACAGGGCATGCGCGCGATCGTGTGTGCGCAGCCCTGTACTGTCGGTGGCAGGGTGTCACTGAGACACCGCTTGTCACCGACACGGTTGAACAGCCACTGGGCATGTCTGTTTACCACGTGATCGACCGTGATAATGTCATGGCTGATCAGGGATGGAAACTTCCCTCATTACATGGCGCATGCGCGCAATTGTGAGCGCGCTGCACGTGTACGTTCGTGGCAGCGTGTTCCCTGGAACACTGCTCGTCACCGACGATAGTAAACAGCCATTGGCCAGCGCTGTGTACCACGTGATCGGCTGTGATCCATTCACAGCCGATCACTAAATGTAAACACAAAGCAGTAACTAGCTGTTACCAGCTCTTCTCTCCTCACACACCGTTTCCAGTGTGAGGAGAGAAGAGCTAGGAGCAGTGAGTTACAGATCTATGTTTCGTAGTGTCTGCACCAACACCACACCGTCCCATCACCCCCCCAATTGTCATCTGTCACCCAACAGTCACCCCATAAAAGTGCACCTGTCACATAAGAGACTGCCATCAGTGACCATCAGTGGTGCAACCATCACCCATAAGTGACTGTACCCTGTCACCTGTCACCCATCAGTGACCGTGCCCTGTTACCCGTCACCCATTCGTGACTGTGCTCTGTCACCCATCACCCATCAGTGACCGTGCCCTGTTACCCGTCACCCATCAGTGACCATCAGCGGTGCACTCGTCACCCATCAGTGACCATGCCCTGCCACCCATCACCCATCCGTGACCGTCAGCGGTGCACCCATCACCCATCAGTGACTGTGGCCTGTCACCGATCACCCGTCACCTATCAGTGACCGTGCCCTGTCACCCGTCACCCATCAGTGACCATCAGCGGTGCACCCATCACCCATCAGTGACCGTGCCCTGTCACCCATCACCCATCAGTGACCGTCAGCGGTGCACCCATCACCCATCAGTGACCGTGGCCTGTCACCCATCACCCGTCACCCATCATGTGCGCGCAGCCCTGTACTGTCGGTGGCAGCGTGTCACTGAGACACCGCTCGTCACCGACACGGGTGAACAGCCACTGGGCATGTCTGTTTACCACGTGATTGACCGTGATGAAGTCATGGCCGATCAAGGATGGAAACTCCCCTCATTACACGGTGCATGCGCGCGATTGTGAGCGCGCTGCACGTGCACGTCCATGGCGGCGTGTTCCCGGGAACACTGCTCATCACCAACGATAGTAAACAGCCATTGGCCAGGGCTGTGTACCACATGATCGGCTGTGATCCATTCACAGCCGATCACTAAATGTAAACACAAAGCGGTAACTAGCTGTTACCAGCTCTTCTCTCCTCACACACCGTTTCCAGTGTGAGGAGAGAAGTGCTAGGAGCAGTGAGTTACAGATCTATGTTTCATAATGTCTGCACCAACACCACACCATCCCATCGCCCCCCCAATTGTCATCTGTCACCCAACAGTCACCCCATAAAAGTGCACCTGTCACATAAGAGACTGCCATCAGTGACCATCAGTGGTGCAACCATCACCCATAAGTGACCGTACCCTGTCACCCGTCACCCATCAGTGACCGTGCCCTGTCACCCGTCACCCATCCGTGACCGTGCTCTGTCACCCATCACCCATCAGTGACCGTGCCCTGTCACCCATCACCCATCAGTGACCATCAGCGGTGCACTCGTCACCCATCAGTGACCGTGCCCTGCCATCCATCACGCATCAGTGACCGTCAGCGGTGCACCCATCACCCATCAGTGACCATGGCCTGTCACCGATCACCCGTCACCCATCAGTGACTGTGCCCTGTCACCTGTCACCCATCAGTGACCATCAGCGGTGCACCCATCACCCATCAGTGACCGTGCCCTGTCACCCATCACCCATCAGTGACCGTCAGCGGTGCACCCGTCACCCATCAGTGACCATGGCCTGTCACCCATCACCCATCACCCATCAGTGACTGTCTCCTGTCACCCATCTGTGACCATCACCCGTCACTGTCCATGGCCTGTCACCCATCAGTGACCATTGTCTGTCACCCGTCAGTGACCATCACCCATAACACCCTCATCACCTATCAGTAAACGTCACCTGCCACCCATCGCACAGCCCATCAGTGACCGTCACCTGCCACCCATCGCACAGCCCATCAGTGACCGTCACCTGCCACCCATCTGTCACCCATCGCACAGCTACCCGCAGCCATGTCCAAAAGAGTATATAACAGTGAGGAGGTGTTCCAGATCCTCTCCATGACTGATGAGAGCACCGGGGAGTTCTCATCAGATTCCTTGCACCTTTCTTATTTTGTCTCCATGGACATATATCTTGCAATTTGGGCTGTGTAACTTATATCTCCTCTTGCTGGAACCGGGATATGGTTTGAGTTGCAACCTATCTAACAGCTGCTATACATACAGTGTTTGTGCAATATTTGGGTATAGCCTACTCCCCATGAGATCGATCCACTTGCATCAATAACCAGATCGTCCATCCACCCACATCTCAGATATGTGTTTATGATCCGCCCCTACCATACTGGACATTGCTGTTTTTCAAAATTGCGGCTTATTATTGATACTCCAACAGGGCAGGACTATTTACATTGGCCATTACTTATCATACTATATTAGCATATTAGAGGTGTGTATGATGTACATGAGTGGATGTGTAACCGCGGCTCCCCCATGTTTTTAAATCACTCCCTGTGACAACGTTGTCCAATTTTAATTGGTTTGTGGTAACCGTCAGTCTCTATTGCTGATTTCTCACTTTCATTTTTGTATTTCGATTTGGTTTTTTATTAAGTAATCAATAAAGCTGGTTTTTGTATCAACATTAGTGTTCTTTGCTGACCCTCTTTAAGAGAACTCTTTCTCTTCTGTTTTTTGCAAGCTGTGTAAAAGTCTCACACATGTGGTATCCCCATACTCAGGAGGAGTAGCAGAATGTATTTTGGGGTGTCATTTTTGCTATGTGTTAGAAATATCTTATAAAAGGATAACTTTGTATAAAAAAAAATGCGTTTTCATTTTTTTTCCACATTTTCCGAAAACTTCTGGAAAAAAAAAAAACGTTCAAAAGACTCATTATGCCTCATAGATTATACGTTGAGGTGGTTTCTTTCCAAAATGGGGTCATTTTGTGGGCAATTCCATTTTCCTGGTGCTCCGGGGCCTTCAAAAGTGTAATAGGTGGTTGAGAAATGAGATGTGCAATTTATGCTCGTAGAGCGCCTGATGGTGCTACTTCAATGTTGGGCCTTTGTATGTGGCCAGGCTGTGTAAAAGTCCCACACATGTGGTATCCCCATACTCAGGAGGAGTAGCAGAATGTATTTTGGGGTGTCATTTTTGCTATGTATTTGCTATGTGTTGGAAATATCTTATAAATGGACAACTTTGTGTAAAAAAAAATGCGTTTTCATTTTTTTTCCACATTTTCCAAAAACTTCTGGAAAAAAAAAAACATTCAAAAGACTCATTATGCCTCATTGATTATACCTTGGGGTGGTTGCTTTCCAAAATGGGGTCATTTTGTGGGCAATTCCATTGTCCTGGTGCTCCAGGGCCTTCAAAAGTGTAATAGGTGGTTGAGAAATTAGATGTGCATTTGCATTTGGGGGGTATTTGTACTTTTCTGACTTGTTAGTACCTAAAGAAATTAGATTCACCTGATGTACTGAAGGCCTGATCAGATGTTTTCAATTTTCAGTGATTGGCACCATAGTTTGTAGACTCTATAACTTTCACAAAGACCAAATAATATACACTAACTTGGGTTATTTTTACCAAAGATATATAGCAGTATAAATTTTGGCCAAAATTTATGAAGAAAATTTACTAATTTGCTAAATTTTATGACAAAAACAAAGAAAGGCAATTTTTTACAAAATTTACGGTCTTTTCTTATTTATAGCACAAAAAATAAAAAACCCATTAGTGATTAAATACCACCAAAAGAAAGCTCTATTTGTGTGAAAAAAAGGACACACATTTCATTTGGATACAGTGTTGCATGACTGAGTAATTGTCATTCAAAGTGTGAGAGCACCGAAAGCTGAAAATTGGTCTGGACAGGAAGGGGGTTTAAGTGCCCTGTATTGAGGTGGTTAAATAAAATTGGGCTACCACGCCCTTAAAAATACACTCTGGACTGACCGGTGTTCCTGAAAACACATACACCACTTGAGCATAATCATCCCAGATCGTTACAGGTATTTAAACATTTTGTTTTCTTGCTTTGTTAAATATCCCCCATGGCAGTGCCCAGCTCATTCAGTCTTTTTTTCTTTTTTTTACAATAACTTGCCTGTTAGCATTTAAAGTGGCCAAAATATTGTATGACGATCACCCTGCCCCCAATGGACTTCAATAAAATTCACTGCAAAATTTGGGCTTCTCAAATATCATATAGAATTCTATAAACCCTAGACAGGCTGACTTTTCTTGTGCGAAAAGGGAAAAATAAATTAATATAAATATGGAGCAGAACTGGACACTCAGATTCACTAACTTTGTGACATGTTTGCAAAAAAATCTTCAATGCACAAAAACACACGCTCAATAAAAAACACACAGTGGAGTTGCTTTACTAAAGGTACATAGGCTGTTTATTTTGAAAGGGAAGTTGCACTATGCAAGGAAATTGTGCCCAGAGGCAGAGCTTAGTGAATGTGGTGCAATTTTACCTTGCAAAGAATACCCAAACATGTATAAGGAATAAAAAAAACTGTATTTTTGACTGCACACAATTGGATGATGGAAGTCAGCAGAGTTTAACGTCATTCACTAAGTCATTGTGAAAATTCCCTTCCAAAGTGCAACTTCTCTTGCAGAAGTGAACATCCTTTTTGTAAATTAACCCCAGTGTGTGTAAATCAGCAGCACATTTTTTTCATAAACGTCTCCCTAATCTTAGATTAAAAACATTTGGTTTGTTGCTGAAATACTCTTACCATACTAAACACCATTTTAGCTTTGTCATTTATGTTATTTAATTGTACTGTGTATAGTATAAAATTAAAATGCTAATTGTCACAATTCAGTGATTCTGGTCCAAGCAAACAGCATATTAATAGAAATGTATTGATTTAGTTCAGTGATGCTCCACTGGAAACCACAGGACTTCTTAAGCTAAAAATCAGGAAGACTTACAGAAAATCAATGGCGGTTGGCAGGTGTGACCATGGAGATCTGTTCGCATTCCTGAAAGCTTATGAATCACTTCTGAACTACTGTGATCTTAATATGTGTATGCTGCATACAGTATATACCTTTACGTAAAGATTCATATGTGACCACATCTGTGAACACTGTCAATCTTTTGTAAATAATAAATCAGGAGCTTTTAAATGCCAAATATCGCCTGTAGTATATTCTGGTAATAGGAGGTAATTATAAAAAGGTAATTTCTTCACCTGATCCTGTGGGGTGGAATTACTAATGGAGTATAGACTGGGATGTGCTGAAATAGTACTTCACAAAAGGAAAAAGTACAGACCCAAGTATGTGAAATACTGGTGCTATATGAAAGCAGTTTTCAAATTCTCAAAAGCATGCTTATGATCATAATATTCTGGCACATTTCCTGGTGGAAGCAAGTAACCACTGATGAACAGTTCAAGATGAATTGCAAATTAACATTTGAAATTCCAAGGAAAAACTATATGACCTAAGGACATAAATACATAATTTCTTTAAAGGATAAGTTCACCTTTTTGGGCAGAGCTTTACTTTTCATAATTAATAGAAAGGTTTTCCAATGCCATTTCTGGCCCGACCATCCCAATGTGCTTTTCTCTCACTTACTTTTTCCACAGAATGTTTAAAATCTTGTCAATTTATTTGAATTTTAAAATGATTTCAGATTCCATCACTTCTCGTAGATTGTCTCTTTGCATTCACTTCCCATTTGGTCATCTCTCAGAAGCCTTTACTTCCTTTTTGCATCACAGAAGAAAGTGTGACATGGTATTTTCACCGTTCTGGACTACACCTCCCCCATTACAATATCACCTTCTGCCTACTCCCTATACAATCTGATTATACAATCTGCTTTAGATCTCCAATCAGTTTTGTAGTACAAGGGCCTCTCTGATTTGATACAAATTGAATAGATTGATTAGTTGTGTCTTTTCCATAATTCTGGTAAATTTAAAGGAAATTGTACAGAGATCTTTGGCCATATTTACACAAGTACATAGAAGGGAATGAATGGAGACACCCAGTTAACAGGCCTCATTCACATCTCCACATAGTGAAAACTCCTGCATGTGTAAAATCCTTAGGTTTATTTAAATGAAAATTTTCACTTATAGCAACAAAAACCTGAAGTTTGGCATGTCGGCCGGCACATACCAAACAACCTGTCTGTTGGGACATGTCAGCACGCCACTTTTACCCTACGCATTTGATCACAAATGACGTCATCCTGGGCACTAGGGATGAGCCGAACACCCCCCGGTTCGGTTCGCACCAGAACCCGCGAACGGACCGAAAGTTCGCACGAACGTTAGAACCCCATTGACGTCTATGGGACTCGAACGTTCGAAATCAAAAGTGCTCATTTTAAAGGCTAATTTGCATGGTATTGTCCTAAAAAGGGTTTGGGGACCCGGGTCCTACCCCAGGGGACATGTATCAATGCAAAAAAAACTTTTAAAAACGGCCGTTTTTTCGGGAGCAGTGATTTTAATGATGCTTAAAGTAAAAAAAAAAAAGTGAAATATTCCTTTAAATATCGTACCTGGGGGGTGTCTATAGTATGCCTGTAAAGTGACGCGTGTTTCCCATGTTTAGAACAGTCCCTGCACCAAATGTCATTTTTAAAGGAAAAAATCTCATTTAAAACTGCTTGCGGGTTTAATGTCATGTCGGGTCATGGCAATATGGATGAAAATCAGTGAGACAAACGGCATGGGTACCCCCCAGTCCATTACCAGGCCCTTTGGGTCTTGTATGGATATTAAGGGGAACCCCGCACCCAAATTAAAATAAGGAAAGGTGTGGGGCCACCAGGCCCTATATACTCTGAACAGCAGTATACAGGTGGTGCAAACAAGACAGGGACTGTAGGTTTGTTGTTAAGTAGAATCTGTTTGTAATTTTGAACATTTTTAACGTGTTTAGCTTCAGCCAAAAAATCTTTTCTAAGCTTTTTGGAAAACATAGGGAAGGGTTATCACCCCTGTGACATTTGTTTTGCTGTCTTTCCTCCTCTTCAGAAGATTTCACTTCACTTTTTTGTCCCAATGAAAAATGTTTTTTGAAAATTTGGGTTTTTTTGTGGAACAAGGATTGGAAAGCATCAGTGGAAAGGAGAAATTGTTTTCCCATATTAACTCTTACAGGAGAGAATTTCCCTTCCTAGGGGTAGATTTCATCTCACTTCCTGTTGTCTCCTTCCGTTTGCAAGTAGGAGTCGTTTGTAAGTTAGATGTTTGAAAGTAGGGTCCTGCCCTATATACTCAGCAGAAATTTGGGCCTTAGGTGTTGCTGTGGCCACAACACTGTAAGCCCTCACAGGGCCCTGCTGTGAAATATTAGATCAAGAATTGTAATTACATGCCCCTGTTGAACAGGAGCTGAAAAATTAGGCCTTAGGCACTGGTGCTGGTGCCACAACACTGCAACCCCTCACAGACACTCTAGTTGGAACGCAGGAACGAGCCCTGCTGCAAAGTATTGCATCAAAAATTGTAATTACACGCCCCTGTTAGACAGGGGCAGAAAAATTGGGCCTTAGGCACTGGTGCTGGTGCCACAACACTGCAACCCCTCACAGACACTCTAGTTGGAATGCAGGAACGAGCCCTGCTGCAAAGTATTACATCAAAAATTGTAATTACACGCCCCTGTTAAACAGGGGCTGAAAAATTGTGCCTTAGGCACTGGTGGTGGCGCCCAGAACCAAAAATGTTCTTACAAGCTATCAGCGTGATGATTGAGGAGGAAGAGGATAATTACTCAGGGATAGTCACTCAGCATCAGCATAGGCAGTCTTTGAAGGGATCTGAGATTTCAAAAAAAATTATTCGGTTACATCTGCATCAGGTGCTTGGTAGCTGGTGGTGATCCAAGACTGATTCATTTTTATGAAGGTCAGCCGATCGACCGAGTCGGTGAACAGACGCACCCTGTGATCGGTTACCACGCCTCCAGCAGCACTGAATGTGCGTTCCGAAAGAACGCTGGATGCAGGACAGGCCAGTAGCTCAATTGCATACTGTGCAAGCTCTGGCCAGTGATCCATCCTCAAGACCCAGTAACCCAGAGGATTTTCGGTGGGAAAGGTGTCCAAGTCTGATCTTGCCCCTAGGTATTCCTGCACCATGTAAAACAGACGCTGGCGATGGTTGCTGGAACCAATCATACCTTGGGGCTGCGGACCAAAAAATTGTCTGAACGCATCGGTCAGACGGCCACCTTCTCCACCGCTCCTTCTTTGACTGACCGAAGCCTCAGCAACACGTTGTCCAGAAACAGGAGTTTGTAACCTCCCAGTCTCTGGGAACGCGTTGCACAGACCTTTCTGCAAGGCCTCCCGAAGATGTTTCATCCTCTGCTCCCTCTGCGATGGCAAGATAAGGTCCGCAACCTTACCCTTGTAACGTGGATCAAGGAGGGTTGCCAGCCAGTATTGGTCCTTCTCCTTGATACCACGAATACGAGGATCCTTACGCAGGCTTTGCAGGATCAGGGAGGCCATGCAGCGTAGGTTTGCTGAGGCATTCGGTCCGGAGTCCTCTGGGTCACTAAGGACAACAACGTCCGCAGCCACCTCCTCCCAGCCACGTACAAGTCCATGTGTTCCTTGGGACTGATCCCTTAAAGACTGCTGCTGATGCTGAGTGCCAGGCTCCACCTCCATACTGACACAATCTTCCTCCTCCTCCTCCTCCTCCTCGTCCTCTTCCTGTGTGATCGGCGGGCACGCAGGAACACTGTCTGGATAAAGGGGGCCTTGAGAGCTAAGGAATTCCTCCTCTTCCTGCCTCTGTTCTGCCTCAAGTGCCCTGTCCATTATTCCACGCAGCGTGTGCTCCAACAGGTGGACAAGGGGGACAGTGTCACTGATGCATGCACTGTCAGTGCTCACCATCCTCGTGGCCTCCTCGAATGGTGACAGGACAGTGCATGCATCCCTGATCATGGCCCACTGGCGTGGGGAAAAAAAACCAAGCTCCCCTGACCCTGTCCTGGTGCCATAGTCGCACAGGTACTCATTGATGGCCCTCTGCTGCGTGTGCAGCCGCTGCAGCATGGCCAACGTTGAGTTCCACCTGGTGGGCATGTCACAGATTAGGCGGTTCTTGGGCAGGTTAAACTCCTTTTGGAGGTCCGTCAGCCGAGCACTGGCATTATATGACCGGCGGAAATGCACACAGACTTTCCTGGCCTGCCTCAGGACATCCTGTAAGCCCGGGTACCTGCCCAAGAACCGCTGCACCACCAAGTTAAGGACGTGAGCCAAACAGGGCACATGGGTCATTTGTCCCTGTCGGAGGGCAGAGAGGAGGTTGGTGCCATTGTTGCAAACCACCATTCCTGCCTTAAGTTGGCGTGGCGTCAACCACCTCTGAACCTGCCCCTGCAGAGCTGACAGAACCTCTGCCCCAGTGTGGCTCCTGTCCCCCAAGCACACCAGCTCAAGCACCGCATGGCATCTTTTGGCCTGCGTACTTGCGTAGCCCCTTGAACGCCTACGGAGCACCGCTGGTTCCGAGGAAGAGGCCATGGAGGAAGAAGAAGAGGAGGGGGTGGAGGAGAGAGGTGTGTCACAATCAGCATTTTGGAGGCGTGGTGGCGGAACAACCTCCAACACTACCGCACCTTGTCCTGCATCCTTCCCAGCTGCCAGCAGAGTCACCCAATGCGCTGTGAAACTTAGGTAACGTCCCTGTCCATGCCTGCTGGACCATGAGTCAGCGGTAATATGCACCTTACCGCTGACCGCCCTGTCCAGCGAGGCATGGACATTGCCTTCCACATGCCGGTAGAGAGCCGGAATCGCCTTCCGTGAGAAAAAGTGGCGTTTGGGTACCTGCCACTGAGGAACCGCACATTCCACAAACTCACGGAAGGGGGCAGAGTCTACCAACTGAAAAGGCAGCAGTTGAAGTGCTAGCAATTTTGCCAAGCTAGCATTCAACCGCTGGGCATGTGGATGGTTGGGAGCAAACTTCTTTCGGCGGTGCAGCAGCTGGGGCAGGGAAATTTGCCTGGTACAATCTGACGTCGGTGTACCAAAAGCAGATTGCCCACAAGTACTTGGCTGTGACACACCTAATTCTACACCTTCATTCCTCTCACTGCAGGTCTCAGAGAGGACTGAAGGTCTAGTGGGGTTGGAAATCTCAGCTGATGAGGAGCAAGGAGAGATCCTCTTTGTTCTTTGGTGTGGGTCTTTTAGATACGCTTGCCAACGAACTGCATGGCAGGTCAACATATGTCTGGTCAAGCATGTGGTACCCAAGCGGGAGATGTTTTGGCCACGCGAGATACGCTTGAGACATATGTTGCAAATAGCAGCGGTGCGATCTGATGCACTCGTCTCAAAAAAGGCCCACACCAAAGAACTTTTTGAATAACGCGCAGAGACTGCAGCGCCCTGCACATGTGGAGCTTTGGGGTGTGATGCAGTCAATGTGCTGCCCTTAGGCTGGCCCCTGGAGGGCATCCTGCCTCGTTGGTGATGTGCCGCCTCCTCCTCCTCCTCCTCCTCCTCCTCTCTCCTATCAGGCACCCACGTTGAGTCAGTGACCTCATCATCCCCTCCCTCCTCATCACTGGAGCAAACCTGGCAGTATGCTGCAGCAGGGGGAGCATGACTGCCAGATTGCTGTCCTTCTTGGGCACCCCCTCTGTCCATGCTCATGTTACTGCCTTCATCGAGCTCAGTATCATCATCAGAGCCTTCCAACGCTGGGCATCCTCCTGGAGCATGTACCCAACACTGTGGTCAAACAGTTCGAGGGAATCCTCATGAGGACATGGTGGAGCTAGGGAAGGAGTCACTGATGACATTGAGCTGAGGGAAGAGGCCGCTGCTTTGCCAGACAAAGCACCCTGGGCATGGGTGAGAGAGGATGAGGAGGATGAGGACGGCTTGGTCATCCACTCGACCAAGTCTTCCGCATGTTGCGGCTCAACACGGCCAGCTGCCGAAAAAAAGGCCAAGCGTGTCCCATGGCCACGTGCTGATGAGGATGCACCGTCTCCACGACCAGCACTAGACACAGAGCCTGCTTGCCCTCTCTTATTGGCTTGTGACTGTCTGCCTCTCCTTCTTGGCCTTCCAGACATACTAATGGCCTGTAGCTGCACTAAGCTGGGATAGAACACCTGTAATTTTCTTCAGGTAGCTTTATATACTGTAACCAGACAAGCCTGCCTGTCAGTAGGAAGATAACAGGAACGGATCTAGCTGAACACTGTGAGCAGGACGCACTGCACTAAATGTAAATAGCAGGAACGGATCTAGCTGAACACTGTAAGCAGGACGCACTGCACTAAATGTAAATAGCAGGAACGGATCTAGCTGAACACTGTGAGCAGGACGCACTGCACTAAATGTAAATAGTCTAGAAGATAACAGGAACGGATCTTGCTGAACACTGTGAGCAGGACGCACTGCACTAAATGTAAATAACAGGAACGGATCTAGCTGAACACTGTGAGCAGGACGCACTGCACTAAATGTAAATAGCAGGAACGGATCTAGCTGAACACTGTGAGCAGGACGCACTGCACTAAATGTAAATAACAGGAACGGATCTAGCTGAACACTGTGAGCAGGACGCACTGCACTAAATGTAAATAGCAGGAACGGATCTAGCTGAACACTGTGAGCAGGACGCACTGCACTAAATGTAAATAGTCTAGAAGATAACAGGAACGGATCTAGCTGAACACTGTGAGCAGGACGCACTGCACTAAATGTAAATAGCAGGAACGGATCTAG
Organism: Lithobates clamitans; assembly: GCA_037952925.1. Lineage (NCBI taxonomy): Eukaryota > Metazoa > Chordata > Amphibia > Anura > Ranidae > Lithobates > Lithobates clamitans. The sequence continues at coordinate 1,113,770 of JBBGZY010000654.1, read as the reverse complement.
CTGAACACTGTGAGCAGGACGCACTGCACTAAATGTAAATAGTCTAGAAGATAACAGGAACGGATCTAGCTGAACACTGTGAGCAGGACGCACTGCACTAAATGTAAATAGCAGGAACGGATCTAGCTGAACACTGTGAGCAGGACGCACTGCACTAAATGTAAATAACAGGAACGGATCTAGCTGAACACTGTGAGCAGGACGCACTGCACTAAATGTAAATAGCAGGAACGGATCTAGCTGAACACTGTGAGCAGGACGCACTGCACTAAATGTAAATTGCAGGAACGGATCTAGCTGAACACTGTGAGCAGGACGCACTGCACTAAATGTAAATAGCAGGAACGGATCTAGCTGAACACTGTGAGCAGGACGCACTGCACTAAATGTAAATAGTCTAGAAGATAACAGGAACGGATCTAGCTGAACACTGTGAGCAGGACGCACTGCACTAAATTTAAATAGCAGGAACGGATCTAGCTGAACACTGTGAGCAGGACGCACTGCACTAAATGTAAATAACAGGAACGGATCTAGCTGAACACTGTGAGCAGGACGCACTGCACTAAATGTAAATAGCAGGAACAGATCTAGCTGAACACTGTGAGCAGGACGCACTGCACTAAATGTAAATTGCAGGAACGGATCTAGCTGAACACTGTGAGCAGGACGCACTGCACTAAATGTAAATTGCAGGAACGGATCTAGCTGAACACTGTGAGCAGGACGCACTGCACTAAATGTAAATGGCAGGAACGGATCTAGCTGAACACTGTGAGCAGGACGCACTGCACTAAATGTAAATAGCAGGAACGGATCTAGCTGAACACTGTGAGCAGGACGCACTGCACTAAATGTAAATAGCAGGAACGGATCTAGCTGAACACTGTGAGCAGGACGCACTGTACTAAATGTAAATAGCAGGAACGGATCTAGCTGAACACTGTGAGCAGGACGCACTGCACTAAATGTAAATAGCAGGAACGGATCTAGCTGAACACTGTGAGCAGGACGCACTGCACTAAATGTAAATAGCAGGAATGGATCTAGCTGAACACTGTGAGCAGGACGCACTGCACTAAATGTAAATAACAGGAACGGATCTAGCTGAACACTGTGAGCAGGACGCACTGCACTAAATGTAAATAGTCTAGATAGAAGATAACAGGAACGGATCTAGCTAAACTGAATACAGTGTATATATATATATGCAACACCTGGGATGCATATATATACACAATACACTGTAAGTGCAGCTAACTGACTGACTGTTCTGCCTAATCTATCTAACTCAAATCAAATGACACTGTCTCTCTCTCTCTCTATCTCTTAGCACACCGGAACACACACTACACAGGGCCGCCGTGCAGGCGGCCTTATATAGTGTGGGGCGTGTACTAAATCCCCTGAGCCATAATTGGCCAAAGCCACCCTGGCTTTGGCCAATTACAGCTCTCTCTACTGACGGCGCTGTGATTGGCCAAGCATGCGGGTCATAGTGCATGCTTGGCCAATCATCAGCCAGCAATGCACTGCGATGCCGCAGTGAATTATGGGCCGTGACGCGCCACACGAATTTGGCGCGAACGGCCCATATCGTTCGCAATTCGGCGAACGACCGAACAGCCGATGTTCGAGTCGAACATGGGTTCGACTCGAACACGAAGCTCATCCCTACTGGGCACATTTGTGATGAAACGCATAGGGCGGAGCGATGTGCTGACATCACCACCTCTTTCATGTCCCGACGGACGAGTTGTCTGGTATGTGCCGGCCCGACATGCCAAACTTCAGGGTTTTATTGCTGTATGCAAGAATTTTAATTTAAATAAACCTAAGGATTTTACACTATTTGGAGTCTCTGGTTTCTTTCCAGTGTCCATTTCCTACCGAATCCCTTGAGTACCATTGGGAGAAGTGGAGTGACCCCGTGATGTGGAGAAAGGCCCCGGCTGGGTTTTAAGTCATAGGCTTTTACCGACCCCTGTAATAAGGGATCAACTGGAGCTGGTAAGCAGTTTCTACAGGTGGTGGTGGATTCACTGTGACACTATTGGTGAGGGATGATAGAATCGACACTACCATGGAATTATTCACTCTATTAAATTAAATGTAGATTCCTTGTACATTTGAATCATTCATTTGGTCACATATGTAAATGGAGCCTCATAATAAACACACACATTTCACTTTCAGGCCCCATTCACACCTAAACCAGTAGGAGTGCATGTTTTTTGGCTTGTTTTTCCAGTGACACACATAGGGCAGTCCATAGAATTCAGTGAGCTGCACTACACGTGGCAAAATAGCTCATCGAACATTTTGGTGTGTTGCATGTTTTTTACTGTGCTTTTTGCTGCCTTTGTCACCCATTTTTTCATGTGGCAAAATAATTGTTTGCTTCTGTGCGAAGAAATGTGTCACTGAAAGCAATGCATGTTATTTGCAGAAATGTTCACTGCTCTATGCACACTGCAAATCCCATAGTCCATCTTGGGAGCAAGCAAGAGAGGGAGTGAAATCAGATCACAGCAGAAAAAGAAAAAGGAATTTGGAGATTCAGAGGAGGCTGAGAGCAATCAAAGTTGCTTTTTGTGCTACGAATACATACTTTATGAGATTTTTTTTTAAAGTTTAGTGTCACTTTTTCATTAGTTGATTACTACAATTTTATTGTAAAAATATCCTGGTGAAACCTGCATTCAATATAATGTAGTAATTGCCCTAAAAGTATGGACAGAAAAAAAAGGTTGAAATATACTTGAAACTTCAATCCAGTCAGACATGAGCAGTTGAAATTTTAAGCTTTCGAGTACATTCACATTTCCTCATATTATTTTTCTGTAAAAACACTGCAAAAATAACTGATGATGCTGCCAGAAATACAGTGAACTATCAGTGCCCATCAATGCCCATCAGTGCCGCCTCATCAGTGCCCATCAGTGCCCATTAGTGTAGCCTCATCAGCGCACATCAGTGAAGGAGAAAAATTTGCAAAACTTTATAACAAACTGTGAAACTTTTTTTTTTCAAACTTTCGGCCTTTATTAGTTTATGTTGCAAAAAATAACCCAGTGGTGATTAAATACCACCAAAAGAAAGCTATATTTGTGTAAAAAAAATGATCAAAATTTCATTTGGGTACAGCATTGCATGACCGCACAATTTACATTTAAAGTGCGAGGAATGGGGTAAAAGTGCCCAGTAGGCAAGTGGTTAACTGGTAATTGCACATTCACGCAACATTGTCAGGGCTGCTGTTAGAAATTATGGGGCCCTGTACAGCCTACCTAATGGGGCCCCCTTCAACCCCACCCTCGACCCTACCTCTGGCCCCGCCTCAAAACAAAATGTAGGTTTTTCACCATTTACAAATACACACACAGGACCAACATGAGTGTTCACAATTGTGCATGAGCACAGGGGAACGGGGGCTTTAAAAAAATTCAATTTTATTATTTGTTTTATTAATTTTTTGTTACACTGTATCTTTACATTATTTTTGAATCTCTTTTATTGCTATCAGAAGGAATGAACAACATCCCCTGTGGTAGCATAGGCCATGACAGGTCCTCTTAATGGAGATATGTGGGCTCTATTAGACCCCATGTCTATCCTCTGTCCTCCAAAGAATTTGATCAAACCAAGATCAGTTTGATCAGATGCTTGTTCAAACTGCTCATGGCTTGTTTACATGAGACAGAAACCAGAAATGATGAAATCCTCATCGCTTTCGGTTTCGCTCTCACTATGTCCCAGGAACCAGATGCTGCTGGTCGCATTCTTACCTGGCTCCCCAATCGCATGGGAGAGCCCAGTAAAGGCAGTGCTTGGGGTGCTGACTTTGTTATGGCTATACTGAGTTATATTCTGTAACACTTATATAGCCATAAGTTAACAAAGTCAGCACCTAACAGCCATGTGACACACTGTGACGGAGCCATGATAGAGGACATGTTGACTGTGCTGCCTGTATGATTTTCATGCTGATGATCATAGGACACAGTGAAGACACTATCTTATATTCACCACTCACTGTGTCCAGTGCAGAGCATCATTGTATTCCTCCACCAGGGAAAGCAGTTGGCAGCAACAGCCAGCTGGCCGGGACTATATTGCAGCAGATCAACACGGAACTATGCCGCTATGTACACATGCTCCCCAAAAATGAAGAAAAGTCCCTCCACTGCACTCACCATCTGGGCCCCTTCAGTTGACCTGATGGGGCATAGGAAAATGTAATTACACCCCCCACGCAAGTAGAAGTGGAGGTGCTTAGAAAGTCTTAATTTTTTATCATGCAGAAATTACCTGTAATGCTGTCTGGGCCCCCTTGTGGAGCTGATGGGGCCAGGCCCGGTACAACATGACCAGTTGTACTGCCCTATCAGCGGCCCTGAACACTTTACCCAAGCAACATTTATATCATTTTTTTCACACAAAGCTTTCTTTTGGTGGTATTTGATCACTGCTTATTTTTTATTATATAAACGTAAAAAAATCTAAAAAAATCTAATTTCTTCATACATTTTGACCAAAATGTATTCTGCTACGTGTCTTTGGTATAAAAATGCCAACAAGTGTATATAAATTGGTTTTCTGTGAAAGTTATAGCGTCTACAAACTATGGTATATATACTGTAACTTTTTCTTTATACTACTAATTGCGGTGATTAGTGACTTATAATGGGACTGCAATAGTGTGGTGGGAAATCTGACACTGAATGGGAACTGACTAAGTGCCACTGACATCACCAGTGACACTAATACAGTGATCAGTGATAATACTATACACTGTCACTGACTACTAATGGCACTGGCTAGGAAGGGGTTAACATCTTGGGTAATCACTCATGCTCATGCCCTAAACCTGGAAACAGGCAGCGACATACCAGTACATTGCTGTGCCTGTACTGGCTGTCTGTTCACAGTACATTTCCGTCAGAGCTTAGTGAAATTAACAACATTTCACATTGCAAAGAATAGCCAATTACATGCAAGTAAAATTGAAAAACAAAATGTATTTTTGCTTGTATATGATTGGATGATGGAAGACAGCAGAGCTTCAACCCATTTACTAAGTTCTGGGGAAAATTCCCTTGCAACATAAACAATCTATTTGCTTTAGTAAATCAAAACCTATGTCAACCTGCTGAGTAACTGTAATTTTGAACTTTACCATTAAGTTTGTGCAACTGCCACTCCACCATAAATCTCCATGCTTGCTTGTTTCTTAATTTTTTTTAATGGAATTCCAGGCTAGATCTAACTAAGCTTTAAAAATCACCCACCCCATGTAGGAGGAAGGTGCTTATACTTACCTATTCTCAGATATCTCTAGTCAGGTCACATGATCTCCCTAGTGGCCAGCTTCAGGGGAGAGGGGGGACAGCTAAAATGGATGGAATGTCTGACCAGTGACTTTACCCATAGGCATTGTAATATATGGGGCATCCATTCTCAGCTGTCCCCCCACTAACCTGAAGCTGGCCGCTTGGGAGCTGTTTACCTGGCCGAACCAAGGAGATGTTTTAGGCTTAGTTAGATTTATCCTGGAATTCCAATTTAACCTCTTCAGCTCTGGAAAGTTTACCCCCTTTCATGACCAGGCCATTTTTTGCGATACAGCACTGCGTTACTTTAACTGACATTTGTGCGGTTTGGGCGACGTTGTACCCAAAATAGAGCTTTCTTTTTGTGCTATTTGATCACCTGTGTGTTTTTTTTTAAGATGTAAAAAAATCAAAATTCGGGGCGTGGTCTGGTCCTGGTCCCAGATGGCCACTTAACCCTTAAGCTCCGACACCCCAAGGTCCAGCTATCTCTCCAATGGAGGATTTAATCAGCAAAAGATGGGAAGAACACAGCGCAGTGCTTTTTCCACCAGATCCCGATCACCCTGAGAGCAGGGAACACAACTAAGAGGGAACATTCCAGAGCTTTTCCGCACCCAGTGACAAAGACGCCATGTCTGCCTCTCAGGCTGCCTCCCGAAGATCCCGCTCCCCTAGCAGTAGCCTGCTCAGAGCACAGGACAGAAGCTCAGTTCCCCCGAGCTCCAGAGAGACACGAGCCCTTAACCTGAAAGACCTCCATGAGATCTCTGCCGACATCAAGAGTATTCTGTCAGCAGCTATCTCAGATCTATGAGAAGACATCCATGCCATCAACTTCAGAGTGGAAGAAGTAGAGAGAACGACAGCCTGCCATGATGCCTCTCTCTGCCAAGTTCAGCAAGTCACTGAATCACACGCTATCCACCTAAGAGAACTTCACCATCACCTAGAAGATCTCACAAATAATAATTAGTTGCCTAGATCAACCTACATGAATATTGAAGTTATAGAGGATAATAGCAAGTGTATATACACCTTCATCCAAATGGGTCACATAGGATGCAGTTCAGGTAGCCCTATGAGCATACAAGAAAAAGTTAGATAATAAAGTTCTCTTAAGAGGGCAAAAAACTGAACACTACAAAAAACTTGCTTTATTAATACAAAAATGTATACACCACACTAATAGACCTAAAAAAAGGGGTGGGGAAGGCACAGATAAGTGGCTAACACAAACCAATTAAAATGATGACAATGTTGTCAAATTAATTAAAAACATTAGGAGCCGCAGCTACATCCCACATTCATATCACAGTCACCACTTGCAAACTCTAATAAGGCTAGCTGAGAATGAGAGCTGAACTTGGAGGTTTGGGCCAAAACAGATGATTTTGATGATGTAGACTCCTAACGAATATGTCCCATTTAGGTGTCAGCCATAAACGTGGTATACTGAGTGGATGGATGGGTAGTTCGAATGTGCTGGTTAAGTAGTTGGAGTGTGCTGGTTAAGATTACTTGAGTGCATCAGATCAGCGGGGTCTGTCAATTATAGAGACACAGACCATGATGGATAGACAGGATTACACAAAATGTAATGTTCAGCTTAACTTGAATGTTCAAAGATTAACAGATGAGGTACAGCAGGTCAATGGCTTACAGATGGATTTTAATACAAGTATCAACAGGGTGAGTGCTGAAGGATGAAAGAGCGCATCCATATACATGCAATTATGAAATGGGTTAATGCATCTCTCACCATCTATACGGTATCCATCATCCTCCAATACCCCTGGGGGCTCGTGACTAGCAACACCAGTCCATGTATAGCATAACTGTATTCGTGCCAAGTAGGATAATCCCTCGCTGTAAGCTTGTTACCTCAAGTATAATGCTGCAAGCACCCGCAAAAACTTGCTGTCCGTCAGCTGTTCGTTCTGTGCTGACAGTCAAGCTCCGATGCTTCAAGGAGCGCACGGCTCCGGAGTGACGTGCTGACGTCACGCCGCTGACGCGTTTCACCAGCCAATGGACGCTGGTTTCTTCAGAGCAGGGAGGAGTCCATGGATTGGATATAAGTAGACAAAAATGGTGATGTAAATAATCTCATACCACTAGATGTCAACCAGATCACCTCTCAATACAAACATTCAGCAAAAAATATGTAACGAGTGCACTGGCATTATAGAGTCATAAAAGGCTATTTCAAGACACCAAAAGGTGGAGGGGAATGGAGCCACAGCAATAAAGCTAACAATATCTTTGAAGGGGGGTGTGAATCAAATCCTTAAAAAGCAGGAAAAATAGGCATCAACTATATATTAATTAAAGGAGGCATAAATTACGTGGAGATAGGAGATTCAGACACACCAAGTACCAGGAAAAGATATTTTATGAATAATATATTGCAGAAATAATAGTTATTTTTATTTTTATTTTTCTAAGAAAGGCTGTAGGCTACATTCGGTATTTAGCCCTTTGGGTACCATAGAGTCCAAGTAATAAGTCCACATTTTTTCTTTTTGGAGAAGAATGGTATCAAAATCTCCACATCTAGGGGGTAGGTTTAGCACATAGGTTTCCTTAACGGTCAGACCTTTTGGGTCACCATTGTGAAACTTGGCAAAGTGCAAGGGGATCAGACGAACATCATCTTTCTTCTTAATACCCCCAATGTGCTCGCCAATCCTAATGCAGAGTGAACATTTAGTCTTGCCTATATAGATCTTATTACACGGGCAGGTGAGCATATAAATAACTTGTGTAGTTGAGCAGTTAATAAACTGTTTGATTTTATAATTTTTTTCCTCCGCATGGATAGGCAAACACATCGCTTTGGTGTATATACTTACAGATATTACAGTGTCCACAGGCATGCATACCAGGGAGAGGCTTAGACCTAGTGAGCCAATTCTCATTAGTCATCCGCGTGTACTCAGAATGGACCAGCAAATACCCCAAGTTACGTGCTCTTTTGGCAGTTAATAGGGGTCTTGGGCTCACCAAGTTGGTGATTAGCGGGGTTGACTTTAAAATATGCCAATGCCTCTCAAGGATCTCCTGGACCATGGTCCACTGAGAGCCAAATCTAGTGATGATCCTAGGTAGGTTCTGCTCAGTGTTCTTCGACTTCAGGGTTTTAGATGTTGTAAGGAGCTCTTCACGTTTACTCATCATTGCCTTATTTTTAGCTTTCTTAAGGGAATGATGAGAATATCCTCTTTGTCTAAATCGCTGATACATATCTCATGCATCTTTCTGGAATTGTTCATCCTCAGAACAGTTCCATCTTATTCACAGAAACTGTCCTGTGGGTATCCTATTAATGAGTATCTTAGGATGGTGGCTCTGTGCCAGGGGAAGGGTATTGGGGGCTGTCTCTTTGTGGAAGGTACTGGTGGTAATTCTGCATCCAGATCTGCTGATTTGTAGATCGAGGAACGGAAGTGTCTCAGCATGGCATTAATAGGTAAGCCGTATGTTCCTTTCATTCATATTCAGTTGAGACATATTCAGAAGAAGATCTCGACAATCGTGGAAGGCGCCACAACCTAAGGGTAAGAGGCCTGCCTGAAACCATTGAACCCAACAAGCTCACCCAAACCACATTAGCTTTGTTCAATGACATTCTAGAAAAGCCCCAATATGCCCCAATAGAGACAGAGCGCCTACACAGAGCACTCAGACCTCGAGGCAGAGACTCTTGTCTCCATCCCTCCTTCATTTCCTGTCTCCATCCTTCCTTCACCCCCTGTCTCCATCTCTCCCTCATTTCCTGTCTCCATCCCTCCTTCACTTCCTGTCTCTATCACCTCCCGTCTCCATAACCTCCATCCCCTCCTGTTTCCATCCCTACTTCACCTCCTGTCTCCATCACCTCCTGTTTCCATCACTCCATCCCTCCTTCACCACCTGTCTCCATCCATACTTAACCTCCTGTCTCCATCCATCCTGCACCTCCTGTCTCCATCCCTCTTTCAGCTCCTGTCTCCGTTACCTCCTATCTCCATCACCTCCATCACCTCCTGTCTCCATTATGCCTTCAACCCTTGTCTCCATCCCACCTTCACCCCTGTCTCCATCACTCCATTACCCCATGTCTCCATCCCCCCTTCACCTCCTGTCTCAATCCCTCCTTCATTTCCTGTCTCCATCCTGCTTCACAGCCTGTCTCTATCACCTCCTGCCTCAATCACTCCATCCCTTCTGTCTCTATTCCTCCTTCACTTCCTGTCTCCATCTCTCCTTCACCTCCTGTCTCCACCCCTCCTTCACCTCCTGCCTCCATCCCTCCTTCACCTCCTGTCTCCATCCCTCCTTCACCTCCTGTCTCCATCACCTTCTGTCTCCATCACTCCATCCCTCCTGTCTCCATTCTGCCTTCACCCCCTGTCTCCATCCCTCCTTCACTCCCTGTCTCCATCCCTCCATTACCCCCCTATCTCCATCCCTCCTTCACCTCCCTGTCTTCATCCCTCCTTCATTTCCTGTCTCCATCCCCGCTTCACAGCCTGTCTCCATCATCTCCTGTCTCCATCACCTCCTGTCTCCATCCCTTCTTCACCTCCTGTCTCCATCCCTTCTTCACCTCCTGTCTCCATCCCTCCTTCACCTCCTGTCTCCATCCCTTCTTCACCTCCTGTCTTCATCCCTCTTTTACCTCCTGTCTCCATCCTTCCATCACTATCTGTCTCCATCACTTCCTGTCTCCATCCCTACATCATCTCTTGTCTGCATCCCCTCCTGTCTTTATCCCTCCATCCCTCCACCACCTTCTGACTCAATCCTTTTAACCTCCTATCTCCATCCCTATTTTACCTCATGTCTTCATCCCTCCTTCACCTGCCAACTCCATCCCTCCTTCACCTGCTGTCTCCATCCCTCCTTCACCTCCTGTCTCCATTTCTCCTTCAACTCCTGTCTCCATCACCTCCTGTCTCCATCACATCCTGTCTCCATCCCATCCTGTCTCCATCGCCTCCTCTCTTCATCACTCCATCCTATCCTGTCTCCATCGCCTCCTGTCTTCATCACTCCATGGCCTCTTGTCTTCATCACTCCATCCCTCCTGCCTCCATCCCTCCTTCACCTCATGTCCCCATCCCTCGATTACCCCCTGTCTTCATCCCTCCTTCACTCCCGTCTCCATCCCCCCATTACCCCCTGTCTTCATCCCTCCTTCACTTCTTGTCTCCATCCCTCCTTCATTTCCTGTCTCCATCCCTCTTTTACCTCATGTCTCCATCCCTCCTTCACCTCCTGTCTCCATCACCTCCTATCTCCATCACCTTCTGTCTCCATCACTCCATCCCTCCTGTCTCCATTCTGCCTTCACCCCCTGTCTCCATCCCTCCTTCACTCCCTGTCTCCATCCCTCCATTACCCCCCTGTCTCCATCCCTCCTTCACCTCCCTGTCTCCATCCCTCCTTCATTTCCTGTCTCCATCCCCGCTTCACAGCCTGTCTCCATCACCTCCTGTCTCCATCCCTTCTTCACCTCTTGTCTCCATCCCTTCTTCACCTCCTGTCTCCATCCCTTCTTCACCTCCTGTCTCCATCCCTCCTTCACCTCCTGTCTCCATCCCTTCTTCACCTCCTGTCTCCATCCCTCTTTTACCTTCTGTCTCCATCCCTTCTTCACCTCCTGTCTCCATCCCTCTTTTACCTCCTGTCTCCATCCTTCCATCACTTCCTGTCTCCATCACTTCCTGTCTCCATCCCTACATCATCTCTTGTCTGCATCCCCTCCTGTCTTTATCCCACCATCCCTCCATCTGACTCAATCCTTTTAACCTCCTGTCTCCATCGCTATATTACCTCATGTCTTCATCCCTCCTTCACCTGCTGTCTCCATCCCTCCTTCACCTGCTGTCTCCATCCCTCCTTCACCTCCTGTCTCCATCACCTCCTGTCTCCATCACATTCTGTCTCCATCCCATCCTGTCTCCATCGCCTCCTCTCTTCATCACTCCATCCCATCCTGTCTCCATCGCCTCCTGTCTTCATCACTCCATCCCTCCTGTCTCCATCCCTCCTTCACCTCATGTCCCCATCCCTCCTTCTGCCCCTGTCTCCATCCCTCCTTCACCGGCTGTCTCCATCCCTCCTTCACCTCCTGTCTCCATTCCTCCTTCACCTCCTGTCTTCATCCCTCCTTTACCTCCTGTCTTTATCCCTCCTTCACCTCCTGTCTTCATCCCTCCTTCACCTCCTGTCTCCATCACCTTCTGTCTCCATCACTCCATCCCTCTTGTCTCCATTTCGCCTTCACCCCCGTCTCCATCCCTCCTTCACCCCCTGTCTCCATCCCTCCATCACCCCCTGTCTCCATCCCTCCTTCACCCCTTCACCCCCTGTCTCTATCTTTCCCTCACCTCCTGTCCCCATCCCTCTTTCACTTCCTGTCTCCATCCCTCCTTCACCTCCTGTCTCCATCACCTTCTGCCTTCATCACTCCATCCCTCCTGTCTCCATTTCGCCTTCATCTCCTGTCTCCATCCCTTCTTCACTCCCGTCTCCATCCTTTTTTTACCTCATGTCTCCATCCCTCCTTCACCTGCTGTCTCCATCCCTCCTTCACCTCCTGTCTCCATCACCTCCTGTCTCCATCACATCCTGTCTCCATCCCATCCTGTCTCCATCATCTCCTGTCTTCATCACTCCATACCTCCTGTCTCCATCCTTCCTTCACCTCCTGTATCCATCCTTCCTTCATCTCATGTCACCTCCTGTCTCCATCCCTTCTTCACCTTCTGTCTCCATCCCTCCTTCACCTCCTGTCTCCATTACCTCCTGTCTCCATCCCTTCTTCATCTCCTGCCTCCATTCCTCCTTCACCTTCTGTCTCCATCCTTCTTTTACCTCCTGTCCCCATCCCTCTTTTACCTCCTGTCTCCATCACTTCTCCACCTCCTGTCTCCATCCCTTCTTCATCTCCTGTCTCCATCCCTCTTTTACCCCCTGTCTCCATCCCTCTTTTACCTCCTGTCTCCATCCCTTCTTCACCTCCTGTCTCCAGTCATCTTTTACCTTCTGTCTTCATCCCTCTATCACTTCCTGTCTCCATCACTTCCTGTCTCTATCCCTACATCATCTCTTTTCTGCATCCCCTCCTGTCTCTATCCCTCCATCCCTCCATCACCTGCTGTCTCCATCCCTCTTTCACCTCCTGTCTCCATCCCTCCTTCACCTCCTGTCTCCATCACCTCCTGTCTCCATCACATCCTGTCTCCATCCCTCCTTCACCTCCTGTCTCCATCGCCGCCTGTCTTCATCACTCCATCCCTCCTGTCTCCATCTTTAGATCACCTCCTGTATCCATCGCTCCTTCACCTCATGTCTCCATCCTTCCTTCACCTCCTGTCTCCATCACCTGCTGTCTCCATCACTCCATCCCTCCTGTCTCCATCTCTCCTTCACCTCCTGTCTCCATCTCTCCTTCACCTCCTGTCTCCACCCCTCCTTCACCTCCTGTCTCCACCCCTCCTTCACCTCCTGTCTCCACCGCTCCTTCACCTCCTGTCTCCGTCCCTCCTTCACCTCCTGTCTCTGTCCCTCCTTCACCTCCTGTCTCCGTCCCTCCTTCACCTCCTGTCTCCGTCCCTCCTTCACCTCCTGTCTCTGTCCCTCCTTCACCTCCTGTCTCCATCCCTCCTTCACCTCCTGTCCCCATCACCTCCTGTCTCCATCATCTCCATCACCTTCTATCTCCATTCCTCCTTCACCCCCTGTAACTGTCACCTTCTGTGTCCATCACTCCATCCCTCCTGTCTCCATCCCTCCTTCACCTCCTGTCTCCATCCCTTCTTTACCTCCCGTCTCCATCCCTCTTTTACCTCCTGTCTCCATCCCTCTTTTACCTCCTGTCTCCATCACCTCCTGTCTCCATCCCTCCATCCCCATCTCCTGTCTCCATCCCTCCATTATCTCTTTTCTCCATCCCTCCTTCCCCTCCTGTCTTCATCCCTTTGTTGCAGGTCCTTCCAACCTCTTCACCCTCCATCACTTTCATCCCTCTGTTACTCTATCCCTCCCTTCTTTCATATTTCCATAACTCCATCACACTATCCTTTTATCTCTTGCTCCATCCCTCCCTCCATCATACTGTCCATCCAACAATCCTTGTGCCCTATATCCCTCCAACCTTTCTATCTGACATCTCTTTCATCCCTCTATTATTCTGTCTCTCCCTCTATCTTTCCATAACCCCCCCCCCCCCAGCACCCCATCCCTCTATCCTTTGCTCCATCACTCAATTTCTCTGTCTCTCTCACCATCCCTCCATCTATCTGTCACCCAATCTATACCTCCATCCTATGCTCACTCCTCCACCTCTCTGTCCATCTCCCTCCCCCATCACTTCGCCACTCTGTCATTCCATTATAAACAAATAAAAATACAATACAAAGAAAAATACTCTAGAGCACTGCCACACCAAATGTGCTCACTACTTACTAAAAAAATATGAACAATAAACACCTTAAGACCATCAAGCACAATAAATAATCAAATATATAATGACCATACAGAATACACACACTATACAACACCAGCACTTTTCATCTACATAATCAGCCTGATCTATGATATTACTGCTTCCTCCCCTCTCCTGACACGCTGGGATTTGAAGTGCCCCAGCCTGACACATGAGTTGGTCATGCAGGAGAAGAGGCTGTGCCTGTGTATTGGACTGGTGAGCAGGTAATGGGTAGTATACAGTGCACTCAACAGAAACTGGATATAAACCAGCCTTGCATGGGTATCCTGTGTCCAAACGATGGTGCCCAATAGATGTGAGTTTCCTCAGTCAGCATCCAGGTGGACATGGAATCAGAAAATTAATCCATCCTCAATACCCCTGGCGGGGTGAGTAGTGTGTAAAAAAGCTCACCAGGAGCCGAGGAAAAGCTAATATGGTGTAGTATTTATTGTAATCCAAAAGTAGTACACGTACAAAATGGCCAGTAAAAACAAACATGAAAACATGTGCTTCTCCTCAGCTCCTGATGAGCTTGTTTACGCAGTACTCACCCCACCGGGGGTATTGAGGATAGATTAACTTCCTGTTTACATGTCCACCTGGATGCTGACTGAGGATACTCACAGTAGACAGTAGAATACCAAGATCTCTCCACTACAAACATTCCACCACTGTAATACCCCAACTTAAACTACCCCAAGACCAGCTCTAAAACTAAACTAAAAATTCAAAACATTCAACTACCCACAGGCACAGGCTGGGATTTCATTGGCAACTATCATCTTGGATAAAGTATTTATATTGGATTAAGTATTACACTTCCGCTCAGCACTATCTAACACAACTCTTCTCTACCCCTCCTACAGGTATGTGTCAGCTCAACCACATCTTCCACCTTTAATTGAAACTGGAATCTGCTTGCTAAATTCTGTGTATATGTCAGCTCAGCCACAACTTCCACCTTTAATTGAAACTGGGATCTGCTTACTAAATTCTGTGTATGTGCTTTTGGTGATCTATGCTGCCTTCAAATTCTTTACCTCTGTCCATATTACTGTGATGTTTATTTTACTTTCTTATTGTCTATACCTAAATTATGAGGTGTTCCTATCTTTACGACTGTGACCTTTCTGCTTTCTTGCTGTGTCTTGTAGTGAGCCTTGGTGTGAGAAGTTCATTCTGTTAGCCATGTGTTCCTCCTATGCAATCCTGACTAATTAATTGGCAATATCCCCACCCAATTTCAGTATAGCCTTATATAGGGGATGCACAGGCAGGGGTTTGCACGGGCTGGGATTGCATTGGCAACTATCATCTTGGATAAAGTATTCATATTGGATTAAGCATTACACTTCCGCTCAGCACTTCAGTGAATTCACAAATCGAAAATCCACAACAGACTTCTGCAGAACACTAAACAGACTACAGGTGACCTGATTCTCCATCAAACTTTTTCATCTCTCATTCAGGCTTCCTCTCAATTTCACCACTCTGTATCATGCACTCCCTACTTTTCCTTCTCACAGTTGCATCCTCTCTCCTTAAATTATCACTCCTTCACCCATCTTCTCCTCCCCACAGCTTATATATATCACCCTCACTCCTATCTTCACTTTATTACTGGACGTATCAGCTCCTGCTAATTCTGAACCCATATACCAATAAAACCTGGAGGACACTGGGACGTGTCCCCCCACATAATTTACACTCCCATATCACCTCTCTCACCCTTCTGCTTCTCCTAACTTCTGAAGATATTTCCCCAACTCCTGGACGACCATCATTTACCTTCGGCCAACATACCCATCACCCCTCATCCTCTGATAGCAATCCACACAATCTCATTTCTATTCCTCTTCAGCCTAGAACCAGCCTCCCCATTTCCTGTGCCCTTTGGAATGCCCTCTCTGTTTGTAACAAACTTACCACCATCCATGACCTATTTATCACAAACTCCCTGAACCTACTTGCAATTACTGAGACCTGGATTCAAGAATCTGACCTTCCTTCTGCTTCTCTCTCCTATGGTGGCCTCCTGTGGACTCACTCTCCCAGGCCTAGTGGACAGAAAGGAGGTGGTGTTGGAATCCTCCTATCCCTCAAAGCACTTTTCAGGTTCTTCATCCACCCCCCTCTCTGTCCCTCTCCACATTTGAAGCTCACTGTATACGTCTATTTTCTCCAGTTTCATTGAGATATGCTGTGATCTATCGGCCCCCTGGATTGGAATCAAATTTCCTTGATGACTTCTCTGCCTGGCTACTCTACTTTCTCTCTTCTGAAATTCCAACAATCATTCTTGGTGACTTCAACATCCCTGTTTAATCTTAACACTCTCACTACTTCTAAGCTGCTGAGCCTAACCTCCTCTTTTGACCTAAAACAATGGACAAGCGTTTCTACTCACTCTGTTGGTAACTGCCTTGACCTCATAATCTCCTACCTATGCACTCCACACAACCTCTCCAATATTCCTTTTCCTCTGTCTGATCACCACCTTATTAGTTTCACCCTCTCCTTGTCTGCCTCCTTCTTGCCTTCCAACTACCAAACTATTACCCGTAGAAACCTTCGCCATCTTAACCCATCTCTTCTTTTTTCTGCTACAGATTGTCTCTACGACAAAATCTCATCCTTGTCCTGCCCCAACTTGGCCACTTCTGTCTACAACAGTTCACTGTCATCCACCCTGGATACCTTCGCCCCCCTCACTATGCACAAAATCAGGCCCTGACCGTTACAACCCTGGCAGACAGACAATACCAGAAGCCTCAAAAAACCTAGCTGCGCTCTTGAGCGTCTGTGGGGTAAAACTAAGTCACAGCAAGATTTCAGCCAATATAAATCTGCCCTCCAAAAATACCATTCCTGCCTGCACACTGCCAAACAGACCTACTTTATCACTCTCATTAACACCCTCTCACGCAGTCCCCGTCAACTCTTTTCTACCTTTACCACTCTACTTCGTCCTCCATTACCCCCACTCACTAACTCACTCACTGCCCAGGAGATTGCTAATCACTTCAAAAATAAGATTGAGACAATTCGTCTCAAGATCTTCGCTCTACAGATATCTCCCTCACTTTACATTCCTTGTCCTCCTGCACAATCAATACTTCCCTCTTTTAACCCAGCTACTATAGAGGAAGTCACTAAACTTTTTTCTAATGCCTACCTAACCTCTTGCCCCCTGGACCCTTTTCATTCTCAAATACTACGGTCAGCTTCTGACTCAATCCTACACTCCTTAACTCATATCTTCAACCTCTCACTCTCTACTGGCATCTTCCCCAACCCTCTAAAACATGCGCTAGTCACTCCCATACCAAAAAAGGCCTCAGACCCCACCAATCTTAACAACCTAAGACCCATCTCTTTACTCCCTTTTGCCTCCAAACTCCTTGAATGTTTAGTCTACAACCGACTGAGCAACCACCTCATTAAGAATAACCTTCTTGATCCCCTTCAGTCTGGATTTTGCCCACAGCACTCCACAGAAACTGCCCTCCTAAAACTCACAAGCGACTTACTAATAGCCAAAACCAATGGTCATTATTCCGTACTCTTACTCTTGGACCTTTCCACTGCCTTTGATACAGTTGACCACCCCCTCCTCCTCAAAAAACTCAATTTGCTTGGTCTCCATGGCTGCACTCTCTGTTGGTTCGAATGTTACCTATCTCATTGCACCTTCAGTGTCACTTACAACTCCACTTCCTCTTCTCCAACTCCTCTTACCATTGGGGTCCCCCAAGGTTCTGTCCTTGGACCTCTACTATTCTCGATCTACACATCCTCCCTGGGTCAGCTGATAGCCTCCCATGGCTTTCACTACCATTTATATGCTGATGACACCCAAATCTATCTCTCTGCCCCTCAGCTCACCCCATCAATCTCCTCACGCATCACTGATTTACTAACAGACATATCAGCCTGGATGTCAAACCACTTCCTCAAACTGAATCTATCTAAAACTGAGCTCTTAATATTTCCTCCCCCACGTGCCCCCTCCCCTGACTTCTTTGTCAAGATCAATGGCACATCTATCAGTCCGTCCCCACATGCCAGGGTGCTAGGGGTAACCTTAGACTCTGAACTGTCGTTTCAGGCCCACATACAATTCCTGTCCAAATAATGCTGCCTTGGGGGGCGTGGCTTAGCACATGAGGAAGTAGGACGCTTGTTCCTGGAGCTCATGCACACGCCGCACACACAGAGGCTCTCAGCGCTTTCCAGCACATCCATCCAGGCCTGATATGGGGAGGAGAGGTGGGGGAGACATCCAGCGTTCCTCCGATCCACATCTTGCAGGTGATATCGATCGTTTTTTCACCCATTTGGGCCATAACCGCTCCGCCCCCCCCCCGTCCAAGATGGCGCCGGCCCGGACCCCAGGCACACATGCGGCCTCACAGGGAGCAATGTCGCAGCGCTCCACACCCCATATGAAGACCAGGCAGCATGCTAGGTCCCCCCCTGACTCAGAGGCAGGCTCGGTCCGCTCTACAGGGCATTCCCCTGAATCCCACAGATCCTATGGATGGGACATGGAGGCATACATTAAAGCACTCCCCACCAGACACGATTTTGAGGCCTGTGTGCAACGAATGGAACGTTCATATAAGCAAGAAATGTCTGAACTACGCAGAGATTTCACCAATAGAATTGAGGAAGTGGAACATAATATAGAAGAAAATACATCCACCCTGCATGCGCATGACACTATCCTACAAGAACATACCCTCCAGATCCAACAACTGATGTACCATCAAGATGACCAGGAAAATAGGGCCAGAAGGAACAACATACGCATACGCGGCCTACCCGAATCGGTTGAAACTAAGGACTTAGCCCCTGCAGTAACTGCCATGTTCAATGAGCTACTCCAGAAAGACAAGGACGCCCCTCTGGAACTTGATCGAATCCACAGAGCCCTTGGCCCCAAGAATCCGAATTTAGAGCACCCAAGAGATGTGATCTGCAGAGTTCACTTTTATGCAGTTAAAGACGCCATCATGCAGGCTGCACGCTCTCAAAATGCAGTACACTTCAATGGCACCGCTGTGTCCCTGCTCCCTGATATATCTAAACTGACTCTAGACATGCGACGTGCCCTAAAACCCCTGACCGGAGCCCTGCAAGCAAAACAAATCAAGTACCGCTGGGGTTTCCCCTTTAATCTGTTTGCATCTCATGAAGGGAAATCTGCGATTTTTCGCACGCTGGGGGATCTCCCCAGGTTCCTCGGAACTTTTGAACTACCACAGATCTCCATCCCAGACTGGCCACTTCACGCAGCCACCCCTGGCTTCCAAACTGCAGCAGGATGGCAGAAACGCACGAAGAAGAACAAGAGATCCAAACCGGACTTCCCCACTGCGACAGACGGCTGAACTCAGTTTAATGATGTCTGATTTATTTCCATAGATTTCTCACAGGTCCCAGACCGGTGCAGACGTCCCTGTTTGCAGTTACTGTTGGAACACTTTATTACTAACCCATTTTCTCTTTCCTTAAAACATAGGTGTTATGTTAATGTTCCATCCCCCTTGCTCCCTGTGAGGGGAGATTGCCTGTGATAACAGGCCACATACCTCCCCAGTCCTTAATCACCTTCAACCTTACCATCCCCCCCTCCCCTCCCCCCATCCCCCCCATCCCTCTCCCCTTCCCCCCTCTCATCCCTCTCCTCCCCCTCCCCCCATACATCCCTTATTAAAACTGTTAATATTTTGTAGCTGGATATGGAAGCCCTCTGGGCTGCTTATAAGCTGAGATGTTCTATGAGATAGGTCCTCCTTAGTTAAGATGTGTACCTATTCAGTATTTACGTAGCAGCACAGAGTCCTGAGAAGTTATGTTTATAGTTTTTATATTCTGAATCTTTGATAAATGTTGCCCGGCGTGTGCGGGCTCCTCTGTGCATAACCCGCTGTACCCCCTACTTAGGCCCTTCAGCGCCCACAGCGGTATTAGCTGAAATGTTGTTCACAACACTACTAGTGAGGCTTTTTCGGCCTCGTTCTCCTCCCTTTTCTTCTGCCCTTCTTTTCTTACTTCTCCACCTAATTCTCTTCTCTAGTTTCGCCACTAGAGGTCTCTCCTCTCCCTCTTTCGCCCCCATCTCCTATATTTTTGAGACAGCGAGCTTCCATGGTCCTTATTATTACACACACAGTAAATTTATTCTTACATGGCAGTACAACCCTCCCTAAAGATCTCCTCGCTTAATTGCAGAGGTCTCAACATCCCGGAGAAAAGACGACAAATATTATATCATTTTCATAAAATAAAAACCCAAATCCTCCTCCTACAGGAAACTCACTTTAGAACAGACAAATGTCCACAATTTCTCCACAAACAATATCCTGTTTGGTTCCATAGTACCAACCCCTCCGCAAAATCTAAAGGGGTTTCAATAGCATTTCACGCTTCCTTTACTCCAGATGTCCTCGACACATATGTTGATCCCTTGGGAAGATATATTTTTCTTAAATTGTCTTATCTGAATACCATTTACACTGTCATTAACATATATTCTCCCAACCAGAATCAACAACAATTCCTCTCATCAGTGATCTCCCGTCTGAAAAGATTCTGCACGGTCAACATGATCCTGGGAGGGGACCTCAATGCCGCCCTGATACCTCGTCTTGATTCATCCACCGGTAAGTCCTCGATCTCCCCGACCTCCCTGACCAACATCAGAGCATTACTATCTGACCTATCCTTAGTAGACACTTGGAGGATGCTACATCCTAACACCAAAGACTACACATTTTTTTCTCCCGCACATAATTCCTACAGTAGACTGGACTACCTTTTCGTTTCACAATCTTTATTAGATTACTCACCCTCAGCCTCTATTGGTCTCACCCTTTGGTCAGACCACGCCCCCATACACTTGAGCCTAGGACATATTCCAACACGTAAACGGAGCTCCCCCTGGAGACTTAACGATAATTTATTATTCGACTCCGTATGCTCGCAGGACATTATACAGACTATCAGACATTTTATCGCGGATCATGCCCAAGACACCACTAACTCGCTCACTAAATGGGAGGCGCTTAAATGCGTACTCAGGGGCAAATTAATCCAACATGGAGCCCGACTGAAACATGCCCGCACTGCGGATATAACACGACTTCTCTCCACCATTGCCAAACTAGAAGAATCGCACAAAACAGACCTAACTAGCTCATCTCTCCTAGAACTCACCAACGCGAGAAGAGACCTCCTGCTTATTTTCGCAGAAAAGTCTCTTATCGCCCGAGACAAAGGAAGGTTCAACCATTACTCACAAGCTAATAAATGTGGCAGACACCTAGCGCACACCCTCCAACCACGCCAAGCCAGGCGACCTATACCGCTAATAAACTCCCCCGTTAAAGGTAAACTCATGCAGAACTCAGCAATTGCCGAGGAATTTCGCACATACTATTCCGCTCTTTATAATCTCAACCCCCAGAATCCACGTACTACGCCTACCCCACAGGACTTGGCCTCCTACATCCAAGAGACAGCACTCCCATCTCTTCCTCTCTCGGATACGGAGGACCTTGAGACCCCCCTGTCCGAAGAGGAATTTCTATTCGCTATTAAAAATCTTAAGAACGGCAAGAGTCCGGGTCCAGATGGATTCTCTCCCCGCTTCTATAAAACGTTTGCGCCGCAACTATCCCCACTACTAGCAAAGGCGTTTAATGCCATTGATGAAAACATTGCCCTGTCCCCACCCATACTCCAAGCCCAGATAGTTGTCATCCCTAAACCCGGAAAAGACCCCTCCATTTGCCCCAATTATAGACCAATATCCCTTCTAAATGTTGATCTAAAATTGTATGCTAAGATCCTTGCAAACCGCCTCTCCCCTCTGCTACCACAAATTATACATAAAGATCAGGTGGGCTTCGTTCCTGGCCGTGAAGCCAGGGACAATACCACCAAGACCATACATCTGATCACATATGCTCACCGTCACTATATACCTGCTTGCCTTCTCTCCTGCGACGCAGAGAAGGCCTTTGATAGGGTCAGCTGGTCTTTCCTCCGAGCTACCCTTTCCCAACTGGGTCTTGGCCCGAAAATGTTGACGCGTATCATGTCCCTCTATTCCGCACCCTCCGCCACAGTATTAGTAAATGGTATCCAGTCAGAAAAATTTATGATAACTAACGGCACCAGACAAGGCTGTCCTCTCTCCCCCCTCCTGTTCGCCCTAGTAATTGAGCACCTAGCACAGGCCATAAGATCTAACCCTAATATACAGGGGATACAAACCCCTTCGTCCCACTGTAAACTCTCCTTATACGCCGACGATCTCCTTCTCTACGTCACACAACCCCACATCAGCATACCCTCCATATTGGCCGAGATAGACAGATTTGGTAGTCTTAGTAATTATAAGCTAAACATCTGTAAAACGGAAGCCCTAAACCTTTCTCTATCACACGCTACCCTCGCCTCCCTCAAATCTAACTTCTCGTTTCAATGGCGACCTAATTCCATCTCTTATTTAGGCACAGCTATACCCAAACAAACCTCCGACATATATTCCCTGAACTTTAGCCCCTTACTCCAAAAACTGAGGAAGTTGACCGAAGAACGGACAGACCTACCTTTATCCTGGATAGGACGTATCAACACATTAAAAATGGACATACTCCCCAAATTATTATACCTATTCCAAGCCCTACCCATCGCTCTTCCCTCTACGTACCTCCACACCCTCCGTTCTATGGCTACCAAATTCATCTGGAAAGGCAATCACCCAAGACTGAAACACAAACTCTTATGCTCTCCTATCACCAAAGGGGGTTTGGGCCTACCTGACTTTGAAATGTATCATACGTCAGCAGTCCTATCCCGTATCCTTGAGTGGTTCCCTCGCCCTATGACCAAAGCAGCCACGACGGTAGAACAGGAACTATCTACATACGACCTACGAGCGCTTCTTTGGGGCTATGGAAGGATATATAAATCCTTATCGACATTATCCCCCCTTACTAGAGATGCACTGACAATCTGGTACCGCAAAAGAGACACACTCTCACTATCCTCGGAACCTAGCCCCCTTACCTCCTTGTTTGACAACCCAAACCTTCCTGAAGGACACTCAACCCACTCTTTAGACGTATACAATAGAGATTTATGGCCCACTGCCCGCCAATTTGTCGACTGCACCCTAGGCACCTTTCTATCCACCCCCACAGACGTCTACTCCAAGATAACATGGCTCACTCGCGGACACCTAAACTCCTATTGTAAGACCCTACATGATTCCAGACAAACACATAGACCCTTGACTGGGTTTGAACAACTATGTACCCTCCCCGAAACTCCACGACACACCTTATCATTGATATATAAATCAATTATAGACCATACCCACGAAGCTCTACCCAACTATACTACTAAATGGTCAGCGGAGGTCGGGAAAGATATAACTGAGGCGGAATGGGGGAAAGCCTTCCTCTTCACGAACAAAACCTCCATATCAAGTTATACACATGAGAAAAACTATAAATTGATGTCGAGGTGGTATCGGGTCCCAACTACTCTCAGGATCATGTTCCCATCTAACTCAGACAGATGCTGGAGATGCAACACAATGGAAGGTACTTATATACACATCTGGTGGGAATGTGAAGGTATTCTCCAATTCTGGACTCAAATTTTTCAAATTTACTCTGAAGTCTATAACAAGCCACTATTACCATCACCTTCTATAGCCCTCCTATCCATCCTCCCAGGGACAATCAAATCGCAAAAAAACGGCCTTCTGAAATTTTTTGTTAGTGCTGGTAGACAACTCATACCCAGACACTGGAAAACTACTACGCCCCCCTCCTTAATAGAATGGGTCAGAGAGGTAAACAATTACATGCTAATGGAGGAAATGCAGGCCCAAGCCCTAGTCAAGTATGCCAAATTCTCTTTTGTCTGGAGTATCTGGAGGAGTTACTCTACCTCAGACAAACTCAAACAAAGACTCTCGGCTCAGAACCCCTCATAAGGACTGAACAATCCTTACCCATTATACTCTTTATTTATAGTAAAGACCCTATATATATATAGACCGAAGCTCGTTGTCTCCTTACCCCCCCACCCCCCTCCCCTTTCTATTTCCTTTCTATTCTATACCCATCCCGCCTTTTTCTACTCTGTCTTTCCTACCTTTCCCCTTTTCTAGATCTCTGATATAATCTTTTTAGATGCAATATAAATATAGGATCTCCCATGGAAATGGAGATCCAAATCTTTGATACTGACTATACCGATGTAACCTATGCACACGTTGATTACTCTAGACTACCTATGTTTAGGGGTGCAGCAGGCTCCCAAAGGGGCACCCCAGCATAGAGTAGTTAATGCTTATATGTTAACATACACCTGTTGTACGGGTTTAAAGTATTACTTCACCTATAACAACCCTGATACCTGTAAACGTTTGCACTATTTCAATATTTAAAATATATAACTGTTTATTAGGAGACTATATGTCAGGTAACTGACACTGTTTACACTCCTTTATTCTGTCTTTTTTTTCAATGTTTATATTCTTTATATTCTTGCAAAAAAAACATCAATAAAAACTTATTGAACCACAAATAATGCTGCCTTAGCCTCTGCAACATTTCCAGAATACGCCCCTTTTAAACTAATACACCACCAAGCTTCTAATTCACTCCCTGTTATCTCTCGCCTCGACTACTGCAACTCCCTCCTCATTGGATTACCTTTAAATAGACTATCCCCCCTTCAGTACATAATGAATGCCACTGCAAGACTCATCCACCTTACCAACCATTCAGTGTCCTCCACCCCTCTCTGCCAATCCCTCCACTGGCTTCCACTCACCCAATGAATAAAATTCAAAGTACTAACAATAATTTACAAAGCCATCCATTACTCTGCCCCCAGCTACATCACTAACCTAGTCCCAAAATACCAACCAAACTGCTCTCTTCGGTCATCCCAAGACCTCCTGCGGTCTAGCTCCCTTGTCACCTCCTCCCATGCTCGCCTCCAGGATTTCTCTAGGGCTTCTCCCATCCTTTGGAACTCCCTACCCCAATCTGTCCGACTGTCCCCTAATCTATCCATCTTTAGGCGATCCCTGAAAACCCTTCTCTTCAAAGAAGCTTATCCTGCTTCTAACTAACACTGTTTTACTTCCTTCATCAGCTCATCACTCCACAGCTATTATCTTTTGTATCAATTGAACCTTCCTTTTTAGATTGTAAGCTCTAACGAGCAGGGCCCTCTGATTCCTCTTGTACCAAATTGTAATGTAACTGTAATGTCTGCCCTCATGTTGTAAAGCGCTGTGCAAACTGTTGGCGCTATATAAAACCTGTATAATAATAACTACCCCTTACTCACTCCCACGGAGGGAGAGAGAGATGGTAACCCATCCTCTCTGTCCCCCTCGCCTATCCCCCTTCAACTATTCCACACCCCCACACCCTTCCATTCGCTACCTCCCCTTTCCTTCCTTTTCTAACTACCCCCAACCCCTCCTTTTGTTACAGCCCTGGACCCTGCTCAGCTCTATATCACACAGAAACTTGTTCCCTTACTTGGATGTATGCTCTGTAGAGCAAACAACATGATATATGATGTAATATACTAGAAAGGGAAATAGATATTGGTTGTTAAAGATGCCCTCTAGGGAAGGGAGAATAAAAAGATATATATATTCCAACAAAATAGGAACAAATGGATAAATCAATAACTTACTGCACGGCCTCAAAGCTGAGCCCGGTGTCTACACAGGAGAGTGGGGATACGGGGTATAGTATCTACAAACTAATATAGGGATGGTGGCACGCCATGTGTGTTAAGCGAGTGTGCCAGGTCACATTCAATTCACAACCAATATCTATTTCCCTTTCTAGTATATTACATCATTACACTCCTGATGAATGGCTGAAATGCCAAGAAACGCATTGAGTGCCACTAGATGTAAAGAGATGCCTGGTCTCATTATATATTTTTATCCTTTCATTTATATATGAAAATATCTATCCATCAATAGTATTGCATGCTATGAGCAGCATATTTTAGTGTAAGTCACGTGACTACCTATTTATTTTATACAATGTTTTTCTCAAGAATCTGGTATGAATTTTTAGTTTGCAATAATAAATCATGTATTGTAATTCCATTCATGTATTGAATTTGTCTCTATATTGACATGGCGGGCCTCACTCAAAGTCTCAACTATCTCTCCTTTTCTACAAACTAATATAGGGATGGAGGCACGCCATGTGTGTTAAGCGAGTGTGCCAGGTCACATCCAATTCACTGTCTGACACTTTTGACACTTTTTGAGGACCAGTGACACTAATACAGTGATCATTGCTAAAAAATATGCACTATTACTGTACTAATGACACTGGCAGGGAAGGGATTAACATCAGGAGCGATCAAAGGGTTAAATGTGTTCTCTGGAAGTGATTACTAACTATGGGGGGGGGGTATTTTGACTGGGGGAGTGTAAAGATCTGTGTTCCTGCTTGTTTACATAGGCAGACCTTTGTTCTTCCTTTCTCCTGAATGATTGGCGGTGTTGGACCCGCTGATTGACTCCTGCTGTGTCCATTCACAGCAGGAGCAGGTTGCCGGCGGCGTGCGCCCCAGACCCAGAAGTGTCAGATCATGTACCAGGTACGTGATCTGGCGCAGAGCCACCTCCCTGCCACAGTATATCTAAGATGGGCGGTCACTAGGAGGTTAATGATAATGAAATGGACTTTTAAAATTGTGGCCAAGCGGTCCCATTTCAAAGCCAATTGCTTTTTTTTAAGGACGGTTGCAAAAGCAGTCACATGAGATGAAGCTGTAGTCAAATCCAGAAACACTGTTGTAATGCTTGTTGAATGAGTCTGAAACTGATCATAAAAAACACTTTATCAAAAAGAAATTGTGTGGAAATTTCATCTTTTGCATAATTACATTGTTTTCTGCATAGCTTTGTCAATGTATTGATTTTACTCTATAGCCTAATGTACTGTGCCCATGTCAGCGCTTTTGTTAGGAATTGTGCTTCTTAGCATTGTTTCTATGTAAAATATATATGTTCTATGTAAAATACTATGCTATGTTCACCTAAATCCAAAACTTAAAGACACGGCTTTCTAGTCAATCATTTTTGTCAGCTTGCAATTTTAGCCATGTCACTATGACAGGTCATTTGAACCAGAGCATTTGATCCAAGAGCATTTATATACCTTTCAGTACACATTTTTTATGGCAAACAAATGCACATCAGGGTCCACATTGTGTGAGTATGCCAGAAAGAGTTATGTACCCTGCAAGGCACAGATCTTAATGCCCAGTAATTTGAGCCACATGAGACACAAATCTGTAAAATGTGCCTGCTTGATTGGCAGGGCTCTTTTTGTGCTCTCAAATTTACATGAACATAAAATAACCTCAGAGGTAATATTTGAGCATTTATGAGGCAGCGTTTGCAGTTTTATGGCATTTAGGTGTTTGATTACCAAGGAAATAAACAATTTGATTCCTTTGGGTAAAGTCAGACCCCATTAGTTCTTTTAGAGAATGCTTTTTTGTCCTTATCTCTTAGAAAATAAATAAAATCTGGCTCTGTAATTCAGCAACCAGTGCACAAAGGGGTGTAATACTGTTAGCAAGATTTGAAGAGAAAGGGTTTTAAACAGACTACAAGAACTAAAGTAAAATACATTTAAGGAGCTTTACTTTAATGTTAACTCTAGATGGCTTAAAGGTAAAGCATCAATACTACAGAGGATTTGATATTCAATGAGATAAAAGGTTAATTTACTAAGACCCTTTTCACACCGAGCCGCCCCGGGCGTCAGTGGTAAAGCGGCGCTATTTTTAGCGACGATTTACCGTCGTTTTAGCGGCGCTATTGGCTGCTAGCGGGGAGGTTTTAACCCCCGCTAACAGCCGAAAAGGGGTTAAATCCGCCCGCAAAACGCTGCCAGAGCGTTGTTTTGCCGGCGGTATGGCAGCGCTGCCCCAGTGATTTCTATGGGGAACAGCGGTGGAGGAGCGGTGAGCTCCTTCACCGCTCCAAAGAAGCTGCTGGCAGGACTTTTTCTGATGCTCTGCCAGCGCACCACTCCAGCCAGCTATTTTAGGGCGGTTTGCAGGCGCTATTTTTAACACTATAGTGCCTGCAAAACGCCCCCAGAGTGAAAGGGGTCTAAAGGTTAATATGCTGTTCACCTTGCAAGGGAATTTTCCCCAGAGCTAAGCGAATGTAGTGAAATTTCACTTTGCAAAGAAACACCAGCTAGGAAAATAAAAAAAATTATTATTCTGGTATTATGTTACTCTAAATATTCTAGCTGTTTGCTGCTCGGGTTGGGTTGTGCATTACTTTTTCTCTTCAGAAATATTTCAGTCAAAATCAGGTGTAACCTTGGTGTATCAAAAGAACAATTAGTTTGGGGGTAAGGCCAAGCAACCCTAAAGGTTAACGCCTTTCCTACTGGGAAATTTCACACCCTTCCTGCCCAAGCCAGGTTTTAACTTTCAGCACTGTCACACTTTGAATGACAATTGCGCA
Source organism: Lithobates clamitans (assembly GCA_037952925.1). Lineage (NCBI taxonomy): Eukaryota > Metazoa > Chordata > Amphibia > Anura > Ranidae > Lithobates > Lithobates clamitans. The sequence continues at coordinate 1,085,386 of JBBGZY010000654.1, read as the reverse complement.
GTCATGTAACACTGCGCCCAAACAAAATGTTTATAATTTTTTTAGACAGATAGAGCATTCTTTTGGTGGTATTTAATCTGGGTTTTTTATTTTTTTGCTAAACAAATGAATTAAAGCACCTGCAAAAGAGAGAACTACCTTAGGGAAGGTTGCTGATGGATATGGATACACTCCACTTTTTCCTACTCAGTGTTGCCCCGTGAACCTCCCTGTCACTAAAGACCACAGATGTTGTGGTGGATGTAGAAGGAGAATGGACTGAGAGGGCTTAAGTATTTGAGCCCGAACAGCATGGGCATGTGGCCGCCAACCCCTCCAACTTTTTTGTGATAAAAAAAAAAGGGGTCACTTTAAGAAAAACTAATTTGACTCTTAGGCGGGAAAAAAAGGGTCATGTAACATTGGGGAATTTCCCGGAATGACCGCCGGGGAAATTCCCAAAGGGTCAAATGATCAGCTGGAGTATTCTAGAAAGGGGGCTCTCTATATAAAGCAGCCCCCGCAGGAATATTCTGCAGTTGGTCAGAAGTCAGCAACAAGCTTCCCACCCCCCCCATCCTTCATTGCAGGCATTTTACATTTACATTTAAAGGGGGGACTTGTTTTTATTGATATGCGATATTGCTCGAGTTCTGAAGACAGAGCTGTTTTGTACTTATTATTTACAAGCTAAGAATTTTATGGATTAATAAAATAGATTAAATGGAATTTAATTTATTTAAATTTTACACCAATAAACGTGCCGCGGCCAATTATATACCAAGCTTCGTTGTTGAGTGTTTTTTTAGTAGAAATTAATACTGTTGGTATTCGGAGAGGGAGAGGTGCGGCCTACATTCCCATGATGTAGAGTGCTCTTTCTTAAGAGCTCTATGGTGCAGAGGCATGTGTTTCCTTATTCATATAATATTCAAATGGCTGAAAATTTTCCTAAAGCTGATTCACTGCAGACAAACACTAAAGAGCCCTGCCTGATTGTACCCTGTCTGCTATGTGACCGAACCCTCTTCTCCATTTATGATCATGATGCGATCTTCCTTATAAGTAGTTATAAAGGCTCAAGGTTTTTTTTTACCCTTATGCATGAAGGTTAAAAACCTTCTGTTTGCAAGCAGCCCCTCCTAATACTTAAAACATAAAAAAAATAAAGGAAAATACTGTACAACCAAACTTGCTAGATTAGCTGCTGGCACTACAATTAGACAGTAAGAGTACCTTATTACCTTCACTGGTGGCAGTAGCACATTGGATGGTAAACTTGTTTCTCTGCTAAATCAAGCATATACCTGTGTTGGCCGCCTTTGGCTGGAAGTCTGAATACTTACCTTGCACTGTTTGAATCATTTTTCATTTTTTATCTCATTTTGGACTTATTCACGTGTCTTGACACAATTTGATGGACATTATGGTCTTCAATATGTTTACACACATGTTTTCTCACTATTATGTACACTAGTTTTGCTTTTCAGGCAACAATATTAATTGATGTTCAATTTTTCACTGTTACTTATCTGTTTGCATTAATTTATATTTCATCAGTTATTTAGCGCCGCACTTAAACCCTTTCATTCTTCTCCTAATACTTACATGAGCCCCATTGGCTCCCTCTACTGTCAATCATGGCCAGTAAGTCAATTAGGAGAGAGCAGGGGCGGGGCCGAGCCACGCTCTATGTGTGAATAGATACACAGAGCAGCGGCTCAAGGGGGAACCTACTCAGGAGCCCCCAAAGCAATAAGCAGCAATCAATGATCAAATAATTTCACTACTCATAGCCAGTTTTCTGGGTTATGGTCAAGTTAGCAGATGAGGAGGAAGACACATTTAGCAGCACTTTTAGACAACTGACTGCTCTTGCCTGAGAGAAGAAAGAAGAGAACAGGTTTGTTAGCAACTCCACTACCAACTTTGCATGCTGCAGTCGTATACCTTGCCCATTTTGAGCTACAAAGGGCAGACATGGCTTGCATTTAGATGATGTGGCACAGCCAGGGCTATGTCCTGCAGAACTCCCACAAGTAGAACCTATATGTCTTATTTTTTTTTAATAAAGGGATTTACCTAAATTTAATTGCAACTATGACAATAAGGGGGATAAATATGGGGTGCTCTGATGAACACTACATCGAGGTACATGTATGCAGTGATATTCTGCAAAGGGCAGCTTTGCCTGTTTTAGAAAGAAGTGTATGCTGTGCATGTGGAAATAAAACAAATGGCTACTGGGAACACACCCTTTTATAGTGAGGGGACTGGCACAACCCAAAGCCTCCATTATTAGCAATTGTACTCCTGCTAATCACAGTCAAATAGGACATTTTTTTTAACCACCCAGATTTGCCTTGAATCCACTGTGTGGTAAGTCTGAACCTCATCCCTACTTAGGTGCTATAACATATGACACAAGAGTCTCCTCTGGCAAAACATTTAGATTCCACAGCTCAAATTTTATAGGCAAAAAAATAATTACTAAAAAAAAGTCTAAAACAACTAGTTGCTTTAGCTATTTTGGAATATACACAAAAGGAGCCCATGAGGACTGTGCACTGTCTGTTCCGTAGGGCTATATACAAAATGTCTAACAGGTTAAGGGCCCAGACATAGTCCAAAGAAAAGCCGAGAGCCCAGTCTTAGCCAGCTACAGCAAAGAAGTGCAAGATACAGCAACAGATAGAAGACTGCAATATAATAAAAGAAAATGGGCAGTAACACAGCTGCAACAAAGCTTTCATTTGCAAATCTGACAAACCTGAACTACCAGCCTTGGAAATTCATCATGAAAATGCTGTTTATTAAGAGAAGGTACATATACATTTATAGATGAAGTCAGGGGAGAACACCATTCAGATAAGTGGGTAGAGAAAGATCAGAAAGCTCAGAGCACAATCTCTCTTAGCATAGAAGATGATCAGATCATACAAATATGAGTGTAAAATTGCTAAAGAAATGTGGGAAGGATTAAAAAAAGGTGCATGAAAGAGCTAATCTCAGCAATAAACTGTATTCGATTGGAAAGCTATACCAAACCAAGCTGATGAAAGGCCAGGATATGCAGGATTACATAAGGCACACCTTGGAAATGATTGAACGCCTGAGAGACATAAGAGAAGAAATAAAAGGTTTTCATGTCGCAGCACTATTACTCCGTGGCTTACCAGAAAGTTACCTGATGTATGTCCAGATGATGAACTGAAATTGGAATATGTTAAGGGAAAGCTTGTTGATGAATATAAGCATAAAACAGAAAGCATTAATAGTGATGGTGCTTCTTTCGCAGAGTCTGCTTTAAATATGAAATATAGGAATAAAGGGGGCGTGGCCTGGCGTGCAACTGAGATGGACGTGTGTTAGAGGAGCTCCCGGAACGACACAGCCTAAAGCCGGACAACCCGAGAGCACAGACCCGGAGATGGGCAAGCTGACACAGCATACACCGCACTCCAGATCACGCCGCAATTCTGCAGCTGTCGCCGCCTCGAGAAACATAGCTGATCTCCTGAAAGCCCAGCCATCCCCACGAGGCAGCGGCATAGGCCCCAAGATGGCACCGCAAGACGAGGAGGACTTCAGCGAGGATTCCCAATCCACACAGGAGGACTCAGGTAGGGGACGTAATCGCTCCAATAAACCCCTCACATATGATGACATGACCAGATTCGCCGCGGATATAAAGTCCACTTTCTCCGCGGCCATCACGGATCTAAAATCTAACCTACTCTCACTGTCTGACAAGATGGAGAATGTGGAGGCGGCAGGCAAGCGTAGAGACAGGGCCATATACAGGCTAGAAAAGGTTGCCGATTCTCATGCTAAACAATTTATTGAAATAAATAGGCATTTGGAGGACCTTGACAACCGCGGGAGGAGGAATAACATTAGGGTCAGGGGGATCCCTGAGTCTGTAGACCCGGACCAAATTATACCAGCGCTGCAGCGTGTATTTAACTCTCTTTTGGAGAGACAGGAAGACACGGGCATAGAGTTCGTTCGAGCTCACAGAGCCCTTAGAGCCAGAGGCCCAGATACAGCACCTCCCAGAGACATCATTTGCTGTCTTCAGAGCTTTCCACTTAAGGAGGAAATCATGCGAAAAGCTCGCAGAAATGACCAAATTGTTTTTAATGGTGAACACATTATGTTGTTCCAAGATCTCTCCCAAATAACCCTACGCAATCGCAGAGCCCTGCGACCCCTACTGGACAAACTCAGGGAACTTGATTTACGCTACACATGGCGCTTCCCCTTCGCACTTGTGGTGATGCAGGCCGGTAAACAACATACCTTACGCTCGCCAGCGGATTTAACAGATTTCTGCGCAAGTCTGGGCTTTGACAAAGTGGATCTACCGGAATGGTACCAGGAGTTTGTTCTCCCTCCGCCCGCAAGAAGTCCCCACGCCTCAACGACTTCCACTCCAGAGAAGCAGTTCCCCAAAAGGCTGAAACATGGCCGTGGAGGAGGCCAACATTCAGGGACTCCCAACAGGAGACAAATTCCGTCTGAATCTCAATTGGAGGAGTAAGGCTCCAGAAGCTTAGTTTTGAAGTTAGGTGCATTAACTTTTATTTGTCCGCACTACAGGTCAGTCCTTGGTTGGCCATTCAATCGATTTGACCGTGGCCCTCTTTTGCCAATTTAAGGCAATCAGAAGTCTTACCCAAAATAAAGAAATAAAGTGTGCTCGAAGCCCTCCTCAAGTTGTGGGTGACTAGGAAGAAAATATCCTTAAGGGAGGTCTCTGCTTGGGAGATAGGAAAAAGACAAAGTCACTATATCCTGGGCTCCAGCTAACATGAGACTATCATACAGAAGTGCCGTGGGATCTGACTGATAACCAAACATGCAAGCACCTTGGATAGTCTCCGGGAAGATGTAGCGGCCCGCAAAGGGCTTACTACTTTGTTTTCTTTTTTTTTTTTTTCTCTTTTTTGATATTAGGGTTGATCCTTCAAGACATTCGTTCTTAGGTTTATCTGCCTATTTTTTACAGGCTGTGTCGTTCTTTTACTGTAGTTCCATATTGTTTGGCTTACATTACTAAAGTTTGGTTTTTGTACAAACATACTGCTCTGACAGACCACAGAGGTCTCGTGTACAAGACTCAGGTCTTCCTCACGACACCACTTGACGTGATCTGTCCGTTTTGGTGGCATACCACCCACAAACCCACAGAGTACACTTGGGTTGCTGGTCTTGCACCCTAAGTGTACTACCTAATAGCTTTAGAAACGTGTTCAACATCTAAAGTTTATTACCTGTGTATCTCTCCACTGTTATAGGATTCATTGCCTATTCTGAATCTAACTCTTTCAATTCTTGCTTCTATTATTTCTATTCCTCTGTGCTTGGGCTTCCCTGGGATCCCCCCCCCCCCCCCTGGCCTGCTGGCCGACTGTGCAAACTTTGCATAACCTCTATTTTGTGATTGCAGACTTGAATTAAGAAGCCTTCCACACATTTAATCTACAGAGATGGCATACTCTTCACTGGGGAAAGGGCCTATGGTAATCTCCCACAACATTAAGGGATTGAACATTCCAGAGAAGTGGGCTTCACTCCTCAGAGAACTGAAAAAAGGTAGGCCTCAATTTGTCCTCCTCCAGGAAACCCACTTTCGCACCAACCAAATTCCTAGACTTACCAACACATACTTCAACAGAGCATATCACTCCACTAATGACCTAGCAAAAACCAAAGGGGTGACCATTTTACTCAGCAAAGACAACCCCTTTATCCTCACTGACCGACTGTCAGACCCAGAGGGGCGATTTATTTTCATTAAAGGCAAATACGGAAATGGGACTGTGACGCTGGCCAATGTGTACTTCCCTAATGTTGCCCAGGTCGCCTTTTGCCAAAGGGTCACACATGAACTGAAGGGCTTCGCAGCGGGAACGTTGATCATGATTGATTAATGTCCCATTCAATCCAACCATAGACTCTTCCACTGGAAAGTCTTGTATCACCTACAGGGCTCTCAAAACAATTAAAAGATACTTAAACTCTTTACAACTAGTAGACTCATGGAGATTCCTACACCCAAACGCTCGGGACTTCACATTTCATTCTATCCCCCATGATCGATACTCCCGCATTGACTATATATACATATCCCAGAGGGATCTACAGAAGGTGAAGGAGGCACACATTGGCATCCAGACAATCTCTGATCATGCACCTGTCTCCTTAGACTTAGACTTGTTGAACACTCCACCCAGAGCCAACACATGGAGACTAAACACCTCTTTACTAACAGACCCTGACTTACTGCCACGTATAAGAGAAGCTATCTCTGAGTTTTTCTCCCACAACAACACCCCAGACATGGACCCAATGATGATTTGGGAAGCACATAAGTGCACGATCAGGGGAGAACTAATCAAACTAGGGGCACAACGTAAGAAAAAACAAAAAAAAGAATTAAGGGACTTAACTGACAAAATACACACCCTAGAAACTGCACACAAGCAATCCCTGGCAATTCAGACAGCCACAGAATTGCTAGAAGCCAGGAAAAAGCTGCAAGACCTATTCCACATTAAAACACAACGATCCCTTTTTTTTAAAAAGCGAATATATTACGAATCGGGAGACAAGACCGGACGGTTTTTAGCCAGGGCCCTAAGGGAGGCTTGCTCCACTAATGTGATCTCTGGAATTAGGTCTCCGGAGGGAGCTTTGGAGGTAACCTCAGATGCCATAGCTTCTCAGTTCCATACATATTATTCCAAACTATACAACCTAACGAGACAAAATAAACCCCCCACGGTACCAACCGATAGATCGCAGGCCATACAGGATTACCTGACAGACAGTGGTTTACCGAGATTAGAGACTGATGAGATGACTCCGCTAGAGGAACAGATATCGCTGACGGAAATTCTTGGGGCCATTAAAGGACTCAAACCTGGAAAGAGCCCGGGGCCGGACGGATATACATCCGCTTACTACAAGACCTTCAGTGATATTCTGTCTGACCCGTTGATGAAAGCCTTGAACTCCCTCTCCACACCTAGACAAATACCCACCGACTTCCTAGCAGCTCACATAACGGTAATTCATAAGACCGGTAGAGACCCTACAGAATGCCCAAATTACAGGCCCATTTCATTATTAAACTTAGACCTCAAAATACTAACCAAGATACTAGCCAATAGACTGCAACCACTTCTTCCCCATTTAATAGGCCATGACCAAGTGGGCTTCATGCAGGGAAGAGAGGCAAGAGATAACATAATGAAGGCATTGCTCCTAACACACGCGGCACACTCTCAGGGAATCGAGGGCCTTCTCCTGTCCACAGACGCGGAGAAGGCCTTCGATCGGGTTTCTTGGGACTACATGTTAGAGGTGTGTCGCCATGTGGGCTTGGGATCACATATGTTAACCTGGATTACAGCGCTTTATCAAAACCCGTCCGCTAAGATTAAGGTCAATGGCACACTGTCAGACAAAGTAATGATTTCCAATGGCACCAGACAGGGCTGCCCCCTGTCGCCGCTGTTGTTTATCCTCTCTTTGGAGCCTTTTATTAGAAAGATTAACAGGAACGAATCCATTTCTGGCTTCAAAGTGAACGACAAAATCTATAAAATAGCCGCCTACGCGGACGACCTTTTGTTTTTTCTCACCAAACCACATACCACAATCCCAAACTTAATGGAGGAATTCACAACTTATGGATATATATCAAACCTCAAAATCAATTACTCTAAGTCTGAGGCAATTAACTTAACACTACCAGAAAACACGCTGGCCAGAACTCAGGGAAATTGTAAGTTCCGCTGGGTAACAGATGAACTCAAATATCTAGGAGTTGGGATACCCTCGAATCTGTCAAAGACCTTCGAGAAAAACTTCCCCCCTATGCTGAAGGACATTGCCTCGGACTTACAAAGTTGGAATTCTAAATTTTTCTCCTGGTTTGGGAGGGCGGCTACCCTTAAAATGGTCATCCTTCCGAGGTTACTATACCTGTTGAGATCATTGCCTGTGGAGATCCCATTAAAATATTTCAAGCAACTGCAAGCCATCCTTACGGGATTTTTGTGGGGTCAAAGGAGGCCTAGAGTCAAATTTTCTCTCCTGACCAGACCCAAGGAGCGTGGAGGCATGGGTTTGCCGCATTTTTTCAATTACTATCTAGCCTCTCACCTCACTAGGGTTCATGGAAACTCTCTCACTGCATCTTCAAGCAACACCTCAAGACACCATTCACATACTACTATGCTACAGACCACCAGGACCAAAGACCAATCTCATTACTCCACTCACCGAATTCTTCTCAATACACACCCTGAAAACCAAAAACCTGCTGGTACTTGGGGATTTTAACCTCTGGGCAAACTCTGCCCAAGACTGTATCGCAACCGCCTGCGTCAACCAAATGGAAGAACTGGGCCTGCAACAACTGATAAACGCTCCCACACACGGTTCAGGACACACTCTAGACCTCATCTTCAAACAGAATATGGACATCAACATACTGGACAACACTCCACTACCATGGACGGACCACCACGCTATCAAATTCAAAATCACCATCAACACCACCTCCCAAAAACAGAAACGGACAACAACAACAAAATGGAATAGATCCCAGAAGAAACTACACTCCGAACTCTTCAAAACCACATTATCAAAAAAAATACTTCTGCTAAACTCAAACCTATCAACGGAACAAACACTCAACTGCCTAAACAAGGTATTACTACAAACAGCAGACTCAGTGGCGCCAAAACGCAGAACACCTATCCGCAATAAAAACTCAAGATGGTTTAATGCCACGCTCACCCTACTCAAGCAAGAACGTAGAAGAGCTGAAAGAGCATGGAGAAGAAATCCCACTAAGGAAAACCGTACCAACTACAAAGAACTTACTGTGAAATACCACAAGGCAATCTTCAAAGCCAAAAAAGAACATTTCTCGGACACCATCTCAACTGCCCTAAATCGTCCGCGAGAACTTTTCAAACTAGTCACCCAGTCAATGAACCCGACTTGCTTAGAGCCACCCGAAAACAATACTCAAGAATTCTGCAATGAATTATCGGATTACTTCATCGACAAAATCGACAACATTCGGAAATCGATTCATCAGAAAAGAACAACCAACCTCATTCAACCAAAGCAAAAAGAAGATATTAACACAAACATCACGCAACCACCAAAATTTTCTTTGTCCCCTATCACCGTTGACACGACTATAAACATCATCAGAAGCCTTCGAGACAGCACATCCCCAAACGACATCATTCCCACAAAACTCCTTAAAGAATGTTCCGACATCCTGGCCCCTACTCTGACACACCTCATAAATCAATCATTCAAAGAAGGGACTGTACCAACCTCCCTCAAGCAAGGCATCGTCAAACCTCTGCTGAAGAAACACAATCTTGACCCTAAGGACCCCAACTGCCGGAGACCGATAACAAGCCTCAACACCATCTCCAAGATTATGGAGAAAGCAGTAGTACATCAGCTTCAACACCACCTGGACACACATCAACTCCTGGACCCACTGCAATCAGGCTTCCGCCCAGGCCATGGCACAGAAACAGCACTCCTCAAAATATGGGACGACGCCCTTGAAGCAGCAGATAACGGAGAATCTAGTCTCCTGGTACTGTTGGACCTCAGCGCAGCATTTGATACAGTGAACCACGATACTTTACTTGTCCGCCTCTCAGAAGTGGCAGGAGCCACAGGTCTGGCGCTAAAATGGCTTGCATCCTTCCTAGAGAATCGCTCTGAGACAGTGAAACTAGTAACATTCACCTCAGAGACCCGGGCAGTCTCCTGCGGAGTTCCCCAGGGCTCACCCCTGTCACCAGTGCTATTCAACATCTACATCCGCCCACTTCTCAATATCATCAGGAAAACGGACCTCTGTTTCCACTCATATGCCGATGACACCCAACTCTACTTTCGCATCACCGGTCAAAAAAACCATCATCAACAATTAGAAGAATGCCTCTGTTCAATTGATGATTGGATGACCATCAGCTCCCTCAAACTTAACGGTTCGAAAACAGAACTTCTTCTCCTACATGCCAACAAAAATTCCAAAATGAAGACCCCGTGGACACCCCCCACCATCCTCGGACAGACCATCACTCCAAGCCTCAAAGCCAAGAGTCTCGGAGTCATCTTTGACTCAGGAATGACAATGGATGCTCAAATAGGATCAGTGGTGAGCGGATCCCACCATCTCCTCCGCCTCCTACGCAGATTCATCCCCTTCATCCCAGAAGAAGACAAACCGGCAGTTGTGGGAACAATCATCAACTCCCGACTCGACTATGCAAATTCGCTCTACATAGGACTACCCCAATATCAGCTTGCGCGCTTACAACTCATTCAAAACACGGCGGCAAGACTGTTAACAGGCAAAAAACCCTGGGAATCCATTTCACCATCCCTAAAGTGCCTACACTGGCTAACCGTAAAGAATCGGATCAAATTCAAGACCCTCTGCCTCACCCACAAATGCATACAAGGAAATGCTCCGCTATATCTGCAGGAGAAAATAAAACACTACACACCCATTCGCAGCCTTCGATCAGCTAACCAAAACCTCCTCATCATTCCAAAATATCGCTACAAAGCAAAGGGAGAACGAAGATTTGCAGTCCAAGGACCTCGACTATGGAACGCTCTTCCGACCCACATCCGCATGGAAGAAAACCATCAGGCCTTCAGGAAAAAACTAAAGACCTTCCTTTTCTAGAAAGCTGGCAACAGAGAACGCATTCTAGCGCCTTGAGGCGATTTAGTTCGCATTTGCAGCGCTCTACAAATCCTTCATTCATTCATTCATTCATTCATTCATTCATTCATTCATTCATTCTAGGGTTATTGACTGGCACTGCCACAGAAAATCAAAGCACTGGGTACAACTCGAGGAATCACTGACCCCAGGAGGTCTTAGGTTCTCTCCCTGGATTCCGTGGGGAGGGCTACACGAATCCACACAGAAACACCCAATGACGGGGGTTACCTTGAAAGCTTTTCAGACGATAATTAAAAAATTTGACCTGACAACGCAGTGGTGCCCAGTGACTCCACTCCAAAATAACCCTGATTTCGTTCCGGGCCAGACAGGTAGAGAGTTCCGAGCATTAGACACTTCTAAATTGCTAACTGCAGGAGACTGCATACGAAATGGAAAGATTAAAGACTACTTAGAGCTGAAAGAGGAGATAAATACCCCACACTTATCTAGATGGTCCTATTTTCAAATCCGTAGTTTCATTACTGATAAGACCAAACTACCCCATTTCCAAAGACCTATGACCCAATTAGAGACAGTTTGCCACAGAGGAGAGGACTTTGGCAGGGCAACCTCTGTTGCCTATTCCTGGCTTCAGAACCCTGCCACTGTCACGGACGACAGGTTCAGAATAGAATGGACTAAAGCCCTACAGAAAGACATCACTGATAATCAATGGCAGACGGCCTGTTCGCTAGCACATAAATGCTCCATTAGCACCAAATTACAAGAGACGGCTTATAAACTGCTGACCCACTGGTACATCACTCCATATAAACTCAATAAGTGGTCCCCTGAGGCTTCAGATAGATGCTGGCGCTGTGAAAAAGAGCCGGGCACTCTCATTCATATATGGTGGCAGTGCCCTGTTCTCGAAAACTTCTGGACAGAGGTAAGGGACATTATACGACAGATAACGGAGACACAAATTAACTTAGATGCAGCATGCTGCCTACTCCATATTTCAAATTTCCCCTACAAAAGATATAAAAAGTCTTTAACGATACATCTTCTGAATGCAGCGAAAGCACTAATTCCGAAACGCTGGAAAAGCACCCAAGCTCCCTCGATTAAGCAGTGGCTCCGGAAGGTCTCCGAGATCGGTCGTATGGAAGATTTTCTGGCCCAAACTTCAGATAGTATAGAAAGATATCATAAAATTTGGACCCCGTGGCTTCTCTTCAAGTTCTCTTCGACACATGATTCCCTCATGAACACTTGAGGAGTGTTAAAAACATCTCTGAGTTGGGGAGCTTCTCGGCCTCCCTATGGGGGGCCGTGGTGCATGGGGGGGATGGGGGGGCTCCACCATGACGCAGACGAGCCCATTCTCTTTCTATCTTTTTCTCCTTTTTTTTCTTTTTTTTTTTTTTTCTTCTCTTCTTCTTTTCTTCCTTCCATCAGCCCTTCATCCAGGGCTGGGTTCTCCTTTACTCCTTTTGCTTTTTTCTTCTCTTTGAACTTCAATGTATATGAAAATGATTGACTTGCATAGCTCTCAAAGCTAACAGTTGACTAGATTTTCAACTTTAAGTGTTTCATTGGTTACAATTTACTATATAATCATAGAAACAGTTGCCTTAACCACAAATATTCATGCTTACCTCTATGGTACCAACACAGATTATTAGGACTAATACTCTATGCAATATACATGTACCTAGATATGAACAGCTGTACTCATTATTAATCAAATGTAATGAATATGTTGTGCAGATATGAATGATATGCATTGATGAATAGCTATGTATGTTAACTGTCATTAGTTTTCAATAAAATCCTTTAAATAAAAAAAAAAGAAATATAGGAATAAAAACAGTAACATGTAAAAAAGAAACACGTGAATGCTTTCTGTGCAAGAAACAAGGTCATTTAAAAGCAGATCGCAGAATCTGGAAAGCTAGAATGAAAAAACAAATTAAACTATAAAAGGCCAAATTTGTGAAGGAAGAAATTGATTTTGCTTCAGATAATGAATACGTTTTTTCCTTGTCAAAAGAAGTTTATTGAGTATACAATGTTATAAAGATACATAAAGTAAGTTTACAAGGATCTATAAAGTAAGCTCATTGTTTTACAGTAGGGTTTATATAGGTAAATATCATGAAATTTCAAATATTAAACATTGGGTTCACGTAAACCTAAATTAAAGATATATATCATTTCCTTAGTTACTTTTGTAGGTATTTAAATGATTTATAATGAATACGTTTTTTAATCCAAAATTTGCACCTCATTTTTGCAGGCATGATGTGCTGATTCAGCTAATGAGCAAATAATGGAATCAGAAGGAATTGGAGATGGTTTTCTTTACTGTCCTATTAACCAGAAAGATACCTGTGAAAAATGTCTCTGCTCTTGAAACAAATTTTTTGGCAGTGAAGAAGCTCACAAAGCAAGGTAACCTTCCAAGATGACAAATGTGCCATCACAAAATGGGATACCTACTTGTAAACTCGAAAATTACATGTGAACTGTATCAGCTGAACTGCAATGAGGTGGTTAAAACTGCTAAGGAAGAAAACCATTCAAACTACATTTACACATGGCACAGACGCCTTTGGCACAAAGGTCCTGACATATTAAATAAATTAACTGAGAATGACTATGCAAGTGGAATAAAAATTAGTCCATGTGATCAAACAATTAAATGCACCAGCTGTATAAATAAAATAAAAATGACAAAAAATCTTTCCAAACCAGAGTAACAGCAGAGCTAAGAAACCTTTGGACTTAATTAATTCAGATCTTTGCAGTCCAATGGAAAAATTGACTTCAAGAAAGAAGAGGTATATTTCAATTTTTGTAGATAATTACTCCAGGTATACTACACTACTGTATATCTGTTACACAACAAAAGGGAAGTACCAGAGAAACTTGAACAGTATTTGGCTCAAGTAAGCAACAAATTTGGTAAAATGCAGAGAGCGTTGCCACAGAACTGAATATACAGTGGCATAATATTTCAAACTACTGTACTATACGACCTAACAAAATGGGGTTCCAGAAAGACTGAACCTGTTCTCTACGTGAGAGTGGAAGAACCATGCTGTTTGGTGCAGATATGCCAACCACATACTGGGGGGAGACAATTATGACCATATGCTTTCTCTAAATTCGACTACCAGGAAAATCAACTGAGAAAACTCCATATGAACTGGGGAATGGAAAAGTCTTGCATTTGAACCATCTAAAACATTTTTGAAGCAAACAATATGTGCACATGCCAAAAGAAAAACATACAAAATGGGATGCCTGTGCAAAGTAAGGTGTCCTTGTGGGATACAGTGAATCTCAAAAGGGATACAGAATTCTACACCACGGCACAAACAAAGTAACCTTCAGTAGAAGTGTAATTGTCGAAACCTCAGTGTGTTCCAAAATTGTGTGAACTAAGACAAACACTTAAACTGAGGGACATTCCATATCAGTGTCACATAAAAATAAGCAACAAAGTGACACACAAAAATAAATTAATGCAGACAATCTAAATGCTGTAAAAGAAGAAACCAGTCCACAAGAGGCTTCAATCAGGTAATCCACCAGATTAAGGCATCCCAGCCAAACGTCAGTCTTACATTGCTCACATAGCATTAAAACCAGAGCCAGCTTCATGGGTTGAGATGCAAAAACTTCCAACACATAAGAAACACAAGTGGATCATAAGCTTTGACAAAACCGCTTACAAGAGACACATTTATAGAACTGAGATCAGAAATAGGACTAATATAAGGAGTAGTTGTTGAGTGGGGTTGTAGGAAAACATTATATATGTATTTTGTGCAACAATGATATCAGCCAATAGATGGCAGTGTTTATAAGATTGTAGCTGCTCTATGGCAAACTCTATGTATTTTCTATGTATATTACAAAAATCATGACCCTGTCTGCAGTCAAGCAGCAAAGCCCATGTTGTCTGTTCTGTAGAGCCATATATAGAATTTCTAACAAAAACTATACTTCTCATTAGGTAGACTGTGCTCTGTGCCTCATACCCTGTTCTTTAATGTACAACTTCAGGATTCAAACAGTTTCTTTACATTTAGCCCCTTTGTAATACAGTACAGGTTATTGGTGAGTTAAGACAACGGCAGTATACCAACCAAATAACATAAGCTTCTGCTATGTGGGGGAGCGTGGGATAATAATAACAATAAAGTACTTTATCATGCCTGAGCATAATCACGCTTTACAATTATATGCAGTCCCTTATGGAATATATACTGTATATTTTATGCACCATGTTGAAGGGGGCAGCACACAAGTTGCACCTACTGGTCATGCAATTTAGTCTAAATATTAATGTTTGTGTCTGACCTATATCATCCAACTCTGTTACTTTGGTTATGAGAAAGAAAGTATCTCTCTCCCTCTCTCTCTCCCTATTTATATATATATATATATATATATATATATATATATATATAGATATATAGATATATCTATATATATCTATATATAGATATATATATATCTCTATATATAGATAAGATATAGATATATCTATATATAGAGATATATATCTATATAGATATATATAGATATATATAGCGAGAGAGAGAGAAAAAAAAAGAATTTGCAGATAAAGATTTGTAAAGAAAGCTATTCAATGATATATATAAATAAGAAGAAAACGAAAGTAGAATGACAGGTGGAGCAAACTATCAAAGCAGTTTAGTTATTACCAGTGCTATAGCTGAAGATGTCTTTAAAGTACAAGCTTGACAGGCTTATGAACACCCAGCATCTTACTGTTATTACAGAGGAAATGTGTTTGACACAGCAGCATTTTACTACTGAGCTACAGCTCAAGTTCACTTAGTCATTCGTAATAAATGTAGGGCAAAAGATCAAAGCTGTGCAGTTTGTTGGATATAATGTGACATTTTGCAAAAATGGGCAATTTCACCAACGTGAAAAAATAAATAAATATCTTGCAACATAGAGCCATTATCTGCAGTGAGATCACTACATGGTCTCACAGTGTTTATGAAATATAAATAAATTCTTATATTCAATATAGTTCTACCTGCACTCCTGTTTTATACAAAGCCATAAACAAGTGAATCGATGTTACTCCAAAGGTATATGAAAATATGACCTAAAAAGTTATAAATTATTTATATACACTACAGTGATAAAGTTTTAGGCAGGTGTAAAAAAATATTGTAAATTAAGAATTCTTTTAGAAATAAAAGTGCTATTAGTTCATTTTTTATCAATTAATGAAAAGTGACCACCCTTTGCCTCCAAAACAGCATCAATTCTTCTAGGTACACAGTTTTTGAAGGAACTCAGCAGGTAGGTTTTTCCAAACATCTTAGAGAACGAATTACATTAATTATCTTCTGTGAATGTAGGCTGCCTCAAATCCTTCTGTCTCTTTATGTAATCCCAGACAGACCTGGGCACACCCTAATAACTCTGTGCGGTGTCGGGCTTTCCCTTGTTTTGTTCCCCCCCCCCTACTGCAGTGCTCCTGGCTTCCCTCCTTTCCTCTCCTCTCCCTGCGGGGGATGTTTCAGGATGGAGAGTAGGGGAAGGGACGACACAATATGTCATTTACCAGTCCCTTCCTTTTCTCAGACAGTAAACACACTCACTCACTGTGTTCAATCATAACTGAACCATAGTAAACTGTGTTTAGCATGCTTCAGTTTGTAAATGAACAGGAAGCTGCTCAGCACAGAGTAATTCCCATCCATTCACTGTCCAGTGCAGTTGAGGCTGCAGAGAAAGGCATGTGTGTTACAGCTTTGAGGTGCACATCCTAATGCAATGGGCTGTGCACACCTATGCATCCAAGGCACCTTGTTCTTCTTTACTCTGAAGATAGGCCATAATGACATTGGCTGTATGTTTGGGGTTGTTGTCCTTCTG
The DNA here is from genome assembly GCA_037952925.1 of Lithobates clamitans. Taxonomy (NCBI): domain Eukaryota; kingdom Metazoa; phylum Chordata; class Amphibia; order Anura; family Ranidae; genus Lithobates; species Lithobates clamitans. The sequence continues at coordinate 1,068,735 of JBBGZY010000654.1, read as the reverse complement.
CGGAAAAATTTTTGGGCCAATCAGATACCTCCCCAATGGTATGGCATGATGAATACGTATCTTCTTGTGTTTCTCAGTATTGAAGACATCATAAATCCTGACCAAATCTCCACCTGCATTTGCAGAAATGCAGCCCCAAACTTGCAAGGAACCTCCACCATGCTTCACTGTTGCCTGCAGATACTCATTATTGTACCAATATCCAGCCCTTCAGTGAACAAACTGCCTCCTGTTACAGCCAAATATTTAACATTTTGACTCATCAGTCCAGAGCACCTGTTACCATTTTTCTGCACCCCAGTTCCTAGGTTTTAATTTATAGTTGAGTCACTTAACTTTGTTTCCACGTCAGAGGTATGGCTTTTTGGCTGCAAGACTTCCATGAAGACCACTAAGCAAAAAAACGGATAATAAAAGAACCAAAACACTCTGTAATTAAATATAATTATAACAGACTGAGGGAATAATATGGCCACGTCTGTGTAAGATTAATGACAGTTGCTAACACCAATCAATAGTGGGTGTGTACCTCTGAATTTGTGCAGCAATGACAAGAAGACCATGAAGACCACGTCTGGCCAGACTTCCCTAGACAGTAGATGGATGTACCTGGTTCCCGCTGGTTTCCGCCAGTTCTGTGCTGATGGGACTGCTGGACATTTTCCGATGTCAAAGGGAAGTAAGCATGATGTGTCTTTCATCTGTTGCATTAAGTTTCCTTGGCCGACCACTGTGTCTACAGTCCATAACATTGCCTATTTCTTTGTCCTTCTTCAAAAGAACTTGAACAGCACATATTGGAACCCCAGTTTGCTTTGAAATCATTGCCTGGGAAAGACATTGCTGATGCAGTATAACTACAGTAGCTTCTGTCTGGTTGGTGTGCTCAGTCTTGCTATGGCGTAAGACCTGTGACATGAAACCTCACCTTAGTAGCAGAGTTTGGCTGTTCATTGCTATGTTTTAAGCCTTCTATATAGCCAGGGCTTAAACTAGAGTGGGGGGGAACGTGCCCTGGGTGTGGCATTTAGGGTGCGCCGCAGCCATACCAATGCTCCGGCATCTGCTTCCCCACCTCTAACTCCTCCTACTGCCGCCCCCTCTTCTCTGGTCCCCCCAGCGCTCACCTCCTCTCCTGGATAGCTGTGCAGTAAGTGGACTGACTGAATAAAGACATGATCCTCCGCAGTGAGAAGCTGATCATATGATCCAGAAAGACAGGCAGCCACAGACCGTTATAACATAACTATCAGGTCACCTGGGACCAGGTGACAGATGCACTCTACAGGAGTCAGAAGTGCACCGCTAAGGTAGTGGACCCTAGGACTGACTGCTGCGGATTGAACCCTGGAAGGTTAAGGAAGCAGTTCTACAGGATAACTAACATGGATCCCAGTGGGAGCTAGCGCATAGATTCCCCAGGGCGCAGAGTCTAAGAGCCAGCAGGTGTTCACCAGAGCCTCTAGTGGTGAGGATGGACTGCGTTGCAGTCTGGCTCCAGGTCGCGGCCCCCAGGGTCTCACAGCTCACGCTCACCGTAGACTACAGGAGAAGAGGAAGGAGGCAGCAGGCTGGAACAACAGGGGTAAGCCAAAGGTCAGGGTGACTAGCAGACAAGGATAAACATAACATGCCAAAGGTCAGGGTAACAAGCAGACAGGGAGAGTCGAGAACAGGCCAAAGTCGGTAACAGGAATCAGACGTAGGAAACACAGCAGGTACACACGGAGGCTAACACACAATGGTCTCAGTGATGACAAACGATTGAACACCAAGTGCACCTTCCGCCATGAAAAAAGAAAGGCTGTGCCCTTACCAGATGACTAGACTCCACGTTATAGGAGCCTAGTAAAGCATCCTTTGGGAACAGGATGATGGAAGCATCAACACAGGTGGCTGCTCTCTCAGTTTCTGGCTCCCAAGTACGAAAAAAGAAACAAGAAGAAGAACGCCTACATAGCACAAAACCATGATAGTTTATCGAGGTAGCATAAGTCCAAACAGACAAGGATAAAACAGTTTCCAGGGTAAAAAATGGTCTGCAGATCACATAGGAACTAGCGTGGTGAGAATAAGCAAATACTCCACCCTACTAGTTTAGTCATAAGTGATATCATCGGAGGTGTGAAGTCCATACCAGAAACCATGCTATTTAACAGGTCCACAGCAGACAGTACACAGCTGATCGGATACTCTAATCACAGCACATGACCACTATTGGTCAGAAAGAAAAAATTACAGGCAAAACAGCCACTCATAGAAGCAATAGAGTGGATGAACACACATTGCTTAGAGGGCATTAATCCCAGAGTAGATGCATACCAAGCCTCTAAGAGCCACCCAAGCCTCATTGTCAATCCAACAGAACAATGGAATACAACAGATTGAGATCTAGGAGGCAGGAAGTAACCAAGCCTCGTTTTCAATCCACCACAACAGCAGAGTTGAAAACACACCTGATCTCAATCTGAAAGTCAGGAAACAGCCAAGCCTCGTTCACATAAAGGAACCCATCAGAGTCACCCCAGAGTGAACATTTAGCCATGTCACAGTGGGTGATCTCATGTAAATTGTAAAACAATTAAAAAATCTATTTAACCACTTAAGGACCGCCTCACGCCGATGTACATTGGCAAGGCGGCACGGGCAGGCAGAATCACGCACATACATGTGATCTGCCTCCCGTGGCGGTCCGCTATTGTCCAACGGCGATTGGAGGTGAGGGGGAGACCATCCATTCGTGGCCCCCCCCCTCGCGATCGCCGCCAATAGAATCATTCCTGTGCTGCTGTATGCTAAACAGCAGCAAAGGAAATGATGTCATCTCTCCTCGGCTTGGTATTTTCCGTTCCGGCGCCGAGGAGAGAAGACTGCAATGTGAGTGCACAACACACACACATACAGTAGAACATGCCAGGCACACAAAACACCCCCCGATCCCCCCCGATCACCCGCCAATCACCCCTCCCCCCGTCACACTGACACCAAGCAGTTTTTTTTTCTGATTACTGCATGGTGTCAGTTTGTGACAGTTAGTGTGGTAGGACAGTTACTGTTAGCCCCCTTTAGGTCTAGGGTACCCCCCTAACCCCCCTAATAAAGTTTTAACCCCTTGATCACCCCCCGTCACCAGTGTCGCTAAGCGATCATTTTTCTGATCGCTGTATTAGTGTCACTGGTGACGCTAATTAGGGAGGTAAATATTTAGGTTCGCCGTCAGCGTTTTATAGCGACAGGGACCCCCATATACTACCTAATAAATGTTTTAACCCCTTGATTGCCCCCTAGTTAACTCTTTCACCACTGATCACCATATAACTGTTACGGGTGACGCTGGTTAGTTGGTTTATTTTTTATAGTGTCAGGGCACCCGCCGTTTATTACCGAATTAAGGTTTAGCCCCCTGATCGCCCGGCAGTGATATGCGTCGCCCCAGGCAGCATCAGATTAGCGCCAGTACCGCTAACACCCACGCACGCAGCATTCGCCTCCCTTAGTGGTATAGTATCTGTACGGATCAATTTCTGATCCGATCAGATCTATACTAGCGTCCCCAGCAGTTTAGGGTTCCCAAAAACGCAGCGTTAGCAGGATCAGCCCAGATACCTGCTAGCACCTGCGTTTTGCCCTTCCGCCCGGCCCAGCCCAGCCCACCCAAGTGCAGTATCGATCGATCACTGTCACTTACAAAACACTAAACGCATAACTGCAGCGTTCGCAGAGTCAGGCCTGATCCCTGCGATCGCTAACAGTTTTTTTGGTAGCATTTTGGTGAACTGGCAAGCACCAGCCCCAGGCAGCATCAGGTTAGTGCCAGTACCACTAACACCCACGCACGCAACATACACCTCCCTTAGTGATATAGTATTTGATCGGATCAATATCTGATCCGATCAGATCTATACTAGCGTCCCCAGCAGTTTAGGGTTCCAAAAAACGCAGTGTTAGTGAGATCAGCCCAGATATCTGCTAGCACCTGCGTTTTGCCCCTCCGCCCGGCCCAGCCCAGCCTACCCAAGTGCAGTATCAATCGATCACTGTCACTTACAAAACACTAAACACATAACTGCAGCGTTCGCAGAGTCAGGCCTGATCCTGCGATCGCTAACAGTTTTTTTGGTAGCGTTTTGGTGAACTGGCAAGCACCAGCCCCAGGCAGCGTCAGGTTAGCGCCAGTACCGCTAACACCTACGTACGCAGCATACGTCTCCCTTAGTGGTATAGTATCTGAACGGATCAATATCTGATCCGATCAGATCTATATTAGCGTCCCCAGCAGTTTAGGGTTCCCAAAAGCACAGTGTTAGCGGGATCAGCCCAGATAACTGCTAGCACCTGCGTTTTGCCCCTCCGCCCGGCCCAGCCCAGCCCACCCAAGTGCAGTATCGATCGATCACTGTCACTTACAAACCACTAAACGCATAACTGCAGCGTTCGCAGAGTCAGGCCTGATCCCTGCGATCGCTAACAGTTTTTTTGGTAGCGTTTTGGTGAACTGGCAAGCACCAGCGGCCTAGTACACCCCGGTCATAGTCAAACCAGCACTGCAGTAAGACTTGGTGACGTGGCGAGTCCCATAAGTGCAGTTCAAGCTGGTGAGGTGGCAAGCACAAGTAGTGCCCCGCTGCCACCAAAAAGACAAACACAGGCCCGTCGTGCCCATAGTGCCCTTCCTGCTGCATTCGCCAATCCTAATTGGGAACCCACCACTTCTGCAGCGCCCGTACTTCCCCCATTCACATCCCCAACCAAATGCAGTCGGCTGCATGAGAGGCATTTTCTTTATGTCCTCCCGAGTCTGCAGCAAGCACGGATATAGGCGTGACACCCGCTATTATTGTCCCTCCTGTCCTGACAATCCTGGTCTTTGCATTGGTGAATGTTCTGAACGCTACCATTCACTAGTTGAGTATTAGCGTAGGGTACAGCAGTGCACAGACTAGACACACTTTCACAGGGTCTCCCAAGATGCCATCGCATTTTGAGAGACCCGAACCTGGAACCGGTTACAGTTATAAAAGTTAGTTACAAAAAAGGTGTAAAAAAAAATATATATATGTAAAATAAAAAAAAATAGTTGTCGTTTTATTGTTCTCTCTCTCTCTATTCGCTCTCTATTGTTCTGCTCTTTTTTACTGTATTCTATTCTGCATTGTTTTATTGTTATTATGTTTTATCATGTTTGCTTTTCAGGTTTGCAATTTTTTATACTTTACCGTTTACTGTGTTTTATAGTTAACCATTTTTTTGTCTCCAGGTACGCCATTCACGACTTTGAGTGGTTATACCAGAATGATGCCTGCAGGTTTAGGTATCATCTTGGTATCATTCTTTTCAGCCAGCGGTCGGCTTTCATGTAAAAGAAATCCTAGCAGCTAATTAGCCTCTAGACTGCTTTTACAAGCAGTGGGAGGGAATGCCCCCCCACCGTCTTCCGTGTTTTTCTCTGGCTCTCCTGTCTCAACAGGGAACCTGAGAATGCAGCCGGTGATTTAGCCAGCTGACCATAGAGCTGATCAGAGACCAGAGTGGCTCCAAACATCTCTATGGCCTAAGAAACCGGAAGCTACGAGCATTTCATAACTTTCGCCGGATGTAAACAGCGCCATTGGGAAATTGGGAAAGCATTTTATCACACCGATCTTGGTGTGGTCAGATGCTTTGAGGGCAGAGGAGAGATCTAGGGCCTAATAGACCCCATTTTTTTCAAAAAAGAGTACCTGTCACTACCTATTGCTATCATAGGGGATATTTACATTCCCTGAGATAACAATAAAAATGATTAAAAAAAAAATGAAAGGAACAGTTTAAAAATAAGATAAAAAAGCAAAAAAATAATAAAGAAAAAAAAAAAAGCACCCCTGTACCCCCCTGCTCTCACGCAAAGGCGAACGCAAGCGTCGGTCTGGCGTCAAACGTAAACAGCAATTGCACCATGCATGTGAGGTGTCACCGCGAACGTCAGATCGAGGGCAGTAATTTTAGCAGTAGACCTCCTCTGTAAATCTAAAGTGGTAACCTGTAAAGACTTTTAAAGGCTTTTAAAAATGTATTTAGTTTGTTGCCACTGCACGTTTGTGCGCAATTTTAAAGCATGTCATGTTTGGTATCCATGTACTCGGCCTAAGATCATCTTTTTTATTTCATCAAACATTTGGGCAATATAGTGTGTTTTAGTGCATTCAAATTTAAAAAAGTGTGTTTTTTCCCCAAAAAATGTGTTTGAAAAATTGCTGCGCAAATACTGTGTGAAAAAAAAATGAAACACCCACCATTTTAATCTGTAGGGCATTTGGTTTAAAAAAATATATAATGTTTGGGGGTCAAAGTAATTTTCTTGCAAAAAAAAATAAATGTTTCATGTGAACAAAAAGTGTCAGAAAGGGCTTTGTCTTCAAGTGGTTAGAAGAGTGGGTGATGTGTGATATAAGCTTCTAAATGTTGTGCATAAAATGCCAGGACAGTTCAACCCCCCCCAAATGACCCCATTTTGGAAAGTAGACACCCCAAGCTATTTGCTGAGAGTCATGTTGAGTCCATGGAATATTTTATATTGTGACACAAGTTGCGGGAAAGAGACAAATTTTTTTTTTTTTGCACAAAGTTGTCACTAAATTATATATTGCTCAAACATGCCATGGGAATGTAAAATTACACCCCAAAATACATTCTGTTGCTTCTCCTGAGTACAGGGATACCACATGTGTGAGACTTTTTGGGACCCCGAAAACCAAGCACCGCCTTCAGGCTTTCTAAGGCCGTAAATTTTTGATTTCACTCTTCACTGCCTATCACAGTTTCAGAGGCCATGGAATGCCCAGGTGGCACAACCCCCCCCCCAAATGACCCCATTTTGGAAAGTAGACACCCCAAGCTATTTGCTGAGAGGTATAGTGAGTATTTTGCAGACTTCACTTTTTGTCACAAAGTTTTGAAAATTTAAAAAAGAAAGAAAAAATGTTTTTTCTTGTCTTTCTTCATTTTCAAAAACAAATGAGAGCTGCAAAATACTCACCATGCCTCTCAGCAAATAGCTTGGGGTGTCTACTTTCCAAAATGGGGTCATTTGGGGGGGTTTTGTGCCACCTGGGCATTCCATGGCTTCTGAAACTGTGATAGGCAGTGAAGAGTGAAATCAAAAATGTACACCCTTAGAAATCCTGAAGGCGGTGATTGGTTTTCAGGGCCCCGTACACAGCTAGGCTCCCAAAAAGTCCCACACATGTGGTATCCCCATACTCAGGAGAAGCAGCTAAATGTATTTTGGGGTGCAATTCCACATATGCCCATGGCCTGTGTGAGCAATATATCATTTAGTGACAACTTTGTGCAAAAAAAAAAAATTGTCACTTTCCCGCAACTTGTGTCAAAATATAAAATATTCCATGGACTCAACATGCCTCTCAGCAAATAGCTTGGGGTGTCTACTTTACAAAATGGGGTCATTTGGGGGGGGGTTGTGCCATCTGGGCATTTTATGGCCTTCAAAACTGTGATAGGTAGTGAGGAGTGAAATCAAAAATTTACGCCCTTAGAAATCCTGAAGGCGGTGATTGGTTTTCGGGGCCTCATAAGCGGCTAGGCTCCCAAAAAGTCCCACATATGTGGTATCCCTGTACTCAGAAGAAGCAGCTGAATGTATTTTGGGGTGCAATTCCACATAGGCCCATGGCCTGTGTGAGCAATATATCATTTAGTGACAACTTTTTGTAAATATTTTTTTTTGTCATTATTCAATCACTTGGGACAAAAAAAATAAATATTCAATGGGTTCAACATGCCTCTCAGCAATTTCCTTGGGGTGTCTACTTTCCAAAATGGGGTAATTTGGGGGGGGTTTATACTGCCCTGCCATTTTAGCACCTCAAGAAATGACATGGGCAGTCATAAACTAAAAGCTGTGTAAATTCCAGAAAATGTACCCTAGTTTGTAGACGCTATAACTTTTGCGCAAACCAATAAATATACGCTTATTGACATTTTTTTTACCAAAGACATGTGGCCAAATACATTTTGGCCTAAATGTATGACTAAAATTGAGTTTATTGGATTTTTTTTATAACAAACAGTAGAAAATGTCATTTTTTTTCAAAATTTTTGGTCTTTTTCTGTTTATAGCACAAAAAATAAAAACGGCAGAGGTGATCAAATACCATCAAACGAAAGCTCAATTTGTGGGAAGAAAAGGACGCAAATTTCGTTTGGGTACAGTATTGCATGACCGCGCAATTAGCAGTTAAAGCGACGCAGTGCCAAATTGGAAAAAGTCCTCTGGTCCTTAGGCAGCCAAATGGTCCGGGGCTGAAGTGGTTAATCAATTATATAAATTAAAAAATATATGACATGAATTGTAAAAATATATGTGCGCAAAGAAAAATGAAAAATTAAACTACATAAAAAAATAAATTAAAAAATAAAATTTAAAACACTCAATGATGAATTAAAAGAAGAAACTATGATCTTTCCGCAATGGACCAACAAAATCAATTATCAGTACATTGATACAACAATAAATCCAGCAGTAAAATAATAGAGGGATATAAAACAGGACATCAAGAATTATTAATGAAAGCATTGATGTCCGTATCAACATTAATACCTTAACATACCATTTTAATTCATAAATCCTCCATTTGGGAGACACCTCTTTTGATAGACCCTACTCTCCAAGGTGGCATATATTTGTCAATTGCCACAAGAGGTGACGGTGGGATCTCTGTTATAGCGTTGTGCAAAATGTTTAGGAACCGCATGTTCTTTTTGGTCCTTTCTGATCTTTTTTATATTATCGATGTGTTCATTAACCTTTATAGAAAAGGTCCTAATTGTTCGTCCCACATACTGCTTACCGCATGAACAAGTGATAAGGTAAACAATATTCTTTGTGGTACAGGTAATAAAATGCTTGATTGGATAAATCTTACCAGTAACAGTAGAAGAAAAAGTAAATGTTTTATTCCTTCCATTATAGATAGGGGTAAGTGGCGCTACCTGTGTTGGATACCTAATTAAATATATAATCTCTACTGGGTGTGCAAATAAGCACTCTACTCAAAATAAAGGTAAAACAAATTCCAAAATGAATATGTGCCAATTGTTATTAATGTGCCCTGCCAGTGTGTGCAAACAAATGAATCCTTATTGTGTAAAAATAAGAGCCAACTGCAATCAGCATGTGGCCTGGACCAAAAAAAATCAGGCCACATGCTGATTGCAGTTGGCTCTGAAGTTCTAAAGGCTATACTGTATTTAGAGTGGAAACCCCCAGGGAAAACTTCACTGGAATCCTAGACGCCATTGAATGCCAGAGAATATATGCTGATTACCCCTGTAGGGGTGCATGGAGCTGGTGAGTGGGGATCCTTGAGGGGGAGCACCGGAGTCACTGGATATCAACTGTTGCAGTCACAAAAGTCACCTTACACAGAATACTTGAATTTGATGGAAGTATATGGAACTTTTTAAGCTGGGACTTTCAAAAATAGATTTTTGACTTTTTTTCATTTTTTTTTCATTTTTTTCACTAATACATTTTTTTCACATCCAATGTGGTTCTAATAATTAATTAATTTCACATTTTTTTCTTATTAATATTATGGTTTTTAACGCTGATGCACTGTGTTTAGGCTGTATCCAGCTGCCCAGCTGTCTGCTGGGGAGATAATGTGGTAACACTTATATTAGATGTATAGTAACAATTGTTAACAGATTGATAGTTAATGATCACATCAGTTGGAAAGAAGATTTTTATTCACGTATTTATTTAACCCCTTTAACGCATTTAGGGGGGACGTCTTTACCCGATTATTCATATACTTTTTGATCAACTGTCACTGATGTGGGTGTACTTACACCTTTTTACACAACAAGGATTCATTTGTTTGCACACACTGGCACGGCACATTAATCACAATTGGCACATATTCATTTTGGAATTTGTTTTACCTTTATTTTGAGTAGAGTGCTTATTTGCACACCCAGTAGAGATTATATATTTAATTAGGTATCCAACACAGGTAGCGCCACTTACCCCTATCTATAAACTTGCTTTAACTTATCTCACTCCTTGAGGGTGCGTAATAAGGGGGGGCTGCAAGCCTGGGTCCGTGAGCGTGGAAACCTTTCCTTATTATTATTCCTTCCATTGCCATTAATTCTACACACAGCACACTTTTTACACGTATAAAAACTCACTAAGTTTTGAAAAAACGTTGTACGTTTCGGTGGGTCTAAAATTGTGGGCACCACACTAAGCTGTAAAGAAGGCAGCCCCCTAAAAATAACCCCTGATTTATCAGGGAGTAGGGAGCCTAAACTCTGTCATTTTTGAGTACAGCCAATATTTTTTTTTAATCTTTTTGATTATATAATGTTGTCCTGAAAAAGTTGTAAAAAATTACCATTTGAATTTCTGAGTTATATTAGATTTAACTTTATCAATAAGTAGAGAATTTCTGTATAGGCTTCTGACCTAACTGATCCCTCCATTCAAAACATCAATATTGTAACCCTTCTCCACAAATTTACCTTTAAAAGAGATGCCTGAGTATCAAAATCCTCTATCATCGTACAATTTCATCTTACAAATTGACTACGAGGCACAGATTTAGGCCATGTTTTATGATGGCAGCTATCAGTAGGTATATAAGAGTTACGATCCGTAGTTTTAAAAAATGTACTAGTGATTCATTTATTATCCACTGCTCGGATCTCGAAATCTAAAAAGTAAATAATTTCAGAGTGTGCCTCATAGGTAAGGGCTATACCACGATCGTTGGAATTCAAAAGATTTATAAATTGATCCAGAGATTCGCAGTCATCCCTCCATAAGCGGAGGATGTCATCTATATATCTGGCATTTGTATTTTGGTTTTATCACTTACTATTTTAGCACTGCAATTTTGGGTTATATATTTTTATGCATGAATGTTCTGTTGTGTAATTGCCAAGTGCTGTTTTGATTATTTAGTATTTCACCTGTGCAAGTTCTATCCACATTTTTACACTAATAGGGCGTACACACGGGTTGGACTTTGTTTGGACATTCCGACAACAAAATCCTAGGATTTTTTCCGACGGATGTTGGCTCAAACTTGTTTTGCCTACACACGGTCGCACAAAGTTGTCGGAATTTCCGATCACCAACCACGCTGTCACGTACACCACGTACGACGAGACTAGAAAAGGCCGGTTCAGAACCAAGCGCGGCACCCTTTGGGCTCCTTTTGCTAATCTCGTGTTAGTAAAAGTTTGGTGAGAGACGATTCGCGCTTTTTCAGACTCGTGGCTTTCAGATCGTTTTCTGCCGTTCAGTTTGTGCTTGTGGGTTTGTATCTGCTCTTCAGTGTGTGCAGTCAGTTCGTATCGGAGTTTTCTGTGTGATCTTGCCTGCTCGTTGCTGTTTTTCAGGTCGCTCTTCACAGGCCTTGCTGTTCTTCAGTGCATTCTGTTACTTCGTTCTGAGCAGCCGACCGTTTTCTACACATGTTTCGTATGCGTACTCCTCGTAGAGTTCGTGCTGTGCGGGGGCTTGGTGTTGGGGTCCTGACCTTGACACAAGTCCAGTCCATGAACAGGGTGAGGAGGAGTTCATGGACCAAGAATTGGTTGCTTCAGCGTGACCAGTTCTGTCATATGCCTTTGCTCCGTGAGATCCGTGAGAATAATCCTGATGATTTCAGGAACTTTCTCAGGATGACGGACCCCGCGTTTCACCGTTTGTTGGCTTCACTGACCCCCTATATCAGCAGGCAGGATATCTGCATGAGGCAAGCCATCACTCCGGAGCAGAGGTTGGTCGCTACCTTGCGGTATTTGGCTACAGGGAGAAGTATGCAGGACTTGAAGTTCTCGACAGGCATCTCCCCCAGGCTCTGGGGATCATTATCCCAGAGACCTGTTCTGCCATCATCCAGGTCCTGCAGAAGGAGTATATGAAGGTAAGATTTTTATCCTTTAATGTCACATTTTATTGTATTGAATGTTTGCTAATATATTGTATTTCTTTCTTCATTCCCTAATGACCATGATTGTAATGTTCTGTGAATGTCCCCTTTGTCCTCATGCATGCTGGATTTTTATGTAATTATTATTTTAGGTCCTTCATACATATTTGCCCTTCACTAACCTCCCCAGCATGGTGTCTCCTGCCCTATATTCACCTCATGTAGTCACTTAACAATGTATTTTATCAGCTCCATAGTAGTGCTTTACCCCAAACACCCCCTAAAATGTTTGGAAATGTTATTTTTGATTTAAATTCAGGCAGAGTGCCAGAGGCTTTTTTTTGTGGTGTCCCCAAATAATTTTTAGTAACCCTCCCTCCCCCCAACTGCTAAGTCAGCTGATCCCAATTCTCTATCCTCAATCATCTATCTGCTGACTTTGCCAAACCCATACACACTATACCCACCTCTTTACTGGTCAGATTTATGGATGAATTCCCCAAAGCATGTAGTGCAAGGGCCTGCCTGTATACTTTACAATGGTACTGTTTAAAGTTCTTGTATCCTATTATTATCTTGATAGGTAATAGCAGAATGTCCAAATGTCCTCAAATGTGTACAATGTGTATTTATATCTTTGTATTATGACACTTCTTACCTGTCCAGTGGTCTGCCAATAGTGTAACTAAGGAGGGGCTGTTCCAAGTAATACCCATTATTTAGGCATTCATCTCTCAATGAAGTGAAGAGGGTTACCTGTCCAAGAGTTCCCCCCCTATAATGTTAGAAATGGCCCATGAGAGGGGGGAGGGGGAATATGATAGTTGTACCTTATACTTTGGTGTTGTTAAATTCCCCTTAATAAATGCTATCTGGAGGTTGCCCCAGAATGTTTGTGTCTAATCTGCTTGCCATGTTTCTGTGAAAAAATAGTAATGTTTATTGTTTTTTCCTCAACAGTTTCCTTCCACGCCACAGGAATGGCAGACTGTGGCCTCCCACTTTGCCCAGCGGTGGGACTTTCCTAACTGCGGAGGGGCAATTGATGGGAAACACGTCCACATCGTCCCACCACCCAGCTCGGGGTCGTACTATTATAATTACAAGGGGTTTAATAGTATAGTGATGTTGGCGGTGGTGTTGGCTAATTACGACTTCTTGTATGTGGACGTGGGGAAGAATGGCCGGATGTCCGATGGTGGAGTCATCGCCCAGACGGAGTTCTACAGGCGTCTCCAGAATGGCAGCTTGGACTTGCCAGCTCCAGAGGACAATGTGGAAGGTCTCCCATTTGTGTTTGTTGCTGATGAAGCGTTTGCGCTGGGGGACCACCTGATGCGGCCATTCCCAATGAGGACCCTCACCCCGGAACAGAGGGTTTTTAATTACCGACTGGCCAGAGCCCGAAGAGTGGTGGAGAACACATTTGAAATCCTGGCCAGCTGCTTCCGACACCCATCCATATGGCGGAGTATAAACGGAACCATATAATACTGGCGTGCTGTGTTCTCCATAATTTTTTAAGAAAACATTCTGCCAACTATGCTGGCTCAGTTGGGCTTGAGGCCAGAATCCTACATCCAACAACACTGACGGCGCTTGAAAGCGGCCGTCCTGGCTTGCCCTCCCTGAGTGCCCGTGATGTCCGGTTACGATACCTGGAGTTCTTTGCGGGTAGGGGGTCTATCAATATGCCAGACAATATGTGAAGCCTTTTTAAAATAAAAAAACAAAAGAAATTCTTTGTGGACATTTACTGCTTGTGTTTGTTTTAGCTGACCCTGACAGAAATGTTTTGAGTGCAGAAAATGTCGTGATTGGGTAACCTTATACAAAGCACTGTTGGCTGGTATTTCCTAAATGCAAAAACACATTTCACTACAAGTGCACTTGCAACTGCACTGAACCTGCACTTGTAGTGCAAAGAGGATTTGCCCTTAGGAAATAACCCCCATTTTTGCATAAAACAGCAATTACATCACCCCAAAAGTGTTGTAGTGTTGAGACAATAATCCACACATTCTTGAGTAAGCCACTTTTTTATACCTGCACAATCACATGTGCATTTACCAAAGGTTTTTAAAACAAACCAACATGTTTGTTGTATAACAATTTTTGCAGTAGCATTATCAAAAATCGAAATATCCATTTCAGATAAAACAGGCCTGTGTAAAACCAACAAGAAAGCCAACAAACTTGAACTTACAAAGTTCACATTAGGTAAAACCTGAAGGCTATATCAGACATCAGTATTTAGGAACTGGGTTTGATATAGCGTTCAGATGGGGGGAAATCACCCCTGGAAAAGCCAAATTTGGAAGATGCACTCAAATTTACAAATGTCAACATGTGCTATCTGCCATCAGGGGGGATCAAGTGACGTAATTTGGGGGAGCAAGCCCTTCCTCAACGCAACTTTATAATTGAGGAAGGGGTTGCACCCCCAAAACGCGTCCATTGATCTCCCGTGATGGCAGATAGCACATGTTGGCACACTGTGTGCATCCTCCAAATTTGGCTTTTCAAAACATTTCCAAAAAATTTAAAAGATTGAACCACAATACAAAAAGTGATTTTGTGGGGTTTAAATTTGCCCCAAAACATCAATGATGTTATTATTTTTTTTAATAACATCATGGATTTTTTGCTGGATGTTTTGCAGTTCGGCATTACACCCCATGATCTCCCCAATCGGGATCTGGGCACTTTCAGAAGTAAAGCGTTGGGGATCCACAACCTCACGATCACCTAAAAAGAGATAAATTTAAAAAAAATAGGTCTCAAAAATCTGCCACCATCCATCTCTTTTACCTGAGCCTGTGGTTGCAGACACTCACCTGTTGTGGTGCCAATCTCCACCACATCTTCTTCTTCCTCCTGCTCAGCTTGTGTTTGGGGTATTTCACCTTCTTCCAGAGGTGTGGGGTCTGTGGTCTCCTCGGATGAGGGGTGTCCTCCAAGTCTTTTCTCCCCTATGTAAAACAAAAATGGTATAATTAGCACACAGATATTTGATGGCAGAACTAGAAATAGGAAACATTGCTTGGAAGTGGGGTAAAAATGGCTATTTTAGCAGAGTTCCAAGATGTCTTTTTTTTAATGTCCTTTGCCAAGCTGCAATACTTTACCTGTTTAGTACAAGCTTCACAGATGTAGCCCCCCCCCTATAGTATACACTGGAGCACCTGTGTGGCCCCCTAATAAAAATGGGGTTCTTGTGTCCCACACTAGTGCTCCAGTGTCCAGATGTGAAAACAGCTGCTCAGTGTCCTCTCCTTACACACAATCTAGTTGGCATTTCATTCTAGTAACAAAGCCATATACACAAACAAATATTTGGCATCCAAGTAGGCCCCAAAAAAATGTGTGAAAATGCATATGGCCTAAACAATGGTGTTCTAGAGGCCGAAAGAAAAATGTTTTAAACGTTACAATTAATAAAAGCTTATGGAGCAGAACGAACAGAATAAAGACAGAAAGAATAGGAACACAGCACAACTACTTACTTTTTAGCAGCACTCTCCGGATCTTTCGGTACTGCTCTGACTCTCTCAACTTCAGGTCCGACCACCGCTTCCTGAGCTGATCTTTAGATCTTCGTACCCCAAAATTCCTGTGAAGGCTTTTGATCACTTTCGCCATGATCTTGGCCTTTTGTATATTGGGGTTGGGGTAAGGCCCATATTTTCCGTCATAGTCGGGCTTCCTCATGATGTCGACCATCTCCAACATCTCCCCAAAGGACATATTGGTGGCCTTAAAACGTCTCCTTCTGGATCGGGAAGTGCCTGGATCCGGGCTTTCCTCCTCCTCCTTTCTATAATTAGCACACACCTGCTCTAAATCCGCCATCATGCTCTTCACCCACTGCGCCGAACGAAAAGGGGAGGGGAATAGACTAGAAAGAACGTCAGGGGCGGGCGGAGTTACACGCATGCACAGTGTGTACAAAGCGTAACACGCGTGCTTACTACGTATGATCTGTGAGCGGAGGAAGGAGCATTGGACTCGCCGATCGTAAGAACGAAGGTAAGAGACAAACTTGTGCCTATACTGGTTCTAGATTGAGGCCTATATATTGTAACAAGATTAGGAGACTTTTGTCTGACATTAGGTTTTGTCTTGTGTTGTGTGTGAACATGGATATGCTACTCAAAGATAATGACTTCATGTCAGTATTCATAGAGATGCTAAGGGAGCTGCTCTGTCTGTGGGAGATTACCCACCCCCATTTCAAGAACCAAGCAAAGAGGAAGGCAGCACTGGTGTAATTGTGTGAAATTGTGAAGCAGGTGATCCCCACGGCAGACATCATTTATTTAAAGATATTAATTGGTTGCCTGAGGAGCACATATCTAAGGGAGAGCAAGAAAGTCCTGGATTCGCAGAGATCCGGAGCAGCAGATGACATCTATGTCCCCAGGATGTTGTACTACGACAGGCTGCATTTTTTGGCAGGCCAGACTGAACCCAGGCCAGCACTCTCCAGTCTTCCTTCCACGCTTCCTTCCCCCCCGGCTGAGGCTTCTGACGCCCAACCTGGGCCTTCCAGGCCACATGTGGAGGAGCCCAGATTGAGCCAGGTATAGCATTCCTCTAAATATTTCTGCTTGTCCAATCAATGATGTTAACTAGATGTTAGTTGGGAGTACTAATTTAGGATTGTGATTGATGAAGCAAAAACTAAAACCATGTCCCTTTTTCATACACAGGGAAGTCTCAGCCAGGAGGTGGCCGGGCCGAGCTGGCTGGCTGATCTGCAGGTCCCTCCACCCCCCCTGAAAAGAGAAAGTGGCAGTAGGAGGAGTGCCCTAGAGGAGGCTGCTATAGGATTCTTTTGGAGGGCTACGGAGGTCCTGGGAGCACCCCACACCATGGAGGAAAACATTTCTGCCTTCATTGCATATAAAATGCAGAGAATGGAGAAGGGCCAAAAAGTAATGTGTGAGGCCCTCATATCGGAGGCTCTGGAGAAAGGTATGAGGGGCCAAATTACACCTCAGACACACCTTCGCGATGGTCCTCCTCCTCCTCCTGCAGGTCCTCCTCTTCCTCCCTCTCCTCCAGGTCCTCCCAGTCCTCCTCCTCCTCCAGGTCCTACTCCTCCTCCTGCCACATCTCCAACTGCACAGCCACAGCCGGGAAGGAAGCGTGAAAGGAAGACCAGACAGTGATTGCCCTGGGTTCAGTCTGCTCGGCCAAAAAATGCAGCCTCTTGTGGTACCACAGCCTGGGGACACAGATGTCATCTGCTGCTATCCGGATCTCTGCGAATTCTGGACCAGACGGCACTCCCTTACATATGGACTCCTCAGGCCACCAATTTTGATGTTGAAGAATTGATGTCTGCCGTGGAGGTCCCAGGCTTCGCTAATTTCTCATGTTGATCCAGTGTTGCCTTCCTCTTTGTTTGGTTCTGATCCCTTAATAAAGGATTTTTGTTTTGAATTATACTCTCCTATGTGTTTTACTTCAAAAATGACAGTTTGTTTGTGAGGGTTCAGGTACATTTCAAATATACAATGTGAAATGAACAAGGGACACCAACAACAAACAATCTCCTGAAGATTAAATAATAAAAGATATCAATGATGTTGGGGTAACTTGACACACAAAACACACCCAAAAATATTCAGGAGTAAAAATAAAAATAACAAAGATCAGCCTTGGAAAAAATACAAACATTAAAGAAAAAAAAAGGCTGAAAATCCAAAAAAAAAATAAAAAAAAAAAAAATAAAACTGTCAGATGTGACAACTAATAACAATATATTCAGGGAATCCCACTAAAAAAACACAAATAAAACTTTGGGAGAAGTGTGTGTGAATATGAGCAGCAAAACTACTTAATTCTTGTCACATTATAAAGAAGAAGAGATTGCGCTGTATTAAACCATTTTGAACATTGCAGCGTGACGAAAGTGCTGTATCCATTGCGAACGCTAAGTTTACCAGAACGAGCTGTCCTGTCTTGGAATTTCTTCTGAGCATGCGTGGCACTTTGTGCGTCGGAACAGGCCACACACGGCCGGAATTGACGCAATCGGATTTTGTTGTCGGAAAATTTTATCTCCTGCTGTCCAACTTTGTGTGTCGGAAAATCCGATGGAAAATGTCTGATGGTGCCCACACACGGTCGGAATTTCCGACAACACGCTCCGATCGGACATTTTCCATCGGAAATTCCAACCGTGTGTACGGGGCATAAGTGTAAGAACGAATGCTGGTTTGAAGCCAAAGTTTAGCCACACTAAATATTGATTTGATTTAGAATTTTCTTCTGTTCTCCCACTTTGCATTTTGTAAATTGATAAAATAAACAATTAAATACAGTATATATTTTTTTAGGGGGATGTGGCGAGCAGAATAGACCCAGAGCTCTGCCCTGCACCAGGGAGCCAGCAGCCTCATCACAGCCCAGGGCCTCTACAGCTGTGCTACGCTCAGCTTCCTGGCTGTATTTCTTTCTGACCATGCAGCAAGGGCTCCTGCAAAATGGCAGTGGGAGTCACAGTGCACCGCTGGTTGCCAGACCTTTAGAACTTGCCTCCACAGCACAAGTGATCACAGGCACAGAAGATGCTGACACAGCTGGTGAGCAACTACATCACACAAACCCCAATGTTAACCCCTTATCTCCCTCCACAACAAGCCCAATTAAATCTAGACATCACATGGACTTAGGGGAACCAGTTATTTATCTCCCTCATATGGAAGTGACTGATTTCTCTCCATTACACCACACCCCTGCAGCTCTCTCTGATCCTATTGCACAATTTCCAACTACAGGCCAGCCTATTTCAGATGTCACTATGAAGGACATGCTTATGTCACTAAGGGCATTTATACAAGTGGACATGGTATCGTGCATACAACAGTGCAGAGCAGAAGTTTATGATCTAGGGGAGAGAGTGCACTGAGTGGAGAATAGGATGAGCGTTTTTACATCTTTGTTTAACACGCTGGTGGAGTCCCACACCATGCAACAGGATGTTGTATCTAGCTTGCAAGCTAAATTGGCAGATCTTGAAGATCGTTCCTGTAGAAACAATCTGAAAATACGCGGGATCCCTGAAACCATTCAGTCGCATTAGCTCCCTCACTTTGTCCGAGACCTCTTTCTAGCAATTATTCCTGAGTTGTCCTCTGCCGACATTACTATTGATAGAATTCACAGGGTTCCCAAGCCCTCTTTTCTTCCGTCTGAGATTCCTCGTGGCGTGCTGCTGAGAGTTCACTTTTTCCAAGTGAAGGAAAAAATCCTGGAGGCTTTCCGTCGAACAGACAGCTTACCTATGCAAGCCATGAATCTTCAAGTGCTCCAAAATTTCTTGCAGTATACCCTCCAAAGACGTTGGAATCCGCCATCTCTAACTAAGGCATTGCGAAACAACAAAATAGTTTATTGCTGGAAATACCTGGCCATGCTGGACGTCACCTATAAGGGCTCCAACCATCTCATCACATCTCTTGAAGATGGTCTCCGGCTCCTCCAAACCTGGAATATACTTCCCAGTGAACAAGGGCAGAACAACAACCCGCAATCCTCACCCCCGGCTCATTTCCATCAAGCTGGCACAAGTCAACCAGCGCAAATCCTCCAAAAAGTAATCCTGAGACTTCTTGCGTGTTGGAGGGTACCTGTCACCGCACCCAAAACCCTCGTTGAATTAGCAGTATGATCTGCCCAAGCCCATACTGGGCCCTTTTTCTGAACATTTTTTTTTTGAAGGGGTCTGTAATACCATTTCCCTCAGTGTCTATTAGGGAAACTACTACTGGGGGCCTGTTGTCCATATGAGCTAAATATGCCAATAACCTGCCTGCCCTCTCCCCCTGTTCATATACTCTCTGCCTATAGAAAAATATACTTTGCTTGGCCTTTTCAGTGCATAACTGTGTTACCATGCGGGATTGTAATTTTACCCTGCCTAGGTTTTCGGGAGTGGGATTGGAGTTATAAATTGTTTCCAGTTCTTGTAGCTTGTCAGTTGTTAATTGCAATGATAGATTGGATGTAGGGATGAGCTTCGAGTTCGAGTCGAACTCATGTTCGACTCGAACATTGGCTGTTCGCAAGTTCGCCGAACAGCGAACAATTTGGGGTGTTCGCGGCAAATTCGAATGCCGCAGAACACCCCTTAAAAGTCTATGGGAGAAATCAAAAGTGCTAATTTTAAAGGCTTATATGCAAGTTATTGTCATAAAAAGTGTTTGGGGACCCGGGTCCTGCCCCAGGGGACATGGATCAATGCAAAAAAAGTTTTAAAAACGGCCGTTTTTTCAGGAGCAGTGATTTTAATAATGCTTAAAGTCAAACAATAAAAGTGTAATATCCCTTTAAATTTCGTACCTGGGGGGGTGTCTATAGTATGCCTGTAAAGGGGCGCATGTTTCCCGTGTTTAGAACAGTCTGACAGCAAAATGACATTTGGAAGGAAAAAACCCATTTAAAACTACCCGCGGCTATTGCATTGCCAACAATACACATAGAAGTTCATTGATAAAAACGGCATGGGAATTCCCCACAGGGAAACCCCGAACCAAAATGTAAAAAAAATAATGATGTGGGAGTCCCCCTAAATTCCATACCAGGCCCTTCAGGTCTGGTATGGATATTAAGGGGAACCCCGGCCAAAATTTTTTTTAAAAATGATGTGGGGTTCCCCCTAAATTCCATACCAGACCCTTCAGGTCTGGTATGGATTTTAACCACTTGCCGACCGCCTACCGCATATATACTGCGGCAGAATGGCACGGGCAGGCAAAATCACGTACCCGATTAGCGCCAGTACCGCGAACACCCACGCACGCAGCATATGCCTCCCTTAGTGGTATAGTATCTGATCGGATCAATATCTGATCCGATCAAATCTATACTAGCGTCCCCAGCAGTTTAGGGTTCCCGAAAATGCAGCACCTGCGTTTTGCCCCTCCGCCCGGCCCAGCCCACCCAAGTGCAGTATCGATCGATCACTGTCACTTACAAAACACTAAACGCATAACTGCAGCGTTCGCAGAGTCAGGCCTGATCCCTGCGATCGCTAACAGTTTTTTTGGTAGCGTTTTGGTGAACTGGCAAGCACCAGCCCCAGGCAGCGTCAGATTAGCGCCAGTACCGCTAACACCCACGCACGCAGCATACGCCTCCCTTAGTGGTATAGTATCTGATCGGATCAATATCTGATCCGATTAGATCTATACTAGTGTCCCCAGCAGTTTAGGGTTCCCAAAAACGCAGTGTTAGCGGGATCAGCCCAGATACCTGCTAGCACCTGCGTTTTGCCCCTCCGCCCGGCCCGGCCCAGCCCACCCAAGTGCAGTATCAATCGATCACTGTCACTTACAAAACACTAAACGCATAACTGCAGCGTTCGCAGAGTCAGGCCGGATCCCTGTGATCGCTAACAGTTTTTTTGGTAGCGTTTTGGTGAACTGGCAAGCACCAGCGGCCTAGTACACCCCGGTCGTAGTCAAACCAGCACTGCAGTAACACTTGGTGACGTGGCGAGTCACATAAGTGCAGTTCAAGCTGGTGAGGTGGCAAGCACAAGTAGTGTCCCGCTGCCACCAAAAAGACAAACACAGGCCCGTCGTGCCCATAGTGCCCTTCCTGCTGCATTCGCCAATCCTAATTGGGAGCCCACCACTTCTGCAGCGCCCGTACTTCCCCCATTCACATCCCCAACCAAATGCAGTCGGCTGCATGAGAGGCATTTTCTTTATGTCCTCCCGAGTACCCCTACCCAACGAACCCCCCCAAAAAGATGTTGTGTCTGCAGCAAACGCGGATATAGGCGTGACACCCGCTATTATTGTCCCTCCTGTCCTGATATACCTGGTCTTTGCATTGGTGAATGTTTTGAACGCTACCATGCACTAGTTGAGTATTAGCGTAGGGTACAGCATTGCACAGACTAGGCACACTTTCACAGGGTCTCCCAAGATGCCATCGCATTTTGAGAGACCCGAACCTGGAACCGGTTACAGTTATAAAAGTTAGTTACAAAAAAAAGTGTAAAAAAAAAAAACACAAACAAAAATATAAAATAAAAATAGTTGTCGTTTTATTGTTCTCTCTCTCTCTATTCTCTCTCTATTGTTCTGCTCTTTTTTACTGTATTCTATTCTGCAATGTTTTATTGTTATTATGTTTTATCATGTTTGTTTTTCAGGTATGCAATTTTTTATACCTTACCGTTTACTGTGCTTTATTGTTAACCATTTTTTTGTCTTCAGGTATGCCATTCACGACTTTGAGTGGTTATACCAGAATGATGCCTGCAGGTTTAGGTATCATCTTGGTATCATTCTTTTCAGCCAGCGGTCGGCTTTCATGTAAAAGCAATCCTAGTGGCTAATTAGCCTCTAGACTGCTTTTACAAGCAGTGGGAGGGAATGCCCCCCCCCCCCAACATCTTCCGTGTTTTTCTCTGGCTCTTCTGTCTCAACAGGGAACCTGAAAATGCAGCCGGTGATTCAGCCAGCTGACCATAGAGCTGATCAGAGACCAGAGTGGCTCCAAACATCTCTATGACCTAAGAAACCGGAAGCTACGAGCATTTTATGATGTAAACAGCGCCATTGGGAAATTGGGAAAGCATTTTATCACACCGATCTTGGTGTGATCAGATGCTTTGAGGGCAGAGGAGAAATCTAGGGTCTAATAGACCCCAATTTTTGCAAAAAAGAGTACCTGTCACTACCTATTGCTATCATAGGGGATATTTACATTCCCTGAGATAACAATAAAAATGATTTAAAAAAAAATGAAAGGAACAGTTTAAAAATAAGATAAAAAAATAAAAATAATAAAGAAAAAAAAAAAAAAAAAAAAAAAAAGCACCCCTGTCCCCCCTGCTCTCGCGCTAAGGTGAACGCAAGCGTTGGTCTGGCGTCAAATGTAAACAGCAATTTCACCATGCATGTGAGGTATCGCCGCGAAGGTCAGATCGAGGGCAGTAAGTTTAGCAGTAGACCTCCTCTGTAAATCTAAAGTGGTAACCTGTAAAGGCTTTTAAAGTCTTTTAAAAATGTATTTAGTTTGTCGCCACTGCACGTTTGTGCGCAATTTTAAAGCATGTCATGTTTGGTATCCATGTACTCGGCCTAAGATCATCTTTTTTATCTCATCAAACATTTGGGCAATATAGTGTGTTTTAGTGCATTAAAATGTAAAAAAGTGTGTTTTTTCCCCAAAAAATGCGTTTGAAAAATCGCTGCGCAAATACTGTGTGAAAAAAAAAATGAAACACCCACCATTTTAATCTGTAGGGCATTTGCTTTAAAAAAAATATATAATGTTTGGGGGTTCAAAGTAATTTTCTTGCAAAAAAAAATTATTTTTTTATGTAAACAATAAGTGTCAGAAAGGGCTTTGTCTTCAAGTGGTTAGAAGAGTGGGTGATGTGTTACTCAGCTCCAAGGATTCCAGTCATGTATTTTTTACCAAAAATACATAAAAACCTTTCCAATCCCCCCGGCCGCCCGATCATCAGCGGCATTGATTCGGTTACGGCCAGGATAGGAAGATACGTGGACAATTTTTTGCAACCTCTAGTGACAGCTACCCCGGCATATTTGAGAGACACTACTCAGGTTATTAACCTTTTGGAAAACCTGGAATGGAAGGAGAGCTACATCATGGCTACGGCGGATGTAGCTTCTCTGTATACCAATATCTCACACAAACATGGATTAGAAGCTGTCAGTTATTACCTTAACCAAGAATCTTCTCTGCCTCAGTCTCAAAAACTTTTCATTTTGTCCCTTTTGAAATTTGCGGCAGGTCACAATTATTTTTGGTTTGGTGGTGTTTTTTATTTGCAGATTTGTGGTGTGGCCATGGGCGCCAAATTTGCGCCCAGCCTGGCCAATTTATTTATGGCCAGGTGGGAGAGTGAGGTTATTGACAGGAATCCCCCGGCACAACTGCGTTTATGGAAAAGATACATAGACGATGTCCTGCTGGTGTGGGATGGTGATCAGCCCTCACTTGAAGAATTCTTTACATCATTAAATCAGAATGATAGAGGTATTTCACTCCAGTTTGAAATTAGTAATATAGGAATCCATTTCCTTGACCTTAACATCCTGATCAGGAATGGTCGCCTTGTCACTAATACTTATTTCAAAACGACGGATAGAAACGCCTATATTCCGCTTTCTAGCTGCCATCATCCAGCTTGGTTAAGAGCTGTCCCTCGGGGACAATTCCAGCGGATTAGGCGTAATTGCACTGAGGTTATGGATTATTACCAACAAGCTCAGGTGCTTAAACAACGATTTTTGGAAAAGGGTTATTCTAAGGGCGAAGTTGAGGCCACCATTTCTCAGGTTGCCAGCATGGATAGGGCACTCATGTTGCACAGGGACATCGGCCATGGCCCCGTAGATGGTAATAGGTTTGGTTGGTCTATGATTACAGGTTATTCCAACCAGCATTTTTCTGTTAAAAGAATTTTTCAAAAACATTGGAATATACTCAGGAATGACAAGGTTCTAGGACCTGTCATTCCAGATAAACCTGTAGTGATATATAGGGGTGCGCCCTCTTTGCGACACTGTATCGCTAGAAATGTGATAGATCCCCCGAGGACTATCTCCTTTTTCCACACTATGAAGGGTTTCTATCCCTGTCACAAGTGTAACACCTGTCAGATAAATTCCTTTACTGGTAGAAAACGTGAGACTTTTCTATCCTCTGTCACGAATAGGATATATGATATCCAATCCTTTATTACATGTACCACCAAATTCGTTGTCTATCTTATTCAGTGCCCATGCTCCAAGCAGTACATTGGTCGAACCAAACGTGAGTTACATGTGCGACTATCGGAGCATATTGCCAACATTAAACGGGGTTACCCAAAACATAACCTATCTAGGCATTATGCCAAATATCATGATAAGAAACCGGATGGGACCCTTTTTATGGCAATTGATAAATTAAATCCACACTGGAGAGGGACTAATAAGGTCAGATCATTATCTAGGCTTGAGACCAGGTGGATCTTCCATATGAGATCTTTTGTACCACATGGGTTAAACGTTGACTGGGACATTAATTGTTTTTTAAACAATTCTTGATTATTTTAAATAAAAACATTGTTTTTACTGTTTTATTTTTATGAGAATAATTTCTCACATTGTCAATGCGGCCTCTTTTATATATCTTGTATTTGATGTATTGAGGTTTTGGATTAGTATGTATTGCAATTTACATGTTTTTTAATGTTTCATCTAGCCTCCTGTCTGCTGCACCCCTTCTGAGTTTGTTACTGCCATTTGAGAATTCATTTTCTCTTTTTAATTTGTTTTTCCTCTGTTATTCATTTTGGCCACAAGATGGCGTTTTCTTTCGTTTTTCGTTTTTTCGTTTTTCCTTAAGTGTTTCCTCCGCTTCCCTAATCACTATTGGCCGGCATGTAACACGGCTTGGCCGTTTCCTAATGCCAAAATTACCTTACCAGTAGTCAAGATGGCGCCCATAGTGTTTTTAATGCCCAAACGCGGTGACGCTCGAGCTTGGCCAATCCCCAGACGACGTCCGCTAGTGACGAAACGCGTAGGGAGGAGCCTATGACGTCACCACGTCCGTACTCTGTGTAGGGCTTACACGAACCAGGAAGGCGGAGGCAGCAGACGGAGGTGCAGATTGTCAGCTGTACGCGATATGCTGTTTTTACCACGAGATTTTGTAAGTGCAATTCTTTTAATAAAACGACTGTGCAGACTATATTATGCGATGGTTTTCCTTTCTCTCCTTGAATCCTGAGATACCATCTGTCGCCCTTTGGGATTATTGAACTGAGGTTGTGGGGAGCCCCGAAATTCCCTGTGCTGTCTTTGACCGCTGTAATGGCGGTCAACGGGATCTGGTGAGCATATTTGATATTTCACCTCGGGTGTGAGGAACTACGGAAGATTCTCTCTACTGCACCCTCATCTCTGCTATGGCCCCTATTTGCACTCTTCTTTGATTTATCACGGACTCTTTGTTTGCCTTGGATTCTATCTGTCTATTTCATTAGTTTTGGGACATTGTATCATGTAATTTTCAATTTGCACCAATATTTTGATTATTGTATCATATTCACTATATTTGTCCTTAGCGCCGCATCTTCTTTGTATTATTATTTATGGTGGGATTTGGAGACTAGATCTCGATGCAGGCTGCTTAGTTTTTCACTACATTGTATTTTTGGTTCACCTTAAGCGCAGCTTTTATTTTCGTTTTTGCTAGCACTGATGTGTGACATAAGCTTCTAGATGTTGTGCATAAAATGCCAGGACAGTTCAAACCCCCCCCAAATGACCCCATTTTGGAAAGTAGACACCCCAAGCTATTTGCTGAGAGTCATGTTGAGTCCATGGAATAATTTATATTGTGACACAAGTTGCGGGAAAGAGACAATTTTTTATTTTTTTTATTTTTTTTTGCGCAAAGTTGTCACTAAATGATATATTGCTCAAACATGCCATGGGAATATGTGAAATTACACCCCAAAATACATTCTGTTGCTTCTCCTGAGTACGGGGATACCACATGTGTGGGACTTTTTGGGAGCCTAGCCGCGTACGGGACCCCGAAAACCAAGCACCGCCTTCAGGCTTTCTAAGGCCGTAAATTTTTGATTTCACTCTTCACTGCCTATCACAGTTTCGGAGGCCATGGAATGCCCAGGTGGCACAAAACCCCCCCAAATGACCCCATTTTGGAAAGTAGACACCCCAAGCTATTTGATGAGAGGTATAGTGAGTATTTTGCAGACCTCACTTTTTGTCACAAAGTTTTGAAAATTGAAAAAAGAAAAAAAAAAAATTTTTTTCTCGTCTTTCTTTATTTTCAAAAACAAATGAGAGCTGCAAAATACTCACCATGCCTCTCAGCAAATAGCTTGGGGTGTCTACTTTCCAAAATGGGGTCATTTGGGGGGGGTTTGTGCCACCTGGGCATTCCATGGCCTCCGAAACTGTGATAGGCAGTGAGGAGTAAAATCAAAAATGTACGCCCTTAGAAATCCTGAAGGCGGTGCTTGGTTTTCGGGGTCCCGTACGCGGCTAGGCTCCCAAAAAGTCCCACACATGTGGTATCCCCGTACTCAGGAGAAGCAGCTAAATGTATTTTGGGGTGCAATTCCACATATGCCCATGGCCTGTGTGAGCAATATATCATTTAGTGACAACTTTGTGCAAAAAAAAAAAAAAAAATTTGTCACTTTCCCGCAACTTGTGTCAAAATATAAAACATTCCATGGACTCAACATGCCTCAAAGCAAATAGCTTGGGGTGTCTACTTTCCAAAATGGGGTCATTTGGGGGGGTTTTATGTCATCTGGGCATTTTATGGCCTTCAAAACTGTGATAGGTAGTGAGGAGTAAAATCAAAAATGTACGCCCTTAGAAATCCTGAAGGCGGTGCTTGGTTTTCGGGGCCCCGTACGCGGCTAGGCTCCCAAAAAGTCCCACACATGTGGTATCCCCGTACTCAGGAGAAGCAGCTAAATGTATTTTGGGGTGCAATTCCACATATGCCCATGGCCTGTGTGAGCAATATATCATTTAGTGACAACTTTTTGTAATTTTTTTTTTTTTTTTTTTTTTTGTCATTATTCAATCACTTGGGACAAAAAAATTGAATATTCAATGGGCTCAACATGCCTCTCAGCAAATTCCTTGGGGTGTCTACTTTCCAAAATGGGGTCATTTGTGGGGGTTTTGTACTGCCCTGCCATTTTAGCACCTCAAGAAACGACATAGGCAGTCATAAATTAAAGGCTGTGTAAATTCCAGAAAATGTACCCTAGTTTGTAGACGCTATAACTTTTGCGCAAACCAATAAATATACACTTATTGACATTTTTTTTACCAAAGACATGTGGCCGAATACATTTTGGCCTAAATGTATGACTAAAATTGAGTTTATTGGATTTTTTTTAGAACAAAAAGTAGAAAATATCATTTTTTTTCAAAATTTTCGGTCTTTTTCCGCGTATAGCGCAAAAAATAAAAACGGCAGAGGTGATCAAATACCATCAAAAGAAAGCTCTATTTGTGGGAAGAAAAGGACGCAAATTTCGTTTGGGTACAGCATTGCATGACCGCGCAATTAGCAGTTAAAGTGACGCAGTGCCGAATTGTAAAAAGTGCTCTGGTCAGGAAGGGGGTAAAACCTTCCGGGGCTGAAGTGGTTAAAGGAAACCCCGCGCCAAAAAAAATAAATAAAAACGGCGTGGGGTCCCCCCAAAAATCCATACCAGACCCTTATCCGAGCACGTAACCTGGCAGGCCGCAGGAAAAGAGGGGGGACGAGAGTGCGGCCCCCCTCCTGAACCGTACTAGGCCACATGCCCTCAACATTGGGAGGGTGCTTTGGGGTAGCCCCCCAAAACACCTTGTCCCCATGTTGATGAGGACAAGGGCCTCATCCCCACAACCCTGGCCGGTGGTTGTGGGGGTCTGCCGGCGGGGGGCTTATCTGAATCTGGAAGCCCCCTTTAACAAGGGGACCCCCAGATCCCGGCCCCCCCTGTGTGAAATGGTAAGGGGGTACTTACCCCTACCATTTCACTAAAAAACTGTCAAAAATGTTAAAAATGACAAGAGACAGTTTTTGACAATTCCTTTATTTAAATGCTTCTTCTTTCTTCTATCTTCCTTCATCTTCTTTTTCTTCTGGTTCTTCTGGCTCTTCTGGTTCTTCCTCCGGCGTTCTCGTCCAGCATCTCCTCTGCGGCATCTTCTATCTTCTTCTCCTCGGGCCGCTCCGCACTCATGGCATGGGGGGAGGCTCCCGCTCTTCTCTTCATCTTCTTCTTCATCCTCTTCTCTTCTTCCTTCTTCTCTTCTTCTCTTCTTCGTTTTCTTCTCCGGGCCGCTCCACATCCATGCTGGCATGGAGGGAGGCTCCCGCTGTGTGACGGCGTCTCCTCGTCTGACAGTTCTTAAATAATAGGGGGCGGGGCCACCCAGTCATGATGGGACTTCCCTGTGGCATTCCCCGTGACGTCACAGGGAAGTCCCGTCAAGTCACCGTGCGTCAGAGGGGGGCGGGGTCACCAGGTGGCCCCACCCCCCATTATTTAAGAACCATCAGATGAGGAGACGCCGTCACACAGCGGGAGCCTCCCTCCATGCCAGCATGGGTGCGGAGCGGCCCGGGAAAGAAAATGAAGAAGAGAAGAAGAGAAGAAGGAAGAAGAGAAGAGGATGAAGAAGAAGATGAAGAGAAGAGCGGGAGCCTCCCCCCATGCCATGGGTGCGGAGCAGCCTGAGGAGATGAAGATAGAAGATGCCGCGGAGGAGATGCTGGACGAGAATGCCGGAGGAAGAACCAGAAGAACCAGAAGAAGAAGATGAAGGAAGATTGAAGAAAGAAGAAGCTTTTAAATAAAGGAATTGTCAAAAACTGTCTCTTGTCATTTTTAACATTTTTGACAGTTTTTTTAGTGAAATGGTAGGGGTAAGTATCCCCTTACCATTTCACACAGGGGGGGCCGGGATCTGGGGGTCCCCTTGTTAAAGGGGGCTTCCAGATTCCAATAAGCCCCCCACCCGCAGACCCCCACAACCACTGGCCAGGGTTGTGGGGATGAGGCCCTTGTCCTCATCAACATGGGGACAAGGTGTTTTGGGGGCTACCCCAAAGCACCCTCCCAATGTTGAGGGCATGTGGCCTGGTACGGTTCAGGAGGGGGGGCCGCACTCTCATCCCCCCCTCTTTTCCTGCGGCCTGCCAGGTTGCGTGCTCCGATAAGGGTCTGGTATGGATTTTTGGGGGGACCCCACGCCGTCTTTTTTTTTTTTTTGGCGCGGGGTTCCCCTTAAAATTCATACCAGACCTGAAGGGTCTGGTATGGAATTTAGGGGGAACCCCACGTCATTTTTTTTTAAAATTTTGGCTGGGGTTCATCTTAATATCCATACCAGACCTGAAGGGCCTGGTATGGAATTTAGGGGGACTCCCGTGTCATTTTTTTTTAAATTTTGGTTCGGGGTTTACCTGTGGGGAATTCCCATGCCATTTTTATCAATGAACTTCTATGTGTATTGTCGGCAATGCAATAGCCGTGGGTAGTTTAAATGGGTTTTTTCCTTCCAAATGTCATTTTGCTGTCAGACTGTTCTAAACACGGGAAACATGCGCCCCTTTACAGGCATACTATAGACACCCCCCAGGTACGAAATTTAAAGGGATATTACACTTTTATTGTTTGACTTTAAGCATTATTAAAATCACTGCTCCTGAAAAAATGTCCGTTTTTAAAACTTTTTTTGCATTGATCCATGTCCCCTGGGGCAGGACCCGGGTCCCCAAACACTTTTTATGACAATAACTTGCATATAAGCCTTTAAAATTAGCACTTTTGATTATTCATGTTCGTGTCCCATAGACTTTAACGGTGTTCGCGTGTTCGAGCGAACCTTTTTCCTGTTCGCATGTTCTGGTGCGAACCGAACAGGGGGGTGTTCGGCTCATCCCTAATTGGATGTCTGTTTTTTTGTATTAAGAATCCTACGGGCCTGTTCCTTAAAGTCATCCCAGAATGTGTTGAGGGAGGGTGGGATTCTAGGTCTATCCAGGAAATATTTAAGCTCTCTTTCAATGGATTCATGGTCTGTAAGGGCTGACAGCCAGTGGGGGTTTAATCTCCATATACGTATAGGGAGGGCATTCCCCAGAGATACTGTCACCCAACATGGGGAATGGTCTGATAATAGCCTTGGTGCAATCCCTGACCCCGTGACTTTAGGTAGTAGAATCTGGGACACCAGTACAAAGTCTATTCTAGACATGGCATTATGGCTTGTGGAATGGCACGTATATGCTCTGGTTGTTGGGTTACTGTGCCTCCACACATCCACCAGGGCAAACTCCGTCATGGTGCGAGATAGTCTGGTCTGCGTGGGTGCGCCTAGTGGGACCCCTATTTGTGTTGGTCGGTCTAGATATGGGGACATTGTTGTGTTAAAATCTCCCATCCATATTGCTGGTATTGTCGGGTGTTGCACTATAAACGCTAGGCCCTCTGTTACAACATCAGATTTATATGGGGGGGTATGTAGCTGGCTATGATTAGCAAGGGGGTTCCCCCAACAAGTGCATGTATAAAGATATATCTACCCTGCCGGCCAGTCTCCAAAGCAATCAATTCAAAAGGGGTGGATTTAGCCACTAGCACCGTGATCCCCCTGGAGAAGTTCGTATGTGTATGCCCATCCCACCCAGGGGCGCCGCAACGCTGCCTGCAGATGGCCAGTGACATGTGTCTCCACCAGTGCTACAATGTTTGCCTTTTGTCTTTTAATAAATGTTAGTATAGCTGTACGTTTAATTTTATCCCGCATACCTCGCACATTCCAAGTCATAAATTTAATATCTGTCCCGTTGGTCATGACTTACAGGGGACACATATACCGGCAGGGCAGCGCACCTCAACAACACACATTGCCTAATCACTTTAAGAACATCTCTAAAATTCACACAATAACCACATAATTTGAGGTTCTTTTTCCAATACAATAACTTGCACTCAACGGTGCAACATTTCCCAATGCTTTGATCTACTGATCTAGCATTTTCCTTCCCTCCCAGCTTTTCACCTCCCCAACTTGGCGAAAGCATACTGTACTCATGAACCATTGTTCGGATTTTCTTCCAGCCTTCCAAACTGACTGGAGGTGTTCTGCTTAAACCAGCAACCGTTATATGAGTTAGCGTCCAGCTGTCAACATTGGCTGAAGGTGCAGTACTTGGGGTATTATGAGCGGGAACGTTCAATATAAAAAAGCAAAAAAAAAAAAAAAGGGTTGCATACAAAGTGGGGGCGATTATTCACTGCGTGAGGCATGGATGAGTCACAGAGGATGTCCTATGTGTCTCTTGCTCTGTCTGAGTGAGTCTCTTGCTGCAAGAATGTATAGTCATCCTAGTGTGCTGGATATTTGGGGCCGCAGCCCCGCAGTATCTACATAAATGCGCTGTGGGGGCATTACAATACACAAGTTGTAGTCCAATCATCTGTAAATCCAAAGCCGTTTATATATGAGTGTCAGCAAGCTGGGGGTTTCCGCCACCTCCCCAGTGTTGTCGCAAAAGGAACTGACCCTCTGTCTTCAGTAGAGGAAGACTCTAGTTTCACATTCGGTATTGCTTGGGTCGTAAAAATGGGGGAGGGGAGGGGGTAAAAACAGAAGGAAAGGGAGGCTTTCGAATTTTGTTCATGAAAATATAGTAAGTGATGGGGTGAGGTTACCCCCCCACCACAGCTAAGGGGGTAATTAGAAGTAAAACGTAGCCTGATGTCTTCTGCCGTTGGCAACAGTATTCACAGTATCTGGCCGCATAACCGATCATCCGTCCGGGCGTCCACGTTTTCTGAACATTTTGATTCTAGTTTTGTTTACAACAAAAGTCTTCATTCTCAAATGTTTACATCGATCTCAGCACATGGCATCAGTTAAGTTTTTCTTTTGTTTCTTTTTCTTTTTCCTTTTCCTTTTTTCAGATAACAATGTGGACTGTTACATGCGCCCTCAAAGGTGTACTTCTGTTTTCTTATTTTATTCCTTTTAAGCCAAAGGGGTTATACCTTATCATGCCCACTCACATTATGCAGGTGTAATCGTCACCACTTGCATCGTCCTCTTCCAATCATCCTAACGGCAACCCATATAATTTGGCAACACCAAAATGGGAAATAAGCTTCTCTTTTTTAATGCTTGAGGGCTTAATCACCCAGCTAAGTGACGATCCCTCTGGTAAGAAGCGTAAAAACACAATGCAGATATCCTTGCAGTACAGGAAACACATTTCCACCTTAACACGACCCACAAATGCTCCCACCTGAACTACCCTCGTATCTTTAGAGCATCTACCTTGCCCAAGAAAAGGGGAATTCTCGTCACTATAAAGGACTCTGTCTCTTTTGAACTTAAGAACTCTGTCATAGATCCTGAGGGTTATTATATCATTCTACTTTGTGTTATTAATAATCTGCCTTTGACTCTGGTTTTAGTATATACAACTAACTCATGTCAGCTGCGATTTTGATGCAAAATTTTCAAGAAGATCTTGAAGGTGCGAATGGGGACTGTAGCTGTTTGTGGAGATTTTAATGTAATTGCTGATCCCAGCCTCGACATCTCCTTCCTGCTTGGGAGTCGCCCTTCTTTTTTACATGACCGGCGAAGATCTGTGCCACGCTAGTGAAAGAACCTATATCTACTCCTCGCCTAGGCATAACTCTTACTTATGGCTAGATTTTTTTCTGGTAGATAAGTTGTTGTTGCAGAGAGTGTTTAATTCCTCTATCCAGGACATCACATGGTCCGATCATGCGCCAATCTTACTGCAGATAGAGGAGGGAAACGCCTTTGCACCAACACAGCTGTGGAGATGCAATAATTCAGTGATGCAAAATCCTGAGAACCAAAAGAAATCACCCGTCAGTTAAAGGAGTTCTTTCAATTCAATGATCCAGCAGCCACAAGCCCCTTTACTAATTTGAATGACTATTAAGCCTTCATGAGAGGTGTGACTCCTAAACTGAACTCTAAGATGCATAAAATCCACATGGTTAAAATGGATTCTGTGCTATCCGAAATCCGTATTGTAGATGCTCAAAACCAATCGACTCCCTCAAACTCATTAGCAGCAAAACTGTCCAAACATCCAACATAATCTTAGCGAATTGCTCTACTCGCAAGACGAATTCCACATGCGCAGACTCAAACTAAATTAGTAAGCCAACAGCAACAAAGCGGGCAAACTTTTAGCTAGTAGCTCGTAGTTCAAAACCCAGATAGTTAAGACTAAAATGTCACATATTATATACTCTGCTACCCATGTTAAACTCACTGACCCACAGGCAATAGCTTACTCTTTTGCTTTTGCTCTTCTAGAGCTCATTATATACTTTGAAACTTGACTTGACCACCCCCAAACCCTCTAAAAAAGAAACTAGAGATTTTCTAACTACACTAAATCTTCCATCCTTATCAGCACCTCAATTAGAGTCATTGAACGCAGTGATCACCAAATATGAAATTGATTGTATTATACTGTCCCTCCCTAATGCCAAATCCCCTGAACCAGAGGGACTCGTAAATGAGTATTTTAAATTGTTCAAAGACATATTAATGCCACCCCTTCTACCATTGTTTCATAAAGCCGCTTTTATAGGCTCTTTCCCAATGGAAATGCTCAAAGCCCATATTGTTACCTTGCCCAAACCAGTGAAATCCCCCACCACACCAGCTAACTTTCGCCAAATCTCCTTACTAAATGTGCATATAAAGGTCTATGCAAAGCTATTGGCAGAGATTGATTGACATTCTCTCATCCTTGGTGAAACATGACCAAATGGGCTTTACTAAAGGCAGCTAGACATCCGATGCCACATGACGCATTATAAACATTATTCACAATGAAGAAACTCGTCATTTGCCTTCTCTGCTTCTCTCCATAGATGTGGAGAAGGCGTTTGATAGAGTTCACTGGAGTTATATGTCGGCAGTTCTACAGAGTTTGGTTTCGATAAACAAATTCCCTCAGGTATTTTACCTTTATACTCACACCCCTTGGCCCATGCCTTCAACCTAGTGATAGAGCCGCTTGACGAAGCTATCCACTCACACCCCCAGATTTTAGGCTTTAGGTTCAATCACATTATAAATTTATTTGCAGATTACATAATCCTTCTCCTAACCAACCCAACCATTTCACTCCTGTTCTCACATGAAATCCTCACCCATTTTAGTTCCTTGTCATACTATAAGGTTAACTTTACTAAATCCCTAATTTTTGGATTTGGGGGGTCAGCTCCCATTTAGAATCCATATTCCTGTAAACATGGACGACTCAATCTATACCCATACCTAGGGCTCACTTTAACGGCCAAAATGTCTCAATTGGCTGACTCCATCATTAAACTGCTTCTAAACCAAATTCGCCAAGGGCGTTGCAAAATATGACTTATCCTGGGTAGGAAGAATAGCTTCCTTTAAAATTATGTTTCTTCCAAAAAGTTTGTACATACTCCACATTCTCCCAATACCGTTAAAATCATCCCACTTGGCAGATCTTAACAAAAGTCTTAAACAATATGGCAAGGGGAAAAGGGCCCACTGCTCACACAAACACCTCATACAGTACAAAAAGTCAGGGGGAATAAGCCTTCCAGACATCAGGGATCACCAAAGGGCCACATTGTTGACACAAATCAAGCACTGGTTTCTGAGCTCTTCCAAATCGCTTTAGGTTGATATAGGAGCTGCTTGTTGGCAGGTCTCTGATTTGACTGTTCTATTGTTAGCAGACTCGTGGAAGCCAGTTTCCTTGTCAAGATTTCCCTTAATCACTCAGGCCTCTATTATAGCCTGGAGAACAATTCTCCGTCGGTCACAACTAGATCCGAAATGCACTAAACTTAAACTACTGGTAGAATTACTGAACCCTTATCTCTCAGTTAGACAATGGGTGGCGACTGGCGAAAGGTGTTTGCCAGATAGGTGATTTACTGGAAAATTATGTACTTAAACCTCTTACTATGTTGGCATCACAATACCACCTTCCAAAATCTTCCCAATTTACTTGCATGTCTTCCTTCCTGACTAGATATCCACTTCCCACAAACTATTTTTGCTCACGGGTATGGAACTACTATACTGCATAAAGGTATTTCCCTACTATACAATACTCTGCCACAAAAACTCTGCTTTGTTAAAACTCCCGTCATGATAGCATGGGAATCGGACTTAAAGGCAGCATTTTCACCCCAGCAGTGGACCTTAGCCTTTCAATATAATTACATAGCCTCTCATTGCATTAACCACTGGAAGTTAAAACAGAAAATAGTGGCGCGGTGGTACAGAACTCCATTCCAGCTGACAAAGTACTTCCCCATCCTAATACTCCCTTTGTTGGAGAGAGTGTTGACACCCAGGTACTTCATATTTTCTAGGAACATCACCAGCTATTGGCACAAGTTTTTCAGAATTATTGCAGAAATGATGGGTATATTGGCACAGCCAAACCCCGCCTTGCAATTCTATACATAGGTATAGAGAAATACCAATCTATATTCAGGATAGTGGTTACACATATTTTGGTAGTAGCTAAACTGGTCATTGCCAGGCATTGGAAAAGTAATTTTACTCCTTCAGAAGTTATAGCGTCTACAAAATAGGGGATAGATTTATGGCATTTTTATTTATTTTATTTTTTTTACTAGTAATGGTCGGTGATCAGCGATCTTTATTGGGACTGCAATATTGCGGAGGACAGATCGGACACTTTTGACACATTTTTGGGACCAGTGACAATTACACAGTGATCAGTGCTATAAAAATGCACTGATTACTCTATAAATGTCACTGGCAGGGAAGGGGTGAACATTAGGGGGAGATCAAGGGGTTAACTGTGTACCCTAGGTGTGTCCTAATTGTGGTGGGGGATGGGACTGACTAGGAGGAGAGAGAGATCGGTGTTCATACTTAGTGTGAACACATGATCTGTCTCCTCTCCCCTGAGAGAACCGGGATCTGTGTGTTTACACATACAGATCCTGGTTCTTGCTCTGTCACGAGCGATCACAGATGCCCGGCAGTCATCGCGCCCGCTGGGCACTCGCATCGGCTCCGGCGGCGAGTGCGCCCCCTAGGGGTCAAAAGGCGAACCGACGTAAGGTAACATCGTTTCACGCACTCATGCCATTCTGCCGCAGTAATACTGCGGCGGCTGGTTAGGAACTTTCTGTTTTTTCTTTTCTTCTGTAAATAAAAAATATAAAGTTTTACTTATTTCTTTAACTAACTAAGAAACAAAGTTAAAAAAAACAAAAAAACAATATATATATATATATATATATATAATGTTATTTTAAAATTTGTCTTGTTTGAAATGATACTAAAATTAAAAAAAATATCTTTTTTAATTTTGTGCATTCTTGTTTTATGATACAGAAAACAGTAACAAGTCAAATGAATGGAAATTAAAAAAAAAAAATAACAGATTAAGGCCCGTTTGATGCAGGCTTCAGCTCGTATAAGAGCAGTGTAAACAGCAAGTTCCAGGCAGGTAGTGTCGTGGTTGGGATTCGAACCAGCAACCCTTCTTACTGCTATGGGCAATTATGCTCCTCAGATCCTTGTGTCTCCTGAAAACCAGACTGGGGTGTGAAGGAAGGCTTGTCTTCAGGATTGGGTCTGATTCTAGAATCTTCCAATTCTTTTTGAAGATTTTTTGTATTAGGGGAGCCTTGTTATTGAACCTGATACAGGTTCTAACCTTCTCTCTCCCTCACCACTAGGGATGAGCTTCGTGTTCGAGTCGAACCCATGTTCGACTCGAACATCGTCTGTTCGCTCATTCACCGAATTGCGAACAATTCGTGTGGCGCATCACGGCCCATAATTCACTGCGGCATCACAGTGCATTGCTGGCTGATGATTGGCCAAGCATGCACTATGACCCGCATGCTTGGCCAATCACAGCGCCGTCTGAACAGAGAGCCGTAATTAGCCAAAGCCAAGGAGGCTTTGGAAAATTATGGCTCAGGTGATTTAGTACACGCCCCACACTATATAAGGCTGCCTGCACGGCGGCCCTGTGTAGTGTGTGTTCCGGCGTTCATAGATAGAGAGAGAGAGAGAGACAGACAGTGTCATTTGATTTGAGTTAGATAGATTAGGCAGAACAGTCAGTCAGTTAGCTGCACTTACAGTGTATTGTGTATATATATATATGCATCCCAGGTGTTGCATATATATATATATATATATATATATATATATATATATATATAGATATATATTTATATACACTGTATTCAGTTTAGCTAGATCTGTTCCTGTTATCATCTTACTGACAGGCAGGCTTGTCTTGTTACAGTATTTACAGCTACCTGAAGAAAATTGCTGTTGTTCTTTTGATCCTATTAGTACCACAGTCAGGCAGCTAGACTATTTACAGTTAGTGCAGTGCGTCCTGCTCACAGTTTTCAGCTAAAACTACAAGTTAGTGGGGTGCGTCCTGCTCACAGTGTTCAGCTAAAACTACAAGTTAGTGTAGTGAGACCTCTGCACAGTGTTCATCTAAAGCTACAAGTTAGTGCAGTGCGTCCTGCTCACAGTGTTCAGCTAAAACTACAAGTTAGTGGGGTGCGTCCTGCTCACAGTGTTCAGCTAAACCTACAAATTAGTGTGGTGCGTCCACCTCACAGTGTTCAGCTAAACCTACAAGTTAGTGCGGTGCGTCCTGCTCACAGTGTTCAGCTAAAACTACAAGGTAGTGCTGTGCCTCATGCTCACAGTGTTCAGCTAAAACTACAAGTTAGTGCGGTGCGTCCACCTCAATGTGTTCAGCTAAACCTACAAGTTAGTGCGGTGCGTCCTGCTCACAGTGTTCAGCTAAAACTACAAGTTAGTGGGGTGCGTCCTGCTCACAGTGTTCAGCTAAACCTACAAGTTAGTGGGGTGCGTCCTGCTCACAGTGTTCAGCTAAAACTACAAGTTAGTGTGGTGCGTCCACCTCACAGTGTTCAGCTAAACCTACAAGTTAGTGTAGTGAGACCTCTGCACAGTGTTCATCTAAAGCTACAAGTTAGTGCAGTGAGTCCTGCTCACAGTGTTCAGCTAAAACTACAAGTTAGTGGGGTGCATCCTGTTCACAGTGTTCAGCTAAACCTACAAGTTAGTGTGGTGCGTCCACCTCACAGTGTTCAGCTAAAACTACAAGTTAGTGCTGTGCGTCCTGCTCACAGTGTTCAGCTAAAACTACAAGTTAGTGCGGTGCGTCCACCTCACAGTGTTCAGCTAAACCTACAAGTTAGTGTGGTGCGTCCACCTCACAGTGTTCAGCTAAACCTACAAGTTAGTGCGGTGCATCCTGCTCACAGTGTTCAGCTAAAACTACAAGTTAGTGCTGTGCGTCCTGCTCACAGTGTTCAGCTAAAACTACAAGTTAGTGCGGTGCGTCCACCTCACAGTGTTCAGCTAAACCTACAAGTTAGTGCGGTGCGTCCTGCTCACAGTGTTCAGCTAAAAGTACAAGTTAGTGCTGTGCGTCCTGCTCACAGTGTTCAGCTAAAACTACAAGTTAGTGCGGTGCGTCCTGCTCACAGTGTTCAGCTAAACCTACAAGTTAGTGTGGTGCGTCCACCTCACAGTGTTCAGCTAAACCTACAAGTTAGTGCGGTGTGTCCTGCTCACAGTGTTCAGTTAAAACTACAAGTTAGTGCTGTGCGTCCTGCTCACAGTGTTCAGCTCAAACTACAAGTTAGTGTGGTGCGTCCTACTCACAGTGTCCAGCTAAACCTACAAGTTATTTTTTGCGAGCTCTGCACAGTGTTCAGCTAAAGCTACCTGTAGAAGGTTGGTGGTGTCTTCCTGATCCTATCACTACCGCAGGCAGCTAAAAAAGCTACAAGTTAGTTTTTTGCCAGCGCTGCACAGTGTTCAGCTATAGCTACCTGTAGAAGGTTGGTGGTGTTCTCATACTACAGGCAGGGAGTTGATTTTGCTAGCTGCAGTATCAGTATATATATATATATATATATATATATATATATATATATATATATCCCAGCTTAGTGCAGCTACAGGCCATTAGTATGTCTGGAAGGCCAAGAAGGAGAGGCAGACAGTCACAAGCCAATAAGAGAGGGCAAGCAGGCTCTGTGTCTAGTGCTGGTCGTGGAGACGGTGCATCCTCATCAGCACGTGGCCGTGGGACACGCTTGGCCTTTTTTTCGGCAGCTGGCCGTGTTGAGCCGCAACATGCGGAAGACTTGGTCGAGTGGATGACCAAGCCGTCCTCATCCTCCTCATCCTCTCTCACCCATGCCCAGGGTACTTTGTCTGGCAAAGCAGCGGCCTCTTCCCTTGGCTCAATGTCATCAGTGACTCCTTCCCTAGCCCCACCATGTCCTCCTGAGGAGTCCCTCGAACTGTTTGACCACAGTGTTAGGTACATGCTCCAGGAAGATGCCCAGCGTTTGGAAGGCTCTGATGATGATACTGAGCTCGATGAAGGCAGTAACGTGAGCACGGACAGAGGGGGTGCCCAAGAAGGACAGCAATCTGGCAGTCATGCTCCCCCTGCTGCAGCATACTGCCAGGTTTGCTCCAGTGATAAGGAGGGAGGGGATGATGAGGTCACTGACTCAACGTGGGTGCCAGATAGGAGAGAGGAGGAGGAGGAGGCGGCACATCACCAACAAGGCAGGATGCCCTCCAGGGGCCAGCCTAAGGGCAGCACATTGACTGCATCACATCCCAAAGCTCCACATGTGCAGGGCACTGCAGTCTGCGCGTTATTCAAAAAGTTCTTTGGTGTGGGCCTTTTTTGAGACGAGTGCATCAGATCACACTGCTGCTATTTGCAACATATGTCTCAAGCGTATCTCGCGTGGCCAAAACATCTCCCGCTTGGGTACCACATGCTTGACCAGACATATGTTGACCTGCCATGCAGTTCGTTGGCAAGCGTATCTAAAAAACCCACACCAAAGAACAAAGACCTCTCCTTGCTCCTCATCAGCTGAGATCTCCAACCCCACTATACCTTCAGTCCTCTCTGAGACCTGCACTGAGAGGAATTAAGGTGTAGAATTGGGTATGTCACAGCCAAGTACTTGTGGGCAATCTGCTTTTGGTACACCGACGTCAGATTGTACCAGGCAAATTTTCCTGCCCCAGCTGCTGCACCGCCGAAAGAAGTTTGCTCCCAGCCATCCACATGCCCAGCGGTTAAATGCTAGCTTGGCAAAATTGCTAGCACTTCAACTGCTGCCTTTTCAGTTGGTAGACTCTGCCCCCTTCCGTGAGTTTGTGGAATGTGCGGTTCCTCAGTGGCAGGTACCCAAACACCACTTTTTCTCATGGAAGGCGATTCCGTCTCTCTACCGGCATGTGGAAGGCAATGTCCATGCCTCGCTGGACAGGGCGGTCAGCGGTAAGGTGCATATTACCACTGACTCATGGTCCAGCAGGCATGGACAGGGACGTTACCTAAGTTTCACAGCGCATTGGGTGACTCTGCTGGCAGCTGGGAAGGATGCAGGACAAGGTGCAGTAGTGTTGGAGGTTGTTCCGCCACCACGCCTCCAAAATGCTAATGATTGTGACACACCTCTCTCCTCCACCCCCTCCTCTTCTTCTTCCTCCATGGCCTCTTTCTGTGCTTTGTCCTCGGAACCAGCAGTGCTCCATAGCCGTTCAAGGGACTACACAAGTACGCAGGCCAAAAGATGCCATGCGGTGCTTGAGCTGGTGTGCTTGAGGGACAGGAGACACACTGGGGCAGAGGTTCTGTCAGCTCTGCAGGGGCAGGTTCAGAGGTGGTTGATGCCACGCCAACTTA
Source organism: Lithobates clamitans (assembly GCA_037952925.1). Classification (NCBI taxonomy): domain Eukaryota; kingdom Metazoa; phylum Chordata; class Amphibia; order Anura; family Ranidae; genus Lithobates; species Lithobates clamitans. Next base: position 1,027,426 of record JBBGZY010000654.1, on the reverse strand, counting down.
AGGCAGGAATGGTGGTTTGCGACAATGGCACCAACCTCCTCTCTGCCCTCCGACAGGGACAAATGACCCATGTGCCCTGTTTGGCTCACGTCCTTAACTTGGTGGTGCAGCGGTTCTAGGGCAGGTACCCGGGCTTACAGGATGTCCTGAGGCAGGTCAGGAAAGTCTGTGTGCATTTCTGCCGGTCATATAATGCCAGTGCTCGGCTGACGAACCTCCAAAAGGAGTTTAACCTGCCCAAGAACCGCCTAATCTGTGACATGCCCACCAGGTGGAACTCAACGTTGGCCATGCTGCAGCTGCTGCACACGCAGCAGAGAGCCATCAATGAGTACCTGTGCGACTATGGCACCAGGACAGGGTCAGTGGAGCTTGTTTTTTTCCCCATGCGAGTGGGCCATGATCAGGGATGCATACACTGTCCTGTCACCATTTGAGGAGGCCACGAGGATGGTGAGCAGTGACAGTGCATGCATCAGTGACACTGTCCCCCTTGTCTACCTGTTGGAGCACACGCTGTGTGGAATAATGGACAGGGCACTTCAGGCAGAACAGAGGCAGGAAGAGGAGGACTTCCTTAGCTCTCAAGGCCCCCTTTATCCAGACAGTGTTCCTGCGTGCCCGCCGATCACACAGGAAGAGGACGAGGAGGAGGAAGATTGTGTCAGTATGGAGGTGGAGCCTGGCACTCAGCATCAGCAGCAGTCTTTAAGGGATCAGTCCCAAGAAACACATGGACTTGTACGTGGCTAGGAGGAGGTGGCTGCGGACCATGTCGTCCTTAGTGACCCAGAGGACTCCGGACCGAATGCCTCAGCAAACCTACGCTGCATGGCTTCCCTGATCCTGCAAAGCCTGCGTAAGGATCCTCGTATTCGTGGTATCAAGGAGAAGGACCAATACTGGCTGGCAACCCTCCTTGATCCACGTTACAAGGGTAAGGTTGCGGATCTTATCTTGCCATCGCAGAGGGAGCAGGGGATGAAACATCTTCGGGAGGCCTTGCAGAAAGGTCTGTGCAACACGTTCCCAGAGACTGGGAGGTTACAAACTCCTGTTTCTGGACAACGTGTTGCTGAGGCTTCGGTCAGTCAAAGAAGGAGCAGTGGAGAAGGTGGCCGTCTGACCGATGCGTTCAGACAATTTTTTGGTCCGCAGCCCCAAGGTATGATCGGTTCCAGTAACCATCGCCAGCGTCTGTTTTACATGGTGCAGGAATACCTAGGGGCAAGATCTGACTTGGACACCTTTCCCACCGAAAATCCTCTGGGTTACTGGGTCTTGAGGATGGATCACTGGCCAGAGCTTGCACAGTATGCAATTGAGCTACTGGCCTGTCCTGCATCCAGCGTTCTTTCGGAACGCACATTCAGTGCTGCTGGAGGTTTTGTAACCGATCACAGGGTGCATCTGTCCACCGACTCGGTCAATCGACTGACCTTCATAAAAATGAATCAGTCTTGGATCACCACCAGCTACCAAGCACCTGATGCTGATGTAACCGAATAATTTTTTTGAAATCTCAGATCCCTTCAAAGACTGCCTATGCTGATGCTGAGTGACTATCCCTGAGTAATTATCCTCTTCCTCCTCAATCATCACGCTGATAGCTTGTAAGAACATTTTTGGTTCTGGGCCCCACCACCAGTGCCTAATTTTTCAGCCCCTGTTTAACAGGGGCATGTAATTACAATTTTTGATGCAATACTTTGCAGCAGGGCTCGTTTCTGCGTTACAACTAGAGTATCTGTGAGGGGTTGCAGTGTTGTGGCACCAGCACCTGTGCCTAAGGCCCAATTTTTCAGCCCCTGTTTAACAGGGGCCTGTAATTACAATTTTTGATGCAATACTTTGCAGCAGGGCTCATTTCTGCGTTACAACTAGAGTATCTGTGAGAGGTTGCAGTGTTGTGGCACCAGAACCAGTGCATAAGGCCTAATTTTTCAGCCCCTGTTCAACAGGGGCATGTAATTACAATTCTTGATCCAATATTTCACAGCAGGGCCCATTTATGCACTCACCAAGAGCGAGTGAGGACTTACAGTGTTGTGGCACCAGCACCACCACCACCAAAGGCCCAATTTTTCTGCCCTTGTTCAACAGGGGCATGTAATTACAATTCTTGATCTAATATTTCACAGCAGGGCCTATTTCTGCACCCACCAAGAGCGAGTGAGGACTTACAGTGTTGTGGCACCAGCACCACCACCACCACCACCAAAGGCTCAATTTGTCTGCCCTTGTTTAACAGGGGCATGTAATTACAATTCTTGATCTAATATTTCACAGCAGGGCCCTGTGAGGGCTTACAGTGTTCTGGCCACAACAACACCTAAGGCCCAAATTTCTGCTGAGTATATAGGGCAGGACCCTACTTTCAAACATCTAACTTACAAACGACTCCTACTTGCAAACGGAAGGAGACAACAGGAAGTGAGGTGAAATCTACCCCTAGGAAGGGAAATTCTCTCCTGTAAGAGTTAACATGGGAAAAACATTTCTCCTTTCCAAAAAATTGTACGAGAACCCCCTAACGGGGCTTTAAAGCAGCCAATGAAATAAAGTATTAATAGTTGAAAAAATTCAATTTTATTAGTACAAAAAATATATAAGTAGCATATTCTAAAAAATCACTGAGGATAGATACTGACTATTCGAGTCAAGACATGATCTGAATGTGACATACCATTACATTAAACAAAGCATACAATTAAGCCAAGTGCTAGGCACAATGCATTAAATGGTGACCAAGGTTATCTTAAATGTTAAATACTTAAAAAAGGTAGCAACAGATATTGCCTGTGATACAATACATGTATGTGGAACAACAGAAGTTGTATACGTTAATTTGACGCGTTTCGACCCTTCCCGGGTCCTCTTCAGAGAATGGTTGTCCACTGTGAAAAGGTCAACATGTGTCAAACATAGCATAAAATCCAACAGTACCAAACTTATGTATGTGCACCATCTACTAAAGGTGCCTAGATCATATAGTTACCTAATACAGATACCTAATACTATATACTATATGATCTAGGCACCTCCAGATTATGAGAACATCATCGATGTATCGTGCGTACAGTACCAGGTTCCTTCCAAATGGGCTATTAGCCCAGATGTAATTGAGCTCCCAGTATCCCATAAATAAATTCGCATAACTGGGAGCGAACCTGGCGCCCATGGTTGTACCCTTCACCTGCCTGTAGAAGCCATCCATAAACATAAAATAATTATGAGTCAAAGTAAATTCAATACACTCATAGAGGAATTGTGCTTGTACAGGGTTGAAAAGGTGTGCTTCTGCCAGATAGTACTCAATGGCTCTTAAGCCAAATTCATGCTGGATGGATGTGTACAAAGACGCTACATCCAAAGACAGCCATCTATATCCTTTCTCCCATGTATAGGTGCTAAGTATCTCCAGGGCATAGCCCGAGTCCTTAATAAATGATGGCAAATTCGTTACCCACGCCTGGAGAAAATGGTCGATATAGCTGCCAAGGTTGCTGGTCAGGCTGTCCATTCCCGCAATGATTGGTCTACCTGGGGGCTTCTCCATATCCTTATGTATTTTGGGGATATGGTAGATGTATGGGACCACCGGATGTTTGGAATAACGGAATAGGTGCTCACTCTTGGTTATAACCTGATTGACTAGTGCTCTATCAAGAAGCTTTTTAAGCCCAGTATTATAGATAGCCGTAGGATCCCAGGTGAGCCTTTTGTATGTATTAGAGTCGCCGATCAATCTGAACGCTTCCTCCAAATATTGGTCTCTATCTTGTATGACCAAGCCTCCGCCCTTGTCTGCTTTTCTAATTATAATATCAGAGTTTTTTCTCAGGCTACTCAGAGGGCCATCCAAAAATGCTTCATGGCCCTTTTTGTATTTCCAAGTATTACTTCCACAAATCCTCCTAAACTCTTCCATCACAACCTCATAGAAAGTGGGTATAAAATTACCCTTGTTCCAATGGGGGTAGAAGCTTAATCTAGGGGGGTGGGACTGACTAGGGGAGGAGACCGATCTGTGTTCCTACTTAGTTGGAGCACACGATCTGTCTCCTCTCCCCTGAGAGAACCTGGATTTGTGTGTTTAAACACACCGATCCCGGGTCTTGCTCTGTCACGAGTGATCGTGGGTGCCCTTTAACAAGGGGGCCCCCAGTATATTGTACCCCTACCCATTCATCAAAAAAAGTGTCAAAAAAGGGGGAGGCGTGGCCAGCCGGAGTAGAAGATGGATGCTTAACTGGATAGCTCAGCAGCCAGGGGACACAATCCAGCGTAATCTGCCTATTCCACGACTCCATCCACACCCATCCTCGCTCCAGACACTCAGGAGAACAAGATGCAGCCATCCAGAAAGCAATTTACGGAGCGCAAGCCTCAAAAACTGACCGAACTCGCTTACAAGCCGGCGGGCTGGGATTCTCAAGATGCCGCCGGCCAGGCCACGCCGCCCGAACCGTACACGGACCTCCCGGATGACATCCAGGACACACAGCACACTCCAGGTACTACTGCTGACAAACACCAAGCCCCAGAGTGTGACCCTCTCCCTAGCAGCCCAGCAAAAGCTAAGATGAGGCTAGATACACCGCTGCTGCACACACAGCGACAGCAAATTGAGGCCCAGGCTCCTATCTCCCTCTCCATAAACCAGGCCCTGCACTCCTCCATGGCCTCTTTCCCCACATCAGGGCAGCCAGTCATGGACACAACCCTAAAGGATATGCTCCTATCCCTGCAGACCTCCCTCATGAATGATCTTTCATACATGTTTCACAGAATCACCTCTGACATCCACAAGCTGGATGACAGGATGACTAACGCTTAGAGGGGGATACAGGCCTGCACTTCCACAGTAAATGAAGTTATTGATGCTTATGATACTGTTAAGGAAGAACAGTCATGGATGCGTGCCAAAATGGCGGATTTAGAAGACAGGTCCCGCAGGAACAATATTAAGCTGAGGGGAGTCCCAGAGTCCATACTCCCTGTGGACCTCCCGCGCTACGCGAAAGAATTGATACACCTAGTGATACCTGAAGCCCCATGGGATGCTATCATAGACAGAATACATAGAATCGCCAAACCATCCCACCTGGCAGCCTCAGTCCCTAGAGACGTATTGATGAGGGTACACTTCTATCAAACCAAAGAAAAACTCCTTGTGGGCCTTAGAGCTAAATCACCTCTACCTGCTTCCTATACTGGGATCCAACTATTTCCTGACCTGTCCAAGTACACCCTCCAACTGCGACGCCAACTGAACCCGATAACCAAAGGCCCACAAAACCATAAGGTACCATACAAATGGCGCCACCCAGCTACCATCCTTGTTGTACGCAATGGACAGACACACGCAATTGGAGACCTAGACAAAGGCCTCAAACTTCTCCACTCCTGGAGTATAATCCCTGAATTGCCAGTCTCTTCCCCGCAAAGCAACTGTTTCATGCCACCCCGTAGACAACTGGGCCGTAACCCCACCTGAGGATGTACTGTTCAACACTACAATTGGCTGACAACTATTTCTACGGTCCCCCTGAGCTCTGACAACCTGCTACTCTAGCTCTCTACCTCCGATGATACTGACTCTGTATACCCCCACATAGAGGATTCAACGGTGTTAAACACCCCCTCTAATTTTCGCTTTGTTGAAATATACATCGACAACAACATTGTATCAATCACCAGCGAATCATATTCCAAGTTCTTTTCCACTAGTTTTCACATTTTATACCAGTGATCTGTAAATGCATTACTCTCTTGGTTACTAATACATTGTTCTATCCGCAGTATTCTAGTCCACTTCCATTTCAGACCCTCGGATTGCCACTAACGCACCACTGCGTTCTAACTCCAAGATTCTCCAGACGCCAGCTGCAACACCATACCACTACTGGACCATCAACATTTCTACAATCGGACTTCCACTCCCCTGTCTTCGTATCTGAATCCCAGCTACCACCGGACTCAACCTCCAGCAGCAAACCGTAAGTGTTGCGCTCAACACCCACCAACCTCACAACCGCACAAGCCATTCACTATACTATCTTTAAACGCCAACTGCCTAAACCATCCCACCAAAAGACACTCACTGTGGAAATCCACCACAGATCTCCACAGTGACATCCTTTATGCCCAGGAAACTCACCTGCTCTCCAACGCTTCATCCCTATGTAAGAACAGCTATTTTCCCCATCTGTTCCACGCCACTCATTCAACCAAAACTAGAGGGGTCATGATTGCAATCAGAGACCCATTAGACTTCCAACTACTAGACATAGAAACAGACCCCGAGGGTCGTTTTATTATTCTTGCCTGCAAAGTCAACAAAGTGACCTACACAATAATCAACGTCTATGCCCCGAATTCATGTCAAACGAAATTCCTACACAGAGTCCTACGCAAAGCCAAACCCATTCAAAAAGGTCACGTAATACTCTGTGGGGACTTCAATCCCGTCCTGGAAGTATCCATCGACTCTACTTCGACAGCAACCCGAAGAGACTCAACTCTGAAAAAATGTATCTCCTCCCAAGACCTCTACGACGTTTGGTACTGTCATCATGCCTCCGAAAGGGGACTACACCTTCTTTTCCTCCAGGCACCGCATTTGCTGGGCACAGTTGGCTGCATATGATGGGCACAGTGGCTGTATATGATGGGCACAGAGGCTGCATTTGCTGGGAGAGGTTGGCTGCATTTGCTGGGCACAGTGGCTATGTATGATGGGCACAGAGGCTGCATATTATGGGCACAGTTGGCTGCATTTGCTGGGCACAGAGGCTGCATATGATGGGCACAGTTGGCTACATTTGCTGGGCACAGTTGGCTGCATTTGCTGGGCACAGTGGCTGCATATAAAGGGCACAGAGGCTGCATATTATGGGCACAGTTGGCTGCATATGATGGGCACAGGGGCTGCATATGATGGGCACAGTGGGCTGCATATGATGGGCACAGTTGGCTGCATATTATGGGCACAGTTGGCTGCATTTGCTGGGCACAATTAGCTGCATATGATGGGCACAGTTGGCTGCATATAATGGGCACAGTGGCTGCATATGATGGGCACAGTGGCTGCATAGGATGGGCACAGTTGACTGCATATGATGGGATGATGGGCACAGTCGGCCAATTTCTATTACAATTCAAGACTCTAACTTGCAACAAAATACATTCATTTGGCGAGTAAACAACTATATTATTCAACATGAACAATATGCGCCAAATATCTCAGAACAAATAGCCAATTTTTTCTCACTCAACAAAGGCTCGGTGCCCGACCCTGCCGTGGTGTGGAGTACACACAAAGCGTATATGAGAGGAATGTTAATTAAACTAAGTTCTTATCATAAGAAAAAGAGGACGCAGCGTATAGACGATTTAACAACTCAAATAGCAGACCTAGAGCTGAAACACAAAACTGACCCCCGAGACCAACAGACAAATCACCTCTTGTCCCTCAGACAGGAAATTAGAACACTACTCCTCCACTCTTACGAATTCCTCCAAAGGAAATTTAAAGCGACCTTGTACTCTACCTCCAAAAAAGCAGGAAAGAAACTTGCGCAACGACATAAACCAAAATATCTCAACTTTTCCACCCCCACACAAACACCCCACTGAGTAACCCCCAAGACATAGCCAATGCCTTCAGTGTCTATTATGGGGACTTATATAATCTAAAACAAGACCCCCATACACCTCAACCTACACAAGACGATATTGACCAATTTCTCGGAAAATTCAAATTACCCAAACTGACTGATGACCAACTGACCGCCTTAAATGCCCAATTCACGGAACAGGAAATAGCATACAACAATTGCCTCGCTGCCTAGCGGCAAAGCCCCAGGCCCTGACGGTCTGACTGGGGAATACTACAAGCAATTCTCCTCCCAATTGACCCCATACCTAACAGAACTTTATAATCACGCTGCCTCCTCTTCTGCTTTTTCTAAAGAATACTTGAATGCACTAGTGATTGCACTACCGAAGCCAGGGAAACAGTCAAATGTACCTCAAAATTTCCGCCCAATATCTCTGCTCAACCTCGACCTTAAAATATACGCTAAAACCATAGCAACAAGGTTGATTAAAATTATGCCCACTATTATACACCAAGACCAGACAGGGTTCACAAAAGGCAGACAATCCTCTGATGCCACCAGGAGGATGATAAACCTAATCCATCATGCTGAATCCACCGGAACGCCTTCTCTGCTCCTTTCCTTGGATGCAGAGAAGGCGTTCGATAGGGTACATTGAAAAGGTCCTCCAAAAGTTTGGGTTCCAGGATCAAATTCTTGGAGCCATTATGGCACTATACTCCAACCCCGAAGCTCAAGTCTGCACAGAGGGCATGCTCTCCTGTCCATTTCCCATTACCAACGGCACTCGTCAGGGATGCCCTCTATCTCCCCTCATATTTAATACGCTCATGGAGCCCCCAGCAGAGAGTATCCGTTCTCACCCCAAAATTTCTGGCTTACAAATTGGAACTACACACCATAAAATCAGCCTGTTTGCGGATGACGTCATTCTTATCCTATCCAATCCGACTGTTTCCCTGGCGGAAGTACAAAAAATGCTCCAATGGTTTAGTTTGGTCTCCTACTACAAGGTGAATACGTCCAAATCCTTTATCCTAGACATAAACATAAACGCCACCATAAAAAACCTTCTACAACTACAATATCCTTTTGCATGGGCTGACACTGACATATCTTACTTGGGCATTAAACTCCCAAGACACACTAAAAACCTATATTCCAGCAATTTCCTTCCACTCCTCCAGGCCATACAACAAACAACACAACAACTAGCAAAACACGAACTTTCTTGGACAGGCAAACTTGCGGCCTGTAAGATGATCTGCCTCCCCTAAATACTTTACTATTTCAGAACCTTACCCATCCCACTACCCGCCACATTTTTTAGGTCCCTCCGTACAACGTATAACAAATTCCTGTGGAGTGGTAAACGTCCTAGATGTGCACATCAACAACTGGTCAAACATAAACTGTTGGGTGGTACGGGCTCCATAGATTTTGAAGAGTACCATCTAGCAGCTATCCTGCCCCAATTACCCTGCTGGTTCCAACCATCCCCGACCACACTGTGGGGACAAATTGAATGCACCTCACTTGCACGATCAGACCTGAAAACTTGGCTACTGAGCATCCCACTGGGCTCCCTGATTTCAAAGTCCCTATCTCCAACTATGAAAGCAACAGCACAAGCCTGGAGAAAAGCGTCAACCTTAATGAACTACACGCCCCATGAACCACAAATCCATATTCCTTTAACCACCTTGAAACATATAATACCTGAACTCTCAGTAACATTATGGAAACATAAAGGCATAGGGTCCCTACAACATGTGTTACAAGACACCTCCCTCAAACCATTGTCCCAATTGCAAACTGAATATGCACTACCTGCATCTGAACATTTTACCTATCTTCGCATACAGCATTGCCTCAAAACTGTCCCCCTTCCCCTGTACAACATTCATCCCAAGACCTGGGATTACCTCACTAACTAAGACACCAATCTCAAGATATCTCGTATTTTTACAACTCCCTCCACCAAAAACATACCTTCACCAAACTAAAACCCCATCGGAAATGGGAACTTGATCTGAACCACAAATTCACAGACAATCAATGGCAACAAGCCTTTAAGTCAATCTATAAAGCCACTAAATGCGCGGCCCTTTGGGAACTGGTGCAGAAAATCTCTCTGCGTTGGTATATGACTCCAGCCAGAATCACATCCATTAATCCTCAAATTCCCAACACTTGCTGGAGATGTAATTCATCCCCAAGTGATATACTCCATATTTTCTGGACATTCCCTCAACTACAAACATACTGGGATAGTATTTTCCACTTAGTCTCGAACAACACTCACATCAAAATTCCCCCCTCACCAGCACTTGCGATCCTGAAACTAACTATTGAGAACATTCCCAACCCTTTTAGGCTGGTAACCACCCACGTCCTGATGGCAGCTAGACTTAATATAACTAGACACTGCAAGTCCGTCACACCTTTAACTCTAACCCAAGTCGTCGACTTGGTATCATTACACTACAGTTATGAGACTTCATCTGCCACTTGCGCGAACCATTATACAAAAGTATACACCAACTGGCAACCATGGACCACCTGGACTAGACACTGCACATCTCACATCTAAATAAACTGCAGTACAGCCCCTTTCTCATGACCGAGCAATACCAAGAATAGCACAGTATTACATGCATATGTTTCAACTGGTAACCTTTCAAACTAAACTCGTTTCTTAGTATCACACGACAAGATGGTCCACTTCGCTCCTGTGGCTCTAGAGATCCCACACGGGGTGTCACACTAGTGAAGATGACCAGATACAACTCTAGAAATATTAGAAATATTATAGACACTGGTTTACTACTTATTACAATAGATTCCTGTTTATGGATAAAAGTTGTATTCTATATCCTAATGGATTTATTTTACTTATTACAATAGATTCCTGTTTATGGATAAAAGTTGTACTCTATATCCTAATGGATTTATTTTTCTTGAATTATTTACTCAAACGTTGTTGCACGACGTACAATGTTCAATTGTACACTGTATTTCTTTTGAAAATTAATAAAAATATGGAATTAAAAAAAAAAAAAGTGTCAAAAAAGTAAAAAGGACAGGAGATAGTTTTTGACAATTCCTTTATTTAAAAAAAAATGTCCATCCATCTTCAATCACGGCACCCGATCGACCCCGAAAAATAGAAAAAATAAATAAAAGCTCCGCCTCCGTTGTAGGCATCCTGCCGACTGCTGTCTCTTGGCTGTGACAGCTGTTATACAGGCAAGGGTGGGGCCACCCGGTGACGTAACTGCTCGCTCACCCGCCCCTTGGCCTGCCATGGCTGCTTGCTCGGATAAGGGTCTGGTATGGATTTTGGGGGGACCCCCACGCCATTTAAAAAAAAAATGGTGCAGAGTTCCCCTTAAAATCCATACCAGACCTGAAGGGCCTGGTATGGATTTTTTTGGGGGCCCCGCGCCTTTTTATTTGTTTACATTTTGGGTGGAGTTCCCCTCAATATCCATACCAGACCTGAAGGGCCTTGCTGATCAGCGATCCCCGCCCCTTACCACGTGATTAGCTGTCAGCCAATGACAGCTGATAACGTGATGTAAACAGATCGGTACTCTGCTTTTTTCCTCATGCTGACAGTGTGAGGAGAAAAAAAACAAGCCAATCACCGGCTTCTGTAAGAGAGACATCGGTCTGCTATGCTGCTATGCAGTGCCCACCAGTACCACCTGCCAGTGCGCACCAGTGCCATCTACCAGTGCATATCAGTGCTGCCTATCAGTGCTGTCTATCAGTGTCACCTACCAGTGTCTACCAGTGCCCATCAGTGCCACCTATCAGTGCCACCTATTAGTGCCACCCATCAGTGCCACCCATCAGTGCCATCCATCAGTGCCCATCAGTGCCACCCATCAGTGCCTCCTCTCAGTGCCCATCAGTGCCTCCTATCAGTGCCCACCAGTGCCGCCTCATCAGTGCCCACCAGTGCCACCTATCAGTACCCATCAGTGTCGCCTTATCAGTGCCTATCAATGCAGCCACCACAGCCCATCAGTGCAGCCTCGTGAGCGGACATCAATAGGGAGAAAAATTGCCTGTTTTCAAAATTTATAATAAACTATACTACAAAGTGATTGTAGCTGTATTAGTGCAATTGTGACAGAGAAAATTGAGTACTTCCATGATACTTGGTTTATTTGCACTAACATTATGTTAGTGCAAATAAAATAAGTATCAAGCACAGTACTCAATTTTATTTATAACAAACTATGAAACTGTTCGTTTGTTTGTTTTTTCAAAATTTTCAGTCTTTTTCATTTTTTTACAAAAAATTAAAAATCCAGCAGTGATTAAAATTACATATATACATATACAAACACACTCTAAATACCGTATTTATCGGCGTATAACACGCACCGGCGTATAACACGCACCCAAGTTAAGGAGGGAATTTTAAGGAAAAAAACTTTTAGGAGTAAAGTTTAAGGAAGAAAAACTTACATTAAAATGCCCATCAATGCAGCGTTATCGGTGTCCATTGCAGCCTTGTCAGTGCAGCTTTGCCCCAGTGCAGCCTTGTCAGTGCAGCCTTGTCAGTGCAGCCTTGTCAGTGCAGAATGTCAGTGCAGCCATGTCAGTGCAGCTTTTCTCCAGTGCAGCCTTGTCAGTGCAGCCTTGTCAGTGCAGCAATGTCAGTGCAGCCATGTCAGTGCAGCCATGTCAGTGCAGCTTTTCTCCAGTGCAGCCTTGCCCCAGTGCAGCTTTGCCCCCATGCAGCCTTGCCCCAGTGCAGCCTTGTCCCCAGTGCAGCTTTGCCCCCATGCAGCCTTGCCCCAGTGCAGCCTTGCCCCCCCCCCGTGCAGCCTTGCCCCCCCGTGCAGCTTTGTGGGATCGCCGCGATCCCTGCCGTCATACACAGCCCTGTGTAAATTTAAATATGCCGCCGAGACTGCAGGGACTCGGCGGAGCGCTGATACACATAGCCGAGAGTCCTCAGCGCCGCTTACAGTCACGCCCAGTTCCGCCCTATGGGCGGGACTGTAAGCGGTGCCGAGAAAACCCGAGGACTCTCGGCTATGTGTAGCTCCGCTCCGCCGAGTCCCTGCAGTCTCGGCGCCGTATTTGAATTTCCACATGGCTGTGTATGTCGGCGCTCCGATCACACACAATTGGGGGGGGATCGGCCTATAACGCGCACCCACGATTTTCCCCTGATTTTCAGGGGAAAAAAGTGCGTGTTATATGCCGATAAATACGGTAAATGTAAACATTTTAAAATGTAGTAGGGTAGTAGATGTCAGTAGGGCACAGTTTGGTGTCAGTAGGGCAGTGGACAGTGTCAGTGGTTTATTTGTATTATTTATTTTTGTATTATTTCTTACAATTTTATTTATGTTTTTTATTATTTTTAAACACTTTTTACAAGCTTTGGTGGAATATCAGCAGGGGTTATCTGCACTGTGTTTCCGACGGATGTTGGCTCAAACTTGTTTTACATACACACGGTTGCACAAAGTTGTCGGAATTTCCGATCGCCAAGAGCGTGGTCACGTACATCACGTATGACGAGACTATAAAAGGGCAGTTTAGAACAAAACGCGGCACCCTTTGGGCTCCTTTTGCTAATCTCGTGTTAGTAAAAGTTTGGTGAGAGACGATTTGCGCTTTTTCAGACTCGTGGTTTTCAGATTGTTTTCTGATGTTCAGTTTGTGCTTGTGGGTTTGTATCTGTTCTTCAGTGCGTGCAGCGAGTACAATTGACTTGTCATTGTGTTCGTGTTCGTTCGTTACTGATTTTCAGGTCGCTCTTTACAGGCCTTGCTGTTCTTCAGTGCGTTTTGTTACTTCGTTCTGAGCAGCCGACCGTTTTCTAGCCATGTTGCGTAAACATACTCCTCGTAGAGTTCGTGCTGTGCGGGGACTTGGTGTTGGGGTCCTTACCTTGACACAAGTCCAGTACATGAACAGGGTGGGGAGGAGTTCATGGACCAAGAATTGGTTGCTCCAGTGTGACCAGTTCTGTCATATGCCTTTGCTCCGTGAGATCCGTGAGAATAATCCTTATGATTTAAGGGACTTTCTCAGGATGACGGACCCCGTATTTCACATTTGCTGACCCCCTATATCAGCAGGCAGGATACCTGCATGAGGCAAGCCATCACTCCGGAGCAGAGGCTAGTTGCCACCCTGTGGTACTTGGCGATGGGGAGAAGCCTTCAGGACCTCAAGTTCTCGACAGGCATCTCCCCCCAGGCTCTGGGGATCATTATCCCGGAGACCTGTTCTGCCATCATCCAGGTCCTGCAGAAGGAGTATATTAAGTTAAGATTTTTATCCTTTAGCATCACATTTTATTGTCTAGAATGTTTGCTAATGTATTGTATTTCTTTCCTCATTCCCTAATGACCATGATTGTAATATGCTGTGAATGTCCCCTTTGTTCTCATGCATGCTGGATTTTTTAATGTATTTTTTTGTCCTTCATACATATTTGTCTTCACTTACCTCCCCAGCATGCTCTCCTGGGCCTATATTCACCTTGTGTAGTCACTTAACAATGTATTTTGTCAGATCCATAGTAGTGCTTTATCCTAAATACCCCCTAAAATGTGTAAATTTGTGATGTGTGCTTTAAATTCAGGCAGAGTGCAAGAGGCTTTTTTTTTGGTCTCCCAAAATCTTTTTGAAACCCTCCCCCCAACTGCTAACTCATCTGATACCAATCCTCTATCTGCTGACTTTGCCAAACCCATACACACTATATACCCACCTCTTTAGTGGTCAGATTTATGGATGAATTCCCCAAAGCATGTAGTGCAAGTCCCTGCCTGAATACTTTCAAATGGTAGTGTTTCAAGTTTTTGTATCCTATTATTATCTTGATAGGTAATAGCAGAATGTAAAAATGTGCTAAAATGTGTACAGTGTGTATTTATCTCTATTATGACACTTCTTACCTGTCCAGTGGGCTGCCAATAGTGTAAAGTAAGGAGGCGCTGGCCAAAGTAATACACATTATTTATGCATTCATCTCTCAATGAAGTGGAGAGGGTTACCTGTTTAAAACATCTCCCCCCCTTAAAATTTATAAAATGGCCCCTGAGGGGGGGAATCTGATAGGTGGACCTTATACCTCTGTCTTTAAATACTCCATAAAATAAATGTTATACTGATGTGGGCCAAGAATGTTTGTGTCTAATCTGCTTTCCATGTTTATGTGCAAAATGATTAATTTATTTTTCTGGTTTTACTCCAGAGTTTCCTTCCATGCCACAGGAATGGCAGACTGTGGCCTCCCACTTTGCCCAGCGGTGGGACTTTCCTAACTGCAGAAGGGGGAATTGATGGAAAACACGTCCACATCGTCCCACCACCCAACTCGGGGTCACACTATTATAATTATAAGGGGTTCAATAGTATTGTGATGTTGGCGGTGGTGTCGGCTACTTATGAGTTCCTGTATGTGGACGTGGAGAAGAATGGCCGGATGTCAGATGGTGGAGTCATCGCCCAGACGGAGTTCCTTCAGAATGGCAGCTTGGACTTGCCACCTCCAGAAGACAATGTGGAAGGACTCCCATTCATCTTTGTTGCGGATGAAGCATTTGCGCTGGGGGACCATCTTATGTGGCCATTCCCAATGAGGACCCTTACCCCAGACCAGAGGGTTTTTAATTACTGTCTATCTCTTACACCCATACACATGGCAGAGTATAAACGGAATCATATCATCCTGGCGTGCTGTGTTCTCCACAACTTTTTAAAGCGAAATTCTGCCAACTATGCTGGCTCAGTGGGGCCTGAGGCCAGAATTCATGTAAATGAACCAAACCTGATGGCGCTTGAGGCTGGCCACCCTGGCTTGCCCCCCCTGAGTGCCCGCAAGGTCCGTCTAAGATACCTTGAATACTTTGCGGTTAGGGGGACCATCAATATGCCAGACAATGTCTGAGCCTTTTTTTAAATAAAAAAATTAGTTTACCTACTAAAATATTTGCTGACATTTACTGTTTGTGTTTCTTTTAGCTGACCCTGACTGAAATGTGGGTATTCCTGAAAATGGCGTGATTTTGTAACATTAGAAAGCACTGTTGTGTGCTATTTACTAAAGGAAAATACACTTTACACTAAAAGTGCACTTGAGACTGCACTGAAACTGCACTTGTAGTGCAAAGTGGATTTGCCCTTAGGATATAACCCCCATTGTCACAGAAGAAACCAATCTTTCCACAAAAAAAGTTTTGGAGCATTGAAAGAAGAATCCACACATTCTTGATTATCAATTTCTTTAGTACAAGCACAATCACATGTGCATTTATAAAAGGTTTTTTAAAACAAACTAGCATGTTTGTTGTATAACAATTTTTTGGGTCGCATTAATAAAAGTAAAAATGTCCATTTAAGGTAAAACAGGCATGTTTAAAACCAACAAGAAATACACAAATCTGGAACTTACAAAGTTCAACTTTGATAGAAATGGAAGGCAATATCAGACATAAGTATTTATAAACTGTTTGATATTGCATTCAGATGGGGTGAAGTCACCCCTGGAAAAGCCAGATTTTAAAGATGCATACAAATGCCGAATGTCAACATGTGCTAGCTGCCGTCATGGGGGATCAAGGGACGTGTTTTGGGGGTGCTACCCCTTCCTCTCAGCTACTTTATTATTGAGGAAGGGGTTGCACCCACAAAACGCGTCCATTGATCTCCCGTGATGGCAGATAGCACATGTTGACACACTGTGTGCATCTTCAAAATTTGGCTTTTCGAAAATATGTCAAAAAAGGTGCAAAAAATGTTTCGATTCAAAAAACAAAAAAAGTCATTGATTTGGAGGTGTTTTAAACTCTCCCTAAAACATCATTGATATTCTTCATTTTGTTTTGAACATCATTGATGTTTTTCTGGATGTTTTCCAAGTCCCTATTACATCCCATGATCTCCCCGATCAGGATCTGTGCACTTTCACTGGTGAAATGTCCTTCATCTACAACATCACGATCACCTAAAAATATAGCCAAAAACACACCATGTATTATAAATATGCCGGCATCCATCTCTTACCTGAGCCTGTGGTCGCAGACACTCACTTGTTGTGGTGACTATTTCAATTATGTCTCCTTCCTCCTCCTCCTGTTGGCTTTGAGGGATTTCTCCTTCTTCCTGAGGTGGGGGGTCTGTTGTCTCTTCTGATGAGTGGTGTCCTCTAAATCTTTTCTCCCCTATGTAAAAAAAAAGGTATACTAAGCACACAGATATTTGATGGCACAAATAGGAATATGAAACATTGCTTGTAAGTGGGATACAATTGTCTCTTTTGCCAGAGCTCCAAGATGAAGAATTATTTTTTCCTTTGTCAAGCTTGAATACTTACCTGTTTTGTACAAGCTTCACAGATGGAGACACCCCTATAGTATCCACTGGAGAACCTGTGTGGGGCCCCTAATAAAAAGGGTGTTCTTGTGTCCCACACTAGTGCTCCTGAGTCCAGATGTGTAAACAGCTGCTGAGTGTCCTCTCCTTACACAGAATCTAGTTTGCAGGTCATTCTAGTTACAAACCCATCTAGACACCAAAATTATTTGTAGAGAACTAGGCTAGCAAAAATGTATTCAAAATGCATATGTCCAAAACATGGTGTTTTCTATGCCGAACGAACAATGTTTCATACGAGCGAAATAAATATGCCCATGAACATGAAATTTGCCATTTTAAACTGTACAACAGTAAAGAAAAGCACATGGAGCAGCATAAACGTTAGAAAAATCAAGAATAGGAACACAGGACAACTACTTACTTTTTTGCAGTACTCTCCTGATCCTTCTATAGTGCTCGTGCTCCCTTAATTTGAGGTCCGACCACCGCTTCCTCAGTTGATCCTTGGATTGTCGTACCCCAAAATTCCTGTGCAGACTCTTGACTACTTTCGCCATGATCTTGGCCTTTCTGACATTGAGGTTGGGGTAAGGTCCATACTTCCCGTCATATTCGGCCCTCTTCAGTATGTCAACCATCTCCTACATCTCCCCAAAGGACATATGTGAGGCCTTAAATCGTCTCCTCTGGGATCGGGAGGTTTCTGGCTCCGGGCTTTCCTCCTCCTCCTCCTCATTGCTGTAATTAGCACACACCTGCTGTGTCTCCGCCATGTGCTCTTCCCCCACTGCGCGGAACGAGAAGGGGCAGGGAATAGACTAGAAAGAACATCGGGGGTGGGCAGAGTTTCACGCATGCGCAGTGTATATAAAGCGTAACATGCGTGCGTCTTACGTAGATCTGTGAGCGGAGGAAGGAGTATCGGAAGCGCCGATCATGATAACGAAGGTAACATTTAAACTTGGGCCTATACTGCTTCTCGATTGAGGCCTATATTGTGACAAGATTAGGAGACTTTAGCCTGACATTAGGGTTTGTCTTGTGTATTGCAGATAAAATGGATGGCTTCAATGACCACAATTTCCTCCCCCTGTTTATAGACAAATACAGGGAGCTGCCTTGTCTGTGGCAGATCAAAGACCCCCAATACAACAATAAACAAAAGAGGCAGGCAGCGCTGGAGAAACTGTTGGAGTTGGTGAAGTCGGTGGACCCCACAGCAACCATCCCCTATTTAAAAGCCAAAATTGGTGGCCTGAGGAGCACTTATCTTAGGGAGGGCAAGAAGGTCACGGATTCCCAGAGATCCGTAGCTGCAGCAGATGGCGTTTATGTCCCCAGGCTGTGGTACTATGAGAGACTTCGTTTTCTGTCAGACCAGACTGGAGTCAGGGAATCCCTCTCAACCCTTCCTTCCACTTTTCCTTCCACCCTATCTTCCACCCCAGCTGAGGCTTCCGATGTCCAACCTGGGACTTCCAGCCAGGAAGAAGTGGAGGAGCCCAGCTGGAGCCAGGTATAGCATTCTTCTACAGATTTCTGGTCAAGAAGTAAATGCCAGGAGAAGCGGGGCAAAGTGGCAGCCAAAAGAAGGCCGGGCCCAGTAGGAGCCTGACAGAATTGCAGGTCCCTCCCCTCTGCCGTCCAAAAGACCCAGGAAGGGGAGTAACGTGCAGGATTCAGCACTCAGGCTGATACAGGAGGCTTCTGCATCCCTCAGAGCCTTCCCCACTCCTGAAGAGGCCTTTGCCTCCATGGCTGCCACAAAACTGCAGGGCCTGCTGGAGGGCCAACGCCTCATGTGTAAGGACATTCTTTATAAAACCTTAACCAAGGGGGTGAGGGGCGAAATCACACCCAATACCCACCTGTGTGAGTTGGACCATCCTCCTCCTCCTCCTCCTCCTCCTGCCACAACTCCACCACCACAGACACAGCGTGGAAGGAAGCGTGGAAGGAAGACCAGAGAGTGATGACCTGGGTTCAGTCTGGTCTGACAAAAGATGCAGGCTCTTGTATGACCACAAACAAAATATAGGTGTCTTGCGAGCCACAGATGGACTAATGTTTCTAAGGAGTAAACTATTTAAGCTGCAAGCACTGAACCACGTTTCATTGCGTGTAGATAGATAAAAAATAGTAAATGTGCCCGCGCTAGTATAGTGTCACATATAAAATATATAATATATAAAAAATAATTTTTACATTTAAAACACAGGTAATGTGATAAATAAAACCATACAGGTAAAATATAATGCAAATAACTATAAATGATAAACCACCAAGTGCATATAAAGGTGCAATCGTGGTAGTAACTAATAAAAGTGCAACGTGCTAAAATATAAATATCAAAACACTTTCCAGTGACAAATGAGTGTATAACCCAATTAATAAATACAAATCACAAAAAGACGTGAATAAATATTGTCCATAAAATGAATAAACATCATGCTTCGTCTGATGGGTATATAAATCACAACACGTGAAAACTGTGCTCTCCCGTGACACCCCACATGTGCTTGTGCTCACCTTCAGTCCTGTGACACAGTAATTAAACGGTGTCAAAATAAGCATTGGGGCCACTCCTAGGCTCACTCAGGATACAATGATGCAAAGATACTCCTCCCAGGTGAAACTGCTAGGCTCACTCAGGTTACAATGGTGCAAAAACACTCCTCTCAGGTAAAACCAAGATCCAAAATCATAGAAAAAACAAACAGAGGGACTCCATAGTTCAATATAGCCAGGACATTTATTAAAGAATAAGCCCTCCAAGAGGGTACTCACATTGGATGGGTGCTAGAGTGCACCAGACTGTACAGGTAAAATAATAAGCAGCTGATCGTATGACGTGCGGTATGGCATGTGTAATCCTCCTCCTCTGCTGACAGCTCCGTCCTACCCCTCCCCGACGCTTATTTGGCACAGGGGTTTCGTGCCTTCCTCTGGGGGATAACGATATAGTTATTTGCATTATATTTTACCTGTATGGTTTTATTTATCACATTACATGTGTTTTAAATGTAAAAAATATTTTTTAAATATTATATATTTTATATGTGACACTATACTAGCGTGGGCACATTTACTATTCTTGTATGACCACAGCCTGGGGACACAGATGTCATCTGCTTCTTTCATGATTCTCTTGGACTTTTGGACCAGACTGCACTCCTTTATATATGGACTCCTCAGGCCACCAATTTTTGCTGGAAATAATTGATGTCTGCCCTGGGGGCCAAAGGCTTTACCAATGTCGGATGTTTCTCCAGCATTTCCTCCCTCTTTGTTTAGTTTGGATCCCTTAATAAAGGTTTTTTTGGTTTCAATTAGACTCGCCTATGTGTGTTTTCCTTCAAAAAGGACAGTTTGTTTGTGAGGAGGCAGGTACATTTCAAAAATACAATGTGAACTTAACAAGGGACATCAACACCAAGCAACTTCCTTGAGATTAAATAATACAAGATAATAATGGTGTTGGGGTAACTTGACACACAAAACACACCCAAAAATATTCTGAAGTAATAAAAAAAAAAAATCAGGCTTGAAAAAAATAATAACCCCCCCCCCAAAAAAAAACATTTTTGAGTCAGATGTGACAAAAAAAAATATTATATTGATGAAATCACGAGAAATAATAAAGAAAGAAGGTTGTGAGAAGTCTGTGTGAATATTGAGCAGCAAAACAACTTCATTCTTCTCACATTATAAAGAAGAACAGAGTGCGCTGCATTAAACAATTTAAAACATTGCAGCCTGACTATATCCATTCCGAATGCTAATTTTACCAGACTGAGCTGTTCCGTCTCGGAATTTCTTCAGAGCATGCGTGGCACTTTGTGCGTCGGAATTGTCCACACACGGTCGGAATTGACGCAATCGGATTTTGTTGTCGGAAAATTTTATAGCCTGCTCTCAAACTTTGTGTGTCGGAAAATCCGATGGAAAAAGTCAGATGGAGCCCACACATGGTCGGAATTTCCGACAACAAGCTCCGATCGCACATTTTCCGTCGGAAAATCCAACCGTGTGTACAGGGCATAACTGTCAAATTTGAACAGCATCGGCAAAACTACAACAAAGCCTTTACCTTAAACCCCGTCCATGGAGTAAATATGTTTTTAAGTATAGAACAGAAGATGTATGTACGTTCATACAGGACGCATAAGTAAGTCTTCCTAGCTGTATCACTTGGCAAGTGAACCAAGCAGGTGAGTCCTAGACTGAGTGAGGCACAAGCCACACAATCCCCTCAAAATATATAAGGTGCATAAAGCACCCATCAATATAGGCAAAATTGGGACAAAATGATTAATGTATGTAATATCTAGGTCTACTGGACACATAAGGTGCACATAGCACCTACACATTTCTGCAGAAATATATAAGATTCACAAAGCATCCATCAATATAAACAACACAAAGACATATGTGATGCAGGTAACGTTGAAACCTGCAACACTAAACAGTCCTGTAAAATATATATGGGGGCCATAATTACCAAAAATTGTCCTGTAGACATCTATAAAATACAGAGTACACACATAGCGTCCATCAATATAGACACTGAAATATGGGTAGTATGAAAGATATTAGAACCAGCAGGACTCACCTTAGAAAAGGCAAGATAAACTGTTGAAATGATGTTGCGGCAGAATCAATTGATGCTCATTACATCCACGGAGGGTCCCTAAGATAAGGGGTACAGATGAAAATCATGATACCAGGGCTTACATTGAGCATAATGGAATGCGTAAAGAAAACTCACCATCCACAAGAGGGGAAAGAGACATGCAGAGCCACAGCAGCATGTTACTGCGCTCTGCACAGCCCTCTCTTATCTGCGTGGGGTTCTGCCCGGCGCCACCCACCAGCCAATCAGGATGTGACATCACCGGCCCCACAGAGCGTATGCTTGGAAATGGCGCATGCACAGTGTTCTAGAACGGGCATTCACACAAACACAGATATTATCCGTGCAGTTTGTTGCCACCAAGACAGCGAGAGCAGAGGCTGCGGCGATCCCTCAGCCCCATCCTTTCTGTGGAGCTGCACACCCGCCGGGACAGGCCAAAACAGGGACCACAGCCCAGGAAGTCGCACTGAGAATGGGCAGAGTCCAGGGCAGCCATTTTGGAAACTGGCATATCCGGCCGGATATGCCGGTGGCGAAACTTAATGGCTGACATGGTGATGTCTCTAGGTCAGTTTTTCTCAACTCCAGTCCTCAAGGCACGCCAACAAGTCATGTTTTCAGGCTTTCCATTATTTTGCATAGGTGATTTAATCAGTTTCACTGCCTTAGTATATACAACAGCCATTTCATCTGAGGGAAATCCTGAAAACATGACCTGTTGAGGACTGGAGTTGGGAAACATTGCTCTAGGTGGCATTCCTAGTGTAGAAAAAGGAATTGAGCCAGTAAAGCATATATGCTGGAAAAAGGCACCACACAAGTCATACGATAACAAATAACATGTTATACATACATTGAAGATTATTAACCAAATCATAAAAATAAATAAACAAATGATTATAACATGGAATATAGACCGCTGTATGGCTAGACCATACAGCAGTCAAGACCCTCGCAGGTCACTAGAACAAAGATGGAATACTTTCCCTTTCCTTTTTCCCAAGAGGAAAGTTGGAATAGGAAAAGGGGATAAGGAAATAAGGAAATAGAGAGTTCAATTTAAGTTAAAATAAATTATAAGAGATCAGAGACAGACTATGAATATTCATGGACAGGCCTGCCTAGAGTAAATGCACGTATGTACATGTGCATCCATAAAACCCAGAAAGTTCAAAGAAAGGGTCTGAATGAGTTAACTTTGTTTAGGCCCGGAGGGATCATGGCATTGAGGCGTTCGATCCATAGAGTTTCACATTGAAGTATGCGTTTATCCCAATTTCCTCCTCTAGGATCCGGAGGAATAACCTCCAAAGCAAAGAAGGAAATCATTTCTGTATGGTATTTATGGTGGAGACCAACATGTCTTGTAACATGTGTAATAATTTTGCCCCCATCTGAGTAATAATAGGTGTGATCGCCAATCCTCTGGCCAAACTGGTGCTTAGTTTTCCCAATATAAAACACTCCACACCTGCAGTTCATAATATATATGACCCCCTGTGTGGAGCAATTTGAAAATGTTCTAGACTTGTGCGTCAATCGTAATTGAGACTCATTCGTAGAGTAATGCCGCGTACACACGATCGGAGTTTATGGCAGACTTTGTGCGGCATACTTTTTGAAGGACTTTACGATGGACTTTCCGAATGAACGGACTTGCCTACACACAATCAACCAAAGTCCGATGGATTCGTATGTGATGACGTACGACCGGACTAAAACAAGGATGTTCGTAGCCAGTAGCCAATAGCTGCCCTAGCGTCAGTTTATGTCCGTTGGACTAGCACACAGACGAGCGGACTTTTCGACCGAACTCGAGTCCGTCGGACAGATTTGAAACATGTTTCAAATCTAAGTCCGTCAAACTTTTGAGAAAACAAAGTCCGCTGGAGCCCACACGCGATCGAATTGTCCGACGAAATCCAGTACGCCGGACCAAGTTTGCCGTAAAGTCCAATCGTGTGTATGCGGCATAACGTGTGACAAAACCAGTGATTTGCTCACACTGCTTCGATGTAGTCCTAGAGTAGGTAGGCTCTGGATCTATCCTTAGCTCTGTTGAAGGAATGCCTGAACAGGGTTCTAGTGTAACCCCTTGCTAAGAGCCTTTCTTGCAAATGATTAGCTTGTCTCTTAAATTGTCATTACAATGTTATTACTTAATTATGTTATGTGACGTTTTTTGTCTTTATTTATGATTAATATGATTACCTTCTCTTTTTTGCAGTATGATACAATGTCTCTGTTTTAAAAAAACATCATATACAGTGGGGACGGAAAGTATTCAGACCCCCTTAAATTTTTCACTCTTTGTTATATTGCAGCCATTTGCTAAAATTATTTAAGTTAATTTTTTCCTCATTAATGTACACACAGCACCCCATATTGACAGAAAAACACAGAATTGTTGACATTTTTGCAGATTTATTAAAAAAGAAAAACTGAAATATCACATGGTCCTAAGTATTCAGACCCTTTGCTGTGACACTCATATATTTAATATATATTTTTATATTTTCTATAAAACTGTCCATTTCTTCTGATCATCCTTGAGATGGTTCTACATCTTTATTTGAGTCCAGCTGTGTTTGATTATACTGATTGGACTTGATTAGGAAAGCCGCACACCTGTCTATATAAGACCTTACAGCTCACAGTGCATGTCAGAGCAAATGAGAATCATGAGGTCAAAGGAACTGCCTGAAGAGCTCAGAGACAGAATTGTGACAAGGCACAGATCTGGCGAAGGTTACAAAAAAGTTTCTACTGCACTTAAAGTTCCTAAGAGCACATGAAAGATGTTTGGGATGACCAGAACCCTTCCTAGAGCTGGCCGTCTGGCCAAACTGAGCTATCGGGGGAGAAGAGCCTTAGTGAAGGTAAAGAAGAACCCAATGATCACTGTGGCTGAGCTCCAGAGATGCAGTTGGGAGATGGCAGAAAGTTGTAGAAAGTCAACCATCACTGCAGCCCTCCACAAGTCGGGGCTTTATGGCAGAGTGGCCCGACAGGAGCCTCTCCTCAGTGCAAGACACGTGAAAGCCCACATGGAGTTTGCTAAAAAAACACCTGAAGGACTCCAAGATGGTGAGAAATAGGATTCTCTGGTCTGATGAGACCAAGATAGAACTTTTTGGCCTTAATTCTAAGCGGTATGTGTGGAAAAAAACAGGCACTGGTCATCACCTGTCCAATACAGTCCCAACAGTGAAGCATGGAGGTGGCAGCATCATGCTGTGGGGGTGTTTTTCAGCTGCAGGGAAAGGACGACTGGTTGCAATCGAGGGAAAGATGAATGCGGCCAAGTACAGTGATATCCTGGATGAAAACCTTCTTCAGAGTGCTCAGGACCTCAGACTGGGCCAAAGGTTTACCTTCCACAAGACAATGACCCTAAGCACACAGCTAAAATAATGAAGGAGTGGCTTCACAACTCTGTGACTGTTCTTGAATAGCCCAACCAGAGCCCTGACTTAAACCCAATTGAGCATCTCTGGAGAGACCTAAAAATGGCTGTCCACCAACGTTTACTATCCAACCTGACAGAACTGGAGAGGATCTGCAAGGAGGAATGGCAGAAGATTCCCAAATCCAGGTGTGAAAAACGTGTTGCATCTTTTCCAAAAAGACTCATGGCTGTATTAGATCAAAAGGGAGCTTCTACTAAATACTGAGCAAAGGGTCTGAATACTTAGGACCATGTGATATTTCAGTTTTTGTTTTTTAATAAATCTGCAAAAATGTCAACAATTTTTCTCTCAATATGGGGTACTGTGTGTACATTAATGAGGGAAAAAATGAACTTAAATGATTTTAACAAATGGCTGCAATATAACAAAGAGTGAAAATATTTGGGGACATGGGTACTGTCCCAGGGGACAGTCTGGATATTAAGGTGAACTCCACGGCAAAATAAAAAAAAATGGCGTAGGGCCCCCCAAAATCCATACCAGACCCTTATCCGAGCAAGCAGCCTGGCAGGCCAGGAAAGGGGGGAACAAGCGAGCACCCCCCTCCTGAACCATATCAGGCCGCTTGCCCTCAACATGGGGAGGGTGCTTTGGGTCCCCCCCCCCAAGCACCTTGTCCCCATGTTGATGGGGACAAGGACCTTCATCCCCACAACACTGGCCATTGGCTGTGGGGGTCTGCGGGTGGGGGACTTATTGGAATCTAGAAGCCCCCTTTAAGGGGGCCCCCAGATCCCGCCCCCCCATTCACCCCAAAAAAATGTCTAAAAGTAAAAACCACAATACACAGTTTTTGACAAGTCCTTTATTTAAAAAAAAGTGTCCCGCGATGTCCATCCACCTTTAATCACAACGCCGATAGACCAGAGAAATAGAAAAAAAAACCTTCTGCCTCGATGGGAGGCGTCCCACCGACTGCTGTATCATGGCTGTGACAGCTGTTATATAGGCAAGGGCTGGGTCACCCGATGGCATAACCGAGTGACCCCGCCCCTACATGAGGTTGTAAGTGAGTATCAATTACTCTGCTGAGATTTTCAGTCAGTCCTCCATTTCCTGAGACTATTGGTCGGCCAGTTGGGCAGGTCGGGATATCCCTGGGCTATTTGGTATGTATGTAGTTGAATAGATCACTAGAGATCACCACACTCACAAAGGTTCTGTCCACAAATTCATAATACGTTTTTTTAAACATTTCTATCATTGTTGCGGGAATAGGTTTATACCAATCTCTATTGCTGAGAATTTTTTCACACATTGTTATATAGCCCGAGTTATTCATTATTACAACATTCCCCCTTTTTCAGAACATTTTATGGTGATAAGTGTATTATTCTGTAGGGATTGCATCACTTGTTTTTCTGCTTGTGTTAAATTACCATTGTTTGTGCTTTGAAAGGATAACTTTTTTTATATCTTTAAGCGTCTGTTTTAGAAATATGAAACTCTGATTTGTATTAAGGGGAGGGAATTTGGCCGATGGTAGCTTAAATGATGCTAGAGAATGCTTAGCGTGTACAACTACCTATAAAATTCCTACTAGTATGCTTTTTGTATATTTTATTATAGCATCTCCCCGTTATGTCTAGACGGATGTCAGCAACATGCTGACTATCAATCTTGGCATTTCTACCCTTACTACTCATCATTATTATTATTTGCGTAATTCATTTCCAGATTGTCATATTACATACTATTTCTGGTTCTTTTGGATCGTCCTTGTCCACGATGGGGTGCATAGGAGCCCGCACGGTGGACATAGAGGAATCCGAGGGTGGATAATGCACATGTGTTTCTGTCATCTGTTTCTGTAAGTAGTGCTCATGTTGAAAATTCCTACTTTTCCTTGCCCCAACATTATTCTATTTATAGGGCTTGCCTTCTTGACAGGCAATTTTGTCTCGCCAATATTTTTTCTCCTTGTTTAAAAGAGTGCTTTATTAAACATTGCTAAATCATCTTTTAGTTCCTTCTCAAATTGTGAATGAAGAGCATGAACTGTCAGAGGAATTAGGGCTTGTTCCAATCTGTTAATCTCGGTGTCTACTGGGAAATTTGGTTCTGATATTCTTTTGTAAGAATATTCATCATGGACTGAGAACATAATTGGAGAGTATCTTCCCATTCTTTTTTGAATTCTGCAGAAGTGTGTTCTAGATTGGGGAATATTTGTATTCTCATCCCAAAATGGTTGATTTTTCCTTTTGGGTATCTATCAAAAGATTTATTGTGCCAAAATAGTGCAGATTTTTTTCTGAAAGTCTTATAAAGTTTCTGAAAGAGAGAAAGAATCTCTGTCTGTTCATTTTGTTCAAAGTCAGTTTCGTAAGTCGCCATCAGGTCAGTCCATTGCTGACCTTGGAAATTGCTCATGGTGTCTGTCAAAGGGTATAATCTGACAAAAAAGATGTATATATACATATATTACAACATCAAAATTTGTTCCAGAAGCATGAAAATTGTATAATGTATGGCCAGCCTTTTTAAAAAAAATTGCTCCCAAGGGCCTATAGGCAGCTAGAAAAAAATTGGACTGAATAGAATATATCAAAAAAAGTTCTTTATTATGTACAAATATAGGAAAAAAAGCCATGGTCGAAAAACTGCATGAGCTCTGGTATGCATGGTATCCAAACATGAGATGTCAATATTGCAAATAGCAAAAAAGAGTTTCTTATACTAAATGCTATTGCTCACAGAAGAGACCCAATGCGTTTCGATCATATATTGTTATGATCTTCCTCAGGGGGCTAAAGTCATCAAATATCACAAAACATATCAAAGTTATGGCATTCTAAATGAAGAAGTGTACCTATATGGACACATTGTCCAATTGATTTAGCCATTGTTTGATCAAAAAGTTTTTATACCTTAAAATTGAAATATCATGCATGACCATGAGTCGATTAAAAACATATAGGCGGGGTAGTTTCCAGGTGGTAATCTGTCCAAGGAGTATGGAACAGGCCCACACTAACCCATGGAAAGTCACACAGACTAAATGTGAAACAAAGGGAAAGGGAGCACAGACATACCTGCAACACAGACAACATGGTTGAATGGAGATGGTTGTGTGTTCAATTAAAAAATAAAGGTAAAAACTGTATCTCTGTGTATCCTATGTTTATGGCTTACCTATAAGTGGCCTTACATGGTAAATAACATTCAAATCACAGCAGGCACTGAACTACACACACAGATCCCAGTTGTCCCTCTATCACAAGCGATCGCGGGTGCCCGGCTGTCATCTTGCCCGCCAGGCACGCGTGTTGGCTTCGGGGACATGCTGTGGGTGCTGGTCCGGAAGAGGTTAATGTTGAAAAATGTAAAATAATTAATTCAGGTGGCAAAAATATAAATGCAATCTACTAACTGGGGGGAGAACCTCTAGGGGAATCAAGGATGGAAAAGGACCTAGGGGTCCTAGTAGATGATAGGCTCAGCAATAGCATGCAATGCCAAGATGCTGCTAACAAAGCCAACATAATATTGGCATGCATTAAAAAGGGGATTAATTCAAGAGATAAAGCGATAATTCTCCCACTCTACAAGACTCTTGTCCAGCCTCACCTGGAGTATGCTGTCCAGTTCTGGGCACCAGTTCTCAGGAAGGATGTACTGGAAATGGAGCGAGTACAGAGAAGGGCAACAAAGCCAATAAAGGGACAGGAGGATATTAGTTATGAAGAAAGGTTGCAAGCACTGAACTTATTCTCTCTGGAGAAGAGACGCTTGAGAGGGGATATGATTTTAATTCACAAATATCACACTGGTGACCCCACAATAAGGATAAAACTTTTCTGTGGAAGGGAGTTTAATAAGACACATGGCCACTCATTAAAATTAGAAGAAATGAGGTTTACCCTTAAACTGCGTAGAGGGTTCTTTACTGTTATGCCCCGTACACACGGTCGGATTTTCCGACGGAAAATGTGTGATAGGACCTTGTTGTCGGAAATTCCGACCGTGTGTAGGCTCCATCACACATTTTCCATCGGATTTTCCGACACACAAAGTTTGAGAGCAGGATATAAAATTTTCCGACAACAAAATCCGATCGTGTGTACACAAATCCGACAGACAAAGTGCCATGCATGCTCAGAATAAATAAAGAGATGAAAGCATTTGGCCACTGCCCCGTTTATAGTCCCGACGTATGTGTTTTACGTTTAGAATGATCGGATTTTCCGACAACTTTGTGTGACCGTGTGTATGCAAGACAAGTTTGAGCCAACATCCGTCAGAAAAAATCCTAGGATTTTGTTGTCGGAGTGTCCGAACAATGTACGACCGTGTGTACGGGGCATAAGAGTGGCGAGGATGTGGAATTCCCTTCCACAGGCGGTGGTTTCAGCAGGGAGCATCAATATTTTCAAAAAACTATTAGATAAGCACCTGAATGACCACAACATACAGGGATATACAATGTAATACTGACATATAATCACACACATAGGTTGGACTTGATGGATTTGTGTCTTTTTTCAACCTCACCTACTATGTACTATGTAGAAGCCACAGTGCCTAAGCCAAGGCTCCTCTGTATACTGTGGACCTAACTCTCTGTTTTGTTATGTTTTTTACAAAAGGATGGCACTTACCAGCTTTGCTTGGTGTAGCCACTGATGCTACTACATATATTTGCAATTGTGTGCAACTAAAACCCTGTTTTTAATGTGCATTGTTGGACTGGGTCAATTTTGGTTCTTTTTGCAGGCTCGCTGGTACAGTAAGTGTGCTGGGAAAGTTTTGTTTTGTTTTTGATGTGCATTGCCCTTCCATGTACATCTTACTGCAAAGGCTAGTTATAAATTGGGGTGGTTGTCATCTTTTTTGCATAGTTTGTTTGCTGAACAAACTGTCATCTCTCCTAGTTAGTCCCATCCCCACACAGTTAGAACACAGTGAGAGAACACACAATGACCCCTTGATCGCCCCCTATTATTGACCCCTTCACTGCCAGTGACATTTATAGTAATCAATGCATATTTATAGCACTGATCAATGTCAATGGTCCCAAAAATGTGTCAAAAGTCTGTGATCTGTCCGTTGCAATCTTGCAATACCACTAAAAATTGCATATCATCGCCATTACTAGTAAAAAGTAAAAATAAATAAAAACGTCATAAAAATGCCATAAATCTTTCCCATAGTTTGTAGCTGCTATAACTTTTGTGCAAACCAATCAATGTACGCTTATAGAAATTTTTTTTACCAAAAATATGTTGAAGAATACATATTGGCCTAAACTGATGAAGAAATTTGTTTGGGTACAGCATTGCATGACCGCGCAATTGTCAGTTAAAGTGACACAGTGCCAAATTGTAAAAAGTGCTCTGGTCAGGAAAGGTGTTAAATCTTCCGGGGCTGAAGTGGTTAATTTAACCACTGCTATATAGTGGGGGAAAAAATATTTGATTCCCTACAGAATATCAACTTGAGTTAAAATGAGTTGCAGTTCAGTGAGTAAAATAAGTATTTGACCCCCAAGCAAAACATTACTTGATGATGGGGAAACCCTTGTTTCCAAGTACAGAGGTAAGTTGTTTCTTGTAGTTGGGGAACAGGTTTGCACAGACCTCAGGAGGGATTTTGGTCCACTCTTCCTTACAGATCTTGTCTAAATCCTTAAGGTTTCTTGGCTGCGCTTGGTAACTAGAAATTTTTAGCTGCCTCCATAAATTTTCTATAAAATTCAGGTCTGGAGACTGGCTAGACCACTCCATTACCTTAACTGCTTCAGCCCCTGAAGATTTTACCCCCTTCCTGACCAGAGCACTTTTTGCGATTCGGCACTGCGTTGCTTTAACTGACGATTGCACGGTCCTACGACGTTGCACCCAAACAGAATTGACTTCCTTTTTTTCCCACAAATAGAGCTTTCTTTTGGTGGTATTTGATCACCTCTGCGATTTTTATTTTTTGCTCTATAAACAAAAAAATAGTGACAATTTTGAAAAAAAGCAATATTTTTTACTTTTTTGCTATAATAAGTATCCCCCAAAAATATATAAAAACATATTTTTCCTCAGTTTTGGCCGAAATTTATTTTTCTACATATTTTTGATAAAAAATTGCAAAAAGCGTTTATAGATTGGTTTGCGTAAAAGTTATAGCATCTACAAAATAGGGGATAGTTTTATGCCATTTTTATTATTATTTTTTTTTTTTATTAGTAATGGCGGCGATCTGCGATTTTTATCATGACTGCAACATTATGGTGGACACATCAGACACTTTTGACACTATTTTGGGACCATTGTCATTTATACAGCGATCAGTGCTATAAAAATGCACATCAAGTCCGCCGGTCCCGCGGACATGGCCACCCTGTACATGGGGGGGCGTGCGCCTGCTAGCCCCATCAATTAAAGGGGACGTACAGGTACGCCCATTTGCCCACCTCTGCCATTGTGCCGATATATATCGGTGCACAGTGGTCTGCAAGTGGTTAATGTGCTTCTTCTTGAGCCACTCCTTTGTTGCCTTGGCGTTATGTTTTGGGTCATTGTCATGCTGAAAGACCCATCTATGACTCATCTTCAGTGTTCTGACTGAGGAAAGAAGGTTCTCATCCAAGATTTTGCAATACATGGCCCCATCCATTAATAGTTGATAATGCATATCTAAATAATTTAATAAAGAAACAAACTTGGGACTTTATACGAACTTTCCATCTTAAAGTACCCACTTTCTATAGTAGGCCTAAGATTCATAAAAACAAAAAGAATCTCCCAGGAAGACCTGTAGTGTCTGGCTGTGGTAGAATAACAGAAAATCTAAACAAGTTCATTAATGAACAAATCAGACCCTATGTGATTAATTTACCCTCTTATATCAGAGATACCATGCATCTCCTCCAAAATTTGGAGAGGATTATTGTGCCTTCTGATGTCCTTCTGTTGACAGTTGATGTTGAAGCTTTATATAGTTCCATCCCCCACCAGTTGGGCATCAGAGCAAATGCACATGTTATATCTCAATCGCAGAGGGACAATCGGCCCTTCAATGAGTTTATACTTTCCACTCTGAAATATATACTCACACATAAGTTTTTTACCTTTGATGGCTCCCACTACCCCTCCAGGTGCAGGGTGTGGCTATGGGGACTTGCTGTGCCCCATCTTAGGCCAACCTGTACCTGGGGCTAGAGAAAATTGATTTTCTGGCTTAGAGAAAATTGATTTTCTGGATATTGCCATATCAAAACAGAAAGATGGCACACTAGCCAGTTCACTATATCGGAAAGATACGGCAGGTAACATTTATTTCACAAGATCCATCTATAGCCTACTGTAGAACTAGGTCTCTTAAGGACACTCTTGTACAGAGTGAATTTACAGATAATTTCCGTAAAGATCACTGCAAGCGTCCCGGCACTTTTAAGTGCGGCGGCTGCAGATATTGTCAATACAATACAATACAATGCTATCCTGTCAGTGCATATCCTTTTATATACGAAAGACCAAACGGGAATTTCATAAAAGGGCATATAGGCATATTCTAGGCATGCAGAACTCCACAGATAAAGTTCCTCATTCTTGATCGAGCGCATGCAAACAACAGAAGCGGAGATTGGAACCGAGTGTTGCTCCAGCATAATATACTTGGATGCCACTTCGCCCCCCAGGCTTAAAGCGGAGCGCCACCAAAAAAATTTTTTTAAAAAGTCAGCAGCTACAAATACTGCAGCTGCTGACTTTTAAAACATGGACACTTACCTGTCCAGGGCGCCCGCGATGTCGGCACCCAAGGCCGAAGCGTCTCTCCGTCCTCGGGGACTGCCGCCTCCATCTTCGGTAAGGGAAACAGGAAGTGAAGCCGTGCGGCTTCACTTCCCGGTTCCCTATTGCGCATGCGCGAGTCGCGCAGCGCAATACGGATGGTCCCTGCTGCCTCTGGGACCCGTGTGTTTCCCAGCAGGCAGCAGGGAGGGAGCAGGAAGTGGCGTAAATAACCGCAGATTCTGCGGCTATCTATGCCGGAAGTGGGTACAGATACCTGTAATATTCAGGTATCTGTACCCCCCTCCCCCCTGAAAGGTGCCAACTGTGACACCGGAGGGGGGGAGGAATCTGATGAGTGGAAGTTCCACTTTTGGGTGGAACTCCACTTTAAATTATAAGGCTACTGTCCTTTTTTGGAGGGTTTCTCATCAGGGGGATGGGAAGACTAGGTGTTCCTCTGGATTTGATGGTGGTCTGGTCCTTCCTTTTGGGATCCTAATATATTTCTTGCCTCTTCTCTCTCTTTTTTCTTTTCTTTTTCTCCACTTCTCTTTCCCCTTTTTAAATGTTTTTCAATTAGTTATTGACTACACGTATCCTCTGATCCATTATGGTTATTCTATTATACATATGTCATTTTAATTGGCTTTTCTGTGTACTTTTGTGGAATTATTCTAGTTAATGTTATGCCCCGTTTTCTAGGTGTCTCAGCCCCCCTTCTTTTTCCCATTCATCTTCATCTATGGGTGGCTCTTGCCCATGCAGTCCCCCCCTGGCTGGTGATGTCTCACCCGGCGCACTAGGGGGGTTCTCCGCGCTGTTTAAGCTCGGGCTCCCCTTCATGTTTACATGGCATTTGTGAAGTCAGACCATTGCATTGGTTCCACCCTGTCGTTGGAGTGCAGGAAGCCATTAGTTTTGTTGTGGGGTGGTGCCGTGCGCTTTTAGGACAGTTGGTCCTATCGGATTGCAACACGAATGTGCAGTGACCTTCTGGCCCGTGCATGTGCGGCAACCTATTGGTCCGCGCATGCACAATACACACGAGGCTGCTGCATGTGCGGGCTTCCCGGCGTGTATAAAGCTTCTGTCATGGCCGATCATTGACAGGGCTGTGGTGGACAGGACATCAGACGTGCACATGATCAACTCACAGGAGGTAAAATGATGCTACACATCATGACTCCCTTGTTGTGCTGATCTAATTTTGTGGATTCACAATCTAATGGCACTTCTTTCCCTATCTCCCCCTCTTTGGTCTAGCACAGGCATTTCTCCTGAGTAGAGGGATCTATTGGAACTTCCCCTGCTATTTTGTCGGACCTCTCTTTTGGGGATACCCGGTATGTGATGAGTATTTACTCTATAGGTGTGTAGATTTTGTACTCTTATGTACATACTAACACACACCCATTTGGTATAATTAGGAAGATATATGGACTATCACTATGCTATTTTTGTTTACCTAGATTGTACTAGCTCTGATGTCATATATGTGATCATTATTTGGACCTTCAGTCTCTCTGTTCTTCTTGGAGGGGGCCCCTCTAGGTCTCTCCCCCCTTTTATTCTTTATACAAACAATTTATACTATTGGTATGTATTTGACACTCTTATCAAAATTTGCCTGCAGTTACTTGTCTCAACCTGATGCAGAACTCCACAGATAAAGCTCCTCATTCTTGATCGAGCGCATGCAAACAACAGAAGCGGAGATTGGAACCGAGTGTTGCTCCAGGATAATATGCTTGGATGCCACTTCACCCTCCAGGCTTAAATTATAAGGCTACTGTCCTTTTTTGGAGGGTTTCTCATCAGGGGGATGGGAAGACTAGGTGTTCCTCTGGATTTGATGGTGGTCTGGTCCTTCCTTTTGGGATCCTAATATATTTCTTGCCTCTTCTCTCTCTTTTTTCTTTTCTTTTTCTCCACTTCTCTTTCCCCTTTTTAAATGTTTTTCAATTAGTTATTGACTACACGTATCCTCTGATCCATTATGGTTATTCTATTATACATATGTCATTTTAATTGGCTTTTCTGTGTACTTTTGTGGAATTATTCTAGTTAATGTTATGCCCCGTTTTCTAGGTGTCTCGACCCCCCTTCTTTTTCCCATTCATCTTCATCTATGGGTGGCTCTTGCCCATGCAGTCCCCTCCTGGCTGGTGATGTCTCACCCAGCGCACTAGGGGGGTTCTCCGTGCTGTTTCAGCTCGGGCTCCCCTTCATGTTTACTTGGCATTTGTGAAGTCAGACCATTGCATTGGTTCCACCCTGTCGTTGGAGTGCAGGAAGCCATTAGTTTTGTTGTGGGGTGGTGCCGTGCGCTTTTAGGACAGTTGGTCCTATCGGATTGCAACACGAATGTGCAGTGACCTTCTGGCCCGTGCATGTGCGGCAACCTATTGGTCCGCGCATGCACAATACACACGAGGCTGCTGCATGTGCGGGCTTCCCGGCGTGTATAAAGCTTCTGTCATGGCCGATCATTGACAGGGCTGTGGTGGACAGGACATCAGACGTGCACATGATCAACTCACAGGAGGTAAAATGATGCTACACATCATGACTCCCTTGTTGTGCTGATCTAATTTTGTGGATTCACAATCTAATGGCACTTCTTTCCCTATCTCCCCCTCTTTGGTCTAGCACAGGCATTTCTCCTGAGTAGAGGGATCTATTGGAACTTCCCCTGCTATTTTGTCGGACCTCTCTTTTGGGAATATCTTTTTGGTATGTATTTGACACTCTTATCAAAATTTGCCTGCAGTTACTTGTCTCAACATGTGTTTACTGTTTTTTAATGATGTATATGCTTTTTCAATAGACATTTACGCTCTGTTTTTTAATAACCTCTGAAGAAAGGCATTGAGCCAGAAACATAGGGTCTTCAGAGATGAAAGCAATGTCTGTATATGTATCAACTGTGTATTTCATAGTTTATGTCCAGTGTGACAATTTTTATCATGTTTAGATTTATACAATAAATTACATTTTTTTGACATTACTTGGTGTATTGGTCACTTTCAAAGTTCCACTTCCTAAGGGGGTTCTTTCTTTTTATGGCCCCATCCATTGGCCCTTCAAAGTGGCAAAGCTGCTCTGTACTTTTAGCAGAGAAACAGCACCAAAGCATAATGTTTCCACCTCCATGCTTAACTGTAGGGATGGTGTTCTTAGGGTCATAGTCAGCATTTCTTTTCCTCCAAACACAGGGAGTCCCCCTCCTCAAGAAGGCACATGTACAGGCAAGCTAATGAACATCTAAATGATTCAGAGAAGGATAAGGAGAAATTGCTGTGGTCAGATGAGACCAAAATTTAGCTCGTTGGCATTACCTCCACTCACTGTGTTTGGAGGAAGAAAAATGCCAAAAACTTCCAGGTATTTGTTTATATAATTTTTTTCCACATGGCGCAGACTATTGGTTAGTAGCTAGCAGGGCTTTTTATATCTGGTGCAGGACTTTTTGAAGGGCCATACTGCCAGAAAAGTGATGCTAATGCTTTATTAAATTCCCCTGAATGTATGTCACCTGTTTGACTGTGCAGCATAGAACATGTGTGTAAATCACAAAATCAGATAAAACAGTAATTGTACATGTATTTCCTGCTATGTATTTAGCAGTTTGCATGAAATGTATCCATTTATATAGGATAGTTGATTTTTTTCTTAAAGGGAAGCTTCACTTACAGCCAACCCTTTAGGCGAAGGTAATAACACATATCTTCAAGCACTCTATAGGCTGGTTTGAAGGCACAATCTGTGCATTTCAGTGATGCTTGCTTTATGCATTCTTCAGACTCAGGCATTGAAACAGCATAGTCTATAAGAACTTTCTGATACACAGACCAAAAATGTTCCTTTTTTGCAAAATGTGACCAAGTTAATGTGCCCTTTGCCTTCTTTTTTTTAACTGTCAGGGAGTTTGATAGTAAGATCTATGTATTTGCATTCTCAAGTCTGCCCACTTGTCACAGCCATTACATGGTAAGGTGACAATGTGATTCTAAGGATTAATAGAAACATTGGTAATATAAAGGACAAAGCCAGTATGTGGCCAACTGTTGTTAAATAAAAATGTTTGGAGAGATTGCTCTGTAAAATTGTTATTGACTGTATTTTTATTTACAACATTTTGTTACGGTGAAGTGGTGTTAAATAAGATAGCATGCAAGTAAAAGTGTCTTTGACCCTTTACATCTTTATGCCTTTCATCAATATCAGTGTGATGTTTGTGTTGTTGTTATTCCAAACCATTAATGATTAGCTCCTCTGGAACATGCTGTTTCAGAGAGATCAAAAAGAACAGAAATTAAGAAAACAGGAATAACAGAAAATGCATGAAAATGAAAAAAAAATGCACAGATAATTAATTCACTTTCAACTGTCACATGTATACGCACCATTCTGTGAAAAATTATTTTAAAAATACATTTACCAAAATAGTATTGGTATTGCTATATTACAAAATACACCAACGCTTGCATTTTTTTTAGTTCTGTGTGCATACATTTCACATTTTCCCTGCAACTAATAATATAACCTTATGCACCCCTTTGTCTTGGAAGTACAGAAAGAGTGGGAGCTACTATTAAAAATTGGCTCATGGCATGATATATGTCCTATATTTACATTATATTTTACAATAAATTAAATAAAAAATAGCATTGGGGAGGAGGAGCTGACTAGGATGGGCGTGCAGTGAGTTCGCTCCTCTGGCCCAGGCAATCAGCTACAGCAACTTCCAAATGATTCCCTAGATCGTATCAGATCTCCCATGCAAAATGCCTTCTTTGGAATCATCTGCCTTCCATGTCCCAGTCAGAGGCTGAACGAAAAACACTACTGATGCTGGAGCTCCCTAGTGTACTGGGGCGAATACTAAAGACCCTCTGGAGTATACTGGCTGTCAGGATTGGGAAGTAAGGAGCGAGGAACTGGTGAGCATGAGCGGTCAGATCCGAACCTCACCGGGAAAACACAATCGGAGCTGAGTGCCACTGAATTCCATCGAGTCCTGCCCAGACACATGTGAGAGCCGAGGGCTGCCTAGTCTCATTGAGCTCCGCCGAGACACGCGTGGGATCCGAGAGCCGCAAAATCCATCTGAGCCCCGCCAGGGCACACGTGGGACTCGAGTGCCGTTGAGCTACATCGAGCCCCGCTGTGACACACATGGGGACCCGGCTCTCTATGTGACTCGAGAGCTGCGGAGAGATCGTGGGAGTACTCGTATAGAGCCGAATCTCAGGAATGGCGGAGAAGAGCCTGCTTTGTGCCCAGTTGAACCCTGAAGTATAATCCAGGGGATACAGGTGAACATCGGGGGGACTAGCTGGGCTTTTTTCAGCACTCATATAGAGACCACCCTGATAAGCTATTGAGAAGAAAGTGGCCCCGACAAGAGACAAGGTAAAAAGCGGCTTTTTTTTTTTTCCTCTTCTATATACATAACTGTTTGATCACATGGATTTCATATAACACATAAGACTCAGCACTGTGACAGCCTCTAGAAAGGAACAAATATAGGTCTTCAGAAAGAAGATATATTGGAAATATAGACCCAAGTGTAAATGTTGGAATACACTTATAAAAATATACAATCGCATATAAAGATATCAAAATAATTTGGGTCATACTCTCGCTATATATTGCTCTTGGGAGGCTATAAGTGAGAGCTATACTCCCTCACTCTTAATCTAAAAACAACATGCCTCCTAAAAGTACCCATGCTCAGACAACAAAAAGAGAATCAACAGGCGGGACACTTAAGAATCCTCACAAACCTACATCTGAACAAAAGCCAGATATTAAAGGTTTTTTTCAGAATTCACAATCACAAGATCAACAAGATGGTTCTATAATTTTACATCTTCACCTAAAGATACAGAGCCTAGGGCAAACGACAGTCTTGGGGGTAATATACACCAGCCTACAATGGATCTAGAGGGAGCAGAGGGTGATCCCATCTGGGATTTGCAAGCATATATAAAAACCTTACCAACAAGAGAAGATATGGACAAATATGTACATAGATTGGAAACCTCATATAGGGCTGAAATACTAACACTGAAAACAGCTTTAACTGATACACAAAATAAGATCGGAGACATGGAAAAATATCACTACTTGAAGAGAAAAACAAAGAGCAAAATCGATATTTAAATTATATAATGAATACCACCAATGACCTTGAAAATAGAAGCAGACGCAACAATATAAGAATTAGAGGTCTCCCAGAGTCGGTGAAAACAGAAAACCTAAAGAGAGTACTGCAAAATATATTCAACTCTTTATTAGAACATCCTAATATGACGGAAATGGAGATCGATAGAGCACATAGAATTCAAAGTCCTAAAGATTATGATTCAAGAAAGCCGAGAGACGTGATATGTAGAATACATTTTTTTCAGGTCAAAGAAAGCATCATGGCAGCCGCACGGCTGCATCGGGATTTTGAATTTGAGGGTGCACATCTTATATTTTTGCAGGACTTATATAGATATACATTGAAGGGCGGTGAAACCATTACTAGATGCGTTAGGGAGAGGGAAATCCTATATAGATGGAGTTTTCCCTTTCAGATCATAGTTCATCAAAATGGTCAAAAAACTACCTTCCGTAGTATTGAAGATCTTCCTGATTTTTTGAATCGCCTCCAACTGACATTAATTGATTTATCGGCATGGCCACATTCACATCAAGGATTTGTTGGGGGACAATACAGAGGAAGATAGTTGGGGGATTGGGGTGAGGGGGAGGAGGGAGGAGGGTTTTTTTTTTTTGTACGTATGAGTACTAACACTGGATATTGGAGTCTTGGATCTGCACTAATTATGGTGGTGAACAAAAAAAATGTTTTTTTCCTCTTTTTTCAGTGGTAGATACCACTACTAACATTGTACACTTGATTTGGAGATTTACAATAATATGGTTAATATGTATTTTTATTATGTATGAGATTGATTAGAATTTGACACTGACAATATTTAACGGAGGGAGAGGTGGGTAGCAGGGTTAAGGGTGGGATGGGGATAAGAAGGTAATTTTTGTATAAAGGATATTTAGGGATACAATGGCAATTTATATGTATTAATATCGCACACTTGGTTGGCACTTTCTTGTGAAGGGGTTGAAAAAATATATATAGGGGGAGATGGGCGGAGCCTAGCGGAGCAGACATGCATTGTTAGAGCTCTGCACCGCTGAGGAGAGAAGAGAAGGACAAAGCGGAGCCTGCAGGCTCAAAAGGTATCCATTTGAACCTTTTTGCCCAAGGGAACAAACTGTGAAAGTTTGGGCAGGAAATATGGTACTGGGAGGAAACCGTGGCAGAAATAAAAATCACCTCACAAAGAGCTCACAGGCACTCACTGCAACTAAAGCAGCTCCAGTCACCTCACAAGATACAGCATCAGGGCGCTCTCACAGACAGAAAATGTCACAGCAAGACTCTCCATTTGAGTCAGATACAGAACAAATCCTCTCACAAACTTCTCCACAAGCCTCCTCAGCATCCCCAGTAATATTAATACAATTTGAAAAGATGCTTTAAAACAAACCTCAGACCAAATAACAAAAAGCCTAACCAAAGAAATAAGAGAGCTGGGAAACCGCACCGCAGCTTTAGAAATAAAAATGGATGAAATTGAAATTACAACCCAAGTAAATATAACAGAATTGGAACAATTAAAAGAAGAGAATTTAATACTTCAAACTAAGCTCGAAGATTACGAAAATAGAGCCAGACGTTCAAACATGCGCATAAGGGGAATACCTGAAACTGTGACAGACCTGCAATCTACTATTACTGCTCTATTACAAGAACTAAAGCCAGATATCCCTATTGAACGTTTAGAACTGAACAGAGTACACAGAGCCCTCACAGCCAAAAAGAAAGATGGACCCCCACGTGATATAATCACAAAATTTCATTATTACAGAACGAAAGAACAAATACTA
Organism: Lithobates clamitans; assembly: GCA_037952925.1. NCBI lineage: Eukaryota > Metazoa > Chordata > Amphibia > Anura > Ranidae > Lithobates > Lithobates clamitans. The sequence goes on along the minus strand of JBBGZY010000654.1, from coordinate 986,643 downwards.
ATTGCTGCAAGAGAAAAAAAGGAACCTAATTTTCAAGGACACAATTATCAAATTTTTGCTGACCTATCCCAACTTACTATTACTAAAAGACGATCCATGAAACCCCAACTAATGGAACTGCAACGCCACAACATTATGTATCAATGGGGCTTCCCCTTTTCAGTCAGATTTAACTACCAAGGTACAATTTACAGAAGCAGATCAGCAGATGAACTACAACAAACCCTTTTAAAATTAAATCTGACAGAACCCACAAGCAGCAACTCTCCCACACGCAGAAGAATGACATCATCTTCACCTTCAGGCAGCACTCAGAAAATTTCAGAACAAAATGGGAATCATCATTCTCACAAAAGAGGCCGTTATGCCACATTATCCATGGACCAAGAAGATTCAATGGACTGACATCCTAATTCCTGATATCTCTTCATTTTTTATACTAAGAGATGGTTCTCTATAAAAAAAACTGTATTTATAACTGAATGTAACTGCATTCTGATAGTCACACACTGTGTGGGATCATGTTACATTCCGGTTATATTTCTTATTACTTCTGATTCATATAGCCTTAGAATATATAAGTGAAATAAGGAAATTCTTGTTCAGTTATATATTATGAGGTAATAACAATTGATTTATTACTTTTTAGGACAAATATGTTCAATAATCCAGAAGTAATGGAAGCTTTTTCTTTCTTTTTTAAAACAAATATATTATTACCTAACTAGTTCCTAGAATTATGTTTTTGTTTATTCTAATCTGAAGCAATACAACCTCAATTCTATGAGTTAACATATCTAAACAGTTACATATGAATAAAATATGTAATTGTTTACTCTAAAAGGGATAAAATCCCAAAATAATTCAAACTATCTTCATCAATACCAAAGTTATTAACAGTACCTTTCTAACTGAATTATTTAGCCCAGGGCAAGACTAACCATATACAACCACCCTGGAATAAATAATTTCAACAAAAACTATATTCTGCACTTAATTACGAATTAATGAAACATCATTTTGATGTCTTTTGACATAGCACTTCTATCCTGTAAGCGGAAGATCCGTGTACCCCCATTAGCTCTCCTCATTCTCCCAACCATATTATGTGGGAGTGTGACGAAGGCACTTATTCCCCTGAGAGAGATATTTACTCTCTTTCACGGGTAAATTGTGATTACTTGCAAAAAATAATTTATACAATGTATCATCTAATCTCATATGTTTTTTGTTTACTCTTTACTCCAGAATTCACTGGTTTCTTTTCTATCTATTCATCTCTTCAGTCCACACAGGTTGATCTGCGCAGTCAGCTCTGCATAACAAAAAGTAAGTCAAAACTATTTGATCTGTTGCCATGGCACCACTGAATATACTTTCCCTGAATGTTCAGGGAATAAATGTCCCTCAAAAAAGGACCAAAGCCTTCTGTACTTTTCATAACAAGAAGGCTCACATAGTATGCCTCCAAGAAACACACTTCACCAAAGATTCTACTCCAAAATATATTTCTCCTTTTTATCAACAAATTTACACGGCTTCTGCCTGTATCAAGCAAAGGGGATCTCTAATTGCATTTCACCGATCCACACCATTCACCTTATCATCAGAAATTAAAGACCCAGAAGGTAGATACCTGATACTCATGGGTTATATAATGGATACAGCAATCACGGTGATTTCTTACTACGCTCCTAACAAACAACCTACACCATTCCTCTCACATATATTACAAGTGATTAATACACACAAAATAGGAACAGTGATAATGTGTGGGGATTCGAACCAGGTCCTCCTCCCATTTCTAGATAAATCACCTTATACACCATCCAAAATTACCTCTAGATTACCTTTTTCTCAACTTCTTTCCAAATACAATCTGGTAGATTCGTGGAGAGAAAGTAACCCAATGAAAAAGAAATTCACTTATTTCTCGCACCCTCATCAAACCTTCACCAGAATAGATCATATTTTGTTAACAATAGGAATGATACCAGAAATTATTGCATCAGATATAATTCCAATTCCGTGGTCTGACCATAATGCAGTATACACTACTATAGCCTCAGCCATACCTAAAGCGCATGACCCAACGTGGTACTTACCGGACATAATGCTCAAACACCCATTACATCAGATGGCCATTGAACAAGCTTTAAAGGAATACATATCAATTAATAATACAACAGACATCTCCCCAATAACACTGTGGGAAGCTCATAAGCCTGTCTTGCGTGGTACAATACAAAGACAAATGGCACTATTTAAACGGGAACGCAAAAATCTAGCAAAACAACTAGAACTCAATTTTAATGCAGCCTACATATCATTTCAAGATAATCCATCTCAGAGTACAAAATCTCATCTGGAAAAATCTAGATTGGAACACGATCTATTTCTCACTAATAAATAATAATAATAATAAATCCCTCAAACGCTCCAAACACAATTTCTACATGAATACAAACAAACCAGGTACATATTTGGCTCGGGCATTAAATTCAACTAACAAATCTTTCAAACCAATACGTTTGAAATTATCAAAAAATGTTTACACTTGTAATCCAGTTAAAATAGTCCATAAATTTCACTCACATCTCGCAGCTTTATACAAGACAAACAATGAATTTAATCCTACAGAGGCTGAATCCTTCTTCTCAAAAATAACCTTACCTGAGTTATCTCAGAATCAAAAAAGCAGTTTGGATGAGCCTATAACTATAGATGAAGTTGCTAACGCCATAAAAGACCTAAAACTTAACAAAAGACCAGGCCCAGACGGCGACTCGGCTTTATACTATACAACATTCTCAGAAATACTCTCTCCCATTCTCACTGAAACTTTTAACAAACTTATAGATGGATATTCTTTTCGGCAAGAGACACTAATGGCAATTGTTTGTATGATCCCAAAACCCCTTTCTGATGATACTTCCTGTGTTAGTTATCGGCCTATCTCTCTGTTAAACCTCGATATTAAATTATTAGCAAAAATAATAGCAAAACGCCTCAATAGCATTATAGGAAAATTAATACATAGAGATCAAGTAGGCTTCATGCCAAATAGACAGGCAGGCGATAATATACGCAGGGCAGTGTTATCGGCACATATTGCTAAAAAACGGAAAATCCCTTTATGTTTTCTATCTCTCGATATAAAGAGGGCATTTGACACAGTATCATGGCAATATATGCAATATTCATTACAAAAATGGGGTTTTGGACCCCACTTTTTAACATGGATCAAAGCATTATATAATAAACCCAAAGCCTATATAAAATATGCTGGATACAAATCTGATGCCTTTAATATCGAAAGAGGTACCCGACAGGGTTGCCCATTATCTCCCTTATTATTTGCCCTTATGCTCGAACCCATGGCCCAATACATCAGAACAAACCAAACTATAATTGGCATTGAAGTAGGAGGTATTACACATAAATTATGTATATTTGCAGACGATATATTACTTTTTCTATCATCACCACAGGTCTCTGGTCCCAACTTAATACCAGCTCTTGATGGATTTGCAGCCCTATCCGGCCTTATGATTAATCCTAAGAAATGCCTAGTGCTTAATATTTCACTCACAAACATGGAATTGATCCCGGCTAGGGCTGCACTCCCATTCACATGGGCAGAAAAATCAATCCCATATCTTGGAATTCATTTAACAGCATCTCATTCTGACTTATTCTCAACCAATTATCCTCCTGTATTAAGACAGATCACAAATCTAATAAAACAATAGTCGCACCTTCCTTTATCCTGGATAGGGAAGATTAATGCAATCAAAATGACTATTCTACCCAAATTGCTTTATCTATTCAGAGTCCTCCCTATTCCAATTCCTTCCTATTTTTTGAGAATAGTACAAAAAAGAGCAACTTCGTTTATATGGGGCTCTTCTAAACCACGTATACCTATACACACACTACATCTTCCCAAAAATAAAGGAGGCCTGGGATACCCTAATTTTACTAACTACTACAGAGCAGCACATTTGGCCAGTCTGTCCAAATACCATGCAAAACAGGAAATCCCATTATGGGTATTTATAGAGGCTTCAGAAAATGACCCTCTATTAATATCAAATGTATTATGGCTTGATCCTAAAGACCGCTTTAAAATTCATAATCCCATAACTAAACACTTCTTATCTCTCTGGGATAAACTAAAAACCAAATATCAGTTACAATCTCCACACAATCCTCTCCTTTCTTTTATCAGAAATCCGGCCTTTTATCCGGCATGGATCTACCCAAATTCTTTTAAAGCTTGGACAACATCAGGCATTCAGACACTAAATGACTTCATAGCATCTAAATCATTCCTTTCATTCCCATCGCTTAGAGAAAAATATGATCTACCAAACTCTGAGATATTTAGATATCTCCAATTCAAAAATTTCTATACACCATTCCTAAAGGGGGATACACCATTATCCCAATTATCCATTTTTGAATCAATCTGTACAAAAGATCCATTTGCTAAAGGTACAATTTCATCACTTTATAATCAATTATATGGAGTAGCAAATCTTAATAGACCCTCTTACGTTCAGAGGTGGGAGGAGGACCTGGGACGAACTTTAGAAGACACGGACTGGTCTAACATATGGCTCACATCTAAGTCATCTTCACCCAACATCTTAGCACTGGAGACAAATTATAAAGTCCTAACTCGCTGGTACCTTGTACCCGCTAGAGTGGCAAAATATTCACCTAATACCTCAGCTCTTTGTTTTCGAGGATGCCCAGAAATAGGCACATATTTACACATATGGTGGACGTGCCCAGTAATCCAAACCTTCTCGAAGGAAGTCTTTGTGATTGCATCTAAAATATTTAAAAAAATAATACAACCAGATCCATATTTAACTTTACTTAATCTAAAACCGGAATGGTTAACACTCTCTCAATTCAAACTTATGATCCAACTAATAACGGCTGCAAAACAAACAGTGGCCAAGGCATGGAAATCTCCTACATTGGTACTAGCAGAAACAATTCACAGAATGAATAATACAATGTCCCATGCTAAGATGGTAGCCATCGATCAAAATCAAATTCCAAAATTTGAAAAACTTTGGCATCCTTGGATAAAACAACAGTTCCTGTCAAACTTCAATAACTCTGTCCTGTTGCCATGGTAACAGATTAAATGACTTACAGAGACACCCATTCTAAGGCTTCAAAGAGAACTAAAAAGAATAATAATCTGACGAGCGGGACAACCTTGTGGACCATACCTCTACCTTTCCACCCTTTTTCTTCTTTCTCTTTCCTTTTCTCCACCTTACGATTAAAGCTCATTATCAGAATTTATTTGACCTATATACACTCTACTTGTAAACAATATGTATAGTAGGTATAAATCTTTTAAATACCTACAAAAGTAACTAAGGAAATTATATATATCTTTAACCGCTTCAATACCCGGCCATAGTCAAATGACGTCCACAGATGGGATCTCCCATCCTGGGTGGACGTCATATGACGGCCTCGGCTTTCCACCGCTACTGCGGGCCCCGGGGGCCCGCAGAGCGGCGATCGGGGTACCGTTGTGTCCCTCAGGACACAGCCGTTCCCTGATGGGGGTATTGAAGCGGCGGCGGGTGGCGGAGCGTCGGTAACGGCGGATGGCAATGCAGAGCGGCATTGGGAAGCGGCGTGTACTGTGTCGGTTCCCGGCGGATGCAGAGCGGTGATCGGGGTGGTGATCGGGGCTGAGGCTTTTCCCCTGGATACAGCTCAGCCCCGATCACTGTAGCCAATGACATGGCTCTTCATCACATGACCGGCTGTGTCCAATCACAGCCGGTCACTAATGTAAACAGCACAAACACTGTCAGTAACTGCTGTTGCTGGGCTCTTCTCCTCACACACCGATCCAGTGTGAGGAGAAGAGATCAGCTAACAGTGAGTTACCTAATATATGTACTACTGTGCCCAGATCGCCCCTCCTAAATAAAAAGAGTACCTTTCATCTCAGAGTACCTGTCACCTCAGAGTACCTGTCACCTCAGAGTACCTGTCACCTCAGAGTACCTGTCACCTCAAAGTACCTGTCACCTCAAAGTACCTGTCATCTCAGAGTACCTGTCATCTCAAAGTACCTGTCATCTCAGAGTACCTGTCATCTCAGAGTACCTGTCCATCAGGATTACCCGCCACCTCATCACCTGCCACCAGAGTACCCGCCACCTCATCACCTGCCACCAGAGTACCCACCACCTCATCACCTGGCACCAGAGTACCCGCCAGCTCATCACCTGCCACCAGAGTACTTGCCACCAGAGTACCCGCCACCTCACCACCAGAGTACCTGCCACCAGAGTACCCGCCACCTCATCACCTGCCACCAGAGTACCCGCCACCTCACCACCTGCCACCAGAGTACCCGCCACCTCATCACCTGCCACCAGAGTACCTGCCACCTCATCACCTGCCACCAGAGTACCTGCCACCTCACCACCTGCCACCAGAGTACATACAGCCAGTCAGCCACTATGTCCAGAAAGATGTACACCCCAGAAGAGGCATACCAGATACTGAGTCTGACCGATGAGAGCAACGGGGAGCTCTCACCGCTCAGTTCAGATTCTGGTTCTGATTCGGAATATGAGCCCCCCGAAGGCAGCACATCAGGATCCGAATCAGAGGAGGAAGTAGTCCGTCCAAAAAGATGACGGTCTGAACACCAGGCAGCTACCAGCAGTGCCAGCGGCGGTAGACCCCAGGAGGAGGGGCCCAGTACAAGCGCTGCTAGACCCCAGCAGGAAAGGCCCAGCACAAGTGGACGCCAAAGAAGTAGGGCCCAAACCCATCTTCCAGATTCCTTGGCAAACCCATTGTGGCTGCCTTTTACCACAGGGTCAGCCACGATCCCCCCTTTTACAGCACAGCCGGGTGTGCAGGTCAACACTGCAGGATTTTCACAAATGGATTTTTTTAATTTATTTTTCCCTAACGAATTGATTCAAGGCATCGTGGACCAAACTAATCTCTTTGCCCAACAATTTATTGCAACCAACCCCAGCTCCAGCTATGCCCGCCCTTTTGAGTGGAGACCGCTAACAGTAGTGGAGGTAAAATTGTTTTTAGGCCTAACCCTGAACATGGGGCTTACAAAAAAAAATGAAATTCATAAGTATTGGTTGACCAAACCCATCCACCATATGCCAGTTTTTTCATCAGCCATGTCCAGGTCCCGATATGAAATCATAATGCGCTTCTTGCATTTCAATGACAACTCACAGTGCCCCCCTGCAAATCACCCAAACTTTGACAAATTATATAAAGTTTGCCCCTTAATTCATTTTTTTCCCCAGAAGTTTGCCGAAGTTTATGTCCCTGAAAAAAACATATCTGTGGACGAATCCCTGGTGCATTTCACAGGCCGGCTGGGAATCAAGCAATATATCCCCAGTAAGAGGGCGAGGTATGGCTTATAGCTTAACAAGCTTTGTGAAAGTGCCACCGCTTATGTGTATTCCGCGGGTACGAAGGCAAATATTCCCAGCTCCAGCCCCCTGAGTGTCCCTCGTACATGGGAATAAGTGGGAAAATTGTTTGGGAGTTGGCATTCCCACTCCTCCAAAAGGGGTACCATATTTATATGGATAATTATTATACGAGTTTGCTCCTTCTCCGCCACCTATATCTCAAACAAACTTTGGCCTGTGGTACAACTAGAAAAAACCGAAAGGGCTTCCCACAGTGTCTTGTCACCACAAACATTCCAAGGGGGGAATCGACAAGCTTGAGGAACGAAGAAGTGTTGGCTGTGAAGTGGAGGGATAGAAAAGACGTGTACATCATGTCCACCATGCACGATGACACCTCGGTGGAACTTCACAGAAGAAGCGGTACCGTTCGCAAGCCTACCTGTATCACTGAGTACAATAAATACATGGGGGGCTGGTGGATTTAAACGATCAGTTGTTGCAGCCCTATCTTTCAACAAGAAAATCCTTATTCTGGTACAAAAAAGTCGCAATTTACTTTTTTGATTTGGCCCTTTTAAATTCTTTCATAATCTACCAAAAATCCACAGAAACACCCACCACCTTCATAAAGTTTATTGAAGACATTGTCACTGCCCTGATTTATCAGAAAGTATCCCCCCCAGAAAGCATTCGCTCCGATTCTGTCAGCAGACTACATGAGCGCCATTTCCCTGACCATATTCCACCAACAGGATCCGGAAGATGACGCCAAAAAAAATGTCGGGTGTGCACCAAAAAAGGAATTAGGAAAGATACCAGCTTCCATCGTACCGACTGTCCCTCCCAACCTGGCCTTTGCATCGGAGATTGCTTCAGGCGATATCACACTCTGGAAAATTATTAGTACATATTTCTAATACTGCCATTTCCCCGTTTTCAATTTCTGTCCTGAATATTTCCCTTCCTCAACCAACCATATCATTGCCTTCCATGTGAACCGACCCTGGCCTGTTTCTTGACTATGCCTCTGCCTACCGTCTGCATTGTTTTTCCGCCATGTTTTTGCCTTTCACGTAAACTGACCCTGGACTGTATCGACTATGCCTCTGCCTACCGTCTATTTCTGCCTTTTACCTGCACTGACCTCGGCCTGTTGACCATGTTTTTGCCTGCCCCTTGGATTGATCTTTCACCCTGCTACACAGGGGTCTCACATATGTGAGGGGCTCCAGAATAGTGTTCGGAGTTCAGAAAACCAGTTTTTGGTTTTCTGTGTTCCCATAACAGGGTCTGGTTGCCCGGAGGCTTCAAAGCGATTTGGGTGGGAGAAGCCTCTACCTCTGTCCCCATTCTTTCCTGACCGATGTCCTAAGCTTGATGGTACTGCCTGCTCCCTGGACAAATACTCTGGCTGTGCTGACCATACCTCTGCCTGCTGCATGTACTAACTATGGAGAGTATTCCTGCCTGCTGCATGGACGATCCTTTGATCCTTTTGCTGCTGCTGACCACATCCCTGCCTGCTATCTGGACTAATGCTTTGTTGTGCTGACATCTCTACCTGTACTGACTATTCCTGCCTGCTGCCTGTTTTGCTGTCGCTGTCCACTTTCCTGCCTACTGCCTGGACCGATGCTCTTCTCTGTGGACCACTGCACTACTAAAACTGCAGGTAATCTTTTCTTTACCCTTCTCAGCAGAATGTATTTTGGTTTGTAATTGGTATGTACAGTACATGCTATGTGTTAGAAATATGAAGGGCCTTCAACAATGTGATAGGTTGGCAGGAATTTGTGTGTAATGCATGCTCCTAGAACAACTGACAGTGCTACTTGGATGTTGGGCCTCTGTGTGTGGCCAGACTATGTAAAAGTCTCACACATGTGGTATTGCCATACTCAGGAGGAGTAGCAGAATGTATTTTGGAGTGTCATTTTTGCTATGTACATGCTATGTGTTGGAAATATCTTATGAATGGACAACTTTGTGTAAAAAAAATGCGTTTTCATTTTTTTCCACAGTTTCCAAAAACTTTGGGAAAAAAATGAACCATTCAAAAGACTAATTATGCCTCATAGATTATACATTGGGGTGTTAGCTTCCCAAAATGGGGTCATTTTGTGGGCGTTTCCATTGTCCTGGTGCTCCAGGGCCTTCAAAATTGTAATAGGTGGTTGAGAAATGAGATGTGTAATTTATGCTCCTAGAATGCCTGAAGCTGCTACTTCAATGTTGGGCCTCTGTATGTGGCCAGGCTGTGTAAAAGTCTCACACATTTGGTATCGCCATACTCAGGAGGAGTAGCAGAATGTATTTTGGGGTGTCATTTTTGCTATGTACATGCTATGTGTTGGAAATATCTTATGAATGGACAACTTTGTATAAAAAAAAATGCGTTTTCATTTTTTTTTTTCACAGTTTCCAAAAATTTCGGGAAAAAAATGAACCATTCAAAAGACTAATTATGCCTCATAGATTATACGTTGGGGTGTTAGCTTTCCAACATGGGGTCATTTTGTGGTCGAGGCCTTCACACCGGTCACTAGTGTGAATGAAAGGATTCAGCACCAATGTGATGAGAAGATTTACACTGACCACCAATGCAACTGAGATAATTAGCTTGCGTTCACATTTGTTTGTTGTGAACGCATGCAAAATCGCTTTCCTGACACCACAGAAACGTGCTGCCCTTTAGCAGATACACAGCAGTGCCATTTAGGCTCCATGCACACTGAAGCTCATAAACGGCCGTTCAGAACGTCGGATTGCTGGCAGGAAAATGCTGCTTTAAAAATGCAATTTTATCAGCATTTTGCGTTGCCGTTAATGCATGTTTAGTGGCGCTAGCTTTTAGCCACGTTTCTCTGCCTCTATTCAAAATCAATCGTTCCCTATGGGAGCCCATTGATTTGAATAGAAGTCGCACCAGAAGTCGGATCATCATGATCCGACTTGCGGTGCGTCTTCTGTGCTGAGGATGAAGGGGAACCACCGCCAAAATGAAAAAAAAATTGGTGTGGGGTTCCCCCCTCAGACAATACCAGGCCCTTTGGTCTGGTATGGATTTTAAACCACTTCAATACCCGACCATAGTCAAATGACGTCCACAGATGGGATCTCCCATCCTGGGTGGACGTCATATGACGGCCTAGGCTTTCCGCCACTACTGCGGGCCCCCGGGGGCCCGCAGAGCGGCGATCAGGGTACCGTTGTGTCCCTCAGGACACAGCCGTTCCCGGATGGGGGTACTGAAGCGGAGGCGGACGGCGGCGGTAATGGCGGATGTCAATGCAGAGCGGCATTGGGAAGCAGCGTGTACTGTGCCGGTTCCCGGCGGATGCAGAGCGGTGATCGGGGCTGAGGCTTTTCCCCTGGATACAGCTCAGCCCCGATCACTGTAGCCAATGACATGGCTCTTCATCACATGACCGGCTGTGTCCAATCACAGCCGGTCACTAATGTAAACAGCACAAACACTGTCAGTAACTGCTGTTGCTGGGCTCTTCTCCTCACACACCGATCCAGTGTGAGGAGAAGAGATCAGCTAACCATGAGTTACCTAATATATGTACTACTGTGCCCAGATCGCCCCTCCTAAATAAAAAGAGTACCTTTCATCTCAGAGTACCTGTCACCTCAGAGTACCTGTCACCTCAGAGTACCTGTCACCTCAAAGTACCTGTCACCTCAAAGTACCTGTCACCTCAAAGTACCTGTCATCTCAAAGTACCTGTCATCTCAGAGTACCTGTCATATCAGAGTACCTGTCCATCAGGAGTACCCGCCACCTCATCACCTGCCACCAGAGTACCCACCACCTCATCACCTGCCACCAGAGTACCCGCCACCTCATCACCTGCCACCAGAGTACTTGCCACCAGAGTACCCGCCACCTCACCACCAGAGTACCTGCCACCAGAGTACCCGCCACCTCATCACCTGCCACCAGAGTACCCGCCACCTCATCACCTGCCACCAAAGTAACCGCCACCTCATCACCTGCCACCAGAGTACCTGCCACCTCACCACCTGGATTTTTTACATTTATTTTTCCCTAACGAATTGATTCAAGGCATCGTGGACCAAACTAATCTCTTTGCCCAACAATTTATTGCAACCAACCCCAGCTCCAGCTATGCCCGCCCTTTTGAGTGGAGACCGCTAACAGTAGTGGAGCTAAAATTGTTTTTAGGCCTAACCCTGAACATGGGGCTTACAAAAAAAATGAAATTCATAAGTATTGGTCGACCAAACCCATCCACCATATGCCAGTTTTTTCATCAGCCATGTCCAGGTCCCGATATGAAATCATAATGCGCTTCTTGCATTTCAATGACAACTCACAGTGCCCCCCCCCCCAAATCACCCAAACTTTGTCAAATTATATAAAGTTCGCCCCCTAATTCATTTTTTTTCCCAGAAGTTTGCCGAAGTTTATGTCCCTGAAAAAAACATATCTGTGGACGAATCCCTGGTGCATTTCACAGGCCGGCTGGGAATCAAGCAATATATCCCCAGTAAGAGGGCGAGGTATGGCTTGAAGCTTAACAAGCTTTGTGAAAGTGCCACCGGTTATGTGTATTCCGCTTGTACGAAGGCAAAGATTCCCAGCTCCAGCCCCCTGAGTGTCCCTCGTACATGGGAATAAGTGGGAAAATTGTTTGGGAGTTGGCATTCCCACTCCTCCAAAAGGGGTACCATATTTATATGGATAATTATTATACGAGTTTGCCCCTTCTCCGCCACCTATATCTCAAACAAACTTTGGCCTGTGGTACAACTAGAAAAAACCGAAAGGGCTTTCCACAGTGTCTTGTCACCACAAACATTCCAAGGGGGGAATCGACAAGCTTGAGGAACGAAGAAGTGTTGGCTGTGAAGTGGAGGGATAGAAAAGACGTGTACATCATGTCCACCATCCACGATGACACCTCGCGCGAACTTCACAGAAGACGCGGTACCGTTCGCAAGCCTACCTGTATCACTGAGTACAATTAATACATTTGGGGTGGGGGGGGGGGGTGGATTTAAACGATCAGTTGTTGCAGCCCTATCTTTCAACAAGAAAATCCGTATTCTGGTACAAAAAAGTCACAATTTACTTTTTTCATTTGGCCCTTTTAAATTCTTTCATAATCTACCAAAAATCCACAGAAACACCCACCACCTTCATAAAGTTTATTGAAGACATTGTCACTGCCCTGATTTATCAGCAAGTATCCGATTCTGTCAGCAGACTACATGAGCGCCATTTCCCGGACCATATTCCACCAACAGGATCCGGAAGACGACGCCCAAAAAAATGTCGGGTGTGCACCAAAAAAGGAATTAGGAAAGATACCAGCTTCTATTGTACCGACTGTCCCTCCCAACCTGGCCTTTGCATCGGAGATTGCTTCAGGCGATATCACACTCTGGAAAATTATTAGTCCATATTTCTAATACTGCCATTTCCCCGTTTTTAATTTCTGTCCTGAATATTTCGCCTTCCTCAACCAACCATATCATTGCCTTCCATGTGAACTGACCCTGGCCTGTTTCTCGACTATGCCTCTGCCTACCGTCTGCATTGTTTTTCCGCCATGTTTTTGCCTTTCACGTAAACTGACCCTGGACTGTATCGACTATGCCTCTGCCTACTGTCTATTTCTGCCTTTTACCTGCACTGACCTCGGCCTGTTGACCATGTTTTTGCCTGCCCCTTGGATTGATCTTTCACCCTGCTACACAGGGGTCTCACATATGTGAGGGGCTCCAGAATAGTGTTCGGAGTTTAGAAAACCAGTTTATGGTTTTCTGTGTTCCCATAACAGGGTCTGGTTGCCTGGAGGCTTCAAAGCGATTTGGGTGGGAGAAGCCTCTACCCCTGTCCCCATTCTTTCCTGACCGATGCCCTAAGCTTGATGGTACTGCCTGCTCCCTGGACAAATACTCTGGCTGTGCTGACCATACCTCTGCCTGCTGCATGTACTAACTATGGAGAGTATTCCTGCCTGCTGCATGGACGATCCTTTGATCCTTTTGCTGCTGCTGACCACATCCCTGCCTGCTATCTGGACTAATGCTTTGGCTGTGCTGACATCTCTACCTGTACTGACTATTCCTGCCTGCTGCCTGTTTTGCTGTCGCTGTCCATGTTCCTGCCTGCTGCCTGGGCCGATGCTCTTCTCTGCGGACCACTGCACTACTAAAACTGCAGGTAATCTTTTCTTTACCCTTTACTCAGCAGAATGTATTTTGGTTTGTAATTGGTATGTACAGTACATGCTATGTGTTAGAAATATGAAGGGCCTTCAACAATGTGATAGGTTGGCAGGAATTTGTGTGTAATGTATGCTCCTAGAACAACTGACAGTGCTACTTGGATGTTGGGCCTCTGTATGTGGCCATACTATGTAAAAGTCTCACACATGTGGTATTGCCATACTCAGGAGGAGTAGCAGAATGTATTTTGGGGTGTCATTTTTGCTATGTACATGCTATGTGTTGGAAATATCTTATGAATGGACAACTTTGTGTAAAAAAAAAAAAATGCGTTTTCATTTTTTTTCCACAGGTCCAAAAACTTTGGGAAAAAAATGAACCATTCAAAAGACTAATTATGCCTCATAGATTATACGTTGGGGTGTTAGCGTTCCAAAATGGGGTCATTTTGTGGACGTTTCCGTTGTCCTGGTGCTCCAGGGCCTTCAAAATTGTAATAGGTGGTTGAGAAATGAGATGTGTAATTTATGCTCCTAGAATGCCTGAAGCTGCTACTTCAATGTTGGGTCTCTGTATGTGGCCAGGCTGTGTAAAAGTCTCAAACATTTGGTATTGCCATACTCAGGAGGAGTAGCAGAATGTATTTTGGGGTGTCATTTTTGCTATGTACATGCTATGTACATAGCATGGAAATAGTTGGAAATATCTTATGAATGGACAACTTTGTGTTAAAAAAAAATGCGTTTTCATTTTTTTTTCACAGTTTCCAAAAACTTTGGGAAAAAAATGAACCATTCAAAAGACTAATTATGCCTCATAGATTATACATTGGGGTGTTAGCTTTCCAAAATGGGGTCATTTTGTGGGCGTTTCCATTGACCTGGTGCTCCAGGGCCTTCAAAAGTGTGATAGGTTGTCATCATATGAGATGTGCAATTTATGCTCTTAAAACGCCTGACGGTGCTAGTTGGATGTTAGACCTCTGTATATGGCCAGGCTGTGTAAAAGTCTCACACATGTGGTATCACTATACTCAGGAGGAGAAGCAGAATGTATTTTGGGGTGTCATTGCAAGTATGCATGTGCTGTGTGAGAGAAATAACTAGTTATTATGACAATTTTGTGCAAAAAAAAAAAATTTCCAAGAATTGTGGGAAAAAATTACAACTTCAAAAAACTCACCATGCCTCTTACTAAATACCTTGGAATGTCTGCTTTCCAAAAAGGGGTAATTTGGGGGGTATTTGTACTTTCCTGGGTTGTTAGGGCCTCAAGAAATGAGATAGACCTTCAGTACATCAGGTGTGATCAGATGTGATCATTTTTCAATGATTTGCACCATAGCTTGTAGACTCTATAACTTTCACAGAGACCAAATAATATACACTAATTTGGGTTATTTTTACTAAAGATATGTAGCAGTATACATTTTGTCCCAAATTTATGAAGAAAAATTATTTATTTGCAAAATTTTACAATAGAAACTAAAAAAAAGTGTTTTTTTTTCAAAAATTTCTCTCTTTTTTTGCTTATATTGCAAAAAATAAAAAACCCAGCAGTGATTAAATACCACCAAAAGAAAGCTATGTTTGTGAGAAAAAAATGATAAAAATTTGGTTTGGGTACAGTGTAGCATGACTGAGTAATTGTCATTCAAAGTGTGAGAGCGCTGAAAGCTAAAATTTGGTCTGGGAAGGAAGGGTGCATAAAAGCCCTGTATTGAAGTGGTTAATTTAGGTTTACGTGAGCCCAATGTTTAATATTTGAAATTTCATGATATTTACCTATATAAACCCTACTGTAAAACAATGAGCTTACTTACTTATAGACCCTTGTAAACATACTTTATGTATCTTTATAATATTGTATACTCAATAAACTTCTTTTGACAAGGAAAAAAAAAATATATATATATATTTTTAATTTTGTTTATTGTGGTATAAATCCAAACTAACACTGTATACTTTACTTTGGGGATCTACACTAATTTGATCAATATGTACTTCATCAATATGTATGAGATGAATTATAATTGATACTGATAATATTTAAGAGAGGGAAGGGGGAGTCAGGATCATGGGGGGGAAAGGGATAAGATAGTAATTTTTGGTACAAGGGATATATAGGGACATAATGGTATTGTATATGTATTAACACACTATACACTGGGTTGGCGCATTTATGTGAATGGGCTGGGACTTTCTCCCCCTTTTTTTTGGCGGGGGGGTGAGGGTGTGGAAGGGAAGGACTATAATGGGCAGAACAATAAAACGTCAAAATGAACAGAATGGAGATAAAGCAAATATGGGAATATACTGGTGTTAATACTGACATATGATTTGATTTAATTTTTGATTTGGTGTTACCTGGGTTGAATCTGGGAGGATGTAGAAGGGGGTATTCCTCAATGGTATATTCAATGCTGCACACAGAGACAGTGGGGGTCGGGGTAACAATAGTGTTATGTTAGGGGTTTTCTCACCCCTCCTCCTTCCCCCTTTTTTTTTTTCTACTGTTCTCCTTCTCCCCCTCCCCCCCTTCCTTTCTTCTCCCTCTCCTTCTTCTATGCGTGTTATTCTTTTTATATGAAGCTTGGGAATCAAATCAAATATTGTTTTTTTTTTTTTTCTATGCCTGCGCCAGGCACATTTTATCCTGGGGGGATCCCCTTCTTATTCCTAAATTTAGGGATTAGACTCAAAGGAGTCGAATAGATAGGGGGTGGATAGGGTTGTGTGGTTGGTTTGAGTGGATTAAGTGTGGGTATAAAAAAAAATATATATTTTTTTTTTTGTTTTTTTTTTGTTAGTTGTTGTGCTAATTTATGGGTGTGATAAAAATATGCTCTTACAATATCAGAGGTCTTAATTCAGCAACAAAAAGGTCACAGGTTCTATACTCTCTCCATAAACAAAAAGTGGGCGTGATTTTCTTTCAGGAGACGCATACCCAATTTATAAAATAGATATTATACTACATGGTATCATGATTCCTTCTTGGATTCTAAATCAAAGGGAGTCTCCATAGCAAGACATTACCACATCAGATATTGGAAAAGTGGAGGAATAGAGATGGAAGAGCAATGTTACTCAAACTTCTTATATATTGTAAAAAATATACTTTCATTAATATTTACTTACTTAATCAAGGTCAGCCTAAAATAGGAACACAATTGCTAAATGATCTCATGGAAAAGGCAGATGGAATCACGATAATAGGTGGTGATTTTAACTTCATTCTTGATAAAGATAGAGACACTACGACACCCTCAGTAACACAGATAAGCAGAGATAAAAAAAAATTTAAGGAAATGATGGTAAAACATCAATTGGTTGATACATGGAGAGCTCTACATCCATTAGAAAGAAACTATACGTTCCATTCAAAAGTCCATGGTACATACCATAGACTTGATTCTTTTTTGATAAACCAGTTGGGGGTGACTGTGACCTCTTCCTCTGAGATAGATAGTTCTGTATGGTCAGATCATGTGCCAATATTTCTAGTAATCGCTCTATTTAAGGGGAAAGGTATAAGAGGTACCTGGAAACTAAATGATAATCTGTTGTACGATGAGGTCTGTGTAACAGAGATAACGTCGGCAATAAAGAATTTTTCAAACGATCATATAAAAGATACTACGACCTTGCCGATCCAGTGGGAAGCACTGAAATGTGTAGTTCGGGGTCTATTTATAAAACATGGGGCCAGCTTAAAAAAACTAAAGGGAAATAGAATGGCTCAACTTTTGAAGGATATACCTAAATTGGAAACTCAACATAAACATAATTCATCACGAGAAATATTAATAGAATTAACGGAAAAGAAACTAGAACTACAAACCTTGTGCAATGAACAAACATTACAGATAAGAGACAGAAACCATACTTTATATTATCAGCAGGGTAAAAAACCAGGTAAACTCTTAGCACGTGCACTACGTCATTGGATAAATACATCATCTATTGTTAAGATCAAAACAGAAACAGGGGAGATGGTTAATGATCCAAAGGGGATCCTGAAGGCATTTCAGACCTTTTACACTAGATTATATAATATACCTAATCAACTAGCAAATAGTGACCCTGATAGATTTCAACAGAATGTATACCAATATATAAAAGATACTCCCCTACCACCATTGGCAACAGCAGAAATGGAACAGCTAGAGCAGGAATTCTCAGAGGACGAAATACAGAAAGTAATTGACTCATTAGTACCAGGGAAAAGTCCAGATCCTGATGGTTTTACTCCACGGTTCTATAAAACATTTAAAGAAGTTCTAACCCCTATTATCAAACAGACTTTTAATTCAATATCTACATCCATACCCTTTGTCTCGCAAAGCATGCAGGCATATATCTCACTTATACCCAAACCGGAGAAAGATCACACCATTTGTGGAAATTATAGACCAATCTCCTTAACCAATATCGATCTTAGATTATATTCAAAAATAATTGCCCACAGACTTACCCCGATAATACCAGCACATATACACTTAGACCAAGTAGGATTTATAAAAGGACGAGAGGCGAGAGATAATACCTTAAAAACATTGTTTTTGATAGAATATGCCCAGAGACGCTCCATCCCTTCCTGCCTGTTGGCAATTGATGCCTAAAAGGCGTTTGACAGAGTGGGATGGAGCTTTCTCAAAGAGACATTAAAGCAATGGGGTGTTGGTCCGATACTCCTAGATAAAATAATGGCCCTATACCATAATCCTACGGCTAAAATACGTGCAAATGGTGACATATCTGATATAGTCCCTATAACTAACGGAACCCGACAGGGATGCCCGTTATCACCTCTATTATATATACTAGTTATGGAACATTTAATGCTAGCGATTCGGGATAACAGTGAAATACAAGAAATAAAAGTGGGGGAGATAGAGTATAAAATGTCAGTGTTTGCAGACGACTTGCTATTATACATCACAAATCTGCTGGTGTCATTACCGAATCTAATACTAGAATTTAAACGATTTGGTGGACTGAGTAATTTTAAAGTGAATTATAATAAATTATGAATTATAATAAATATGATGTACCAAATATTACTTTATCAAATACCATGGTGGAACTTCTCAAAAAAAAAAATTCTTTTAAATGGCAGGCAAAAAATGCAATTAAATATCTTGAAACTTTTATCCCTAAAGAGATTAATAAATTGCAGGAATACAGCTATCTTCCGCAAAAAATAACAAGAACAGTACAACAATATGATAAAGGATATATTGGGGGGAAAGAGGATAATAGGGATTATAGCGGTGCCAAAAAATACACAAACTAACTTAGATAAAAAGCATAAACATTTTATTAGAAAAATTCATAAAAAAGGGGGGAACATAAGGGTGTGCAGTTATAAATTCAGACAGTTAAAAACATTTGTAGCGACATATTACGGGAATCAGCCAAGGGAATGTGGCGGCCAGTTCCGTAGACATATATAATGAGTCCTACATGTTTCGCCGGATACGGCTTCTTCAGGGACAGGTGTTTATGTCTGAAAGCGCTACTATACAATCTATGAGACAAAATATTTGACAATCAATACCAATTATAACATGGTTAATCACAAATTAAAACCAATACCTATACGTCAAAAAGGTGAAAATAAGCAACCAATTTATTATGTTTGCGGGCTGTCATGCATGAACCCTCACCCATATGCCTGAGACGTACCAACGGAGAACCGCACCCCACTGAGAGAAGAAGCAACCCCCCACCCTGCCCCCCGCCAGGTAGGGAAACCTGCAAGATGGAAAGGAGAAGCTACCTGTATGTCACCAGGGATGGACACAGAGAACTCCCGAAGCGGCCACCCAAGTTCAGGGTACAGTAGAGGGCTGCAGGGGGCAAAGAGGAGGACCTGGCAAGATTATTTTCTATAGAAAAAAAAGGAGACGAGTGTGATGATTAAAATAAATCCCAAAATCAGGGACATAGGAAATGTATAAACCCATAGTAAAATTGAAGGGTATTTAAGTACTCACAATTTTTTGTTAAAGAGATTATATGTAGGACATAAGAACACACTGAGTTTGTGACGTGGCAATTGCTTTTAATCACAAAAAGGGTCCAAATATAGAATACCTATGGGTAACAAACATAGAAACAAAAGGGGAAGAGAAGATTGGATATTAAAATGCAAGGGCATATATGTGCCCAGCAACGATATATTGGAAAGATATAAGTGTTGGTAGCTAATACAGAACATAGTAAGCAGCACTTACCAAAAGGAGTAACACAATAATAAGTCAGATGATGAATATGGAATTACATCCGTCTGTATTGCTGCGTTTGGAGTACTAGAGAGATAAATAATCATGTAAGATAACCAGCCAGTAGACGTCTAGATAGACATCCATCTGTATATGAATGTGAGACATACCAGATAAAGATGGTAGGAGCGAATCCATGTCCTAGAGATCCCTGGGCGCTGGTAAGGCCTGGGAAGCCGGCGCTCTTATGCCCCCCAACACACGTGCGGCGTCTGACGTGACCACACGTGTGAGCGGACAGAAGGACCACTGCGCATGCGCAACTCGCTACCGTCTACGGGCCTACAAGGTCCAGAAGGCAGTGCGGGAGTGTCAAGGTGACGTAAGGGTTTACGTCACTGACATTAGCGCTGTACTGAAGGGCCGGTAACGGCCGTTCAGTACACTGGAGATGGAAGGATCAGCCGATCCCAGGATGCCGTGGCTTGGGGCGGGCAATTGCAAAAGCAATGCCCTTGGGTGTCCATACAGCCCAAGTATCCAAAAAGAACTTTAGGCAGCAGCGCCGGAGGGACCTGATGCCATCCAACTGGCTTCACACGGCAGCCAGGTGCAGGATCCACAATAACCATCCCGGCAGGAGAATAAGAGAGGGGGGGCCCTCACCCCCAGGGACGTGCAGGACCCCCCGAGGACGTACCAGGGATAATGGGAGCGGGTGGAGACACGCTGGAGACCTGTGGGTAATAGCCCGCACACCTGGGCACAGAATAGAGGGAAAAAAAAAAAAAAAAAAAAGGCCAGGTCAGCAGCGTGTATCCTATACAGACAGGCATGACAACTGGCAAATTACAAAAATATATAGATGAGTGTAACATGATAATAAAGCAATTACTATGAGGTTCTAATTGAAAGGGAAATTATGAATATACAAAGGAGGGGAAATACAAACAATATAACTAATATATTAATGAAGAGTATACATTTTACATCAGTATCAAAAATCACTAAATGAAGCTAAATCCTAATCGACCAGGGTCAGCCCTCAATGTGGAGAATAAAGGTGACGGGAGGAACGCATTATAAGAATATATTTAAGGTAGCCATATATAGGATCATATTGCAAAAATGACTTAAAACTGATGTATTCATTGAGTCCTGGGTGTCGAGTGGCATCCAGGATGTGTATCCATTTGGTTTCTAGTTGTAATAATTTTTGGTCAATGTCACCTCCTCTAACATGTACGGGAACATGTTCAAGGGCTGTAAAGCATACAACATGAGAATTAAAATTGTGATGGTCCGCTATATGACGATTAATCGAGGTGGATATCTTATGTTTAAATAAAGGTTTGATGTGGTCGCGAATGCGTACATTGAATGCACGTTTGGTTTTTCCAACATAGTAACTGCCACAAATATTGATCCTATATATGGCTACCTTAAATATATTCTTATAATGCGTTCCTCCCGTCACCTTTATTCTCCACATTGAGGGCTGACCCTGGTCGATTAGGATTTAGCTTCATTTAGTGATTTTTGATACTGATGTAAAATGTATACTCTTCATTAATATATTAGTTATATTGTTTGTATTTCCCCTCCTTTGTATATTCATAATTTCCCTTTCAATTAGAACCTCATAGTAATTGCTTTATTATCATGTTACACTCATCTATATATTTTTGTAATTTGCCAGTTGTCATGCCTGTCTGTATAGGATACACGCTGCTGACCTGGCCTTTTTTTTTTTTTTTTTTTTTTTTTTTTTTTTTTCCCTCTATTCTGTGCCCAGGTGTGCGGGCTATTACCCACAGGTCTCCAGCGTGTCTCCACCCGCTCCCATTATCCCTGGTACGTCCTCGGGGGGTCCTGCACGTCCCTGGGGGTGAGGCCCCCCCCCCCCCCTCTCTTATTCTCCTGCCGGGATGGTTATTGTGGATCCTGCACCTGGCTGCCGTGTGAAGCCAGTTGGATGGCATCAGGTCCCTCCGGCGCTGCTGCCTAAAGTTCTTTTTGGATACTTGGGCTGTATGGACACCCAAGGGCATTGCTTTTGCAATTGCCCGCCCCAAGCCACGGCATCCTGGGATCGGCTGATCCTTCCATCTCCAGTGTACTGAACGGCCGTTACCGGCCCTTCAGTACAGCGCTAATGTCAGTGACGTAAACCCTTACGTCACCTTGACACTCCCGCACTGCCTTCTGGACCTTGTAGGCCCGTAGACGGTAGCGAGTTGCGCATGCGCAGTGGTCCTTCTGTCCGCTCACACGTGTGGTCACGTCAGACGCCGCACGTGTGTTGGGGGGCATAAGAGCGCCGGCTTCCCAGGCCTTACCAGCGCCCAGGGATCTCTAGGACATGGATTCGCTCCTACCATCTTTATCTGGTATGTCTCACATTCATATACAGATGGATGTCTATCTAGACGTCTACTGGCTGGTTATCTTACATGATTATTTATCTCTCTAGTACTCCAAACGCAGCAATACAGACGGATGTAATTCCATATTCATCATCTGACTTATTATTGTGTTACTCCTTTTGGTAAGTGCTGCTTACTATGTTCTGTATTAGCTACCAACACTTATATCTTTCCAATATATCGTTGCTGGGCACATATATGCCCTTGCATTTTAATATCCAATCTTCTCTTCCCCTTTTGTTTCTATGTTTGTTACCCATAGGTATTCTATATTTGGACCCTTTTTGTGATTAAAAGCAATTGCCACGTCACAAACTCAGTGTGTTCTTATGTCCTACATATAATCTCTTTAACAAAAAATTGTGAGTACTTAAATACCCTTCAATTTTACTATGGGTTTATACATTTCCTATGTCCCTGATTTTGGGATTTATTTTAATCATCACACTCGTCTCCTTTTTTTTCTATAGAAAATAATCTTGCCAGGTCCTCCTCTTTGCCCCCTGCAGCCCTCTACTGTACCCTGAACTTGGGTGGCCGCTTCGGGAGTTCTCTGTGTCCATCCCTGGTGACATACAGGTAGCTTCTCCTTTCCATCTTGCAGGTTTCCCTACCTGGCGGGGGGCAGGGTGGGGGGTTGCTTCTTCTCTCAGTGGGGTGCGGTTCTCCGTTGGTACGTCTCAGGCATATGGGTGAGGGTTCATGCATGACAGCCCGCAAACATAATAAATTGGTTGCTTATTTTCACCTTTTTGACGTATAGGTATTGGTTTTAATTTGTGATTAACCATGTTATAATTGGTATTGATTGTCAAATATTTTGTCTCATAGATTGTATAGTAGCGCTTTCAGACATAAACACCTGTCCCTGAAGAAGCCGTATCCGGCGAAACATGTAGGACTCATTATATATGTCTACGGAACTGGCCGCCACATTCCCTTGGCTGATTCCCGTAATATGTCGCTACAAATGTTTTTAACTGTCTGAATTTATAACTGCACACCCTTATGTTCCCCCCTTTTTTATGAATTTTTCTAATAAAATGTTTATGCTTTTTATCTAAGTTAGTTTGTGTATTTTTTGGCACCGCTATAATCCCTATTATCCTCTTTCCCCCCAATATATACAATTTTTCAGTATTGGGATGAGGTGCTGTATTACATTGAGGACCACCCAACCACTTCCCTTCTGTTTTTGATTTCTATCCTGAAATTTTTGTGTTTAAATACACATCTTTCAGGTTGGCAGGTCCTCTATTCAAATATACTTTTATATCGGTGCCAAAATAAGTATATATATGAAATATTTGGTGTGTTACTTACTTGCATATATTAAATTTTTTTGTTTCCTTTTTTTCTCATTTAACCAAGTTACCTTGTCATAATTGGTAGTATTGATAAGCCCTTCAGAGTGTTTAGCTATCTCCCCTGAAATCATGGCTGACTTCTGTGGAGAAGCATGGGAGGATTTAATGACTAAAATACATACATCCCATACAGCTTCAAATATCTCTGATATAGAGCTGGACAAATCCTTTATGAGGTTTCAACGACTATTAGAAAAGAAAGCCCGCATGTACTGGCATAAACTGTACTTTGAAAAATACGTGGAACACCACATTGTCCCCTGGGGACTCAGAATTCAAATTTTCCCTAATATTAAAAAAACCACTGATTCCTTAAAAAAGACATGGGAGGACAACTTACAAACATGCTCCTTTAATATGATGAGGATGCTATGTCAAGAATACGAGAAAGAACTGGTCTTACTTGACACTCAAATCAATGAATGGCTTTCTGCTCGTACTGCTGATATGTCTTCCCCGAGGTTCGCCCAGAGGGACAGAGACCTCCGGGCCCACCTCGAGGAATACACAGTAGAGATCATTAACACCAAGGAAAATAAATTTTTACGCGACAAACTTGCACACACTAATGGTTACGCTTACAGATGGGATGGGAATGTTTCTGAAAAACCTACCACCAAACCTAGCTCTGAGCATGCACCTAAAAACAACAATGAAGTACCTAACGTGTTCTCCACTTCATTTTCTTCCAGCTCATCCACTACATATCGTGATCTTTCACAGGACATGATCCCAAAAAAAAGGAAGGGAGAATTACCCACTACCTCCACGGATTCTATTCGACGCACCCTTGGTATCACAAGTACTACCAAGCCTATGGTTGTCCGACCAAAAACCACCAGCACTTCCACTCCGCTTACACGAGCACTACCACGTCCACCACTTACCACCACTCGTTCTGCGCACTCGGGACTTACCACAACGACTTCTGCACCTCTCGCTCTCCCTGCCCCTATGGGAAGACGGGTAAGTGAACCAAATCTAACCACTATGTTTCCTACTGTCACACAACCCACTGATCCCAAACTAGCCCCTATTTTTTTACCCCAGGCACCGGACTCGGCACAGAGTCCCCAACCTTAGTATTAAAAAACTCCCAACCACAATGCAATCACGATTTAGACGTTGTTAACTTGTCATCATTCCCTTTAACAAAACAACAAATTAAGGTTCAATTAGGCCTTACCTTTTGCCCTTCTGCTGAGTTTAACAAATTTCAATTCATCAAGGACGTTCACCTTTTTGCAAGAAAATTAATGTATAAAGTCATTTTTGATAAACCCTCAAAAGCTCCCACTATAGAGCCATCACTTGAAAATATTGCCCCCACCCTAGCCGAAATTCAAGCCATCGAGGATTTACTTACTCTCTTGGAGGAGGGCGGAACCGAAGACGAATGCCAGTCACATTGGGACAGTGAAGGCATTGTCGTCACCGGTGTTTCCTTCCCTCCCCCATCCTCGTTCAAACCCAAATCCAGATCCTTCCCTAATCTTTCAACGAACCCTAACATTTGGGCGTTCGTGGAACAAATTACAAGTGCCATTAAACAACATGACTTTTCTACGATATATCCCTCTAATCTGTCTATTGCCCAAAAACAAGCCATTAAATCGCTACAGAACCACCCAGGGCTGGTTATAAAACCAGCTGATAAAGGTGGTAATGTGGTGGTCATGGATGTTGCGGCATATGAATCCATGTGCCGCAACATCCTAGACAATAAAGAGTGGTACCGACCCATTTCACGATCACTTATAGACAATTTTGCTACTGAATACTATGAACTTATTTTTTCGGCCTTCCAAAAAGGGACAATTGATGCTAACACTTGGAAATTCCTAAACGTAAAAGACCCCAGAATACCCACTTTTTACGCCCTCCCAAAACTTCACAAATCTTTCAAATGCCCCCCTGGCCGTCCCATTGTGTCAGGGTGTTTAAGTCTCACTGAAAACGCTAGTGCTTTAGTGGATAAGTATCTGAGTCCACATGTTGTGGCCCTTCCTTCCTATGTCAAGGACACTATACACCTACTCCGTATTTTGGCAGATCTACACCTCCCATCCGATGTTTGGATGGTGGCGTTAGACGTGGAGAGTCTGTACAACGCCATACCTCATAACAACGGCATTAGAGTAATTTCAAACTTTTTACAAGAAAGAGGACCCAAATTTGAGGCCTATGGCCATTTTGTCACTGACCTCTTGAATTTTATTTTGACAAAAAATCATTTCATGTTCGGCTCTTCCCACTTCCTCCAGGTACAAGGTGTAGCTATGGGCACTAAATGTGCACCATCCTACGCCAATTTGTACCTGGGGGGGTGGGAAAGGGAACTGTTTAGAAACACTGATCTCGCTGATTTCCTGTGCCACGTAGTATCCTGGCACAGGTATATCGACGATGTGATTTTTTTCTGGTCTGGCACTCACGAACATCTCCTGAAATTTGTTGACACCCTTAAAATCAATTCATACAACCTAAAATTCACGATGCAATGTAGCCAGAAGAGGATTGCCTTCCTGGATCTGGAGATCCAGCTGGATTCAGAGGGCAACCTTTCTTCAGCCTTATACCGCAAAGATACATCTGGGAACACCATCCTTCATGCTAAAAGCGCTCATCCAAAACCACTTCTTAATAGTATCCCATATAGCCAGTATCTTCGCATCAAGCGTAATTGCTCGCATGACAAGGACTTCTTCGCAGCCTCCCAAGATCTATATGAGAGACTGAAAAGAAGAGGATACAGCCATAGGTTGCTAAAACAAGCCTTTAATAAAGTTAAAAAACTCGATAGGAACAAACTGATTTATTCGAACAAAAACACAGACGATCCCCAACCCGTCCGTGTGATAACTGAATTTTCACAGCATTATAGTGAGGTCAGGGACATCCTCAGGAAGTTTTGGCCTTTGCTTACTGCCGACAACATCATCAAAAAATATATTAAATCAGAGCCTCAAATTACCTATCGACGCTCTCTATCACTCAGAGATAAAATCATAACTAGTCACCATGCACCTAAGTCTGATCTTACATTGACAACCTATGGCACATTTCCCTGCGGAAATTGCGATATGTGTGATTACATTTATGACGCACGTGAATCTCTGCTACCAAATGGTCAACTTCATAAAATCAAACACAAGGTCACTTGTCAATCTATAGGCATAGTATATCTAGCTACATGTATTTGTGGCAGTTACTATGTTGGAAAAACCAAACGTGCATTCAATGTACGCATTCGCGACCACATCAAACCTTTATTTAAACATAAGATATCCACCTCGATTAATCGTCATATAGCGGACCATCACAATTTTAATTCTCATGTTGTATGCTTTACAGCCCTTGAACATGTTCCCGTACATGTTAGAGGAGGTGACATTGACCAAAAATTATTACAACTAGAAACCAAATGGATACACATCCTGGATGCCACTCGACACCCAGGACTCAATGAATACATCAGTTTTAAGTCATTTTTGTAATATGATCCTATATATGGCTACCTTAAATATATTCTTATAATGCGTTCCTCCCGTCACCTTTATTCTCCACATTGAGGGCTGACCCTGGTCGATTAGGATTTAGCTTCATTTAGTGATTTTTGATACTGATGTAAAATGTATACTCTTCATTAATATATTAGTTATATTGTTTGTATTTCCCCTCCTTTGTATATTCATAATTTCCCTTTCAATTAGAACCTCATAGTAATTGCTTTATTATCATGTTACACTCATCTATATATTTTTGTAATTTGCCAGTTGTCATGCCTGTCTGTATAGGATACACGCTGCTGACCTGGCCTTTTTTTTTTTTTTTTTTTTTTTTCCCTCTATTCTGTGCCCAGGTGTGCGGGCTATTACCCACAGGTCTCCAGCGTGTCTCCACCCGCTCCCATTATCCCTGGTACGTCCTCGGGGGGTCCTGCACGTCCCTGGGGGTGAGGGCCCCCCCCCCCCCTCTCTTATTCTCCTGCCGGGATGGTTATTGTGGATCCTGCACCTGGCTGCCGTGTGAAGCCAGTTGGATGGCATCAGGTCCCTCCGGCGCTGCTGCCTAAAGTTCTTTTTGGATACTTGGGCTGTATGGACACCCAAGGGCATTGCTTTTGCAATTGCCCGCCCCAAGCCACGGCATCCTGGGATCGGCTGATCCTTCCATCTCCAGTGTACTGAACGGCCGTTACCGGCCCTTCAGTACAGCGCTAATGTCAGTGACGTAAACCCTTACGTCACCTTGACACTCCCGCACTGCCTTCTGGACCTTGTAGGCCCGTAGACGGTAGCGAGTTGCGCATGCGCAGTGGTCCTTCTGTCCGCTCACACGTGTGGTCACGTCAGACGCCGCACGTGTGTTGGGGGGCATAAGAGCGCCGGCTTCCCAGGCCTTACCAGCGCCCAGGGATCTCTAGGACATGGATTCGCTCCTACCATCTTTATCTGGTATGTCTCACATTCATATACAGATGGATGTCTATCTAGACGTCTACTGGCTGGTTATCTTACATGATTATTTATCTCTCTAGTACTCCAAACGCAGCAATACAGACGGATGTAATTCCATATTCATCATCTGACTTATTATTGTGTTACTCCTTTTGGTAAGTGCTGCTTACTATGTTCTGTATTAGCTACCAACACTTATATCTTTCCAATATATCGTTGCTGGGCACATATATGCCCTTGCATTTTAATATCCAATCTTCTCTTCCCCTTTTGTTTCTATGTTTGTTACCCATAGGTATTCTATATTTGGACCCTTTTTGTGATTAAAAGCAATTGCCACGTCACAAACTCAGTGTGTTCTTATGTCCTACATATAATCTCTTTAACAAAAAATTGTGAGTACTTAAATACCCTTCAATTTTACTATGGGTTTATACATTTCCTATGTCCCTGATTTTGGGATTTATTTTAATCATCACACTCGTCTCCTTTTTTTTCTATAGAAAATAATCTTGCCAGGTCCTCCTCTTTGCCCCCTGCAGCCCTCTACTGTACCCTGAACTTGGGTGGCCGCTTCGGGAGTTCTCTGTGTCCATCCCTGGTGACATACAGGTAGCTTCTCCTTTCCATCTTGCAGGTTTCCCTACCTGGCGGGGGGCAGGGTGGGGGGTTGCTTCTTCTCTCAGTGGGGTGCGGTTCTCCGTTGGTACGTCTCAGGCATATGGGTGAGGGTTCATGCATGACAGCCCGCAAACATAATAAATTGGTTGCTTATTTTCACCTTTTTGACGTATAGGTATTGGTTTTAATTTGTGATTAACCATGTTATAATTGGTATTGATTGTCAAATATTTTGTCTCATAGATTGTATAGTAGCGCTTTCAGACATAAACACCTGTCCCTGAAGAAGCCGTATCCGGCGAAACATGTAGGACTCATTATATATGTCTACGGAACTGGCCGCCACATTCCCTTGGCTGATTCCCGTAATATGTCGCTACAAATGTTTTTAACTGTCTGAATTTATAACTGCACACCCTTATGTTCCCCCCTTTTTTATGAATTTTTCTAATAAAATGTTTATGCTTTTTATCTAAGTTAGTTTGTGTATTTTTTGGCACCGCTATAATCCCTATTATCCTCTTTCCCCCCAATATATACAATTTTTCAGTATTGGGATGAGGTGCTGTATTACATTGAGGACCACCCAACCACTTCCCTTCTAATATGATAAAGGAATTTTTTCCTGGATGGGTAGGATAAATATCATAAAAATGGACATACTGCCTAAAATCATATATATATTTAAAACGATACCTATTTTTCCTTCAACTAACATCTTGAATCAATTACGTTGGGCAGGCAAAACAGCCAGAATTAGTAGAACAGTATTAAATAGGTTAAAAAAGGATGGAGGCCTGGCTCTCCCAGACATATCGATGTACCTCAGATTAGTATTTATAACTAGGATAGTGGATTGGTTCCATAATGCAGATTGCAAACAATGGGTGAAGCTTGAGGAAGAGATTACAGTCATAAAATTGAAATCAATACCATGGATTAAGAAGGAACTTAGACCGCTGGAGGATATGCCCTCTTTGGTTGTATCAACTTTGAAAGTGTGGGACGATTTGATAAAGCGGGGGATAGGATCTACATATAAAGGCCCAATGACCCCCCTATTTAGCAATCCAGAATTCCCACCAGCAATGGAATCCAAAACCTTTCTTAAATGGCAGAGATCTAAAGATACGAGGATAGTAGAGACGATGGAGGGGAATGAATTCCCTCCATTAGATGCCCGAACATAAAAAGAAATGGATGCAACATGGGCAACTTCAACAATACATCTTCTCCCTAATGAAGGAGTCCACACTAGATAAATCACTGACAGAATTAGAAAAAATATTTTTACAAGAACATAGACCATTGTATACTTTATCCTATGTTTATAAATATTTAATCAAATAAAGAACAAGAGATTATATATATAAAAAAATGGGAGGAAGAGCTAGGGATTATTGTTATTCCCAGAATAAAATGGGAAAAAGCAATTATATTAACACATAAATTATTTATTTCCACTAGACATCATGAAAGAAAGTATAAAATCTTAGCCAGATGGCATAGGTGCCCAGTAGATATGCATAAAATAAACTTGGACAATGAAGATGTATGTTGGAGATGCCGTGGGGCAAGGGGCACAATATCAGATATCTGGTAAAATATTTAAAATATATAAGACTATGACAGGGATAAACTTACAATCAGATATAAGTGGCAGTATTGTCTATGATCCCTGGATTGGTGAAAAGTATAAAGAAGGGAATCTTAAAATATTTCCTAACTGCAGCGCAAACTATTATAGCCAAAAAATGGAAAAGTAGGATTGCTCCCTCTATAGAGGAGTGGGAGTGTGAGATGGGCGAGATGCGTTCCCTGGAAGAGAGGATGGTAATAGAAGAAGGTTTAAAAAAGCAGATAATAACCACCTGGCAAATGTGGGAAGAGTTTACAGCCTCATTGTTGCTTTTGAGGGGAGTATAGGACTTAGATAGAGCAAAGCTTAGGTTCAATAGAGAGAGAAATGGGGCATTAGCCCCTATTCCTCTATATGGGGGTCTGAGGGGTTTTCCTTTTCTTTTTTTTTCTTTTTTTATGTAGATGAATGATGTGTGGTTGAGTATGACTGGGGGGGGGGTGTGGATTTGATGTATAAGTGGGTTAGTGAGAAAAGGTTTAAAGTAACAATAGGGGCATATATTCAAGTATATATTTGGCAATAGTAAGTCGGGGATATCTATAATGATATCAATATGAAAGTAGAAGATAATTTAAATATATTATAGATAATGTTATAGATGTATGTATGTTTTATAAAAATTGTAATAATGTTTTGATAAATAAAGATTATAAAAAAATAAAAAATAAAAACTGACCTCCTCCCAATGACAATAAGGATGAAGTCAAACAAGAAAATATAATGGTATTCAAAACTCATTAAATGTGAAAATTTGCATTTAGGTGAATTATAAATGATAATATCTATAGTTGCCGGCACTGAAATTGTGATACCCAATATAAAAAACAAAAAGAAAAACAGTGCAACTCTAAGCAAGTAAAAAATGTCATAAGAAAAAAGGTTGATATCATAAGTATTTAAACAATAAGCCCACAATATAAGTCCATGTATATCGTTGTGTTTGCTGGAGACAAAAATGATAACACACTTCACTGCTTGCAATGAATCGATAGGTATATATAATTGTGGATGTGTATCCCCTTGCCGCCGAGTGTATGCAGATTTGCGGCCTCGACTTTAGGGGGTTATACCAGCTGCAGGCATAATCCTGGTACCGTTTTTTAGAGCGGGTAATCGGCTATCCAGGGATAACAACCAATGCAACTAAAAGCCACTCGGTTGTTATTCCGGAGGAGCGGGAGGGGACATCCACCCCTCCCACCACCTTCCGCCACTCTTACTGGACCTCCCGTCCCACCGGGAGACCTGATACTCGATCTGCCACTTCCGGCGGCTAGAGACAGACTGGCACGAAGCCAGAAATGGCTTTGTCCCTGTCTTATCTCTGTCACAACGTCACTTCCTGTTTACTCAGTTGTCAATGGCACCGGTTTTTAAAAAATATACAGTATTCAGAATCGTTGTTTTTGGCAATCTGAATACTTTGAAGTGCAAAGGAGGGATTTGGGGTCTTTTAGACCCACGATCCCTCCATAAAGAGTACCATTCACCACCTATTACTGTCACAAGGGATGTTTACATTCCTTGTGACAACGATAAAAGTGATCAAAAAATTTTTCTATAAAAAAACACAATGTAAAAAATTTAAAATAAATGAAATAAAAAAAAAAAAAAATTCGAAAGCACCCCCGCGAGCTCGCTCAGCAAAGAAAACGCATATGGAAGTCTCACCTGCCTATGTAAACGGTGTTCAAATCACACATGTGAGGTATCGCCGTGATCGTCAGAGTGAGAGCAATAATTCTAGCACTAGACCTCCTCTGTAACTCTAACCTGGTAACCTTTATTTTTTTTTTAAATGTTTTTTAAATGTATGGAGATTTTTAGGTACTGTAGTTTGTCGCCATTCCACGAGTGTGGATTTTTTCACAATTTAAAATTTAGAATTTTTTTTTTTGAAATTTCGCAATTTTAAAGCATGACATGTTTGGTATCTATTTTCTCTGAGTAACATCATCTTTCACATCATACAAAAAAATTGGGCTAACTTTACTATTTCGTTTTTTTAAAGTTCATGAAAGTGTCTTTTTCCCCAAAAAGTTGTGTTTAAAAGACCGCTGCACAAATACCATGTGACATAAAATATTGCAACAATCGCCATTTTGTTCTCTAGATTCTCTGCTAAAAAAATATACATAATGTTTGGGGGTTCTAAGTAATTTTCTAGCAAAAAATACAGATTTTATCTTGTAAACACCAAATGTCAGAAATAGGGTTAGTCATGAAAGGGGTATACACCCATATATACTCCTGCACTAAGGAATAAGTGTAGATTACCATTAACCAAATAAGTGCAGAATTTAGGTTGCTGCTCTTATAAGGTGATTGTGCCTTTAAATTGTAAAGATATGTATCAAATATGTATACACCATTCAACCTTCTAAAACTAATCACTAGATGGGAATAGGAACACAGATTTGTTTTAGAAGGTTAAACGGTGTATGCATATTCGATTTCGTAATTTTTTTTGTTATATTCTAATTATTTTATTTACATACTACACTTGTTAGTAAAAATCTCTGATAAAGTATAATATGATTTAGCCCATATTATCAATTGCACAACCCTTTAACAGAACAAAAGGTCCAGGGTGTACCAAGATAGAGGACTATTTGTGAGGTAAGGCTTGGTACACCCTTTAGAAATGTACATAGAAAGAGGATATGACATTATCAAAAAGGTATCCAATGCTAATTAAAACTAGGTGTGCGAGGGAGGATATACTATATATATGGTTTGCAACACCACCCCGGGGATATCTTTTGATAACGTCTCTGGTGGTGACGTAATTTACGGCTGGTGAGACGCAAGTCTATGCACAGTTCGGGCTTCCAGTTTTTAATGCTTTACAGCGTGTTTTACCATGTGAGTGGATATTATATTTTTAATTGGATTAAATAAATTGAGTTACACTATATTCCTTCTTTTCTGCCATTTATTAACACCCATATTATATTGTGGACAACTTGAGAAACAGCCAGAAGGACAATAAAGCCCAGCCATCCATACTTCACAAGCAAGAAAGACTCCTGTCATGGGAGTCCTTAGCAGCTGGTGAGTGAGTGGGCACGCAGGAGGGGAGCACTGAATATCTGTTTC
The DNA here is from genome assembly GCA_037952925.1 of Lithobates clamitans. Classification (NCBI taxonomy): domain Eukaryota; kingdom Metazoa; phylum Chordata; class Amphibia; order Anura; family Ranidae; genus Lithobates; species Lithobates clamitans. The sequence goes on along the minus strand of JBBGZY010000654.1, from coordinate 953,144 downwards.
AGCGCTTGCCACTTCATTTTGGAAATCTGAATTTGCACAATTAAGATTGAGAAAGCTTATGAACTTTATGTTGACTTTAATTAACTGTTTTTTAATTATTCTTATTGATTGAGTAAGTTAGATCATGTTGCAAAATGGTTAAACAACTGTGATGTAGTTATATGAGTTTAATGCGCAGTTAATTTTGTTATTTGGTAGCGCTCTTACACTGATCTTCACACTTACCAGATTTTTTTGACTCTCTAATTGTGAGTGGTCAAATAGTGCCCGAAATTAGTTAACCACTTCAGCCCCAGAGGATTTGGCTGCTCAATGAGCACTTTTTGCAATTTGGCACTGCACTGCTTTAACTGGTAATTGCGCAGTCATGCAATGCTGTACCCAAACTAAATTTGTGTACTTTTTTCCCCACACATAGAGCTTTCTTTTGATGGTATTTGATTGCCTCTGCGATTTTTATTTTTTGCGATATAAACAGAAAAAGACCGAAAATTTTGAAAAAAAAAGATATTTTCTAATTTTTGTTATAAGAAACATTTAATAAACTCAATTTTAGTCATACATTTAGGCCAACATGTATTCAGCCACATGTCTTTGGTAAAAAAAATGTCAATAAGCGTATATTTAATGGTTTGCGCAAAAGTTATAGCGTCTACAAACTAGGGTACATTTTCTGGAATTTACGCAGCTTTTAGTTTATGACTAACCATCTAATTTCTTGAGGTGCCAAAATGGCAGGGCAGTACAAACTGTTCCCAAATTACTCCATTTTGGAAAGTAGACACCCCAAGGAAATTGCTGAGAGGCTTGTTGAGCCCATTGAATATTTTATTTTTTTGTCACAAAGTGATTGAAAATGACAAAAAAAAAACACAAAGTTGTCACTAAATGATATATTGCTCACACATGCCATGGTTATATGTGGAATTACACCCCAAAATACATTCTGCTGCTTCTCCTAAGTATGGGGATACCACATGTGTGTGACTTTTTGGGAGCCTAGCCACGTACAGGAGACCCTGAAAACCAAGCACCGCACACCCCCCCCACCCAAATGACCTCATTTTGGAAAGAAGACACTTCAAGCTATTTGCTGAGAGGCATGTTGAGTCCATGGAATATTTTATATTTTGCCACACATTTTGTGAAAATTACAATTTTCTTTTACACACAGTTGTCACTAAATGATATATTGTTCAAACATGGCATGGTTATATGTGGAATTACACCTCAAAATACATTCTGCTGCTTCATCTGAGTATGGGGATACCGCATGTGTGTGACTTTTTGGCAGTCTAACTGCGCACAGGACACTGAAACCCAATCACCGCCTTCAGGCTTTCTAAGGGCGTACATTTTTTATTTCACTCCTCACTGCCTATCACAGTTTCAGGGGCCATGAAATGCCAAGATAGCACAAACCCCCCCAAATTACCCCATTTTGGAAAATAGACACCCCAAGCTATTTGCTGAGAGGCATGTTGAGTATTTTGCATATCTCGCTTTTTGTCACAAAGTTTTGAAATTTGAAAGAAGAAAAAAAAAAATTTCTTTTCTTTCTTCATTTTTAAAAATAAATGAGATCTGCTAAATACTCACCGTGCCTCTAAGCCAATACCTTAAGTTGTCTACTTTCCAAAATGGGGTCATTTTGGGGGGTTTTGTGCCATCTGGACATTTCAGGGCCTCTGTAACTGTGATAGGTAGTGAGGAGTAAAATCACAATTAGAAAACCTGAAGGCGGTGCTTGGTTTTTGGTGTCCTGTACGCGGCTAGGCTCCCAAAAAGTCTCACACATCTGTTATCCCGTGCACAGGAGAAGCAGCAGAATGTATTTTAGGGTGTAATTCCACATATAACCATGCCATGTTTGAACAATATATCATTTAGTGACAACTTTGTTTAAAAAAAAAAAAAATTAAAAAAAAATTGTAATTTTCCCGAAACTTGTGGCAAAATATCAAATATTCAATGGACACAACATGCCTCTCAGCAAAAAGTTTTAAGTGTCTTCTTTCCAAAATGGGGTCATTTGTGGGGGTTTTGTGCTATCTTGACATTTCAGGGCCTCCAAACCTGTGATAGGTAGTGAGGAAGTGAAATCACCATTTTACGTCCTTAGAAAGCCTGAAAGCAGTGATTTTGTTTTTGGGGTCCTGTACACAGCTAGGCTCCCAAAAAGTCTCACACATGTGGTATCCCCGTACTCAGGAGAAGCACCAGAATGTATTTTGGGGTGTAGTTCCACATATTACCGTGCCATGTTTGAACAATATATGGTTTAGTGACAACTTTGTGCAAAAAAAAGTGTAATTTTCCCGAAACTTGTGGCAAAATATAAAACATTCCATGGGCTCAACATGCCTATCAGCAAACAGCTTGGGGTGTCTACTTTCCAAAAAGGGGTCAAATAAAAAAGATGATCTTATGCCAAGTACATGGCTACCAAACACAACATGCTTTAAAATTGCTCACAAACAAGTAGTGGCAACAAACTACATACATTTTTAAAAACCTTTAAAAAGCCTTCACAGGGTACAGAGCATTTTAGATTTACAGAGGAGGTCTACTGCTAAAATTACTGCCCTCGATCTGACCTTTGCGGTGATACCTCACATGCATGGTACAATTGCTGCTTATATATGACACCAGACCGACGCTTGCATTCACCTTTGCGTGTGAGCACGTGGGGACAGGGGTGCTTTTTTAAATTTTTTTAATTTTGCTTTTTTTTTTGTGTAAAATTCTGTTTATTGTTTTTTCCATTTTTTATATCATACAACAATGGGCTCGTCCAAGGGACCTTGCCCATAAGGTCAACATGACCTCACTGTCTATCTAACAAAGACCAACTATCTAACAGTCATTCCCCCTCCCCCCCTCCCCCACCCCTTGAACCACAGCCCGACATATTATCATACTTCCATACAGCAATTTTCATGGTATATACGCCCTGTTCCCCCTGTGACAGAGATTGTAACATTCAGTGTCTCCAATATCCAAACGTATTATCAGCCATTAAGTGATCAGGACCCTCTGGCATTTACTGTCCAATACAGGATATCACTTCATTTAAATTATTTTGCTTTTTTATTATATTTTTAAACTGTTCCTTGCATTTTTTTTGATCATTTTTATTGTTATCTCAGGGAATGTAAATATCCCCTATGATAGCAATGGGTAGTGACAGGTACTCTTTTCTGAAAAAAATTGGGGTCTATTAGACCCTAGATCTCTCCTCTGCCCTCAAAGCATCTGACCACACCAAGATCGGTGTGATAAAATGCTTTGCCAATTTCCCAATGGCGCTGTTTATATGCGGCGAAACCTAAGTCATGAAATGCTCGTAGCTTCCCGGTTTCTTAGGCCATAGAGATGATTGGAGCCATTCTGGTCTCTGATCAGCTCTATGGTCAGCTGGCAGAACCACCGGCTGCATTCTCGGGTTTCCTGTTGGGACAGGAGAGCCTGAGAAAACCATGGAAGACAGTGGGAGGGGGGATGTTCCCCCCCACTGCTTGTAAAAGCTGTCCAGAGGCTAATTAGCTGCTAGGATTGCTTCTACATCAAAGCCGACCGCTTTCTGAAAAGAATGATACCAAGATGATACCTAAACCTGCAGGCATTATTCTAGTATAACCACTCAAAGTCCAGCAACATACCAGTATATCGCTGGTCCTTTTTGTGCATACATTGTAATGTTCTTTTTTTCATGCAGCCTGTGGGCTGAACGAAAAAAAGAGGTTGATCGGTGGGTATGCCGACCATGAGAATACTGCCCTTCATTCACCCACTTCTAATGATGGGCATGCATGCACCAATTGTTTTTAAACTGTGGTGGGGAAATCACCTCCTACAGCGCTGGATTCGCTGATTTATGTGTCGTGGGAGCAAACGCTGTTGATTAGGGATGAGCTGAACACCCCCCTGTTCGGTTCGCACCAGAAATGATGGTAAACAATAAATCAAGGTAACATTACAGTATAACAGTAATGCCCCATACACACGGTCGGACATTGATCGGACATTCCGACAACAAAATCCTAGGATTTTTTCCGGCGGATGTTGGCTCAAACTTGTCTTGCATACACACGGTCACACAAACTTGTCGGAAAATCCGATCATTCTGAACGCGGTGACGTAAAACACGTACGTCGGGACTATAAACGGGGCAGTAGCCAATAGCTTTAATCTCTTTATTTATTCTGAGCATGCGTGGCACTTTGTGCGTCAGATTTGTGTACACATGATCGGAAATTCCGACAACGGATTTTGTTGTCGAAAAATTTTATAGCCTGCTCTCAAACTTTGTGTGTCGGAAAATCTGATGGAAAATGTGTGATGGAGCCTACACACGGTCGGAATTTCCGACAAGGTCCTATCACACATTTTCCGTCTGAAAATCCGACCATGTGTATGGGGCATAAGACTCACCATACCTGCAAAGCAAATACAATAAAACATAGTAAAAATAAAACATTTTTTTGTTTAAATTCTGTTTATCAATTGAACAATTTATACATATTCATTACATATTTATATAACAATTTACATTTAACATTTAACGTAATACATTACATTCCACATTTTACAATACATTCCTGCAATATAATAACTAGACACAAGAGATCTTATGCCAAGCTATATTTTATGCTTTTTCTTTTTCCTACACTCTAGGTTTTTTAACCTTCCTGCCTGCCAACTTTTATCATTTATGCCACCATTATACTCTGAGAGGGAGAGAGTGAGCCCCCAAGAGAATAGGATGGAAGAGAAGAAGAAGAGAAAAAAAAACACCCCCACCCCACCCCGTGTTAATGTTAATATCTTACCCAAGTATTCCAATACTTTGATCGATTGTTAACCCAACAGTGTTATTAACATGACATTCTATAATTTATAAAATCTTTCCCTCAATCCCTCCTCACCCAATATCTTAATCCCATTAACCCAAGTAAGAGAAAAAAAAACATTTTTTAACGCAATCTGTGCCTAAAAAATATATGCTGAAGCATGGGGGCAATCTGCCCCTAATGTTAGAAGCAAATCGCTCCTCCATCCCTGCCGCCATGCCGAAAAGCAAACATGATAAAACATAGTAACAATAAAACATTGAATTGTAGAATACAGTAAAAAAGAGCAGAACAATAGAGAGAGAATAGAGAGAGAGAGAGAAAACAATAAAACGACAACTATTTTTGTTTTTTTTATTTATTTTTTTTATTTTTTTTGTTTGTTTTTTAACTTTTTTTTTTACACTTTTATTTGTAATTGTAATGGTTCAGTTCCAGGTTGGGGTCTCCCGAAATGCGATGGCATCTTTGGAGACCCTGTGTAAGTGTGTCCTAGTCTGTGCAGTGCTGTACCCTATGCTAATACTCCACTAGTGTGTGGTAGCATTCAAAACATTCACCAATGCAAAGACCAGGATGGTCAGGACAGGAATGACAATAATAGTGGGTGTCATGCCTATATCCGTGCTTTCTACAGACACAACATTTTCTTTGGGGGGCTCATTGGGTAGAGGTACCAGGGAGGACATAAGGAAAATGCCTCTCATGTAGCCATCTTACTGCAACTGTATTGGGAAGTTGGGCCACAGCACCGTCTGGAAATGGTAAATAGGGCAATCGATTAGTGACATTGGTGACAGGGGGTGAAAGGGTTAGTTGGGGGCGATCAAGGAGTTATACCTTTATTAGGGGGGTTTAGGGGGTAACCTAGACCTAACGAGGGCTACTACTGACTGCCTTAACACTTATTTCAGTCACAAATGACACTAATGCAGTGATCAGTGAAAATTCTGAAAACTGCAATTGGTGACACAGTGACAGAGAGTGAAAGGGTTAACTGGTGGGGGGCGATAGGGGGGTGATCGGGGGATGGCAAGTGTTCCTATGTGTACTGGTGTTAGTGTAGTGTTGTGCAACTCATGGTTAGATGTCTCCTCTCACTGGAATCGAAAAGACCTCACAAGGAGAGATGACATCACTTCCTCCTGTCTGTGATTACACTTACACAGACAGGGGAAGGTTTCCATTTATTAGGAGTGATCACCAGGTCCAGACCATAAATCATTGGTCTGGCCCTGGGGACTGATCGTTCCCCTAACGAATCTGACCGCCGCAGGCACGGGGGGGCACGATTGCGCCTTCCACCCATGGAGAGGGCGGGACGTACAGGTACGCCCATTTGTTTCAACATTAAAAGCTCTCATAGGAATCCAGGACCCAAAAAACAATTATGTAAAACAAAACATCTCACATTGTGTAATATGTGTAAAAAAAAAAAGCTCTGTTTAAAAAAAAAAAATTCTCACATCTGAGCAGACAATTATAATCATGCACCCATTGTTAGGTGACACTGCAACCAATGTACAAAATTCTATCCACTTTGCGTGAAGGAAAATATACCAAGAAGGATGATTTTGTGCTATCCGTACCACTTTTCAGTCCTAACAAATGTCTAAAGCATATATTATTGATACTTTTATAATTTGCTCATCTAGAAATGTGTCAGGGCTGGGCTCAGCCCTTCCTTCTATGAGCTGGCCGCTCAGCTGTCAGCTAATTGTCACCTCCTTTGTCTCCACAGTTACTCAACTGTTGTTGATATCCTGCTCGTCAGTACTGCCTACTTAAGCCGTCCAGTCCAGAAGAGCTCTGCCTTCGCCTTGGTCATATCACAGAAATCTCCTCCAACTTACCTGGAATCTCCCACTGTGGCCGCCCCGGTACAACCTGAGTTGCAGGCCGAACCTGCTGCTGCTCCAGTCTATGTGCAGGCACCTTCCTCAAGTATTACCTCTATAAGAGGCATGTCTGGTTCTGCTCCGCTTCCCCAGCGATTTGGGGGCAATCCAGTCCGATGCAGAGGGTTTCTCAACCAGGTTGAGATATACTTTGAGATGCTGCCCCAGGCCTTTCCCACGGACAGAAGCAAAGTAGGTTTTGTGATATCTTTGCTTTCTGAGAGAGCATTGACCTGGGCAAACCCTCTATGGGAGACGCAAAAACGTGTTGTCTTGAGCTACCTTGAGTTCGTGGTTTCGTTTAAAAGGATATTTGACGTTCCTGCATGCTCCGCTTCTGCTGTCAAGTGCCTCATGTCCATCGAACAGAGTACAAGAATTGTTGCTGACTACGCCATTGAATTCTGTACTCTGGAAGCAGAGGTTGCGTGGAACAATGAGGCCCCCATGACTGCTTTTCTCATGGTCTCTTTTGTTTTGGCGAGCCTTTTGTGCACAGTTGGGAATTTAGCTTACTTTCGCCTCTGCGTATCACCCACAATCTAATGGGGCTGCAGAACGAGCCAATCAGTCCTTGGAGCAATTTCTACATTGCTATATTTCTGACCATCATAACAACTGATCAGTAGGGATGAACTGAACACCCCCTGGTTCGGTTCGCACCAGAACCTGCAAACGGACCGAAAATTCTCACAAACGTTAGAACCCCATTGACGTCTATGGGACTTGAGCGTTCAAAATCAAAAGTGCTAATTTTAAAGGCTAATTAGCATGGTATTGTCCTAAAAAGGGTTTGGGGATCCGGGTCCTGCCCCAGTGGACATGTATCAATGCAAAAAAATTTGTTAAAAACGGCCATTATTCCTTTAAATATCATACCTGGGGGGTGTCTATAGTATGCCTGTAAAGTGGCGCGTGTTTCCCGTGCTTAGAACAGTCCCTGCACAAAATGACATTTTTAAAGGAATAAAAGTCATTTAAAACTGCTTGCGGCTTTAATGTAATGTCGAGTCCTGGCAATATGGATGAAAATCAGTGAGACAAACGCATGGGTACCCCCCAGTCCATTACCAGGCCCTTTGGGTCTTGTATGGATATTAAGGAGAACCCCGCACCCAAATTAAAAAAAGAAAGGTGTGGGGCCCCCAGGCCCTATATACTCTGAACAGCAGTATACAGGTGGTGCAAACAAGACAGGGACTGTAGGTTTGTTGTTAAGTAGAATCTGTTTGTAATTTTGAACTGGTGCATTTTTAACGTGTTAAGCTCCAGCCAAAAATCTATTTTAAGCTTTATGGAAAACATAAGAAAGGGTTATCACCCCTGTGACATTTGTTTTGCTGTCTGTGCTCCTCTTCAGAAGATTTCACCTCACTTTTTGTCCCAATGACAAATGTTTTTTGAAAATTTGGGGGTTTTGGTGAAACAAGGATTGGTGATAAATCATCAGTGTAAAGGAGAAAAGTTTTTTCCCATATTAACTCTTACAGGAGAGAATTTCCCTTCCTAGGGGTAGATTTCATCTCACTTCCTGTTGTCTCGTTTGTAAGTTGGATGTTTGAAAGTAGGGGCCTGCCCTATATACTCAGCAGAAATTTGGGCCTTAGGTGTTGTTGTGGCCACAACACTGTAAGCTCTCACAGTGCCCTGCTGTGAAATATTAGATCAAGAATTGTAATTACATGCCCCTCTTGAACAGGGGCTGAAAAATTGGGCCTTAGGCACTGGTGGCGGCCCCCAGAACCAAAAATGTTCTTACAAGCTATCAGCATGATCATTGAGGAGGAAGAAGATAATTACTCAGCATAACAGGATAGTCACTCAGCATCAGCATAGGCAGTCTTTGAAGGGATCTGACATTTCAAAATAATTATTCGGTTACATCAGCATCAGGTGCTTGGTAGCTGGTGGTGATCCAAGACTGATTCATTTTTATGAAGGTCAGTTGATCGACCGAGTCGGTGGACAGATGGACCCTGTGATCGGTTACAAAGCCTCCAGCAGCACTGAATGTGCGTTCCAAAAGAACGCTGGATGCAGGACAGGCCAGTAGCGCAATTGCATGCCCTGGCCAGTGATCCATCCGCAGGACCCAGTAACTCAGAGGATTTTTGGTGGGAAAGGTGTCCAAGTCAGATCTTGCCCCTAGGTATTCCTGCACCCTGTAAAACAGATGCTGGCGATGGTTGCTGGAACCGATCATACCTTGGGGCTGCGAACTAAAAAATTGTCTGAACGCATCAGTCAGACGGCCACCTTCTCCACCGCTCCTTCTTTGACTGACTGAAGCCTCAGAAACACATTGTCCAGAAACAGGAGTTTGTAACCTCCCAGTCTCTGGGAACGCGTTGCACAGACCTTTCTGCAAGGCCTCAAGAAGATATTTCATCCTCTGCTCCCTCTGCGATGGCAAGATAAGGTCTGCAACCTTACTCTTGTAACGTGGATCAAGGAGGGTTGCCAGCCAGTATTGTTCCTTCTTCTTGATACCATGAATACGAGGATCCTTCCGCAGGCTTTGCAGGATCAGGGAGGCCATGCAGCGTAGGTTTGCTGAGGCATTCGGTCCGGAGTCCTCTGGGTCACTAAGGATGACATGATCCGCAGCCACCTCCTCCCAGCCACGTACAAGTCCATGTGTTTCTTGGGACTGTAAATGATCCCTTAAAGACTACTGCTGATGCTGATTGCCAGGCTCCACCTCCATACTGACACAATCCTCCTCCTCCTCTTCCTGTGTGATCGGCAGGCACGCAGGAACACTGTCTGGATAAAGGGGGCCTTGAGAGTTAAGGAAATCCTCATCTTCCTGCCTCTGTTTTGCCTCAAGTGCCCTATCCAATATTCCACGCAGCGTGTGCTCCAACAGGTGGACAAGGGGGACAGTGTCATTGATGCATGCACTGTCACTGCTCACCATCCTCGTGGCCTCCTCAAATGGTGACAGGACAGTGCATGCATCCCTGATCACTGGCGTGGGGAAAAAAAAACCAAGCTCCCCCGGCCCTGTCCTGGTGCCATAATCGCACAGGTACTCATTGATGGCCCTCTGATGCATGTGCAGCCGCTGCAGCATGGCCAACGTTGAGTTCCACCTGGTGGGCATGTCATAGATTAAAAAATGAGTAAAAACCAAGCGCTGATGTGGATAGGTATGTGTGATATAAATAAATTGTGCTTAACCACTAAGCCACCGCCCACCATCATATGACGGCGGGACGAGGCTTCTGTTGTTCTGGGCGGACGTCATATGACGTAATCGCCCTCCCGAGCCACTAGGGGGCGCACGCGCGCCGGCGGCGCGCATGCCAGTTGCGTCGCTCGGGACCCGGTGCGCGTGCCCGGCGGCCGCGATGTCCGCCGGGCACCCGCGATTGCTGGGTAACAGAGCAGGACCGTGGATCTGTGCATGTAAACACAGATCCACGTCCTGTCAGAGAGGAGAGGAGACCGATGGCGTGTCCCTTGTACATAGGGACACCGATCGGTCACCTCCCCCAGTCAGTCCCCTTCCCCCTACAGTTAGAATCACCTCCTTAGGTCATACATTAACCCCTCGAGCGCCCCCTAGTGTTAACCCCTTCCCTGCCAGTCACATTTACACAGTAATCAATGCAATTTTATAGCATTGATCGCTGTATGAATGTGAATGGTCCCAAAAATGTGTCATAAGTGTCCGATATGTCCGCCAGAATATCGCAGTCACAATAAAAATCGCAGATCGCCGCCATTACTAGTAAAAAATAAATAAAAATGCTATAAATCTATCCCCTATTTTGTAGACGCTATAACTTTTGCGCAAACCAATCAATATACGCTTATCGCGATTTTTTTTACCAAAAATATGTAGAAGAATTTTTATCGGCCTAAACTGAGGAAAAAATTTGTTTAAAAAAAAAAAAATTGGATATTTATTATAGCAAAAAGTAAAAAATATTGTGTTTTTTCAAAATTGTCATTCTTCTTTTGTTTATAGCGCAAAAAATAAAAAACGCAGAGGTGATCAAATACCACCAAAAGAAAGCTCTATTTGTGGGGAAAAAATGATACAAATTTCATTAGGGTGCAGTGTAACATGACCGTGCAATTGTCATTCAAAGTGCGACAGCGCTGAAAACTGAAAAACGGCTTAGGCAAGAAGGGGGTGAAAGTGCCCTGTATTGAGGTGGTTAAAAATATATATGTACCAATACAGTTAGTGTTATGATAAAATCAATAAATTAAAGCTGCTATCAATATAAGGTGAGCAGATAACCAAACAAATAGTACTAAGTATAAAATTGATGCGCTTTAAATAAATAGTGCACAATATGCTGCTGCGAATAAGCTTAAATCCAGGAATATACAATGCATACATGTAGATAAAATAAATAAATAATTATGGTGCTCATACATGTGTTAAAATTGCCAAAATAAATCTACAAATTGGTGATGTGACGGTGAATATAAATAAAATAATAATGACACTCTGAGTAAAATGTCCAGGCGGAGATAAAAAGTGGGGGAAAGTAAAAATAATTAAACAGTTCCTTCCCTTAATCCAGATTGATTAGATAAGATTAAAGATAGAGACCGCCTTTCCAATCCCATTACTATACATTCCTTGGCTATATGGGAAAAATGTAAAATTTCTCATAATCGTCAATCACCACCTAATTCCCTCCTTTCTTTCCTCAAGAATCCAGCTTTCTACCCTGCCTGGAAATTTCCATATTCTTTTGCTGCAAGGTCAACTGAATATAAATAAAATAATAATGACACTCTGAGTAAAATGTCCAGGCGGAGATAAATAGTGGGGGAAAGTAAAAATAATTAAACAGTTCCTTCCCTTAATCCAGATTGATTGATTCACTGGGTTAAATCGTTTGTATCAGGATATTTAGTTTTTCTTGCATCCCACTTTAGCCATAATACTGCTGGTGATTCGGCTCTCAGGATAAAGGTTTTATGCAAAGCAAGCAAAAAGATAATAGATCATTGTGTAGTGAACTTATTAGATAGTACACAAGCAAAACAGGGACAAGAGATACACTCACAAACTCCCGGTCTATTAGAAGCATTCAGATATGCAGATTGCAGTCAGCCGCTGTGGACGAGGCTTCCCATAGAGAAACCGCTGCTGTTAACCTTCAGGTGTATTGCAGCACTGAACGTCCTAAGCTCCTCCCACGCGTTGCGTCACTGGCACGTAACTTTCTCAAGGATAAACACAGGAAACCTTAATTTTTATTGTATTTTTTCATATTTTATTTGTAGTCACTAGTGGATGTAAGTTTAATACTGGCCTATTCAATATGTTGCTAGTAATTACATAATGTGGATCAATTGGTATTTTACTTACGGAATTATACATACATATTAGTGATTTTGCTATCTATCCCAGTATGTGATGTCATGCGATCTGATGTGTTAACATTGAATGTGTAGTAACACTATTTACCACTGGAGGGAGTTTCGTGACCGCACTAATTAGATCCATTTTTACGTTCTTATTCTTTATCTGGAAGTTTTCTATATTTGTTTGCAAACCTGTATTTATAAATATATGTTCCCCTTTTAACAATTTGTAAAACAATTAAATAAGGCTTAAGCCAAAATATTTACATGTTATTAGAAGCAGAAAGCAGTATGATGATCCAATGAACACAGCGCTGTCTCCATGGTAACCACAATGCCATAGGACTTAAATACAGAGGCCGTGGCTTCCTGTGTTTATCCTTGAGAAAGTCACGTGCCAGTGACGCAACGCATGGGAGGAGCTTAGGACGTTCAGTGCTGCAATACACCTGAAGGTTAACAGCAGCCTCGTTCTATGGGAAGCCTCGTCCACAGCGGCTGACTGCAATCTGCATATCTGAATGCTTCTAATAGACCGGGAGTTTGTGAGTGTATCTCTTGTCCCTGTTTTGCTTGTGTACTATCTAATAAGTTCACTACACAATGATCTATTATCTTTTTGCTTGCTTTGCATAAAACCTTTATCCTGAGAGCCGAATCACCAGCAGTATTATGGCTAAAGTGGGATGCAAGAAAAACTAAATATCCTGATACAAACGATTTAACCCAGTGAATCAATCAATCTGGATTAAGGGAAGGAACTGTTTAATTATTTTTACTTTCCCCCACTATTTATCTCCGCCTGGACATTTTACTCAGAGTGTCATTATTATTTTATTTATATTCAGTTGACCTTGCAGCAAAAGAATATGGAAATTTCCAGGCAGGGTAGAAAGCTGGATTCTTGAGGAAAGAAAGGAGGGAATTAGGTGGTGATTGACGATTATGAGAAATTTTACATTTTTCCCATATAGCCAAGGAATGTTTAGTAATGGGATTGGAAAGGCGGTCTCTATCTTTGGGTTGAGGCCATAGCAGATTAGCCACAGAAATGGGGTCACTGTCAATGGATTCGACAGCCACCCATAAGGGGATTTCTCTAGTAGCATGATACTTAGGAAGCTGTGATAATTGAGCCGCATAATAATAGGAATAAAAATTTGGCACGCCCAGCCCCCCTTTATTTTTTGGAAGATAAATTGTTGCAAAAGGTATTCAGGGTTTGGTAGGTGTCCATATAAATGACATAAACCTTCTTTGTACTAGTCCTAAGAAATATGATGGCATTGAAATAGGAAGTACTCTAAATAAATACAGAAATTTTGGTAATATTGTCATCTTTATAGCATTAATTGACCCTAACCATGACAAGGGGAGAGAGGACCACTGTTTCATTAGTCCGGTGATTTGTTTCAATAATGGAAGGTAGTTTGCTGCAAAGAGATCTGTCAAGGAGTTTGTAAGTTGGACTCCTAAATATAAAAGTTGGCGAGATACCCAGTTAAAAGGTAAAGAAGATTTTGGTTGCATTAGTTCAGTGTGTGTTAAAGAAATATTAAGTGCATTAGATTTTGTAGGGTTAACAAACAGACCATGAATATGAGCAAATTTATCTAGTAAGTCTAGTAAATTTGGAGCAGAAAATTAGGAAAATTAAAACATCATCTGCAAATAGACAGATCTTATGCTGTAATCCTCCCAACTCAATACCTTTAATATCAGGGTTGGCTCTAATTAATAGTGCCAAGAGTTCTATGAGAAGGGTAAAAATCAATGGGGAGAGGGAACAACCTTGCCTCGTACCTCTCCTAATGTCTATCATTGCTGATTTGTAGCCAGCATATTTAACATATGCCCGTGGATTATCATATAGAGAGGAGATCCAGGTCAAAAAATGATTCCAAAAACCCCATTTATGCAGAATATATTGCATGTATGGCCAAGTGACAGAGTCAAATGCCTTCCTGACATCTAAAGAAAGGAGGCAGGTTGGGATGTGTCTATTTTTAGCAGCATGAGTGTGTAAGAGGGCCCGTTGAATATTATCTCCCGCTTGTCGTGTGGGCATGAATCCTGTTTGATCACGATGGATTAGGCGGCCTATAATGGTATTGAAACGATTCACTATAATTTTAGCTAAAAGTTTAATGTCCAAATTTAGTAGAGATATAGGATGGAAATTGGTCCAAGAGGTGGAGTCTGATCTGGGTTTAGGGAGCATAGTTATTATGGAGGTCAATGTTTCTGTTCTAAATGTGTGCCCATTAAGTATAGAATTGAAAGCTCTGGTTAATATAGGTGTCAGTATGGGAGCAAATAAGTTATAATAAATGCTGAAAACCCATCCAGGCTTGGTCGTTTATGAGGTTTTAAAGTTTTTATGGCATTTTGAACTTCTAATTCTGTAATGGGACTCTCAAGATGGGCAAGCTGTGCATTGTCTATATTGGGAAGATTGATAGAAGCAAATAGGGTATCTGCTTTCGTCTGATCAAAATCTGAGATGTGAGAATAAAGTTTACCTAAATTAGAACGGAAGACCTCAAGTATTGTAACAGGGTTACTAGTATATGCATCTTGTGACGTCTTTAATCTTGTTGGTGTCTGAGCATATTTTATCGCATTTAAACTACGTGCCATATAGGTATTAGGTTATTAGCTTTAGGGTATTGGGTTTGCTGACGTTTACGCATAAGTGTTTCCGCTGAGTCTGTTAGAAAAAGGTCTAGGTCAAGACGAGCTTTATCTAGTTTTGCATTATTGGTAGCAGTCGGGGAGGATTGGAAAGTCAAATGACATGCGTTAAATTTAGCGTCCAGCTTAGCAAATAAGACCTTTCTTGTTCTTTTAATGGCTGAAGCCTGTTGTATTACTGTACCCTGAATTACAGTTTTGCGAGCTTCCTATACAGTAAGATCAGAAACATCTGCTGTGTCATTAACCAAAAAATATTCTGTGAGTGCCTTTTCAATCTCTAAACGATGAGAAGGATGGGTTAACGTAGTATCATTGATATGCCAAGTCGTATTCTGTGACCTGGGTATTAGAGAGGCTATGGTGGTATACACTGCACAATGATCCGTCCAAAGGGAGGGAATGATTTTAGAGGAGAGTATCTCCGGGATCATATTAGATAGGACAAAAATGTGATCTATGCGCGAAAAGGAATTATGTGGATAAGAATAATATGTGAAGCGTCTACTTGTTGGGTTAAGTTCACGCCATGTATCTACCATTTTATGTGTGGTAAGTAAATGTTAGAATGTGAGCTTATTGGAGGTATCGAGTGAGACTAAAGGGAATTTGTCAAGAAAAGGGAAAATAGTCACATTTGAATCTCCACATAAGATTACTGTTCCAAATGTATGCGCTTCTACAACCTGGAAAAGGTGTGTCAAAAAAGACTTTGGGCGTTTATTAGGGGCATAATAAGATACAATCGTAATTGCCATATCCAAAATATAACCTGTGACTAGAAGATATCTACCCTCAGGATCTTTCAATTGTAAGGTAAGAGTAAATGGAACATTATGATGGAAACTAATCAATGTACCTTGTTGCTTGAATGTGGCTGAAGCTGTGAAAAATTAAGGATAGGAGGCAGATAGAAATTTAGGAGAAGTTTTGTCAGTAAAATGGGTTTCCTGTAAACAGATATGTGCTTTTTTGGCTGAGAAAAAGCGCATAGCTTTAGTACGTTTATGTGGAATGTTGAAGCCTTGTATGTTTAAAGATATAATATTTAGGGGTGCCATAACATATACAAGACAAGTATCATGTCAGAAAAAGTAAATTCTGAGACGAGAGCCTCAACTACCAAAAGGGGAGAGGAAGAAGAAAGGGAGGAAAATAGGAAAAAAAAACAGAATAAAATTGATCAACCCTAATGAGAATACAAAAATATATAAATAGTATCTCAACAATAGGGTTTGAGAACAACTCAGGGGTACATCAAATGGACCCTGAGTGGTTCCAGGGCCACCATCAGAATCCCGCATAATGGTATCAGGAGACTGAGGGTGGTAAAGGGGGCAGCAAGACACTCCCAAAGGCCGGACATTACCAGAGAACCACAAACCATGTAAAAAAAATATGAATGCAAATACAATCTCAATTATAGATATATTAAAACAAATTTGATATAGCCAGATTTGACCAAAAATGTAAAATACCTGTTAGGTAAAAGAAAAAATTAAATAATAAGACAAAAAAAAACAAAGACAAAAGCATCTTAAGCTGTTAGAGTTACTAAATTTCTTAGAATATGAGGGTTAACTAGATCTAATGGGCAACAGGTGTATAGAAAGAAAAATATACTAGTATCAATAAACCCAAAGGCATATTGATTCTTATTCATGCAGACACTCTGCATACAGAGACCAGGCATGAAATAGCAATGCATCTCACCAACCTGAGAAGACCTAACAAATGATTATGGATAAATTACAAGAATAATTAAAATCAAACCCATAAAACACACAAAAAAATAAATAAAAAAAAAAAGGGGATGATGTAAATTGCTGTATAGTGAAATAGGCAAACAGAAAAAAAGAGTTTGAGCAGCAAAACAATTTTCAGTCCATCGTATCTTCATTGGTTGGGGATGAATTATCATATCATCCACGCTTATGTAAATTTTGTAGTGTAGAGATGGAAGAACCAGAGTCTGTCATCTTTTGCTGTGAAGGGGATTGAGAGGCTGATCATGTGCGAGTATGATCACTGGGTGAAACTCGATTCACAAAGCCCATTTCTATTAAGGCTGACTGTAGTTCAGCAGGGGTTCGACAAGTGTATTTAATTTCAAGGTGAGTGAAGCAGAGAGAGAATGGAAGACACCTGAAAGAGTGCTAACATGGAGGCTTGGATATCCACAATAGTTTCTGGAATCCCTCAAGTTGGAATGACGGTCCCTATTTTTTTGGTCTTCAATGCGGGACTGTAGTATTAGATTTTCTTCTTTAAGATGTTTAATTTCAGAGGCATAGTGTTGTGAATGGTTCTTCACATATTACTACTCAAACCATTGCATGAAAATAATTTTTCTGGAAGAATTCTTCCACCTTCTTCCTCTGTTGAGGTAGAGGGTGAAGAAGAATTTGTGGTGGAGATAATTCTTGATTCCAGGATCTTTAGGAACAAATTACAATATCTGATTCAATGAGAAGGATATGGGCCAGAAGAACATTCTTGGGAGCCTGAGAAGAATGTTCATGCCCCCATATTAACAAAATACTTCCACACTAACCAGCCCTAAGATATCCAGGGGACATTCTTGGAGGAGGGGAGTACTCTCAGGACCTGGATTTGAACCCGGTACCTCTGCTGTGTCAGGCAATGTCTCTTCATGCTGAGCTACCTGAACTGCCGGACAGCTTCTGGAAGAATACATTGAATGATCTTGTCTTGAACCTTGTTTGTCTGTTTGAACCCTAAACTGTTTGCTCCTCCCACTTCCTAATTTAAGTCATGTCTCTGCACTTCCTGTTTGCCAGATTATAGTGCTCTCTCCAGCCAGTGTCTTACTCCTGTCTTCTATGCTGCTGTCCATATTTTGCTATCCCTAATTTTTGGCCCTTGGCTTGTTTCTCGACTATGCTTCAGCCTGATCCCAACCTGAAACGACTCCTTACTGACTTTTTGGCTTGTTTACTAACCGTGCTTCTGTTTGATCCCTACCTGCTACTGGACCCTGGCTTTCTCACCTCCTGGGGGGGCGATAACGAGGACCATGACCTGGTACTAACACGCAGCAGAATCCATCTTCACCAACAGGAGCTTTGGTGAACACCGGTTAGTACTTAGACTCCGCACCTCAGGTGAGCCCGTGTCATTCACCAGATTGACCAACTGTGTACCTATCCTGCTCATCAGTATTAGTTCTGCTACTGCTATAACAACTGGTCTTTGAGTCTGACCCCTGATCATGACATAAATGATATATACCAGTTCTCACAGGATATGAGATTCACTATAGGTCCTCTTCATATGTCTTAGGGTAAGCAATACGGGCAGACTAGTCCTGGAGATCCAAAACGTTAAGATCTATGATGACTCAGTATACAAGTAAGGAAATCATAAGGGAAAGAAGATATTTACATTGGAAAAATGTGACCTTTTCTCCGTTTGTGAATTAAGGCTGTTCAGAATAAATTTAAATTTGTGCAGTTGGAATTTTATTTCTAGCCATCATAAATATAGTAGAGACAATTAAGTTTAAATAAAGTCTAACATAAGCTTTATCTGTGATATGTATAATTATATCTATCAGAAGTAAAAATTTTGGAATTGTTAATGCATATGTAAATTAAAAAAATAAGGTACACTGGGACATGTTTCAGCAGATTTGCTTATGCAATATGTACTATACTTTTATTTTAAGGCTAAACAGGTGATAAAACACAAGTAATAAGCTGCTCAGAATGTTTGCTAGATACACTTACTGTGCAGACAATTGAAATGTCCTTAAGTTAGAAGTACATACTCCAAAGCACCAGTCCAAACTCCTTTTCTCTGGAATTCAGATGCAAGAAGGATGACTGATTTCTGTGTGGAAGCAGTGGCCTCTCTAGAGCAGTCTAACATTTCCACCTTGTTTCTCTGAGTTACAGCTACAGGTGTACAATCAACAATGTTTATGTTCCCTGCTGATTGTAAAGCTCTAGCTGTGACTCAAGGGGGGAGGAGGTGCATGTTAAACTAATGCAGATATACAGAGAGAGAAATGTTTTTTAATGCATCAGGTCTTTAACCACTTGCCGAACGCTGCACGCCGATATACGTCGGCACAATGGCAGCAGTGGGCAAATGGATGCACCTGTACGTCCCCTTTAAGAGGCGGGGATAGAAGGTGTGCATGCACCTGCCGCATAAAGCGTGACCGGTCTCCCGGCGATCATGTCACGGAGCTGCAGAACGTGGAAGTGCCTATGTAAACAAGGCATTTCCCCATTCTGCCTTTTGCCATGACAGAGATCACTGCTCCCTGTCATCGGGAGCGGTGATCGTTGTCATGTGACTTGAAGCCCATCCCCCCACAGTTAGAATCACTCCCTAGGACACACTTAACCCCTTCATCGCCCCCTAGTGGTTAACCCCTTCCCTGCCAGTGACATATACACAGTAATCAGTGCATTTTTATAGCACTGATCGCTGTATAAATGACAATGGTCCCAAAATAGTGTCAAAAGTGTCCGATTTGTACGCCATAATGTTGCAGTCATGATAAAAATTGCAGATCATCGCCATTACTAATAAAAAAAAAATAATAATAATAAAAATTCCATAAAACTATCCCCTATTTTGTAGACTCTATAACTTTTGCGCAAACCAATCAATATACGCTTAGTGTGATTTTTTTTACCAAAAATATGTATAAGAATACATAGCTGCCTAAACTGAGGAAAAACATTTTTTTTATATAATTTTGGGGGATAATTATTATAGCATGAGGTAAAAAATATTGCGTTTTTTTAAAAATTGTCTCTCTTTTTTTGTTTATAGCGCAAAAAATAAAAACCGCAGAGGTGATCAAATACCACCAAAAGAAAGCTCTATTTGTGGGAAAAAAGGACCTCAATATTGTTAAAGCGACGCAGTGCAAAATCGCAAAAAGTGCTCTGGTCAGGAAGTGGGTAAAATCTTCCGGGGCTGAAGCAGTTAATAATCCTAGCAATGATCCTGCTAGCCATTGAGGGAGTTAGTGAAGATGGTTTGTAATTTCGGAACTGAGTGGTAAAAAACACATGCACTCTTGTGTACACTCTGTGTGCTGACAGACTGAATGTGCAATTTCTCTGCTGGTGTGGATACTGGAAAGTGGAGGACCAGTTACTTGGGGGGGAGGTGACCAGTGTATGTGTTGGGGTGAAATCTCACTATTGGAGCTTTGTTCAATTCAATGAAGGAATGGAGGCATAGTTCTCCAGCAACAAAACAGGAAATTGCAGTTTCCCTTTACTATAAGAGAGTATATAAATTAGTCTAAATAATTATAATTCCATGTAGATGGTGACCTTGGTGGGAATCAAACCAAGGGCCCCTGCACTTCAAAACAACAGAGCTAATCACCTTCCTTCCCAAAGGACATAATGCATAGGTTACGCAAAATAAAATTAAAATTAAATGAAAATAACTAAATGCCTGTTTAATACACACTTAACATTTTTGTTTGCAGCAAATACATATTTTACTTAGTCAAAAGTTAAATATAGCTGGCATGGCAAAGTTTCCAGTTGTTTGGCATAATAAATAATAATTACAATCATTTATTTTTATGGGTACACTCTGATGTTTAATAAAAATGTGTATTGTAATATGGGGTATGTCTAGCTCAGTGGTAGATGCGTTTTCAGTGAGTTCACAGCCAACCGGAACTTTAGGGCATGATAGCCTACTTTTATTAAAGATAAAATGAAAGTTCATACACAGGGGTTCTTCTCCAGCAGAAATATGATAAATGAAAAATGCCAAGCCACCTAGATCTTAAGGCTCACTCAGCCTTGGTCACAGTACCATGCTGCACAGGCCCACTCCTGGCCTCTAAGAAGGGGTTCTCCTGAAACTCCAGGCTTTATTACTCCTTTGAGATTCATGGTTTCCTCTCGTCCCCTGGATTATCTCTACCAGTTGTTACAGCTATGGTCTCCAGACTCTCTCAGCTGGCCCAACTCTCTCCGTCCACTGACCTGGAACCTCTCCCACATGGAGTGCTGTCTCAATGATATTGCCTCAGTTCCTAAACAGGAGCAAACTTCTCTCCTGGCTGCAGCAACTGCTCCAACTCCACCTCCCCTGAGCTATGCTCAGATCTGCCTTATAACGAGTGTGTGCACCTGAATACACACACACAACCAGCAGAATTTCTGTAAAGCCTGCACACAAGACTGAAGACTCCATCACACCCAATGCTCTTTGGAGTCTTCAAGTCTCCAACCCTGATCCAGACTTATGAAATCTAGAGGAAATGTAAAACATAATTTTCTCTGCTCGCAAAGCTTCTGCTGGAACTTCTCAAACTGACTGACAAACTGACTGACAAACTGAGAGTCCTGTGTCCATTTTTTATTTCTTTATTGCTTGTTTCAAAATACATACATTCAGACTCTATTTTGAACTCACGCAGGAGCTTCTACATATACTTTATTATATCCACATTTGCACTACCACAAGAGTCTCATTCCCCCCAATCAACTCATACCTTAGTGTTGTTTGTATACCCCCTCGCTTTCTTATCTTAAATTGCTTCATGTTATTGCTCTCTAGACTTTCCACACGTTCACTCCCGTCTATCTTCCCTACCTTATTCCTATTTCTTTTTGTTTAGTCTAGACGTAACTGTCACAATTATGTCTATGACTCCTGCCCAGAACATGACAATAGCCGGGCAGGTCCAGAAAACATGAATAAAATCTCCTGAAACTTGTCCTCATCTCCAGCAGTTCTGAGAATGTGATGGACTTATTTTATGTAGTCTATATGGTGTATAATAAGCTCTATGTTCTCTGTTAATGTATCTTACATTAAATTAAATAAATTGTATGAGTTTATCTCATAAAGAGACCAATGTCTGAAAGAGGAATCCCCATATATCTTCCCAATCTTTGTCCTCTAACTTTGAGATATCCCTCTCCCATCTTGACCGGAGCTCCCTCGTATCCGAAAGAGATACTGCCAAAAGGTGGGTATATAGGGCTGATATGGGTTTCTTTATTGATTTCATTCTAACTACCTGCTCTAGCCTGGACTCTATAAGTTGGGTAGACCTTGTGGGAATTGAGCAGAAAGAACGTAAGAAAGTTGCATATAGCGGAAAAAAAAAAAAAATAATAATAATAATAATAATAATCTGAAATATTCCACTGTTCCGTTAATCTAATAAAGGGTTTCACATTTCCTCCCTGCACTACCTGGTCTATAGTTTTAACCTTAAATTTAGCCCAGGAACCTGGATCTTGAACGGAGCTCAATTGGGGTAACTGGGGATTCCCCCACAAGGGGGTATTTGGGGACATAGTCATTCCGGAATATTTTTCACAAGCTAGCCCGATTCTCCATTCCCTAATAGTTGTTACCATTAACCACTTCCTGCCCGGCCTATAGCGGATTTACGTCCGGGAAGTGGTTCCGTTATCCTGACTGGGCGTCATATGACGTCCAGCAGGATAACATGCCGCCGCGCGCCCGCTGGGGCGTGCATCGCGGCGATCGGTGGAGCGGTGTGTCAGTCTGTCAGTCCACCGATCTTGGTAAAGAGCCTCCGGCGGAGGCTCTTTACCACATGATCAGCTGTGTCCAATCACGGCTGATCACGATGTCAATAGGAAGAGCCGTTGATCGGCTTTTCCTCACTCGCACCTGACAGACGCGAGTAGAGGAGAGCCGATCGGTGGCTCTCCTGACGGGGGGTTTGCACTAATTGTTTATCAGATCACCACACTGGACCACCAGGGATCGCCACTAGGACCACCAGGGAAGGGGCAACATGTGGATGGCCAGGTATGTACCCCATGGCCATCCACATGTGCCCATTGTGCCCAGTCAGTGCCCAATCAGTGCCAATCAGTGCCCACAAATGGGCACTGATTGGCACCATAATATTGCCTGGATGCCCTGCAATGCCAACCTTAGGAGCATCAGTGCCATCAATCAGTGTCATCAGTGCCACCCATCAGTGTCCATCGGTGCCACCTGTCAGTGCCCATCCGTGCCCATCAATACCCACCTATCAGTGCCCATGAGTGCCCATCCATGCCACCTATCAGTGCCACCCATAAGTACCCATCAGTGCCACCCATAAGTACCCATCAATGCCACCTACGAGTGCCCATCAGTGCCACCTATGAGTGCCCATCGGTGCCACCTATGAGTGCCCATCAGTACCGCATACCAGTGCCACCTATCAGTGCCCATCAGTGCCACCTATCAGTGCCCATCAGTGCCGCCTATCAGTGCCCATCATCAGTGCCCGTCAGTGCCACCTCATCAGTGCCACCTCATTGGTGCCACCGCATTGGTGCCCATCAGTGCCGCCGTATCAATGCCTGTCAGTGCAGCCATATCAGTGTCCATCACTGAAGAAGAAAACGTACTTATTTACAAAAAAATTTACCAGAAACAAAGAAAAACTTGTTTTTTTTTCAAAATTTTTCAAAATTTTTTATTTGTAGCACAGTGTAGCACGACCGCGCAATTGTCCTTCAAATTGTGACAGCGCTGAAAGCTGAAAATTGGCCTGGGCGGGAAGGTGTCTAAGTGCCTGGTATTGAAGTGGTTAAGGGAGTCAAATTTTACGGGGCTTTCAAGCCTTGAACAACAATGCTTGAATTTTGATATAATGTCTGCAACCACGAGATAAGCCTCAATGGAATGTACCACTACCTCCTCAAACATTGTAGAAGGATTATATTTATCTGGATTAAGCCATCCTACTGCCATTACCAGCTATGCTGCCAAATAATATTTATGAAAATCTGGGAGGGACAATCCCCCTTGCTCCAAAGGGTGCATAAGTGTGGTATGTTTATATCTAGGTGACTGGTTCTTCCAAAGAAATGAAGTAAAGATATTATGAAGTTGTTTAAAAAAAGATTTTGGCAACCACTGTGGACAATTTCAAAATATATCTAAAAATTTTGGAAGGATCTTCATTTTTATTAAATGTATCTGCCCTAGTAACAATAAAGGTACCCATGATTAAAATCTTTTCCTAACCTCCTGAACTATTGGGGTTAGATTAAGTGGCACAAACTCACAAATCTGTTGTGAAATAACTATCACTAAATATTTAAATTCCATCACACATTTTAATAGCAAATTCAAAGATGCCGGCGCCTCTGCCCCCAGATCAATAGCAAACAGCAAAGATTTATTCCAATTCACCCTAAGCCCTGTAACCCCTGAATATGTATTCATCAGGTCCAAGGTTCCCTGTAATGATGAACCAGCATCATTGAGGAATAGCAGCATATCGTCTGCATATATGGCTACCCTCTCCTCCAACCCCCAATTTGAAGTCCCTGAATATCTTGAGAAGTCCGAAGAGCCTCTGCCACTGGCTCTATTGCTATCAAAAATAGAGTTGGAGAGAGAGGGCAGTCCTATAGCTGGAAAGGGGCTGACAACCTTCAGCCCAGCTTGACCACTGACACAGGATTTTGATATAATGTCTGCAACCACGAGATAAACACCAATGGGAAGCCCATTCTTCTAAGTATTTCCCATAGAAAAGGCCATTCGACAGTGTCAAAAGCCTTTTTTATATCCAGTGAGGCAACCGTTCCAGAGCCTTCATTTATATGTTGGACATGTATATTTGTGTGTAATCTATGTTAATTAATATCTGTTGTTCTTTGGGGCATAAATTCCATCTGATCTGAGTCAATAATAGATATTAACAGGGGTTGAATTCTTAAGGTGAGTATCTTCCTCAATATTTTAAAATCAGTATTTAATAAAGCTATTGGCCTATAAGAAGCACATCATTTTGGATCTTTATCTTCCTAAGAATTATGTGTGCATATCTCATTGAATCTGAAAGATACCCCTCTAGTAACTAGGGATGGGCCGAACGGACCCCTGTTTGGTTCGCACCAGAACTTTCGAACACCACGAAAGTTCGGACCCGAATATCGAACCCCATTAAAGTCAATGGGACCTGAACATCAAAAATCAAAAGTGCCCATTTTGAAGGCTTAGATGCAAGTAATTGGTCAAACAATGGTTATAGGGGTCCAGGTCCTGCCCTGGGGGGACATGTATCATAAAAAAAAAGTTTGTGAAAGACATCATTTTTAAATGAGCAGTGATTTTTTTATTTTAAAGTGAAAGCATAAAAATGAAAAATTCTTTCCAATATAGTGCCTGGGGGTCCCTTTAGTCTACCTGTAAAGTGGCAGATCTGTACCATGTCTAGAATCTGATGCAGCAATAATTGCATTTATAAAGCCAATAAAATTACATTTTCCCTGCAAGCTGCCTTTATTTTGCTCAGCAACAGCTGGGAAGCCAGTGTGTATGATGAAGCCACAATGTAGTGCACTGGGAACAAGATTATAGATTTTTTGGACACATTCTGGTGTCACTTTGACTTTGGATAGTAATGGGTGCGTAAAAATTGGTCTTTGGGTGTCGTGGCACCTTCCCACCACAACCCTATAGAGGTACTCTTGATGAAAGCAAGAGTTGGCCTCACTGTAAAAAATTGCAATGATATGCACCTGTCAAACAGGTGCAGAAAAATTACTCTTTGGGTGTCAGGGGCACCTTCCCATCCTAACCCTATGGAGAGGGGGTGGTGGTTATAAGCAAATATAAAGAAGAAGTTGAAATCTGTACGTAGATGCACTTTAATTTTTACATACTCACACTACACAGACACACTACACGGATACACTATAATATCCTGCAATATAATGCACCAAATGTACAGTGACGCACAGAACTATATGGCATTAAACTGGTAGTAATGTACACAAAACTATATGGCATTAAACTGGCAGTAATGCACAGAACTATATGGCGTTAAACTGGCAGTAACGCACACAGAACTATATGGCGTTAAACTGCCAGTTATGCACACAGAAGTAAATGGCGTTAAACTGGCAGCAACGTACACAAAACTATCTGCCGTTAAACTGGCAGTAACGTCCACAGAAGTAAATGGCGTTAAACTGGCAGTAACACACAAAAATATATGGCGTTAAACTGGCAGTAACGCACACAGAACTATATGGTGTTAAACTGGCAGTAACGCACACAGAAGTAAATGGCATTAAACTGGCAGTAACACAATCAAATAGACGGTGTTCAACCGTCACTACACTGACGCTATCTGAACTGTCCCTACTCTAGCTATACACTAATGTAAGATTACTAACATGGTCTCACTACACTACACTGAAAATATATGAGCTGTCCCTACTCTACACTAATGTATCTATGAATGACACGGTCTCACTACACCACAGTGAAACTATCTGATCTGTCCCTATTCTAGCTGCACGCTATGCAAAGCTGAATGATGGCCCTTCTCACTACACTCACACTATCCCTAGACTGACACTAAACTAATATTCTACACTCATAATTGAAGCAAAATAGCACAGTATAGCACACTAACTAACTAACTAATAGCACTGAACTGAGCCCTGTTCTATCTCTCTCCACGCCAAAGTCACACTGAAAATTGACGCCATTGAAAGAATACTTTTATAGTGTGGGTGGGAATGAGCCATGATTGGATAAACTCATGATGACAGTGTCCAAACATGACTCTGATAGTGCTCTGTGCCCTGATTGGCTGAAGCTTTCACTGCTTCAGCCAATCAGGGCTTGCAATGCACTGTTCATAAAATTGGGGAAGCTGCGCTAAAAATGCACTGTTCAGCGCCGCAATGCATTGTGGTCGGTTCAGGGGGCCGAACAAACCATTGAACGACCCGTTTGTTCGGATGTTCGCTGAATGAACGAACAACGAAAGTTCAGCCTGAACTTATGCTTGGGCCTTGAATCGTTCATTCATCCCTACTAGTAACCCCCTTGTATATACCACTGCTGATTTTGGAGCTATAATATCTCCATATTTTTTACACAGTTCAATAGGGTGTCCATCCGGACCTGGAGTCTTTCCACTTGGAAAAGTATTTATAGCCTTCTGGATCTCTTCACTAGTAATAGGTCGAACCAATGCCTCTCTCTCCCTGCCCAACAGTCATCCTAGCGCTATCTGATCCAAAAGGATAGACAGCTTCCCTGGATGGAGGTCAGGGGGGAGAGTAGAGGTATATAAAGAGCTATAGAACTGCTTAAAAGTCTCTAATATTTCTTCTGGGTTTGGAACCATTTTCCCCTCAGGAGTTCTGACTTCAGATACAAGTGTAGCTGGAGAATCTTGTTGTGCTAACATTGCTAAGAACCTTCCATTTCTATCTCCCTGTTCAAAAACTTTCTGCCTATTTTTATGTAAATCTAATCTGGCTATTTCTATTATATGTAGATGCAGATCCTTTTGAGCAACCAGATCAAAATTCTTCATATAAGGATCAGAGCCATATAGCTCCTTTTGAAGTTCCAGTTGAATTTGTAGAGACCGGGTATTGGTCTTTTGTCCCTTCCGAACTGCCGCTATAGCTGAAATATATTGCCCCCGCACAAATGCCTTAAAAGCATCCCATACAACATCCGGAGAGGATGATCCAGGATTATTTTCCCAACCACAAACAAACTTTCATTTGTGAACCTATTCATATATGTTCTTAGGTATTAATATTTAAAATCTAAGCATTACTTCACATTTGTTCCTACTCCGCAGTGTCACTTTGTGAGAAAAAAAAAACCTACATTTTTCCCCATAACCCCCCCTCCCCCCTTCACTAAATAGACTCATGCATATGTTAATTTTCTATTGAGTATCCAGCCAATCTGATGTAGCTTCTGATGTTTTAAAAAAACAGGTATGATCTACATTCGTGAACCTAAATTTGCTAGGGTAAAGAAGACTGGATTTAATTTCCTCATCATGCAGTCTTTTTCATACTTCCGTATAAGCTCTGTGTTGTTGCTGTATCTCAGGAGGAAAATCAGGAAAAAAGCAATTTAGCATTTTCATATTGCAAATTTGTCTTCAATCAGGCTGTTGTTAAAATATAATCACGGTCCCTATAGTGGGATAAAGAAGGGACGTGGAAAGGCCCCAGGTTTAGGGGATTGAATGGAAATTCTGCGTGCTCGCTCTACCACAAAAGTACCTGGCATTTATTTAAGCCCCAGGATGTTTTTTAGCAGCTTTTCTGCAAAATCCACTGGTTTAACCCCTTCTGCTTGTTCTGGCAAGCCTATAATATCGATGTTATTCCTCCTCATTTTACTTTCTGTATCCACGGCTCTTTCCTGCAAAGCACTGATTTATTCTTTAAAATTTTGCAGTTCTTTATTATCTGTTCTCACTGTGTCTTCCACCATTAAAATCTGGAATTCAGCATCTGATATCCTTCATTTAACCTTATCAAATTCATGCCTCATGATATTGATATCAATTGCCAACAAATACATTTTTGCTGTAAGGGTCTCACTGCATGCCTTTATAGCTGTCATGATATCCAAGCTGGAGGGAACAGACTCCATCCCCTAATCTATAACTGTCTGTGTGCTTGCAGGTATTGTCGCCTGGGGGGATTTTTCAATTGGTTTGTTCTTTACCCAACTCTTGATGAATGGCATATAGCCATGAAACGCGTCAAGTTTCCATGGGGTGCTCAGTCAAGTCTGGCTCATAATCTAGTTACTGGCCCTTATATACCTTTTATACATTCATAATTAATTGAGTACTATGTAACTATTTATGTGTATGTGTATCTTTTCTTGTTTCTACAGCAGCTCTGTTGTATATGGTGTACCAATGCCTGTTAATAGGAAATATCTTGTATTATGCCTACAATTAATCATGCTCAAGATTGATATTTTTTATCTTATTGCCAAATGCTGTCTCTATGACATGTTACATATTTGTATTTATACCTTTTATCAATATTCAATACTTCTCATGTGTTGTCAAGCTGAAACATATGTATCCATCATGTTCATGCCATGCCATGTGTGCATGTGTATGTATATATATATATATATATATATATATATATATATATATATATATATATATGAAAATACTTTTTTTACTTTTCTTGTTTCTACAGCAGTATAAGAACATCCAGAGGGGTGATTTTACATATTAAAATTAATATAGAGAAAATAGGAAGGAAACCCAAATTACTTTTAACACTTATTTTAATGTACAATATAGAAGTAATTATTTTTTTAGAAATTGTAAATGCAAGGGAGTGGATAGCAAAAAGAGGAGAAAAAAATGCTACATCAGTGGTCACGGGAGAAGAGTATAACATAAAAAGTTTTGTATCTTGTTAGCCACTCATGTCATTTATATGCTTCAATGTCCTATGACTTACAGTACATAAGCAGGACTAAACAATTCTTAAAATATAAGTATGGCCAAAGCTTTTTGGCCATAATTTTCTTTTGTGTCACAGGAGTGCACTTACTTTTTCACTCCTGTGACCCAAAGTCATTTGATAGCAGGCTAATGCCCGTTATCAGCTGACTTGACTGAGCCGCTGCAGGCTCTGGAAGTATCCAAGCAATATTTTGGGTATTGACACAGGTGCCTGATTGACAGCTGGCTCAACTACTCATGAGTGCTGGAGCCAGCTGCAACCACCCCTCCCCAGCTCATTGCTCCTGTGAGCGCTGGAGGAGCAGAGTGGAAAGTGGTGGCTGACAGTCTCTGGTCTCTGCTCAGAGCTGATCGAGAACTGAATGATCAGCAGTCATGTGATTGTACAGTTCTCAGTCTTAAAGCCACAGAGGACAGCTGCAGCATCACACTGATTTTGCAGCATGTGAGTTTGTTTTCTTACAAACCACAAACTGCTGCTTTAAGGGCCGGTTCACATCAGTTGTGCTGGCTGTTGTCTGTGCTGAACATGCGTTGTTGGTAGTGGTGCCTTGTATTTATACAATGTAAGACACTGTTTATTTTTTATTCTTAGTTTTTTTTTTACTGGATGCAGACATGTTGCCTTGCAAAGAAATTTTCCACAGCTGTCATCTGCATTTTAATGCCTCAATGGAATGTACCACTACCGCCTCAAACATTGTAGAAGGATTATATTTATCTGGATTAAGCCATCCTACTGCCATTACCAGCTGTGCTGCCAAATAATATTTATGAAAATCTGGGAGGGACAATCCCCCTTGCTCCAAGGGGTGCATAAGTGTGGTATGTTTATATCTAGGTGACTGGTTCTTCCAAAGAAATGAAGTAAAGATATTATGAAGTTGTTTAAAAAAAGATTTTGGCAACCACTGTGGGCAATTTCAAAATATATCTAAAAATTTTGGAAGGATCTTCATTTTTATTAAATGTATCTGCCCTAGTAACAATAAAGGTACCCATGATTAAAATCTTTTCCTAACCTCCTTATCTATTGGGGTTAGATTAAGTGGCACAAACTCACAAATCTGTTGTGAAATTACTATCCCTAAATATTTAAATTCCATCACCCATTTTAATAGCAAATTCAAAGATGCCGGCTCCTCTGCCCCCAGATCAATAGCAAACAGCAAAGATTTATTCCAATTCACCCTAAGCCCTGTAACCCCTGAATATGTATTCATCAGGTCCAAGGTTCCCTGTAATGATGAACCAGCATCATTGATGAATAGCAGCATATCGTCTGCATATATGGCTACCCTCTCCTCCAACCCCCAATTTGAAGTCCCTGAATATCTTGAGAAGTCCGAAGAGCCTCTGCCACTGGCTCTATTGCTATCAAAAATAGAGTTGGAGAGAGAGGGCAGTCCTATAGCTGGAAAGGGGCTGACAACCTTCAGCCCAGCTTGACCACTGACACAGGATTTTGATATAATGTCTGCAACCACGAGATAAACACCAATGGGAAGCCCATTCTTCTAAGTATTTCCCATAGAAAAGGCCATTCGACAGTGTCAAAAGCCTTTTTTATATGCAGTGAGGCAACCGTTCTAGAGCCTTCATTTATATGTTGGACATGTATATTTGTGTGTAATCTATGTTAATTAATATCTGTTGTTCTTTGGGGCATAAATTCCATCTGATCTGAGTCAATAAAAGATATTAACAGGGGTTGAATTCTTAAGGTGAGTATCTTCCTCAATATTTTAAAAATAGTATTTAATAAAGCTATTGGCCTATAAGAAGCACATCATTTTGGATCTTTATCTTACTAAGAATTATGTGTGTATATCTCATTGAATCTGGAAGATATCCCTCTAGTAACTAGGGATGGGCCGAACAGACCCCTGTTTGGTTCGCACCAGAACTTTCGAACACCACGAAAGTTCGGACCCGAATATCGAACCCCATTAAAGTCAATGGGACCTGAACATCAAAAATCAAAAGTGCCCATTTTGAAGGCTTAGATGCAAGTAATTGGTCAAACAATGGTTATAGGGGTCCAGGTCCTGCCCTGGGGGGACATGTATCAATAAAAAAAAAAGTTTGTGAAAGACGTCATTTTTAAATGAGCAGTGATTTTTTTATTTTAAAGTGAAAGCATAAAAATGAAAAATTCTTTCCAATATAGTGCCTGGGGGTCCCTTTAGTCTACCTGTAAAGTGGCAGATCTGTACCATGTCTAGAATCTGATGCAGCAATAATTGCATTTATAAAGCCAATAAAATGACATTTTCCCTGCGAGCTGCCTTTATTTTGCTCAGCAACAGCTGGGAAGCCAGTGTGTATGATGAAGCCACAATGTAGTGCACTGGGAGCAAGATTATAGATTTTTTGGACACATTCTGGTGTCACTTTGACTTTGGATAGTAACGGGTGCGTAAAAATTGGTCTTTGGGTGTCGTGGCACCTTCCCACCACAACCCTATAGAGGTACTCTTGATGAAAGCAAGAATTGGCCTTGCTGTAAAAAATTGCAATGATATGCACCTGTCAAACAGGTGCAAAAAAATTGGTCTTTGGTTGTTGGTGGCGCCTTTCCACCGTAACCCTATAGAGGTACTCTCGATGAAAGCAAGAATTGGCCTCACTGTAAAAAATTGCAATGATATGCACCTGTCAAACAGGTGCAGAAAAATTACTCTTTGGGTGTCAGGGGCACCTTCCCATCCTAACCCTATAGAGAGGGGGTGGTGGTTATAAGCAAATGTAAAGAAGAAGTTGAAATCTGTACGTAGATGCACTTTAATTTTTACATACTCACACTACACAGACACACTACACGGATACACTATAATATACTGCAATATAATGCACCAAATGTACAGTGACGCACAGAACTATATGGCATTAAACTGGCAGTAATGTACACAAAACTATATGGCATTAAACTGGCAGTAATGCACAGAACTATATGGCGTTAAACTGGCAGTAACGCACACAGAACTATATGGCGTTAAACTGCCAGTTATGCACACAGAAGTAAATGGCGTTAAACTGGCAGCAACGTACACAAAACTATCTGCCGTTAAACTGGCAGTAACGCACACAGAACTATATGGTGTTAAACTGGCAGTAACGCACACAGAAGTAAATGGCATTAAACTGGCAGTAACACAATCAAATAGACGGTGTTCAACCGTCACTACACTGACACTATCTGAACTGTCCCTACTCTAGCTATACACTAATGTAAGATTACTAACATGGTCTCACTACACTACACTGAAAATATATGAGCTGTCCCTACTCTACACTAATGTATCTATGAATGACACGGTCTATGGGCGGCCGTGTTAGGAGGAGGGAGGAGCCTGGTAATGGCGCTGTGCATGCTGTGAGGATCCTGAGATCCCTCTCCTGCAGCTGAGATGAGTAGCAGATTGATGAGAGGGCGTAGGTAATCCCTTCATCCGCCCCCCTGTCTACCATTCTCTGTGATGATTTTCGCTCGTAGCCTACCTTCACTTCCCACATCGCACCTCGAGAGGATCGTAAGCTGGACAAGCTGGATAAGCCCACTGGAAGGAGAGGCAGCCTGAAAGCCTGAGTGCTTGAGAGCTTGAGAGCTCTGGGGACTGGAGAATCTCGCATTCCACTAGCGGAGGTGGCGGCGGCAGTGTTTGCTTGGTGGATGCCGGAGGATATCCTGAGCCACGGCTTGCCCCCGTCAGCACAGGAACAGACCAGATCGAATAGCAGCGGCGAAGCGGTGGATCCGAACTGAGAGAGACGGAGAGACGGCGAGCAAATCCGAGTAAATCCGAGACCTGGGTCAGACGGGCTCGGATAGGCTCGGGAGTACGCGGAACTTGCGGAACTTGCAGAAAACACTTGCATAACCCAGGAGACACAAACGGAAGAGTAAGGCAAGGACCGGTGAGCGGATTACCGTCAAGCATCAGACACAGCATCAGCGTCAGCGAGCGTCTGCGAGCTTCAGCAAGCGTCTCCCAGCATCTTCCCAGCATCTTCTAGCCCTCAGGAAACCCCCCTTGATCTGCAAGGAGATAAGTACTACTTCTCGTTTTTTTTTCTCTTACTGTGAATTGCTATAAGGGCTTTAATAAAGGAAGAAAATTTTTTTTTTTTTTTTTTTTTTAAGTAAGACAAGGAGGGAAAAGGGGAGAATAGGAGAATAGGTAAATGAATGAGCTAAGAAAGCGGGATTAAAGGAGAAATTTAGAAGAGGAGGTGAGAGGATAAGAAGGGAAGGAGAGGATGAAAGAGATAGCAACTGTCATAAAGACACTAAACTGTTGACTTGCCTTCCTGTTCCCTGTCCTGCCCCTTTTTTTTTTTTCTGTATATATGTAATAATACACATTCCATAAAGGCATCCTATAAGATATGTTAAGGAATACCTATGAAGTACATTGCTGAACATTGGACTTGTAACGGAAGGTAATGGTTTACTTTGTTGAAAAGCTGGATTAATTCTTACACCCATATTTTGATCGTAAAAAGGAAACGAGGTGGGAAGGAGAAAAGTGATTTTTTTTTTTTTTGTTCGTAATAAATCAGAATTTCTACTTCCAGTAAAGAGTGAAAAAGAAGGAAAATATTACAGGACACTAGGAAATTATTATTTATTTGTCAACCACCCATGCAATATTTGTTGTGGCTCTTACAATAAATGTCCTAGGATACGCTATTGAATCTCATTGTGTGATAAGGCGAATTGGATGAGGGGATTGCCATTGAAGGTTGTGGACTTTTTTTTCTGTTGTGGACTTTTTATTTATTTAAGGGAAAGAGAGGGAAAAAAACTTTCTTCCCTCAGCAAATCATATAGCATTTTGTATTAAGAGAGAGACTTTCCATTGAGTATTGCGGCTCACCTCAAGGGGTAGAGTCCTCTGGGGGTTTTGTCCTTTCCTTTGTGTTCTTTTTTTTTTTTTGTGTCCCCTTTAATAGGGTGGTTTTAGGGTGAAGACCTGAGAACAGTGGGCTAAAATAAGCTGGCCGGTCTCCCCCCTGAGATAACACCTCAACAGAATATATTTGAAAGTGGTTTCTTGGGGTTTTCCATGTTAACCGCTGGTATGAGAGGAAAAATAACAAGAAGTGCGGGAGCAATCGCCAAATTGCCCAGGGTTAGCTTGGGCCCAAGCCCAAGCCCTGGCCCTATGAACAGATATATCCTGCAAGGAAATGTGGAAGGAGAAAGGCAACCAGGCACAAAGAGCAGACAGACAGATACAAAAGAGAAGGACAATAAGGAAAAAAAGGGCCAGAATAAAAGTGTAGTAGAAACTAGTCACCTCTCAGAGTCTAGAATGGAACTAGAAACAGAGGGTGAAGAAAGAGGAAGGGAGGAAGGCCAGCATGAGTTGCAACTACCAACTGGAAAAAATGTTTGCGGCCCTAGAAAACTCACTAAAAGCAGAGATGTTAACATTACACAAAGACAAGGGGCATATCCTATCAAGAGTGGAAGAAGTGGAGACCAAAGCAGATTCGCACTTAAAAATGATAAAATGGAGGTTTGGGACTTTGAATGAGGCCATAGACAGTGTGGAGGTAGGTAGAAATAGAAGTACATATACTTTATTCATGAAACAGCGTACAAACATGATCAATACCAGAAACCACGTAAATGAAAAGCATTATAGTGAATAGCAATTCATAAATATTTACACTCACATATGTATGTGCATGTGCAATACAAGCATCTAGGGTACATAATGTATAGTAGCCATGTGCCCCATGGCAATCTGATTAGATAAGTGGACACATATTCCAAGTAAATTCATATATGTACATATAATATAAAATTATAAAGCAACACTAGCCGGAATAAAAATCACAAAAACCATGAGACCATAAGAAGTTGAGGGATGGTATTCAAAGTAGGTGGTAGGAGCAAGATGTATGACGATTCCCAAGGACCAAGGATAGGTGATTTGATGGGGGCATGTGTCTGCATCCCCACAATGCCCGACGCGTTTCGTGTGATAACACACTCATCAGGGGCGGATGCTTGGGGACATCTACAGGGGATAACAAAATATGGTAAATGGGAATGTAATAAAACATGACAGGGGAGGACAAAATAAGCCAGCCCTGGATACTTACAGAAGGTAATTTGTACTAAAAAGTAATGAGTATGGAGCCAGGGCCACGTGGTCTCTACCGGGAGCTGAGGCAAGAAAAGACAGCGCGCTGACAGGGTGCCAAGTAGAAAGGCCTCCCCAGGGTTTGGCAAACAAGTTGTTGGTAAATCTGAAGAGACTGGATGGTATGCCACTGGTGATTACCAGAGAGAGTCTAAAACGATATATGAAATCGAACGTCACATTAGTTGTTCACCCAAAAGTAACAGGTAACCAGTGGTACATGACCAATGGGTTGTTAGATATAGTAAAGGCTTACTTGTATAGCTGGACTAAAGGTGAGCTGTGGGATGGTAAACTAGACATCTCCAATGGGTGATAGCAAGAAAAGTTGCATCCTGGGGGGCTAGATATAGCCGCCCTGTGCACGTGCACGCTGAATCTTACCAGCGTCACGCCGACACGTGATGAGCGGGGAGGAGGTCCGACGTCGGCGGTAACCACCGCCCACGTGAGACGCTCATATTCCCCAGCTGCGTCGGCCGAGATGGATAAACCACATACTGCCGCATCATGACGCCTGGACGTGACGTCACGTGTGGAGAAGGGTGCGTGGCGCCGGTGCGCTGTGACCGGCCACCTCCCCCACACGCACCTCCCAGCTCCCAGGGGGGGGCAAAAGGAGGGGCGATAGGGGGGTGTGGCCACGCAGAGCGCATCGCAGCTCCCGAGTAGCAGACACAGTAAAAACAGCCCTGGACATACGATACTCCATAGTGGAAGTTGGAACACACAACCAGATCATGTTTGTACGCTGTTTCATGAATAAAGTATATGTACTTCTATTTCTACCTACCTCCACACTGTCTATGGCCTCATTCAAAGTCCCAAACCTCCATTGTATTCCTGCTATAGGGATGGAGGCACACTATACACATATAGGTGCCTCATTTAAAGTCCCAAACTTCCCTCTCTCTCGTATATATATAGGGATGGAGGCCATTAGACAGGGGTGACAGTGTTCCCCTGCCTCCCATGCTGTGAGGGTTATCACATCCAGATGGTGATGCACCATGTTGGGCATTGCTCTCTGGATATACCATTCCAGCACACTGGTTGTGTGTTCCAACTTCCACTATGGAGTATCGTATGTCCAGGGCTGTTTTTACTGTGTCTGCTACTCGGGAGCTGCGATGCGCTCTGCGTGGCCACACCCCCCTATTGCCCCTCCTTTTGCCCCCCCCTGGGAGCTGGGAGGTGCGTGTGGGGGAGGTGGCCGGTCACAGCGCACCGGCGCCACGCACCCTTCTCCACACGTGACGTCACGTCCAGGCGTCATGATGCGGCAGTATGTGGTTTATCCATCTCGGCCGACGCAGCTGGGGAATATGAGCGTCTCACGTGGGCGGTGGTTACCGCCGACGTCGGACCTCCTCCCCGCTCATCACGTGTCGGCGTGACGCTGGTAAGATTCAGCGTGCACGTGCACAGGGCGGCTATATCTAGCCCCCCAGGATGCAACTTTTCTTGCTATCACCCATTGGAGATGTCTAGTTCACCATCCCACAGCTCACCTTTAGTCCAGCTATACAAGTAAGCCTTTACTATATCTAACAACCCATTGGTCATGTACCACTGGTTACCTGTTACTTTTGGGTGAACAACTAATGTGACGTTCGATTTCATATATCGTTTTAGACTCTCTCTGGTAATCACCGGTGGCATACCATCCAGTCTCTTCAGATTTACCAACAACTTGTTTGCCAAACCCTGGGGAGGCCTTTCTACTTGGCACCCTGTCAGCGCGCTGTCTTTTCTTACCTCAGCTCCCGGTAGAGACCACGTGGCCCTGGCTCCATACTCATTACTTTTTAGTACAAATTACCTTCTGTAAGTATCCAGGGCTGGCTTATTTTGTCCTCCCCTGTCATGTTTTATTACATTCCCATTTACCATATTTTGTTATCCCCTGTAGATGTCCCCAAGCATCCGCCCCTGATGAGTGTGTTATCACACGAAACGCGTCGGGCATTGTGGGGATGCAGACACATGCCCCCATCAAATCACCTATCCTTGGTCCTTGGGAATCGTCATACATCTTGCTCCTACCACCTACTTTGAATACCATCCCTCAACTTCTTATGGTCTCATGGTTTTTGTGATTTTTATTCCGGCTAGTGTTGCTTTATAATTTTATATTATATGTACATATATGAATTTACTTGGAATATGTGTCCACTTATCTAATCAGATTGCCATGGGGCACATGGCTACTATACATTATGTACCCTAGATGCTTGTATTGCACATGCACATACATATGTGAGTGTAAATATTTATGAATTGCTATTCACTATAATGCTTTTCATTTACGTGGTTTCTGGTATTGATCATGTTTGTACGCTGTTTCATGAATAAAGTATATGTACTTCTATTTCTACCTACCTCCACACTGTCTATGGCCTCATTCAAAGTCCCAAACCTCCATTGTATTCCTGCTATAGGGATGGAGGCACACTATACACATATAGGTGCCTCATTTAAAGTCCCAAACTTTCCTCTCTCTCGTTAAAAATGATAAAAGAGCTGAAAGGGGAAATAAGGATATTAAAAAGGGAACAACAGGAACAATCCTACAAAATAGAAGACCAGGAAAACAGAGAAAGAAGGAGAAACCTGAGAATCCGCGGTCTTCCGGAAACAGAACAAGCAGAAAATCTAACAGGGAAAATGAGAAACCTCTTCAATCATATTTTGGGAAAGGAGGAATCCAACGAAATAAAAATAGAGAGAGCATACCGATTAAGAAGACCCCAAGGGCTGCCAATGGAAACACCAAGAGACATAATAGTCCGCTTTGAAAGATGGGAAGAAAAGAACCAGATTTGGATAAACCTAAAGAAAAAATCATCAATTGAATATGCAGAAGCTAGACTAAAAATATTTCAAGATCTGTCCCAAGAAACGTTAAAAAGAAGACGGACGTTAAGACCTCTATTGAGTATTCTTCAGGAGCGGGCAATATAATTCGGGTTTTCCAGCATGCTTAATAGCAAAGAAAAATGAAAGAAGTGCTAGATTGAGATTTATAGAAGAGATTCCGGACTTTTGCAATAAATTAGAAATACCACTTCCAGAAATGGACAGGAATGTAAATAGACAAGAACAAACAGTATCACGCGATGACCTTCAATGGCAATTAAGCTCTAGAAATAGAACACAGGAAGTGGAGTCCTGAATGAAATAAGCATTCAAACAGTGGAGGGAAAGGGGGGGGAAAGGAAAGAAAAGAGAGAAGGGAAAGGGAAGGAAAGGGAAAAAAAAGGGAAAAGAAAAAAGAAAATTACAAAAGATAAGAGGTATCGCTATTAAGTTGCGGGGTGAGGATTATGGAGGGGGGGGCGGGCTATGAAGAAGGGGGAAGGAAAAGAAAAATAGAAAAAGAGGAGAATAAATAACAAAATAAATTAGAGGCAGGAGGGGGAGATAGGGTCTCACGGCGGGGTCAGGGGGTCTCCCTATCTGAGTACAGGAGAAGGGGATTCAGGGCGTCTAACAGAGTTCCACCTAAGACCTAGTAGAGCAGAGGGAGCAGAGCTGGGCCCCATAAAACAAATTGCTCTCAGCTCTAGAGACTATAGGGTTAAACCACCCATACCAGGGTGGAGGGGAGAGGGAGGGGAGGGAGTGGGGCTGGGGGGGAGGGGAGAGGGTGGGGGGGAGGTAGGGGAGGGAGAGGTCTGGTCTGCACATGCTATTTTGCTGGCTCAATTACCTTGAAACAGGGTTGGGGAGACCCCGCACGTTGTCCGGATGTCCCCCCCTCCTGGTCCTTTAAACGGACCTGGGGGGGGGCGCCTGGAGGACGAGTGGGGAAGGAGGAGAAGCGGCAGAAGAGAAAGGCATGGAAAAAGGTAAAATAATGGAAAATACAAATAGCATAAAACATTTTTCCTACTATGTCCGAGGGTTAAATTCCCCCGGGAAGAGAAATATTATCCTCCGAGAATTAGATAAAATTAAAGCAGAAATAATTTTCCTACAGGAGACACACATAACCCAAAGCTCAAATATCAAAATCTACTCTAGAAATATACCAACATGGTATCAAGGAGACTCACCAATAAGAAGGGCTAAAGGAGTAGCCATTGGAATAGGGAAAAATGTACGTTTCGTAATAGATCAAAGAAAAAGGGACCTGGAGGGACGCTTCCTTTTTATTACAGGCACCATACAGGGAGTAAAATACACATTTGCCAACATCTACTGCCCCAATAAGAACCCCAAAAAATATCTGATAGACATATTAAAAATACTAACGAAATTCAAACAAGGCAAATTAATACTGGCTGGAGACTTCAACTTTAGTATGGACTATAAAATGGATAGCACCTCCACAGTAAGGGACAAAGAAGCGAGACAATTTAAGAAACTAAAAAGAAAATTATACGAACAGCAATTAATCGACCCTTGGAGAATTCAGCACCCTAGCACAAAAGACTACACCTATTACTCAGCAGTACATAGAAGTTATTCCAGGTTGTACTACATTATGGTGGAACATAGAAATTTGGAAGAAATAGAAGAAACAAAAATAGGTATAATAACAGCTTCGGATCATAGTCCAGTAATGCTGAGAATGAAAATTCAAGGAACAGCCTTTAAAAGTGGTCCATGGAGAATCAACGAAAATTTAATTGAAGATAGAGAGACGGAAAAAACCATATCAGAAGAAATTCAAAGATACTTTAAGGAAAATGATACATCAGGAATATTGAAAGCAACAATCTGGGAAGCTCATAAATCTGTCATCAGGGGCAAATTAATAGCTATTGGGGCAAGAAAAAACGAAAAAAGAAAAAACATGCAACAAATTATAAAGGAAATATATGAATTAGAACGAAAACATAAAAATCAAGTAAACAATGAAACATACCGCGTACTATCTCAAAAGAGAGAACGACTAAAGGATTGGATGGAACAAGAAGAAAGGAGGGAGTACAATAGAGTAGTACAAGAAACATTTAAATGGGGTAATAAACCAGGAAAATACCTTGCAAATCTGGTAAAAAAAAAAAAGTCTATAAACTATATTGAGAAGATAAAAAATGAAAAAGGAGAAGTGGTAAACAAAACCACAGAAATTGCGGAGGCATTCCAAAAATATTATAGCTCTTTATATGCAATAAAAGAATAGGAAATTTGGAAAGAAGTAGATACTAGAACAAAGAAAATACAGGACTATTTAAAAAATGCAAATTTACCAAGAATAAAAATAGACCAATTAATAGAACTGGAAAAAACCATAACGCAAGAAGAGATAAAACTGGCAATAAAAGAAACTCCTGTATAGGGATGAGCTTCGAGTTCGAGTCGAACTCATGTTCGACGCGAACATTGGCTGTTCGCAAGTTCGCCGAACAGCGAACAATTTGAGATGTTCGCGGCAAATTAGAATGCCGCGGAACACCCTTTAAAAGTCTATGGGAGAAATCAAAAGTGCTAATTTTAAAGGCTAATATGCAAGTTATTGTCATAAAAAGTGTTTGGGGACCTGGGTCCTGCCCCAGGGGACATGGATCAATGCAAAAAAAAGTTTTAAAAACGGCCGTTTTTTCAGGAGCAGTGATTTTAATAATGCTTAAAGTCAAACAATAAAAGTGTAATATCCCTTTAAATTTCATACCTGTGGGGTGTCTATAGTATGCCTGTAAAGGGGCGCATGTTTCCTGTGTTTAGAACAGTCTGACAGCAAAATGACATTTTGAAGGAAAAAACTCATTTAAAACTACCCGCGGCTATTGCATTGCCGACAATACACATAGAAGTTCATTGATAAAAACGGCATGGGAATTCCCCACAGGGGAACCCCGAACCAAAATTTTTTAAAAAATGACGTGGGAGTCCCCCTAAATTCCATACCAGGCCCTTCAGGTCTGGTATGGATTTTAAGGGGAACCCCGCGCCAAAAAAAAAAAACGGCGTGGGGTCCCCCCAAAAATCCATACCAGACCCTTATCCGAGCATGCAACCTGGCAGGCCGCAGGAAAAGAGGGGGGGACGAGAGTGCGCCCCCCCTCCTGAACCATACCAGGCCACATGCCCTCAACATTGGGAGGGTGCTTTGGGGTAGCCCCCCAAAACACCTTGTCCCCATGTTGATGAGGACAAGGGCCTCATCCCCACAACCCTGGGCGGTGGTTGTGGGGGTCTGCGGGCGGGGGGCTTATCAGAATCTGGAAGCCCCCTTTGACAAAAATGTTAAAAATGACAAGAGACAGTTTTTGACAATTCCTTTATTTAAATGCTTCTTCTTTCTTCTATCTTCCTTCATCTTCTGGTTCTTCTGGTTCTTCCTCCGCGGCGTCTTCTATCTTCTTCTCCTCTGGCCGCTCCGCACCCATGATGGCAATGAGGGGAGGCTCCTGCTCTTCTCTTCTTCCCTTCTCTTCTTCATTTTCTTCTCCGGGCCGCTCCGCATCCATGCTGGCATGGAGGGAGGCTCCCGCTGTGTGACGGCGCTCCTCGTCTGACAGTTTTTAAATAATGGGGGTGGGGCCACCCGGTGACCCCGCCCCCCTCTGATGCACGGTGACTTGACGGGACTTCCCTGTGACGTCACGGGGAATGTCACAGGGAAGTCCCGTCATGTCCCGTGCGTCAGAGGGGAGCGGGGTCACCGGGTGGCCCCGCCCCCCATTATTTAAGAACTGTCAGACGAGTAACGTCGTCACACAGCGGGAGCCTCCCTCCATGCTAGCATGGGTGCGAAACGGCCCGGAGAAGAAAATTAAGAAGAGAAGAAGAGAAGAAGAGAAGAAAAGAAGAAGAGAAGAGCGGGAGCCTCCCCCCATGCCATGGGTGCGGAGCGGCCCGAGGAGAAGATAGAAGACGTCGCGGAGGAGATGCTGGACGAGAACGCCAGAGGAAGAACCAGAAGAACCAGAAGAACCAGAAGATGAAGGAAGATAGAAGAAAGAAGAAGCATTTAAATAAAGGAATTGTCAAAAACTGTCTCTTGTCATTTTTAACATTTTTGACAGTTTTTTAGTGAAATGGTAGGGGTCAGTACCCCCTTACCATTTCACACAGGGGGGGCCGGGATCTGGGGGTCCCCTTGTTAAAGGGGGCTTCCAGATTCCAATAAGCCCTCCGCCCGCAGACCCCCACAACCACCGGCCAGGGTTGTGGGGATGAGGCCCTTGTCCTCAACAACATGGGGACAAGGTGTTTTGGGGGGCTACCCCAAAGCACCCTCCCAATGTTGAGGGCATGTGGCCTGGTACGGTTCAGGAGGGGGGGGCGCACTCTCATCCCCCCCTCTTTTCCTGCGGCCTGCCAGGTTGCGTGCTCGATTAAGAGTCTGGTATGGAATTTTTGGGGGGACCCCACGCCGTTTTTTTTTGTTTTTTTGGCGCGGGGTTCCCCTTAAAATCCATACCAGACCTGAAGGGTCTGGTATGGAATTTAAGGGGAACCCCACGTCATTTTTAAAAAAAATTTTGGCCGGGGTTCCCCTTAATATCCATACCAGACCTGAAGGGCCTGGTATGGAATTTAGGGGGACTCCCACGTCTTTTTTTTTTTTTAATTTTGGTTCGGGGTTCCCCTTTGGGGAATTCCCATGCCGTTTTTATCAATGAACTTCTATGTGTATTTATCACGAGTACTCACCGAGGCCGAGATGCTGGGAGTGGCTTCCCTTGCGGCTAAGCGCACTACACCCCTGGTAGTGGTACAGAGGGTGTAGGGCACAGAGAGGCACGGGTCGCCTGCAGGCAGGAAGCTTCTTGAGAGGAGGACTTCAGTCACGAAGAGATGAGAGCAATGGTGGCTCTGACCCAGAGCTGGAGAAGAAGACCCGGCCGGGGTTCTAACCCGCAAACACAATGGGAGCTGGGATAAGTGCAGGAGATCAGGCACTGGGAACCCAGTAGTGGAGAGTCTATGATGCAGACCGATAACTTAATACTGGAGACTGGTAGATGAGGAAGTCCTTGAAACAGGCCGAGGGTCAAACACAGCAGATGGTAAGTAGAGGAATCCTGAAGGCAAGCCAGAGGTAGGGGGTTGGAGATGTCAGCAGAGAAGTCCGTTTAAACAAGCCGGGGTCATACACGAGAAGGCAGGAGAATCCGGAGACAGGCAGAGGGTCAAACACTGGAAGCAGATCGTGGGAAAGTCCTTTAAACAAGCCGAGGTCAAATGCTAGAGAGAGACAAGGTAGGTCAGGCAAATCCGGGTCAAACAGGTAAACACAAGAAGCAGGAATCAGGAACGGAACACTGGAAGCTGAAAGACAAACCAGCAATTAAACAGGGCACAAGTCAGTCCTTATATAGGCCAGAAAGGGGGCGTGACGCTGACGAGCGAACGTTCGTACGCCATTACGCCGTTACGCCGTTACGCCGTGTAGTGAACCCGTGTGTGCCGCTACTTTGCTAACGCGCATGCGCCGAAGTGCGGCTCTGCCGCGCAAACGCACAGGAACCTTCCGATGTTGACAGGCTCTTTTCTGACAGTGCCCCCCCCCAAAGGGCAACCTCCGGGTGCCCAATCTGGCCAGTACTCCCGGATATTTCTTGTGGAATGTTTGTATTAAC
Organism: Lithobates clamitans; assembly: GCA_037952925.1. Classification (NCBI taxonomy): domain Eukaryota; kingdom Metazoa; phylum Chordata; class Amphibia; order Anura; family Ranidae; genus Lithobates; species Lithobates clamitans. The sequence continues at coordinate 909,392 of JBBGZY010000654.1, read as the reverse complement.
CGTGGGGCGTGTATATTGGAGGAGGGTTCCCAAGAATTATCTTCTGGGGGGTACCCCTTCCACTTGACCAGGTACTGGATATGACCCCCCCTCCTTCTACAGTCCATTATAGCCTCAACCTCGAATTCCTCTTCGCCTTCAATATTAATTGGAGGAGGTGGCAACTCCTCCCTTCCTGGAAAAGAACTGGGAGTTACTGGTTTCAAAAGGGAAGTATGAAAGACAGGATGAATTCTGTAAGAGCTGGGTAAAGAGAGTTCAAAGGCCACGGGGTTCACTACTCTCTTTATCTTGAAGGGACCAATAAACCTTGGGCCTAATTTGCGTGAAGGACAAGAAAGTTTGAGGTTTGTTGCAGATAGCCAGACTTCATCCCCAATCTTAAAAATTGGGTTGCTCCTCCTCCCCCTGTCATAGTATTTCTTGTAGCTGTCCTGAGCCTTCTTCATAGTTTCCTGAATTATTTGAAAATTGGCTTGAATGGAATTTATTCGGTCTTGCACCGCGGGAACTGATACTTCTGAAAAAGAATTAGGCAAAAAAGAGGGGTTAAATCCATAATTAGCCAAGAAAGGAGTTTGATTGGTTGCTGTATGTATGGAATTATTATAGGCAAATTCTGCACAGGGGAGGAGTGAAACCCAGTTGTCTTGAGAGCATTAGCAGAAACAGCGCAGATATTGTTCCAGCGTTTGGTTCGTCCTCTCTGTTTGGCCGTTACTTTGAGGATGATATGCTGAGGATAGGCATACCTTGATTTCCAGGGATTTACAAAGGTCTCTCCAAAATTTTGAGGTGAACTGAACTCCTCTGTCAGACACAATGCTAGCGGGTACTCCATGTAGCCTCACCACTTCCTTGATGAATATATCCGCGGTATCTGAGGCAGAGGGTGTGCCCTTCATGGGTAAGAAGTGGGCCATTTTTGAAAGGCGGTCGACTACTACCAGAATGGTGGAGAATCCTTCAGCAGATGGTAGATCAACGATAAAGTCCATAGCCACTTCCTTCCAGGGTTGCTCTGGAATGGGTAATGGTCTTAATAGACCCCAGGCTTTTGCATTGGATCCCTTGCTGCGCTGGCAAATAATACAAGAGTTTACGTAGTTCTTACAGTCCTGACTCCACCCTGGCCACCAGAAGGAACGATGTATTAGTTCCGAGGTCTTTTGTACCCCGAAATGTCCTGCAAATTTGTTATCATGAAATGTTTTTAGTACCAAGGGTCTTACTTGTGCTGGAACAAATATTTTGTTTTGGGCCCATAGTAAACCATCCTGTTTCCTCAGTGTGGGTACTTCAGGGTTTAAGCATTGGCTGGAGGCCTGTTCAATGGCAGTTCTTAGATCTGGCTGGATTGAACAAAGAAAATTCTGTGAGGATAGAATAGTACCAGGTTCTGCTGTTTGAGAGGTTTCTGGGAACATTCGAGATAGGGCGTCCGCTTTCCCATTCTTGGAACCAGGCCGATAGGAAATGTGAAAGTTGAACCTGGAGAAGAACAAAGCCCAGCGGGCTTGCCGGGGTCTGAGGCGTTTTGCTGTTCTAAGGTACTCCAGGTTCTTGTGATCGGTGAAGATCATAATGGGGTGAGAAGCGCCCTCCAAAAGATATCTCCACTCCTCAAGAGCAAATTTGATGGCCAGTAGTTCACGCTCCCCCACGTCATAGTTCCTTTCCGGCGGGGACAGTTTCCGGGAGGCAAATGCCACAGGATGAAGAAGGGCCTTCTGGCCTCGTCTTTGGGATAGAATTGCTCCTAAAGCGGATTCTGAGGCGTCTACTTCCAACACATAGGGAAAAGCGGGGTCTGGATGCAGTAGTACCGGGGCAGAAGTAAATAGATTCTTCAGCTTATCAAATGCTTCCTGAGTTTCTGAGGACCACTGGAATCGACTTTGCTGGCGAGTCAGTTGGGTTATGGGAGAAATGATCGATGAAAATCCTTTTATGAACCTGCGATAGAAGTTGGCAAAGCCCACAAATCGTTGGACCCCCTTTTTGTCTGTAGGGGCTGGCCATTCTTGGATAGACTTCACCTTCTGAGGATCCATTGAGACCCCTTCAGTGGAGATAATGAACCCTAGGAATTGGACTACTGTTTTTTCAAATTCGCATTTCTCTCCCTTTAGGTAAAGTCCGTGCTTCCTGAGGATCGTGAGTACCTTCTTCACATGGACCTGGTGTTGCTCAATGGTTGTAGAGAAAATCAGAATATCGTCAAGGTAAACAATCACAAAGTCATCTAAGTATTCACGAAAAATATCATTTACTAGGTGTTGGAATGTAGCTGGGGCATTGCACAGACCGAATGGCATCACTAGATATTCAAAATGTCCGAATCTAGACCTAAAAGCCGTTTTCCACTCATCCCCTGGGCGTATCCGCACCAAGTTGTAGGCGCCCCTTAGGTCAAGTTTAGAGAAAACTCGTGCGGTTCGAAACCGTTGGAACAGTTCTGGGATGAGGGGAAGTGGATAACGGTTCTTGATGGTGATCTTGTTGATCTCCCTGTAGTCCACACAAGGCCTTAAAGTACCATCTTTTTTTTCAACGAAGAAAATCCCTGCTCCAGCCGGAGAAGAGGAAGGACGAATGAATCCCTTTTCAAGGTTTTCGTTGATGTAGGACCGCAGAGCCTCCAACTCCTTTTCTGATAGAGGGAATATACCACCAAAAGGAATCTCGGAGCCAGGTAAGAGATCAATGGGACAGTCGTATGGTCGGTGAGGAGGCAAACTGTCAGCTCTCCTTTTGTCAAAAATGTCCATGAATTCATGGTAGGCTGCAGGGACGTGCTGAAGGTGATCAGGAACTGGCTGGACAGTTAGACAGGAAGCTGTGCAGACAGGACCAGAGGTGAAGCAGTGCTGGGAGCAGTAAGCCGAAGAGAAGGAGATCTTTTTCTCACTCCAATTGATATGGGGGTCGTGAGCTTGCAGCCATGGAAGTCCCAGGATGATAGGGAACATGGGGGAGCAGATGATGTCAAAGCACAGAAATTCTTGATGTCCTGAATCTGTGATGGTGAGAATGGGTTTAGTTTCTTGGGTAACAGGCCCGGAACAGGGGGATGATCCATCGGCCAGGTGGATTTGGAGCCTTTGTCTTTTATTTTGCAGAGGGATGCGTAAACTTCGAGATAGGGATGTATCCAGGAAGCAGCTGCAGGCGCCAGAATCAATAATGGCTGGTAGCCGGATCTCCTCGCCTGCCACCTGTAGGGAGACAGGAAGGACAAGATGAGTTGTACTTGAACCATTGACTTGAAAGTTCATAGCTGTTTGTAATTGGGACTTACTGGGTCTTATAGGACAGTTGCGCAAAAAGTGGCCTGACCCTCCACAGTATAGGCAGAGATTGGCCTCCCGCCGGCGTTGTTTCTCATCAGGTGTAAGTGGAGCCCGGATCAGTCCCAGTTGCATTGGCTCGCTCTCCAAGGTAGAGGAGGAAGGGACTGCAGGAAGAGGATGACCTGTGGGGACCCTGGGTAGCATCCATGTAGGCCGAGGAGATTAAAGACGTTCAGAACGTCGTTCCCGTAGACGTCGGTCAAGTTTTATGGCTAGCTGGATCAACTCCTCCAGGGTGGAAGGAGAATCAACACGTGCCAATTCGTCCTTGAGAGTCTCTGAGAGTCCCTGGCGGTACTGGTATTTGAGAGCCGCCTCATTCCATCCAGTGTCCCCTGACCATTTCCGAAATTCGACCGTATAGTCCTCCACCGGTCTTTTTCCCTGGACTAAGGTATGTAAGATGGACTCGGCCGTGGCTATGCGTTGGGGATCATCATATAATCTTCCCATAGATTCAAAGAAGGTTTCCACGGAGTTTAGTAAGGGACTTTTCTGCTCCAGGAGGTTGTGAGCCCAAGCTTGGGGTTCTTCGGACAACAAGGAAATGATGAACCCTACTTTTACTGTCTCAGAGCTGAAAGTCTTAGGTTGGAGAGCCAGGTATAACAAGCAGGCGTTTTTAAATGCTCTAAACCTCTTCCGATTTCCGGAAAATCGTTCGGGTGTGGGCACCCTAGGTTCTGGGAGAGTCATAACAACTGCAGGAGCTGTGCTGGAGTGATCTTGTGAAGAGCTGGCCCCACTGGGGGATGTGGAAGTTGCATCCCCGGGAGATAAGATTAGGTGCTGGAGACGACCTTCTAGTTGGAAATAGCCATCTTGTAGCCTCTGGACTGCTTGCGTAAGGGTCGTTACCTGCTGGCATAGAGCTTCGAGAGGGGAACCCACTCTGTCGGCCTCAGACATCTGGCTGGTTTGTACTATCACGAGTACTCACCGAGGCCGAGATGCTGGGAGTGGCTTCCCTTGTGGCTAAGCGCACTACACCCCTGGTAGTGGTACAGAGGGTGTAGGGCACAGAGAGGCACGGGTCGCCTGCAGGCAGGAAGCTTCTTGAGAGGAGGACTTCAGTCACGCAGAGATGAGAGCAATGGTGGCTCTGACCCAGAGCTGGAGAAGAAGACCCGGCCGGGGTTCTAACCCGCAAACACAATGGGAGCTGGGATAAGTGCAGGAGATCAGGCACTGGGAACCCAGTAGTGGAGAGTCTATGATGCAGACCGATAACTTAATACTGGAGACTGGTAGATGAGGAAGTCCTTGAAACAGGCCGAGGGTCAAACACAGCAGATGGTAAGTAGAGGAATCCTGAAGGCAAGCCAGAGGTAGAGGGTTGGAGATGTCAGCAGAGAAGTCCGTTTAAACAAGCCGGGGTCATACACGAGAAGGCAGGAGAATCCGGAGACAGGCAGAGGGTCAAACACTGGAAGCAGATCGTGGGAAAGTCCTTTAAACAAGCCGAGGTCAAATGCTGGAGAGAGACAAGGTAGGTCAGGCAAATCCGGGTCAAACAGGTAAACACAAGAAGCAGGAATCAGGAACGGAACACTGGAAGCTGAAAGACAAACCAGCAATTAAACAGGGCACAAGTCAGTCCTTATATAGGCCAGAAAGGGGGCGTGACGCTGACGAGCGAACGTTCGTACGCCATTACGCCGTTACGCCGTTACGCCGTGTAGTGAACCCGTGTGTGCCGCTACTTTGCTAACGCGCATGCGCCGAAGAGCGGCTCCGCCGCGCAAACGCACAGGAACCTTCCGATGTTGACAGGCTCTTTTCTGACAGTATTGTCGGCAATGCAATAGCCGCGGGTAGTTTTAAATGGGTTTTTTCCTTCAAAATGTCATTTTGCTGTCAGACTGTTCTAAACACAGGAAACATGCGCCCCTTTACAGGCATACTATAGACACCCCCCAGGTATGAAATTTAAAGGGATATTACACTTTTATTGTTTGACTTTAAGCATTATTAAAATCACTGCTCCTGAAAAAATGTCCATTTTTAAAACTTTTTTTTGCATTGATCCATGTCCCCTGGGGCAGGACCCAGGTCCCCAAACACTTTTTATGACAATAACTTGCATATTAGCCTTTAAAATTAGCACTTTTGATTATTCATGTTCGTGTCCCATAGACTTTAACGGTGTTTGCGTGTTCGAACAAACTTTTTTCCTGTTCGCATGTTCTGGTGCTAACCGAACAGGGGGGTGCTCGGCTCATCCCTACTCCTGTAGGAAAAAGCCCAGGACCAGACGGGTTCACGGTTAAATACTATAAAAAATTCCAGGAACAGCTGATCCCTAAATTACTAGAATATATGAATTCCATTGGGGAAGGAGAGGAAATAAGAAGTGAATCATTGCTAGCCCACATAACAATTTTACCCAAAGAAGGGAAAGAAAAAATTATTTGTTTAAGTTACAGGCCGATTGCATTATTGAATGTGGACACAAAACTTTCTTCCAAAATTTTGGCCACCAGAATAAAAAAGCTAATCCCACTCTGGATCAACCCTGACCAGACTGGATTTGTTCCGGGGAGGGAGGGGCGGGACAACAGTCTAAAATCAATATTGATGCTACACAAGAAGGTGCAAAACGAGACCCCAGTTCTATTCCTGTCATTGGATGCAGAAAAAGCATTCGACAGGGTAGACTGGGGTTTCATGATGGATACGTTGCGGCACCTGGGATTAGGGACAAAAATGATGAAGTGGATAACAAATCTATATAATAGCCCAACAGCAATGATAAAGGTAAACGGCAGACTTTCTCCACTAATCAAGATGCAAAACGGAACACGGCAGGGTTGCCCGCTTTCTCCACTATTATATGTATTGGCACTGGAACCATTATGAGCAACACTCCGCAACAATCAAGAGGTGAATGGAGCGAGATTAGGAGGAAAAGAACATAAGATCGCGGCATACGTGGATGATATTTTGATGTATGTATCCAATCCAAGAGTGTCACTTCCAAATATACTGAAAGAAATAAAAAAATATGGAGAACTATCAAATTTCAAAATCAATCCAATAAAAACAGAGATATTAAACATAGGTCTAGCGGAAAAGGAAGTTCAGTTCCTACAAAAAGAATTCCCATTTACTTGGGTAAAAGAATTAAAATATCTTGGAATCAAAATAACCCCAAGAGTTGAAAAGATCTACCAGGCAAATTTTATTCCACTGATCAACGAGGTTAAAGAAGAAACACAAAAACTAAGAACACAAAAACTCTCATGGATCGGAAGAGTAAATATGTTCAAAATGATGATTCTTCCAAAAATAATTTATAGAATCCAGATGCTGCCAGTGACGATTCCACAGAGTTTTTTCAAGATAATAAAAACAATTCTGTTAAAATATATATGGCTTAACAAAAAACCAAGAATTAAATACACGCTGATTACAAGGAAAAGGGAGCACGGAGGATTAGCCACCCCGGATATAAGCAGGTACTACAAAGCAATAGTTTTAACACGAATGTTGGAGTGGACAAATGAGAAGAGTGAAAAAAAATGGGTGGAAATGGAAAACACAATAAGCGGAACTACACTGCACAAGAATATTTGGATCCCACGAAAGTATAGAATATTAGACACAGACACTCACAAAATAACAAAAAATGTATTTAAAATTTGGGACACTATACACTCAAAGAACGAATGGCGATACAACTCACCATTAATAGCACTTACTGGATCAAATTTTTTTATCCCCGGGAAGGAAATATTTGGAGCCCAAGGAATAAAAAATCCACAATTGAAAGACATCACTATAAATGGTAGGATTAGAACACAAATAGAAATAGAAGAAACTAATGGATGGAGGGTGAATGAATGGAATTATTGTCAACTAAGACATTTAGTAAGCACAGTACCACACCCACTTAGAGGTGAAAAGAAATTAAGTACATTGGAAAAGCTATGTGATAATAAAACATCATTGAAAAATGGAACATCAAAAATATATGGCATATTAGCAGATCTGGACGCACAGGAAAGACCAGAGTATATAAAACAATGGGAAAAAGAAATGAATTTAAACCTAGTTACCAAAAAGTGGAAAAAATAATAGAAATGGGATATAATAACGCCTGGGACATGAAGACAATTGAAATGAACTACAAACTAGTAACAAGATGGTACTTGACACCTGTAAGAACACAAAAATGTCAACAAGAAAAAACACCGTTTTCCTGGAGAAAATGTGGCCAAAAAGCAACAATGACACACCTATGGTGGGAATGTCCAACAATAATTGTTTACTGGAAGAAAATATTAAAAAACATAAGGGAAATAACCGGTGAAAAAGTAGAAGAAAATATATGGACCTGTCTCTTTCACGTCTATAATAAAACAAAGAAACAATACATAAGATCAACAGTTCTGAGTCTTCTGAATGCCGCCAAGGGCCTGATACCAAAATATTGGTTAAAAAGTGGAAAACCGGACATCAGAGAATGGTTAGAAAAAATAGACCATTACTACAAAATGGATCTGTTGAGGAGCAGGGAAAGAGGAGAAATTAAGGAAGATAGTAAATGGGAATGCTGGAAAAAATATAAATCCTCGGAAATATACCTAGACAGGATGAAAGAAACAACAGATATAGAGCCAAGATAACAAACAACACAAAAAAGGAGCAGACCAGACATAGGGGAGGGGGGGATAAGAGGGATCTGAGAAGTAACAAAAATATAGTGGCATTATATGCATTCAATAGTTTTTCTGGTTTTTAAGTAAATAAATAAGATATACGAAAGGAAAATAAATAAAGATAAGATGGAAATAATCCACAATGATGTGAAAAATGAGAAGAGATAAGTTTTGACTTACAAAGTTGATATAATGTCTTTCAGGAAAAAAAAAAAAATGAATGACACGGTCTCACTACACCACAGTGAAACTATCTGATCTGTCCCTATTCTAGCTGCACGCTATGCAAAGCTGAATGATGGCCCTTCTCACTACACTCACACTATCCCTAGACTGACACTAAACTAATATTCTACACTCATAATTGAAGCAAAATAGCACAGTATAGCACACTAACTAACTAACTAATAGCACTGAACCGAGCCCTGTTCTATCTCTCTCCACGCCAAAGTCACACTGAAAATTGACGCCATTGAAAGAATACTTTTATAGTGTGGGTGGGAACCTTCCATTTCTATCTCCCTGTTCAAAAACTTTCTGCCTATTTTTATGTAATTCTAATCTGGCTATTTCTATTATATGTAGATGCAGATCCTTTTGAGCAACCAGATCAAAATTCTTCATATTAGGATCAGAGCCATATAGCTCCTTTTGAAGTTCCAGTTGAATTTGTAGAGACCGGGTATTGGTCTTTTGTCCCTTCCAAACTGCCGCTATAGGTGAAATATATTGCCCCCGCACAAATGCCTTAAAAGCATCCCATACAACATCCGGAGAGGATGATCCAGCATTATTTTCCCAACCACAAACAAACTTTCATTTGTGAACCTATTCATATATGTTCTTAGGTATTAATATTTAAAATCTAAGCATTACTTCACATTTGTTCCTACTCCGCAGTGTCACTTTGTGAGAAAAAAAACCTACATTTTTTCCCAATAACCTCCCCCCTCCCCCTTCACTAAATAGACTCATGCATATGTTAATTTTCTATCGAGTATCCAGCCAATCTGATGTAGCTTCTAATGTTTTTAAAAAAACAGGTATGATCTACATTCGTGAACCTCAATTTGCTAGGGTAAAGAAGACTGGATTTAATTTCCTCATCATGCAGTCTTTTTCATACTTCCGTATAAGCTCTGTGTTGTTGCTGTATCTCAGGAGGAAAATCAGGAAAAAAAGCAATTTAGCATTTTCATATTGCAAATTTGTCTTCAATCAGGCTGTTGTTAAAATATAATCACGGTCCCTATAGTGGGATAAAGAAGGGACGTGGAAAGGCCCCAGGTTTAGGGGATCGAATGGAAATTCTGCGTGCTCGCTCTACCACAAAAGTACCTGGCATATATTTAAGCCCCAGGATGTTTATTAGCAGCTTTTCTGCAAAATCCACTGGTTTAACCCCTTCTGCTTGTTCTGGCAAGCCTATAATACGGATGTTATTCCTCCTCATTCTACTTTCTGTATCCACGGCTCTTTCCTGCAAATCACTGATTTATTCTTTAAAATTTTGCAGTTCTTTATTATCTGTTCTCACTGTGTCTTCCACCATTAAAATCCGGAATTCAGCATCTGATATCCTTCATTTAACCTTATCAAATTCATGCCTCATGATATTGATATCAATTGCCAACAAATACATTTTTGGTGTAAGGGTCTCACTGCATGCCTTTATAGCTGTCATGATATCCAAGCTGGAGGGAACAGACTCCATCCCCTCATCTATAACTGTCTGTGTGCTTGCAGATATTGTCGCCTGGGGGGATTTTTCAATTGGTTTGTTCTGTACCCAACTCTTGATGAATGGCATATAGCCATGAAACGCGTCAAGTTTCCATGGGGTGCTCAGTCAAGTCTGGCTCATAATCTAGTTACTGGCCCTTATATACCTTTTATACATTCATAATTAATTGAGTACTATGTAACTATTTATGTGTATGTGTATCTTTTCTTGTTTCTACAGCAGCTCTGTTGTATATGGTGTACCAATGCCTGTTAATAGGAAATATCTTGTATTATGCCGACAATTAATCATGCTCAAGATTGATATTTATTTATCTTATTGCCAAATGCCGTCTCTATGACATGTTACATATTTGTATTTATACCTTTTATCAATATTCAATACTTCTCATGTGTTGTCAAGCTGAAACATATGTATCCATCATGTTCATGCCATGTGTGCATGTGTATGTATATATATATATATATATATATATATATATATATATATATATATATATATATATATATATATATGAAAATACTTTTTTAACTTGTTTCATACTATTGTTACAAATAAACAATGTTAACCAACCATTCTACCTCCACAAGTCAAGTGCCTCATTTAAAGTCCCACACTCCTTTCTTATTTACCTGGTTTGTTTTGTTGTTTAAACAGCTGATGAGGAGGTAGAGGAACATGGAATATCTGTTTGTGCTCTGGTAGAGCATGGCTTACCTGGGGCCATCCAGGCCCACTGTTATGGAGGCACTACATTTTATCAGTCCGTCACCAGCTGTTTCTGATAGCCATGCCCCTGTGTTTCTGTCCTTCTCTCCACCTCCTCTTCCTCCTCTTATTTATTAAAGGTAAATTGGGTATTGTAGGAGGGATAGGTGCCTACATTTCCATGTCCTGAGAGGGCTAAAGAATATGGCCTGAACAGCATAGACATGTGGCTGCCCCCGGACAGATAGAATATTTAATTTTATTAATAAAAAAAAAGTCATGTCGCTTTAAGAAAAAGGTACAGCAGGTCAGGCAGGGAAATAAGGGTCAGGTAACATTGGGGTATAGGTAGGAAATGTCATTATCCAACCAGGAATGTTTAAAAGGTCACATAACCAGTGGGAACATTCTGGAAGCAGGGCAAGGCTATATAAAGGGGTCCTCTGAGGAAATCTCACAGCTGGTCAGATTACAGCAACAAGCTCCCCATCCCCCCCACCCTTGTCGCAGGCACGTTATGTGGTTTGTCACCTTTCAAAATTAAGGATGGACTTGTTTTTTAATCTACGGTATTGTTCAAGTCCTGGAGACTGAGCTGTTTATATTTATTATTTACAAGTGAGCATTTTATGAATTAATAAAATGATTGGATGGATTTAAGTTATTTATAGTTTACACCAATAAACGTGCCTCAGCCAATTATATTCCAAGTAAGTCGTGAGTGTGTTTATTTATTTATTAAAGGTAAATTGGGTATTTTAGGAGGGATAGGTGCGGCCTACATTTCCATGTCTGTGCTTATTTGCAGGTGAGACTAATAATAATGATACAAATGTTAGAGTCTCCTACCAGTATAATTGTTTGATGCCAACATCTTTATAAATAAATAATATAGGTGTTTTTTTATCCCCTTCCCAACGACCGCATGCAGATGTGTGGCCTCTGCTTTCGGGGGTTATACCGGGATGATACCCGCAGCTGCAGGCATCATCCCAGTACCGTTTTTTAGAGCCGGCGATCGGCTTTCCAGGGATAACAACCGATGTGGCTAAAAGCCGCACGGCTGTTATACTCCACAAATCTGACCTTTATGGAAGAGTAGCAAGAAGAAAGTCATTGTTGAAAGTAAGCCATAAGAAGTCCCATTTGCAGTTTGGGAGAAGCCAAGTGGGAAAATCAACAAACATGTGGAAGAAGGTGCTCTGGTCAGATGAGACCAAAATTTTACTTTTTGGCCTAAAAGCAAAATGCCCTGAACACACCATCCCCACTGCGAAACATGGTGGTGGCAGCATCATGTTGTGGGGATGCTTTTCTTCAGCAGGGACAGGGAAGCTGGTCAGAGTTGATGGGAAGATAGATTGAGCCAAATACAGGGCAATTTTAGAAGAAAACCTGACAGAGTCTACAAAAGACTTGAGACTGGGGCGGAGGTTCACCTTCCAGTAAGACAACAACCCTAAACATACAGCCAGAGCTACAATGGAAAGGCTTAGATCAAAGCATATTCATGTGTTAGAATGGCCCAGTCAAAGTCCAGACCTAAATCCAACTGAGAATCTGTGGCAAGACTTGAAAATTGTTGTTCACAGGCACTCTCCAGTATGACAGACATTGAGCTATTTTGCACAGAAGAATGGGCAAAAATGTCACTCTCTAGATGTGCAAAGCTGGTAGAGACATACCCAAAAAGACTTGCAGCTGTAATTGTAGTGAAAGGTGGCACTACAAAGTATTGACTCAGGGGGGGTGAATATAAATGCACGCCACACTTTTTACATATTTATTTGTAAAATCACATAAAATCCCAATAAAATACATTTATGTTTTTGGTTGTAACATGACAAAATGTGGAAAAATTCAAGAGGTGTGAATAAGTTTTCAAGGCACTGTATATGGAGTATAAGAACATCCAGAGGGGTGATTTTACATATTAAAATGAATATAGAGAAAATAGGAAGGAAACACAAATTACTTTTAACACTTATTTTAATGTACAATATAGAAGTAATTATTTTTTTAGAAATTGTAAATGCAAGGGAGTGGATAGCAAAAAGAGGAGAAAAAAATGCTACATCAGTGGTCACGGGAGAAGAGTATAACATAAAAAGTTTTGTATCTTGTTAGCCACTCATGTCATTTATATGCTTCAATGTCCTATGACTTACAGTACATAAGCAGGACTAAACAATTCTTAAAAGATAAGTATGGCCAAAGCTTTTTGGCCATAATTATCTTTTGTGTCACAGGAGTGCACTTACTTTTTCACTCCTGTGACCCAAAGTCATTTGATAGCAGGCTAATGCCCGTTATCAGCTGACTTGACTGAGCCGCTCCAGGCTCTGGAAGTATCCAAACAATATTTTGGGGATTGACCCAGGTGCCTGATTGACAGCTGGCTCAACTTCTCATGAGTGCTGGAGCCAGCTGCAACCACCCCTCCCCAGCTCAATGCTCCTGTGAGCGCTGGAGGAGCAGAGTGGAAAGTGGTGGCTGACAGTCTCTGGTCTCTGCTCAGAGCTGATCGAGAACTGAATGATCAGCAGTCATGTGATTGTACAGTTCTCAGTCTTAAAGCCACAGAGGACAGCTGCAGCATCACACTGATTTTGCAGCATGTGAGTTTGTTTTCTTACAAACCACAAACTGCTGCTTTAAGGGCCGGTTCACATCAGTTGTGCTGGCTGTTGTCTGTGCTGAACATGTGTTGTTGGTAGTGGTGCCTTGTATTTATACAATGTAAGACACTGTTTATTTTTTATTCTTAGTTTTTTTTTTACTGGATGCAGACATGTTGCCTTGCAAAGAAATTTTCCACAGCTGTCATCTGCATTTCAATGTGAAAAGGGAATATAGAAAACAATTGCCTTCTGTGTAACCTTGCAAACACTAGAATTTTTCTCTGCACAAATGTGAACAAACCCTAACGAAGGGCTTGCAGAATGCATTTACAACATTTATATTGGTTGTTAAGTGCCACAGTAGAGATTCAAAATGTTTGCAGTTTTGTGGGATGAATAGGGTCATAGGTCTTTGGAGGGAAAGTAATTTGGTAAAGGAGCTATTTAAAAGGGAGACAAGTGGATTTTTGATGTGGATTGCCTACATCCAAAACGGTTAAATATAGAAAGAAATGTCAATTGTTTTATTAGCAACAACTAGATGTTAGATGCATATTTATTGTTTTTTTTTAATTACCAGTGGGAATTGGTAAGGGGGTAATTTAATAGGGAAGGTTAAAAACAATATGAAAATAAGGTACAGTAAAAAATATAGCATAAAACCTGCGTTTTGTGGATATATGTACTGTATATAGAAGATCCTATGGTATTTATTAACCACCTCAATACAGTGCATTTTCGCCCCCTTCCTGTCCAAGCCATTTTTCAGCTTTCAGCGCTGTCGCACTTTGAATGACAATTGCGCGGTCATACAACACTGTACCCAAATGAAATTGTTATCATTTTTTTCCCCACAAATAGAGATTTCTTTTGGTGGTATTTGATCACCTCTGCGGTTTTTATTTTTTGCGCTATAAACAAAAGAAGAGTGACAAGTTTAAAAAAAAACACAATAATTTTTACCTTTTGCGATAATAAATATCCAATTTTTTTTTCTTTAAAACAAATTTTTTCTCAGTTTAGGCCGATACGTATTCTTGTACATATTTTTGGTAAAAAAAAATCGCAATAAGCGTATATAGATTGGTTTGCGCAAAAGTTATAGCATCTACAAAATAAGGGATAGTTTTATAACACTTTTGACACATATTTGGGACCATTCACATTTATACAGCGATCCGTGCTATAACAATTCATTGATTACTGTATAAATGTGACTGGCAGTGAAGGGGTTAACACTAGGTGGTGATCGAGGGGTTAACTGTGTTGCTAGGGAGTGATTCTAACTGTAGGGGGCGGGGACTCACTAGGTGTTCCGCTGTACTGGGAACATACCATCGGTCTCCTCTCCTCTGACAGGACCGTGGATCTGTGTGTTTACACACACAGATCCACTGTCCTGCTGTGTTACCGGTAATCGTGGGTGCCCGGCGGACATCGCCTGGTGGCCTAGGAAAGCGAGGACGTCATATGACGCCTGCCCACAATGAGAGCTGCGCCGCCTGGCCGGCGGTCGGCAAGCGGTTAATGATTTAGTACAGGGGTCTCCTAACTCTAAAGTAAAGCAATAAATAATAATTTAATGAATGTTTTACTTGCATATTTATTTATTTATTTTTTAAGCATGATATGATTCAGAATGGAAGAGAAAGAACTTCAGTAAAACATTTCCCCTTACAATAGAGTCTTAATGAGAGCCAAAGTTACATCAGGGTCCGAATCAGTGCCCCCTTACATCAGGGCTCCCATCAGAGCCTCCCCTACATCAAGTTTCCCATCGAGACCCTCCTACATCAGAATCCAGCTTAGGAGTTCTTCCTTGCATCAGAATGCCTATTGAAGCCCCCTTTACATTACAGTCTCCATCAGAGCCCCCATTACAGTAGGGTTCTGTAACGACACCCCGAGTATGAAAGGGGTTAAAGTCGTTTAGGACATTTCATACCCAAACACAAAGGCAGCTACCGAACACTCCAATCAGCCGAACAAGGAACCCATACAAATAATCCACCCCAAAAACGAGACACGGCTCTGTCTTCAGGTTCCAAGCAGGAATCAACTCATTTAATATAACACATGGACACAACAGATAAAATAACTCAGAGACTCTTTCCCCCCCACCCTTGAAAAAGAGGGCGGGTTAAACTGTCCAATGACAATGGACACACAGGTCAGGTGCGTTTAACGTCTCATCAGTACACAGTGTTAGCAGGGAGAGCTGTTGGAAGAATCCCCCCTCCCTCCAATGCAATACACATCCTGTGATCCAAGGCAGACAAACACAAACCCTCCAATGCAATACACATCCTGTGATCAAAGACAGACAAACACAAACCCTCCAATGCAATACACATCCTGTGAACCAAGGCAGACAAACATAATAGAACATTGGTTTGCAGGAGGCTGGCATTCAGTCCCCTCCAAAGCCTCTTTTCCGGCTAGGTTTGTCACATTTCTCCCCTTTCGGCAGGAGACTAACACAGGAGGAGACCCCAGACGGGTTGACTCTGAAGTTAGTCAGTAGTTCCAGTGCTCTAATGCTGGTATCCACACCGTACCCCAAACAAAAATTGTTCCAAACAGATTATTACTTACCCAGCCGACCTCTGCCTCTCTCGGAGAACATGCCCACCGTTGGGGAGAGGCCTGGACTGGCCCTTCTCCCTGTAGTCTTTTCAGCCACTGGAGAGAAGACAGGGTGACTGGGCTCACGCCATCATGCTGTTGGGGATCTGGGCACGGGTAGTCACTGGGTTGGCTTCAGTGGGGCCTATCGGGGCGTAAGCAGAAATGAGGGGGGCCAAATCATCCCCCAGTAGTACATCCGCTGGCAAATCCTTCATCACCCCCACATTCACGTGTCCCGAACCAACCCCCCAATCCAGGTGAACACGGGCAACGGGTAGCCGGAAAATGGTGCCTCCCACTACCCTTACGACTACAGTGTCCCCGGTGTGTTGGCTCTCTGGGATGAGGTTCTTCCGTAGTAGGGTCATGGTGGCACCAGTATCACGTAGGCCATTGGCTACCTTTCCATTAACACGGACGGTCTGCCTGTGTTGCTGCCGGTTGTCCTGGTTAGCTGCTTGTACTAGATCAGCCTCATGCAGGACGCCCCAACGTTCTTCCTCCTCAATGCAGTGAGCCGCAGGCATGGATGTGCGGGGATTCCCCCCTGCTGGCTTTCTCCACGAGTGAGACTGCCTGGCTGGATTCAACGGACAGTCTAGCTTTTTGTGCCCTAGCTGTTTACACCCGAAACACCTGAAGGGTTGTGAGTAGTCTTGGGAGTTGAACCTGGGCTGCCGAGAATAAGTGGCCACTGGAGGTGGTGCTGTAGGCGGTACAACTGTGGTTTGTAGGCACCAGCTGGAGGGGGTGCCGCTGATCGATAATCCACCAGAGCTGTTGTCTTATCCACATGGTTATCCAGTTTGCGGGCATCTGTGTATTCGTCCGCCAGGCGAGCTGCTTCAGACAAGGTGCAAGGTTTTCGGTCCCGGACCCACTCTCTGACTTCTGGGAACAGCTTGTCAAAGAAGTGCTCCAGCAGGAACAGCTGCAGCACCTCTTCCCCAGATACTGCTTGGCATCCAGCGACCCAGTGGGATGCCGTGCGGTGTAGGCGGCATGCCCACTCGGTATATGAGTCTCCAGTTTGCTTGCTCGTCTCTCGAAACCGCCTCCGGTATGCCTCCGGTGTGACGGCATACCTGCCCAAAAGTGCTTCTTTTACCAGCCCATAGTTCATAATATCCTTGTCTGGGATGGCCCTGAATGCTTCACTGGCCCGGCCGGACAATTTCCCAGACAAAATGGTAACCCATTCCTCTGTGGGCACCCGGTGTAGGGCACTGTAAGAGAACTGTCAGGATGCGCCCGGCACGCACACGTGCGCATGCACGTATTCACGGGCATCAGCAGATTTCCTTGCGCAGGAACACACATCTGACCACAATTGGCACCTGACAGCCTATTTCTGACAGGTGCTGCTTGATCTTCAGCTGTGTCCTGAGATTCTGAAACCCTGTTTGTTTGACTTGACTTCCTGTTGCTGAAACCCTGGCCTTCCTGACCCTGTTTCTGGACTCTGATTACTCTGATTACTGGTTCATGATCCTGGCTTCCTGTTTGACCTTGCTCCTGTTTATACCTTGGTACCTCGCTGCCTGCCCGTTACTGAACCCGGCTTACCTGATGACCTCGCTCCTGTCTCTTGTTTGGCTCCACGCTGTTTCCGAGTACCTGTGCTGGCCGTCCATCCTCTCAGCTTTGCTGGTTCCAGCTCTTCACCAGAAACCCTGCCTGCACTTCCCAGTCTGCAACACTTCCGGCAAGTTCTGCACGCAGCATTCACAGGCACTCGTGTTCCTCCTGATCCTTGCCACCATCTGTTCCATCTCCAGTGGGGCTTGGATTGGAGATACAAGAGAGGCTGACCTCGTCATTTCAGACTCCTACCAGGTATGTGACAGGCACATTGCCGTTCAAAATCGGCAAGGTACCCATCAATCTCCCCTTCTGCTTCAATGAAATTTTTAAAAGCAGCAAAATGTACCTTTCTCCTTTCAGTAGGTGCTGTTGTGACTCCTGCTGCTGCAGCACCTCTTTGCTGTAGCCAGTTTGCATCCACAGCCGCTATAACTCGGTCTATGATCTCCGCTGTAGGGTTAGGGCCATAATGTGCCAGTCTTATTTTAACAGTCCGATCAAAACTTGCCTCTTCGGGTGTCCTGTCTGTTATGCTGGGTCTTTCGGTTATGCTGGGTCTTTCCGCTCTATCCATTTCGACTAGTTCTTCGATAATGTCCCTCTTCTTACGGTTGTTGGCCGGTCTCCGGTTGTAGCTGTCCTTCTGGGCTGTGGGAATGATCCCGCTGCCTGCCACCAGTGTAACAACACCCCGAGTATGAAAGGGGTTAAAGTCGTTTAGGACATTTCATACCCAAACACAAAGGCAGCTACCGAAGACTCCAATCAGCCGAACAAGGAACCCATACAATTAATCCACCCCAAAAACGAGACACGGCTCTGTCTTCAGGTTCCAAGCAGGAATAAACTCATTTATTATAACACATGAACACAACAGATAAAATAACTCAGAGACTCTTCCCCCCCCACCCTTGGAAAAGAGGGCGGGTTAAACTGTCCAATGACAATGGACACACAGGTCAGGTGTGTTTAACGTCTCATCAGTACACAGTGTTAGCAGGGAGAGCTGTTGGAAGAATCCCCCCTCCCTCCAATGCAATACACATCCTGTGATCCAAGGCAGACAAACACAAACCCTCCAATGCAATACACATCCATTGATCCAAGGCAGACAAACATAATAGAACATTGGTTTGCAGGAGGCTGGCATTCAGTCCCCTCCAAAGCCTCTTTTCCGGCTAGGTTTGTCACAGGTTCCCATCAGTGCTCATCAATGTCAGAGCCTCCTTACATCCGTGTTCCAACAGAGCCCCCTTAGATCAAAGTTCAGCTTGGGCGTCCCCCTTAAATCAGAGTCCCCAAGGAAGTCCCCTTTACATTAGTGTTCTCATCAGAGCCTACACTCAAATTATCCCCCTTACATCTGATTTCCTATGAGTGGCCCACCTTACCTTGCATACGGCCTGACTGTAGTTAGTGTAGCACCCGAGTGGGAGGTAGCAGGTATGGGGAAAGCACATTATTGGTTGCTAGGATGGAGGCTGTCCTAACAATGAAGCGATGGCATGATCATATTCAGCAGAGGGAATCTAGGTGCAATTTTGTAGTGGGCCCAATTTGGCCTGTAAATTGTAGTTTTGAACTTCCTTATTTAGTTAATATATTGATTATATCTTATGCTCTATTATTACAGGTTTTGTAGATATGTTGAAATGTAATTGGCTAGAGTGTGCAATTTTGTATTTGATGGGGTCATACTATACTCAATTCTATACTCAATAGATCAGTATATTTATTTATTTTAACCTCTGGTTTATTACTGAATATAACTGTTTTATCATTTTTAATAGAGGATAGTTTGTAACCTAATTTTTTCTTATATTTAGTATATGTGTTTATATGATTTACAGTGTATTGTTTTAATTAATGTATAATGTGTATTTTATCACTTGATAAAGTTCTCAATATCTAAGACGGATAGACGTAGAGATGGAGGCCAAATGCAGATATTTGTAGAACAAGTGATAGAGACACTGACATCAGGGTTACATGGTGATGATGTATATAATAGGGGAAATTCATTACCAGGCTAAACCTTTAAAAAGTGAGGCAAAATATTTTTGGTGGAGCCTGTTGATGTCAGAGAAGAGATGGTGCTTTAAAATAGAGATCAAGGGGGGGTTTATTTTGTTCTGGGTTGCACATTTTGAATGAGGGTAATTTTTTTATTATTATTATATTTAATACATTATTTTATTCTGGCCTTTGCTTCTTTTTGGTCTTTATCAATATTTAGAACTTGGGAAAGTGCAATTTAGGGTAGAGCAATATTCAACTAAAAGAGTACTGCCATTCAGGTACTATAAATTTGTGATTTACCTTTCCTTAAAATATAAAAGTAAAAAAGTCTGATGAGGGGCATTTCAGTTTTAGGTGGATGGTGTGCAATTATGAAGATATACTTTAGTTTTGTTTATATATGCTACTTCTTGTTATGAATTTTACATTGGAGCATTTACAATAAGTTTGGTTTTACAATTTTCAGCTTTTTAGGTTATGCTCCTGCCCCATGATGTACAGTAAACTGATCTTCAAACACATTGTTAACGAATGCAGATCCTCATCAGTTACAATACACTTTGCCTGTAGACTGGCAAAGAAAATAAATGAAGACCGACAAACGTGTCTGATTTTGTGAATATGTTTGCGTTGAATGACATCTTCCAGTTCATTAAATATAAACAAAGGGGGTGGAATGATGTTATTGCTCAAATATGGCTCTGTGGCCATATCTTTTCAGTAATGTTAGCTTGCTCCTTTTTTACTTTGCCTTGATTTCCTGCCAATAAATGTATGTTTTTATCAACTTGTAAGTGCAGCCTTTTTTTATAATAAATCCAATGTTGAAGATTTTACACTGTGGAAGCCTTATCTCTTTTGGGGTCTTTCTATGATCGGGTTCTCCCTTGAGTGGTGATTCCCCTGGAAGAACAGTGGCCTTGGCTGGGTATAATAGCCACAAGCGGGAAAGACCTTTCGTAATTGCAAGTCATAAGGAGCTGGTAAGCGGCCAATTTATTAGGTGGAGGCTTTTCTTTGGAAATCATAAGCTATAACAGTCCCACTAGTGCACCGTGGGACTGTTTTCTTCATCACTGTCTGGACTCTTTGTTTGCAGCTTATTTTGCTGTCTTCCTTGTCTAACTTTTTTCTCAACTTTAGAGCAACTTTATTTTTGGGCAATAAATGATTAGGGCCAGGTGACATAACTGGTTGCTAAGAATGCAGTGGGTGTCATCATCCCCTGCTTCCTTAACAATCATTGAGAGGTTGTGATCAAGTATAGTAGCAGTAAAACTACTGCTTCTATACATGATGTTTGACTCCCATTGAACTAGCAAAAGGTCCTGCATTTGGATGACTGCCCAAACAGGCATAATTCATTCTAAACCTGTATTTGAAGTGGTTGGTTTATGCTAGTGGTGGGTGTGTTGCTTTGTTTATACACAAAGCACTAAATTAGTGAGGAATTGTATATTCATCTTATAATACAAATCTCTGTGGTAGATTTTTGGCACTTCCCAGGTTAAACATGCAGAATGAGTACTTTAACCACTTCCAGCCCAAGGACGTCATATGATGTCTTTGACTTTCAGGGGGAATTATCTGAATGATGCCTTCAGATACAGGCATCATTCAGATATCATCTATTAGAGCCAGCGATTATGTGCACCGTAAGAATGATCATAGTGGCAGTTCCACCACTTGATCGTTTTTACAGGTGACGGGAAGGGGACAAACCCTTTGGATGAAGAGCATAGAGATTTCCGGTAACCAAATGGTCACCAGTCACCTCTATGACCGTCGGAGGCCCGGGCGCGACATTATGACGTCATGTCCGGGCCACGGTTGTAAACAAAGCCACGATCTTGGCTGGAAAGCATGGGATCGTTAATTTTTTTTGATCTGATGCTTTCCAGCCTGGAGGAGAGATGTGGGGTCTTATAGACCCCGTATCTCTCCATAAAGAGGACCTGTCACATACCATTCCTATTACAAGGGGCGTTTACATTCCTTGTAATAGAAATAAAAGAGATAAAAAAATAAAATTTAGGAGTGTATAAGAAAGTGTATAAATAAAAAAAAGTAAGTAAAATAAACAATAATAATAAAAAAAAAACATTAAAGTGCCCGGTCCCCGTGTGCTCGCACACAGAAGTGAACGCACATGTAAGTCCTGCCCACATATGTAAATGCCTCTCAAACCACACATGTGAGGTATCATCATGAGCGTTAGTGAGAGAGCAACAATTCTAGCACTAGTCCTCCCCTGTAACGCTAAACTGGTAACCTGTAAAAAAATGTAAAGCATCGCCTATGGAGATTTTAAAGTACCAAAATTTGGCACCAAATTTGGCGCCATTCCACAAGCAATTTTAAAACGTGACATGTTGGGTATCTATTTACTCGGCATAACATCATCTTTCACATTATACAAAAAAATTGGGCTAACTTTACTGTTTTGTTATTCTTTAATTTCTGAAACATTTTTTTTTCCCCAAAACAACGCATTTGAAAAATTGTTGTGCAAATACCGTGCGACATAAAAAGTTGCAACGGCCACCATTTTATTCCCTAGGGTGTCTGCTAAAAAAACATATATAATGTTTGGGGGTTCTGAGTAATTTTCTAGCAAATTATGATTTTTACATGTAGGAGAGGAGTGCCAAAATAGGCCCGGTATGGAAGTGGTTAAAACTACATTCTGCAAGTATAATGATTAGACAAAAAGCATCACACCAACATGGTGTATATGATGATGATACATTATAATTAACAATTTATTCTAATTTTTAACTGTAATTAAAATTGCAATTTCCCTTTTGTTTTGAGCACCCTGCCAGGTGATTACAGCAATAAGTAAAACACTTTAAAAACAAATTTACAGTAATCTAGTCAAGGAGAGCCTGATGTGCTTGTGTTCACATCCAAGCTCCAGCACAAAACATGTTGGCTCATATTTCTACTTCACCCTCCTGCAGTATCATCTCATAGCGACCGTTATTTTTTAATCTGGCTTTATAGTCAAGCTTTGCAACCTAAATGTTCTATTTTTTATTCCCTCAGAGTGTTAAACTCGCAATAAACCTAAAGCATAAGTTATTCGATTAAACTAAGCTACAATTTACATTCAAAATAAGCACACAGAAATGTGTGTTTTACATTATGAAAAAGTTTTTTGAAAACAACAAGTGTTGCTTAGTCTTTCTTGGAAATGCTAGGCAAGTTATTTCAGTGCAGGAAATTATTTTTAAAAAGGTATCTTAAATGTCTTCCGTTTTTATTATCTTCATCCATCAGTAAATGTTATTAAACATTTTATAAAAATAACTGTATGTGATACAGGAACTTTAATGAAGAACTAACATTTTTTGGGATAGAGTAAAGGAGGGTATTAAACCATATCAGGTGTTCCCATAATCAAAACAGGAAGTGAGAGACAGTCCCTCTGAAGTTATGGCATCTATGGTTGTCACTGGGACACAAGAACCATTGTCTCCACTGGAAGACTTCCCTTCTTTTCCTTTTCTGGTGACAACCCAAAATGAGGTATTTTCTTTTTTACATTTACCCTTGGCGATAATGGTAAGTAGGACAAATATAGAGGGTGAATCTCCCTGACAGGAACTCAGACAGCTATTAAAAACCTGAAATGTATTCTAATCTTATTCCAATTCTAATAAGTTATGACTAAGCATTAGATGTCTGAAACATGTTAACCTTCCCTTCATTCATGTGACTGCATCTGTCTACATTACAATAAGTACGTTTTTATTAGTTTCCCATTGCGGTGTGTAGCTGCCTATTTCAGGTTTCCAAGGTCACTAACAGCAATAAAAATGTGACAGAAGTATCTCCATCTACATTAGATCCAATTATACAATGCATTTTCAGAAAGTGGAATTAGCCTTTTTGTGCATTATCCCATCCCAAACCCCATTACTTTTACTTGGCCTTTTTTATTTATCAAAGTGTCTTCATTGGCCTAAAACAACCCAGCAGAAATGGAATAAGAGGAAGAATCTGATTAGCTGTTATGACTGCACAAATCATTTTTTCTTTCAGGCACTTTAGTGCTTAAGACCCACTGGGACGTATAATAGAAACAGAAGCTAAATACTTTCCTCTGCCTAAATATATTTTCAGTTGTACTTTATTGACACATATGTTGAAAGCAAATGTACGACCAGCTGTTACTTTTTATTTTCGAAAGAACGACATTGTAAGGAAATTAACTACAGCAAAACAGCAAAACATACTAGTTGGTTATAGGGTAAAGGTTATAACCTTGACTGCTGCCTGTGTCCTTGTTTGGGACATTTCACCTCATTTCCTTTTCTGGTTTTCAAACAGGAAGGGAGAGGATTTCTTTTATTGGGCTACCTCTGGCTACCTCTGGGAGGATGTAGACAGTGATCATGAGGAACAATGAGTAAATGATATGGTAGTACAATCTTGGGATTACCCCTGAGGAATTTTCACCTTTCCAGACACAATAGGATATCGTATTTCTCGGCGTATAACACGCACAGGCATGTAACACGCACATGCATTTTTTAAGAGGGAAGTTTCAGGAAAAAAACTTAAATTTTAATTTAATTTTAAATAAGGAACTTTGAAGCAAAATAAGGGTCAGTGCCCATCTGCAGCCTCACCATTGCCATCAATGCAGCCTGATCAATGCCCATCTGAAGTCTCACAAGTGCCATCAATGCAGTCTCACAAGTGCCATTAATTCAGCCTCATCAGTCAACATCAATGCAGCCTCACCATTGCCATCAATGCAGCAGCCTCACCTTTGCCATCAATGCAGAAGCCTCACCATTGCCTTCCATGCAGCAGCCTCAGCATTTCCATCAGTGCAGCCTGATCGATGCCCATCTGCAGGATAGAGGGGACAGGGAGGGGGTGGGACGAGTGCCGACAGATTACATACAGTGAGAATCACCTATGTTAGACAGAACAGTGGTCTAATGGTGGCCCAGGAGACGTAACTTTCTATTACAGAGGCCACCAAGTAAACAGGAGATTCTCACTATATGTAATCTGATGTCACTCGTCCCGCTCCCCCTTCCTGCCCCCTCCGAGGCAGCTAAAATTGAAGTATCAGTGTATAACAAGCACACGCTATTTGCACAAGATTTTCAGGGTGAAAAAGTGCATGTTATATGCCAATAAATATAGTAATTTGGATGTACATATTTATTCGATCTCTATACTCCCTTGGTGTTGTTTTTCATGGGCCGGTAGCTGCATAGCTATATCCGGAACTTGACAGCATATATGCACATGTATATACTATCTACATCATTTCATGTTTTTATCACAAATATGCAAGTGTGTGCTACACACATTTATTGAAGTCACACATAATATTGATTTGCTAGTATGGTTTTGAAGAAGTGAAAGCTCACGAAACGCATCACCAAATCAAGCATATTCAGGAAATGTACGTGATTATGTGACTGTAAAGTTTGTATGTTAAGATACATCTAATGCCCTGTTTGCCGTCGGAATAAACTCTGAAGGTTTTTCCGACGGAGTTCCAATTCTGCTCAAGCTGTCTTGCATACACACGGTCACACCAAATTCCGACCATCCAGAACGTGGTGACGTACAACACGTACGATGGGACTAGAAAACTGAATTTCAATAGCCAGTAGCTAATAGCTTCCATTTCGTACTTACTTCAGAGCATGCATAGTTTTTGGTGCATCGGAACAGCATACAGACAAGCATTTTTTCTGATAGTAATTTGTTCTGTTTGAAAAATATAGAACATGTTCTCTATCTAAGTCTATCTGAATTTTCAACAGAAAAAGTACGATGGGGCATACACTCGGAATATATGATGAAAAGCTCCCATCGGACTCTTTCTGTCGGAAATTCCACTCGTGTGTACGCGGCGTAAGTGTGTGTGAACGTTTTACCAGACCTATTTACATATTTTTATCTTTGTATTAGATAAAATATATTTTTAATCCTATTTCTGGCATTTTATGTTCTTAAAGGTATGTGTAAAGTCCCACACTACATACGTGTAATATCCCCCCCCTCTTTCTCAAGGATTTCTTTTAACAGGTATATAGACAGCAATAAAACTTGACAGAGGTTTTCTCTCTTCCTCGTTCCTCTTATAAAATATAACCGATTATGCTCCTATTAGAGAAATTCTGCATAATTCCGGTTGGGTGACCCTACAGGAAGTGAGGGAGAATCTCTCCAATGGCTACAGAAAAAGCAATAGAAATATGATAGATATTCTTTTCCTTCCCCAGTTTGTCCTAAACTTCAAAAGGTTGTGATTGGAGTTAAATTAAACCACGTACTTGTAAAACCAATAACCAGTCATAAGATTTAACCTACAGTCAGGTCCATAAATATAGGGACATCGACATTGACAGGATTCTAATCTTTTTGGCTCTATACACCACCACAATGGATTTGAAATGAAACTAACAAGATGTGCTTTAACTGCAGACTGTCAGCCTTAATATGAGGGTATTTACATCCAAAGCAGGTGAACGGTGTAGGAATTACAACAGTTTGTATATGTGCCTCCCACTTTTTAAGGGACCAAAAGTAATGGGACAGATTAACAATCATCCATTAAACTTTCACTTTTTAATACTCAGTTGCAAATCCTTTGCAGTCAATTACAGTCTGAAGTCTGGAATGCATAGACATCACCAGACGCTGGGTTTCAACCCTGGTGATGCCCTGCCAGGCCTCTACTGTAACTGTCTTCAGTTCCTGCTTGTTCTTGGGGCATTTTCCCTTCAGTTTTGTCTTCAGCAAGTGAAATGCATGCTCAATCGGATTCCCGGTCAGGTGATTGACTTGGCCATTGCATAACATTCCCCTTCTTTCCCTTAAAAAACTCTTTGGTTGCTTTCGCAGTATGCTTTGAGTCATTGTCCATCTGCACTGTGAAGTGCCGTTCAATGAGTTCTGAAGCATTTTGCTGATTATGAGCAGATAATGCCCGAAAACACTTCAGAATTCATCTTGCTGCTTTTGTCAGCAGTCACATCATCAATAAATACAAGAGAACCAGTTCCATTGGCAGCCATACATGCCCACGCCATGACACTACCACCACCATGCTTCACTGATGAGGTGGTATGCTTTGGATCATGAGCAGTTCCCTTCCTTCTCCATACTCTTCTCTTCCCATCACTCTGGTAAAAGTTGATCTTGGTCTCATCTGTCCATAGGATGTTGTTTCAGAACTGTGAAGGTTTTTTTAGATGTTGTTTGGCAAACTCTAATCTGGCCTTCCTGTTTTTGAGGCTCACCAATGGTTTACATCTTGTGGTGAACCCATACACCTACCTCCTGGAGAGTGTTCTTGATCTGGCCAACTGTTTTAAAGGGGGTTTTCTTCACCAGGGAAAGAATTCTTCGGTCATCCACCACAGTTGTTTTCCGTGGTCTTCTGGGTCTTTTGGTGTCGCTGAGCTCACCGGTGCATTCTTTCTTTTTAAGGATGTTCCAAACAGTTGATTTGGCCACACCTAAAGTTTCTGCTTTCTCTCTGATGGGTTTGTTTTGTTTTCCCAGCCTAATGATGGCTTGCTTCACTGATAGTGACAGCACTTTGGATCTCATATTGAGAGTTGACAGCAACAGACAGATTCCAAATGCAAATAGCACACTTGAAATGAACTCTGGACCTTTTATCTGCTCCTTGTAAATGGGATAATGAGGGAATAACACACACTAGGCCATGGAACAGCTGAGCAGCCAATTGTCCCATTACTTTTGGTCCCTTAAAAAGTGGGCGGCACATATACAAACTGCTGTAATTCCTACACCGTTCACCTGATTTGGATGTAAATACCCTCAAATTAAAGCTAAAAGTCTGCAGTTAAAGCACATCTTGTTTGTTTCATTTCAAATCCATTGTAGTGGTGTATAGAGCCAAAAAGATTAGAATTGTGTTGATGTTCCAATATTTATGGACCTGACTGTACTTTATAGTTGGACTCTTAGATGACTCTTTTTAGCTTTGTCCGTTGTCAGTGCTTGTTGTTGTTTAAATGATCTTTATATTCCTAAGTTGTCACTAATATTTCAGGCAAGGTTTATGTGTTTGCACTTGCGTGTTTGACATAAACCTTGAAGCTAAAGGTAATTGGGATCAAATTAATATTTAGTCTGAGATCCTGTAAAATGGTATACACAATGGACATGGTGTCTGTATGTTCTGTATACTTTGATTTCATTCATTTGATAAGGTAAAAAAATCCTTAGTGGTTGAATCTGGAGCTCTTATTAACAGTTCTTTGTATTGCTGAATGTTAAATACAAAACACAAATATAGACATCTTGGATAACATGAATTCTGATCAGTAAATCCTTGAACGAACAAGATTCTGCCAAATCTCAAATGGACTGTAAAACGTGTATTGTATATTGATTTTCTTAGAAAATAACATTTCATAAGGCTACATAAAAAACTCTAAACTGTATACAAACTTGGTTTCTGTTTCCCTATGCTCTATAGTCTATAAAGCTTGTTTAATATCGTTCAAAATAAATGGTCTGCATAAATGCATCTTTACAGCTGTGTAAGTGTGCATGGGTCCTTAAGGTTCCTCAAGTGCCCTCTAAAAACAAAGACCATCTAAAAAATGTGTTAAATGTCTAAAAAGCCCTTGAGACAGAATATTGCTAGGGCTATGCTAGTTATCTCATTAGCATCACACTGATTTCAGTGTATTAACTGTGTAGCCCTAGCCTTAACGATTACTGATAAATTACCAAAAAAGAGATTTAAAAAATGGACATATGGACTAAATTTATGGCATGAATTACATTTCCATTTTTTAATCTTTTAAACTTTATTTTAAAATTTAGAACCTAAATTATTGATAAGTGAAATGAAATTAAAATCACCAGTAAATTCTAGTAACACGAACTTCATTTTAAATTTTAACCATCTGTCTCCAAAACTGATCTCTTAAACAGTTGCAAATGGATACAGTTTAATTGTGTTGTGAAAATCTTCTGTGATTAATCACCTTCATATATCTTGTTAGGAAAGCTTGTTAACAACTGATTCATGAAATTGAATCTGTTAGATATTTTTTTTTCATACTACCTCTGCAATAATGTTATTTTTCTATCTATTTTTTTATCTTGCTTTATCCTTAACCGTATATACACATCAGATTTTTTAAACATTTAAGTCTGATTTACATCTTTGAGTTGCAATTGTCCACACACATTATCGCAATGCATGTTAGGTACATTAATGCATTGCTGTGCTATTCATTTTGAATTGCACTACAATGTGCTAAGGCAACACACATGCAATGCAACATGTTGCAATGCATGGCAATGTGCCATTATGTAATGCAGAGACAAAATATGTGACATTTTCAATAATGGGACTTTTTTCTGTGTTGGCAGTCCATTGATGAAATGGATGCATGGTCGCTGCATGTATTTCAATGCACTGCACACATGTAAATGGGCCTTAAATCAAGCTGGCCAAACCAGAAACAGCAGGCCATTTCCAATAATTCTACTCTTGTGCTTGGTTTCTAAATATTTAATTTATTTTGGTGTTTTTTTTACAATATCACTTTAAACATTCTTATCTCCCATAACATATTGGTTTGAAAGGCACCATGTCATTAAAAGCTAGCTTTTCATGGGTAAAACATTGATTTTTTAAATTTGTTTGAAAAACCAGAACAACTGAGAAATATTTTGTGCGAAATGCCAGCTGTGTCAGTTGAAGTGGTTTATATCAAATGTGAACATGTTGCAGAAAATCAATAAACCAATCATTCAAAATAAAGAAAGAAATCATGATCAATGATCTTCTTGGCCACCTGCATTTTCCTGCTGTGCACATCTGATGACCAGACAGTGAATATATCCTTGGGCAAAACATGTTCATACTAGAAAATGTGAATTTATCCATAGACTCTTCTAAGCTGCCAGTCTGGAAGTAACTCAAACACATTTCATTTACTCATGCTGTGGCAAACATCCAATACAAAAATCTATAAAAAAACAACACAACACATGTAGATATTGATTCCTCAATACACATTTATATGAAGAAATATGTTGTCGTTGAAAAGTAGATTATGCACCAACTCTTATGAAAGCTAACGATGAATATAGTACTGTAGAAATGAAAATATATCTAAATCTAAACCTTTTTTTCAGCTTTGGATAGAGTGGTAAAGGCTAGGACTTTTGACGGTTTTTATTTTGTCAACTGGGCCACTATTTGTCCTGGTGATCGCTGTCACTGGGACTGAAATCCAAAACTTTAAAGTAGTATTAAATCCAAAGCCAAAAATTTAATATTTTGCAGCGTACCAAGTCTCAGATGTGGAGGCATTCATTTTCTTTTTTAGGATTTTTTTCTTTTTTTTCTTTGCTCTGTTGTCACCTGATGATCTGGCCAGTAAAAAACCTCCTGTATTAGGGTGCCTCCACTCTGGATGATGGAGCAACAGAGACACCTTTGGACAGCGGCATTGTTAGTCTAGGGGGAGGGTATTGTGAAGCTGGCCAAACATGGATTGAAATTTAGCCGGTTCAGCCAAATTTGGATCAATGTGTGGCGGCTGTGGTTGAACAGAAGTCAATCAATTGCCGTGTCTGTATATTCTCGCTCTATTAGCGCTGCAGGTAATAGGCTACAGCATTGATCAGTGTATTTTGATGGAGGGAGTTTCCCCACCGTCAGAATACAATGGCATAGTAGGGAAGATTTCCATCCACATTGGGGGAGTTGGGTCAGTTTTTTCTGACCCATGTATGGCCAAGTTTAGATGTACCAGCAGATTTAGATACACTAACTAACACTTTTTAAGCAGGTACAGCAAGCAGTTTTGTTCCTTTTGGTTTTATCCTAATAAATAAAAGCTGATCATTGTAAGCACCCCATCAGTGAGATAAGTTTCCTCCACTTCCAAGTTGGAGTCGGTTCTGGTTCCTGTGATTCCCCCTGATCGTATTCTGGCTACAGTTCGCACCAGTCTCACTTCTCCTTTGGGTGACAAAATTTTTGCTGCTCAGGTCCATGCGCCTTCTGAGAAACCTTGTGGCCACTGATTTGTCCCAGATAGTCTCCGTACTGCCGTGCTCCAGACTTACCATTCTCCCAAGGCAGCTGGCCACCCTGTGAAGAATCAACTTGTTTGGGCCATTTCCCAACAATTCTGGTGGTCTAGTCTACGTCCTGATTTAACTGCCTTTGTAGCTGCCTGTTCCGTGTGTGCTCAGGGTAAGACTCCACTACACCTTCCAGTGGGCCTCCTACAACCCATACCCAATGGAGAGAGGCCCTGGACCCATTTGTTTATGGATTTCATTGTGGAGTTACCCAACTTCCAAGACAAAACTGTTATCCTTATGGTGGTTGATTGGTCCTCAAAGATGTGTCATTGTATTCCACTTAAGAAGTTGACAACTTCCAAGGAACTGGCTTCCATTTTTGCTCGGGAGATCTTTCGCTTACATGGGCTACCCAAGGTGATTGTCTCGGACAGGGGAAGTCAGTTTGTGTCCCGGTTCTGGCAAGCCTTTTGTGCACAGTTGGGAATTCAGCTTGCTTTCTCCTCTGCATATCACCCACAGTCTAATGGGGCCGCAGAACTAGCCAATCAGTCCTTGGAGCAATCCTATGTTGCTATATTTCTGACCATCATAACAACTGGTCAGACCTATTACCGTGGGCAGAGTTTGCTCACAACAGTGCCTTGAATTCTGCTTCCCGATAGTCCCCTGCTTGCTCCCTGCTGATGGTGACTTGCATGTGGATTTTGTGAACATAAGTGGAATTTTGTACTAAAGTGGAGAGTTAATAACCAGGAGTTGTGCTTTGGACTGCTTCTGCTTGAGCTTGCTCCCTGCTGATGGTGGCTTGTATGTGGATTTTGTGAACATAGGTGAAATTTTTAACTAAAGTGGAGTTAATAACCAGGAGTTGAAAACAGGAGTTAAGACAGGATTCTTCTAACCTGTAAGTAACATCTTATACTTCCTTTAAGTAATTGTATTGTAACTGGGAAATGAGTGCTAGCAGGGTTGAAGGTTTTGCTCAGTGCACAGTGTGCCACATGTATGCAAACTTGGTGCAACAGCTCCAGAATGGATACCGCTGTGACAGATGTGAGCAGGTTGCCCTTCTGGAAGCTCGCATTAGAGATCTGGAGGAGCAAGTTGCAACACTGGGCAGAAAGGACAACCTTAAAAGGGGTCCTCTGCTCGCTGAGCAGGTGGTCAATAGGGTGGATGTGGAGGATGGAGGGGTAAGTCAGGATTATCAGATAGGAAGATGGGTTAATGCAGTTAGAGGAAGTGGAAGGGGCTTGCAGAAAAGGAAGGCCAGTCCTGTATTTGTGCACCAAAACAAATTTGCCAAGTTGGGTGAAGATGTGGAGGTGGCAAACACAGAGGTGGCAGCCCTAGATATCATTGCTACCCCTAACAGCCGGGAGAGCAGCCCATCTAGTAGAGGTGGTGAGGGGAGTGCAGGTAGGCCTAGACAGTTGGTGGTAATAGGGGATACTATAATCAGAAGGACTGATAGAATAATTTATCGCCAGGATCGCCTCAACTGAATGGTTTGCTGTCTCCCTGGTGCTAGGGTTCGTCATGTGGTGGATCGGGTGGATATATTACTGGGTGGGGCTGGGCATGACCCATCTGTCTTGGTCCACATTGGAACCAATGACAGTATACATAGAAGGTGGAGGCTCCTTAAGAATCAAATTAAAGAACTAGGCTGTAAGTTGAAGGGAAGGACCTCCAAGGTGGTATTCTCTGAAATATTGCCTGTGCCATGCGCCACACACTAAAGGCAGTTGGTTATTAGAGAGCTGAATGCATGGCTAAAGACCTGGTGGGATTTGGGTTTCTAGAGCACTAGGCTGACTTTTCATTGGGGTGCAACCTATATGCTAAAGATGGTTTGCACTTGAATGGAAGGGGGTCTGCTGTACTGGGGGAGAGGTTTATGGGAAGACTGGAGGAGTATTTAAACTAGGATTGAGGGGGAGGGTGAACTAGAATTACATCAGCAGACAGGTCAGTTAGGGGTCAGACATTAATGGAGGGTGGAATGGGGATAGATGGGGGGAGGGTTATGGCAGGTGACAAGAAAGTTCCCATGTTGCAAACAGCCATTGGAAACTATAGTGCCATTTGTACTACTTAAAATGATATGAAAAACACCAGAGGAAAATGTAATAATGCATTAAAGTGATTGTTCACCAATGCCAGAAGTCTGCCAAGCAAAATAGGTGAGTTGGAAGCTCTGGTGCATGAGAGAGCTATGATGTAATCTGTATTTCTGAAACTTGGCTTCAATCCTCACATGACTGGGCTATTAATATTCCTGGCTATGCAATCTTTTGGAGAGACCGGGTAAAAAGGAAAGGTGGCGGTGTCTGTCTCTATGTGAGAAGTGATCTCAAAGCAAGTGTGAAAGAGGACCTGGTTGATGGAGAGTGTGATGAGCCTGAAGCATTATGGGTGGAACTGCATATAGATGACTTCAAGATAGCAAATTTTCCAAGGATGAGAGCTGCTCCCCAGGATTTAGACTGGGAGGGAATATTGGCAGCGATAAACACAGAAAAAAAATGGGAATTCTTCAAAAAGACTGTTTGGGACCTCACTGCAAAGTATATTCCCATGGGCAAGTTTAAAAGGCTAAAAATAAAATCTATGTGGCTCACAGTCAAAGTTAAAAAAGCTATAAACAATAAGAAAAGAGCTTTTAAAAAATATAAAATAAAATATATAAAATATATATAAAATATATAAAATGGGGGAGCTCATGTCCATAATGGGGGTGGTATTAACACAGCCCCGAATGATCCACAATGGCTCAAAAGTGATATGGTCCAGAAATATTTAGACAGAATAAAGGTGGATAAAGCACCTGGACCTGATGGCATCCACCCACGGAACCTAAAAGAATTGAGCTCTGTAATTTCAAAGCCATTGTATCTAATTTTTAGGGACTCATTAATGACGGGAATAGTACCACTGGATTGGCGCAGGGCGAACGTGGTGCCTATATTTAAAAAGGGATCAAAGTCATTACCAAGTAACTATACACCTGTTAGTTTATCTTCTATAGTACTGGAGTGTTTAATAAAAGACCACATAGACGAGTTCTTGCTGGAAAAAAAAACATTTTAAGCAACAGACAGCATGGATTCATGAAAGACAGAAGTTGGCAGACAAACCTGATTTCTTTTTATGAGGAGGTAAGTAAATCCTTGAACAGAGGGGTGGCTGTGGACGTGGTATACTTGGATTTTGCAAAAGCGTTCGATACAGTTCCGCACACATGGCTCATGTGTAAGGTAAACTCTGCAGGCTTGGAAATATCAGTTTGTAAATGGATAGAAATGGAGGGGATTGGGGAAAAAATAGGGACTTTAAGGAAGCCATGATCTGGTAAGATCATGTATTTCCATCCCTAGGGACTTTAAATGATACCATGGCCTGGTAGGGTCATGAATATCCATCCCATTAGAGTTTATAAAAAGAAGTATATAAAAAATATACAAAAAAGGAGTGGGACCTTATATGAAGCAATTGGTAGCAAAAGAATTAGGTGAGCATAAAGGAATTTTATTGAACACTGAATTAAACATACACATTCCAGATAACATTAATAATTAACATACGTAGAGTACTTAGGCAATTGGGCACAGTTCATGGTATATATGATGATAATGACAATAGTATGCAACTATACTAGCAAGCAGGGTAATAACAATAAATAATAATCTCTCATGGTAAAAGTATATAAAATTCCCAGGTTCACCCCAAATTGTTGGTATATAACAATAATTCAAAAGGATATGACCTGCAAGACCTATAGCCTCACTAAACCTGTACGGGTGCAAAATACATAAGGTTTGTAATTCTTGATAAGATGAGTAGAAACACGGCGACCAGTAGCTCTACGCGTTTCGTGGCTTAACTGCCACTCGTCAGGAGCAAGCACGTGTGATTTCTATAATAAAAGCGTTGAAAGGGTAAAAAAGCAATAAAGATTGTAAATAGAAAGACAAGGTTGGGGGTAGAGTGTACGACCCCCATAACCAGGGCTTACTTACTGGGTGTGCTGATGGTACAGTGGCAGGGCCTTGCCAACAGTCCGGAAAGTAACTCCACACCGGGAGCTGAGGTGGGCAGCCCTGTGGATTTGGGGGGGACGGTACCCAGGCAGGCACAGAAATCGAAGACATTCTAGGAAATGGAGGGGCACAGTGTGAGGAAGGAAAGTGAAAAGAGGGGAGGGAGGGAAGGGGGGGAAGGGGGGAAGGGAAAAGGAAAGAGAGAGAAGGGGAAAAACACGTAAAAGAGGGGGGGGAAGGGGGGAACAAGAAGGCAAAAGAGGGGGAAAGAAAAGAGGAAAAGGGGAAAAAGAAGGGGGGTTGTGTTGGGGAAGGAAAGGGGGAGGGAAGAAAAAAAGGAGGGGAAAAAGCAAGGGAAAGGACAAGGGAGGAGAGAGAGAAAAGAGAAAAAGAAAAGGAGGAGGGAGAAGGGGGGAAAGAAGATAGAAGGAATAGAAAGGGGGAAGGAAAGAAAAGAAAGGGGGGGAAAGGGGAAGAAAGGAAAACAGTGGAGGAAAGGGGGGAAGAGAAGGGGGAGAGAAAGAGAGGAGGAAGGAAGGGGGTGGTAAGAATGTGGTGAAGGGGATAGGAATGAGTGATAAAGCCAGGTAAGAGTGAAGGGGAGTGGGGGGAGTGAAGGCAAGTGATGGGCCAAAATGGTGAAAGTGAGAAACTAAATCAAATTGTTGAGAGTGACAATTTACCTTGTGTTACGAGGAACCCAATATGAGGGAACCAGGAGGACCAACAAACAGACAGTGCCTGTGATGAGTGTGTGGAATACCTCGAGTTCCGGGACAGACCG
This sequence comes from Lithobates clamitans, assembly GCA_037952925.1. NCBI lineage: Eukaryota > Metazoa > Chordata > Amphibia > Anura > Ranidae > Lithobates > Lithobates clamitans. The sequence goes on along the minus strand of JBBGZY010000654.1, from coordinate 874,174 downwards.
AGGACCGCCCCTAAATACACCAGCCGCGGGGAGGTCCACCAATGTCACGCCGTGTAGTGGTGGGAGGAGTGCTGAATGCCAAACAGCCAGTACTCCGACCATCGACACACAGCCGGCTCCCCCATAGCCCAGGAGTGTGGTAATGACAGCTTATGCACGATAGCATCAGAACGGAGCCGCGCGCACAGCGTCATTTGCATGACTTCGACACGCATGATGGCACATCCGCCCCCCCCAGGCAAAAATGGGGCGGGGGAGAGGGGAACGGCAGCAAGGCGCGTCGCAGCCCCTGGAGGGAGAAGAGCCAGACCGCAGGAGGACCCAACACACATGCCACTCACAACACCACACACCTGCCAAGTCTACATTTGGGGCAATACAGATTGTGCAACATTGAAAAATGATAACAGATTATTATATGGATACAAGGTTAATCAAAATAAAAACAGGGGAGGCTAATTGGGTCATTAGGAGCAGAGAAACTAAAATCACTAAACTGATAGAGCTAAACCAAGTGCCTCCATCCCTGTTTCAATGAAATGGAGGAGACTGGTGAAAAAATAGGGACTTTAAGGAAGCTATGATCTGGTAAAATCATGTATTTCCATCCCTAGGGACTTTAAATGATACCATGGTCTGGTAAGGTCATGAATATCCATCCCATTAGAGTTTATAAAAAGAAGTATATAAAAATATACAAAAAAGGCATGTAAATGTATAGAAAAAGACAGAATTCAGAGAGTAGTGGTTAATGATTCTTACTCTGAATGGTCTAAGGTTATCAGTGGTGTACCCCAAGGTTCAGTGCTGGGAAACTTACTTTTTAATACATTTATAAATGATATTGGGTCTGGGATGAAAAGTAACTTTGCTGTCTTTGCAGATGACACCAAGCTATGCAGTGGAATAACGTCCTTACAGGATGTCTCCAATTTACAAGCCAACCTCAATGCACTGTCTAATTGGGCGACTATGTGGCAGATGAGGTTTAATGTTGAGAAATGTAAAGCTATGCACTTGGGGGCTAAGAATATGCATGCACCATACATGCTAGGGGGAGTACAACTGGGGGAATCCATAGGGGAAAAGGATCTGTGGGTTTTGGTAGATCATAAGCTCAATAATAGCATGAAATGCCAAGCTGCGGTTTCCAAAGAGAGCAAAGTCATTTCTTGTATTGAGAGAGGTATGGACTCCAGTGAGAGATATATAATATATTTGCCCCTGTTCAAATCATTAGTAAGACCTCATCTGGAATATGCAGTTCAGTTTTGGGCACCAGTTCTCAAAAAGGATATTGGGGAACTGGAGAAAGTGCAGAGAAGGGCAGCCAAACTGATAAGAGGTATGGAGGAGCTCAGCTATGAGGAAAGATTGAGGAACTGAATTTATTCACCCTTGAGAAGAGGAGAATAAGGGGGGATATGATCAACATGTTCAAATATATAAGCAGTCCATATAGTGAACTTGGTGTTGAGTTATTCTCTTTACGGTCAACACAGAGGACACTGGGGCACTCTTTACGTCTAGAGGAAAAGACATTTCATCTCCAAATACGGAAAGGTTTCTTCACAGTAAGAGCTGTGAAAATATGGAATAGACTCCCGCCAGAGGTGGTTCTGGCCAGCTCAGTAGATTGCTTTAAGGCCTGGATACTTTCCTAAATGTACATAATATAACTGGGTATAAACATTTATAGGTAAAAATTACAGGGAAAATCCGATTGCCTCTTGGGGGATCAGGAAGGAATTTTTTCCCCTGCTGTAGCAAATTGGAGCATGCTCTGCTGGGGTTTTTTGCCTTTCTCTGGATCAACTGTGGGTATAGAATTGGGTATATTGGATTGTACGATATTTTTTATTTTATTCATTTTTTTTATGGTTGAACTGGATGTACTTGTGTCTTTTTTCAACCTGACTAACTATGTAACTATGTCCCTGTTTATGGTGAATTATGGTTTCCAACCTTCCATGTTGCCTGACTTGTTTGTTCAGCAGAGAATTCCTGCATTAGAGGAGCATCTCTCTGGTCTTCGTCGTTCCACTTGGGCACAAGTCCAGGAGGCTTTGTGTCATGCTAATGATAAGTACAGACTTCATGCTGACCGCAGATGCCTGCCTGCGCCTTTCTACCAGGTTGGGGACAGGGTATGGCTGTCATCTCGCAACCCCCGACTTCGTGTTCCCTCACTGAAGTTCGCACCTTGGTTTATTGGGCCTTTCCATATTGTTCGGGGGATTAACCCAGTGACTTACACATTAGACTTTCCTTCTAATATGTGTATTTCGAATGTATTTCATGCCTCCTTATTAAAACCTTTGGTCTGCAACCGCTTTACCTCCTTGGTGCCATGTCTTCACCCTGTACAGGTTGAGAACCATGAGGAGTATGAAGTACAGTCCATTGTTGACTCCCATAGGTTCTGTTTGGCGCATACAGTATCTGGTGCATTGGAAAGGGTACAGTCCAGAGGAACGCTCTTGGGTCTCATCCTCGGACGTACATGCCCCTGTCCTCCACTGTGATTTCCATAGACATTTTCCCCTCAAGCCTAGTGGTTCTCCGAGGGGGAGGGGTCGTTGAGGAGGGGGTACTGTCAGGGCTGGGCTCAGCTCCTCCTTCTCTGAGCTAGCAACTCAGCTGTCAGCTAATTGCCAGCTCCCATCTCTCTCCACAGTTACTCAGCTGTTGATGATCCTGCTTGTCAGTCCTGCCTACTTAAGCCGTCCAGTCCAGAGGAGCTCTGCCTTCACCTTGGTCACATCACAAGAAATCTCCTGCGTTCCTGTTTAAAGACTGGCTTTTTTTACATCTCTTCTGGCTCCAGATCCTGCTTGCTGTTCCACTACTTTGATCCCTGACTTCTGGCTTGTCTGACAATCTGTTCCAGTTGCTGAACTTTGGCTATGTTTTGACCACGTTTGTTCTTTTTACTTTTATTATTAAACAAGTGTGATTTAACTGTACTTCTGTCTCGGTCTGATTTCATGGTTTCTGACATGTGTCTACAAGACAGGATAAAAAGAGAATTTTCCCCAATAGGACACAGGTTGCATAAAATAACTGACAGAGTGTTAACCAACTTCCTACTTTATTAAAAAAAAAAAAAAAAAAAAAAAAAAAACATTTTGGCTTTAGATATAGCAAATTCCTATGCAATCCATTTTGAAGTTTAATGTTGCTAAAGGATAAAAAAATGTCAATTTCATCCCTTGGTTCCTGTACTAGGTCCACTACCTACTCCAAAACCCATGCATCATACTGCTGGCAGCCTCCAGTAGTAAATGTGGCATCTCTGATGCCTTGCTTTAATCTTTGTTAAATTATTTGATCACCATTCAGGAATTTTTATTACAATATTGGTCCTGTTCATAGAAAAGGCAACCTTTCCTGGAAAGCCATTTAAATAGCCACAGAACAGAAGCAAATAAGGATCTGCAGCACATCTCCTTTGACACAAAAGAGATTTTATTTTTCACAAACTTAGATTTCACTTTAAAGAGAAATACAGTGAAAATGGGATCTGTTTAACCTTCCAAAAGATTTGTATGACTGCCATTCCAGTCTTGGGATTGTTACAGCTCTACCACACATGCCACCAGCCTTGCAATCTGACTCTTCTCTGCTGCAGTTAAAGAGGAGCTCCAGGCTCCTTCAGAAAAAATTAAAAGTCAGCAGCCACAAATACTGTAGCTGCTGACTTTTAATATTAGGACACTTACTTGTCCAGGATTCTAACAGTGTCATTACCAGATCCGATTTTTCAATCGGCTATCGGGGGGGGCTGCCGCCATCATTTTTACTAAGGGAAACTAACAGTGAAGCCTTACAAATTAATAGCCAGTTTCCTACTGCACATGTACGAAGTGCACTGTGCTTTGTGAATGGGCCAGCTGTGGGGGAAGGAGGGGGGTACCTGTCAAGTGGGAGCGGGTACCTGTCAACACCAGGTACCCACTCCCCTCCCCCCTCAAAGGTGCCAAATGTGGCAGCAGAGGGGGGGAGGAGGCAGACAAGTGGATCTTCCCCTTTTGGTTGGAGCTCTGCTTTAAGCAACAAACTTTTCCGCCCCAAAGTTTTTAACCAATTTAATATTATTAAAAAATGCACAGATAAAGTTAAAATAACTGTGGTGGCAATACTTACCCTAATGTGATGTAGATATTCCTGCGCTACCCTAATGGAAAGAGAAAAAAAAACAGCGTGCGTCTGGACGGCTGCACGCACCGAGAATGGGCCAAGCAAAAACCCAAAATACACAAAAAATGGAGGGGGGAGGTGCTGCAGTATCCAAAACAGAGAGCTGCTGTGTGTAATATACGTAGAAAGCTACTATGAAGTGTGGTACAAACCACTAGTGGGATAATCAATTAGGCTACATGCTGATACCTCATAAATAAAATCACATAGATATGTGTAAAACACTGAAAACCTTGTGCAATAATAAAAGATAATAAAATCTTGTGTAAGTGGATATAAATGTGCAAAAACCAGCTCAATGTAAACAAGTAAATGTTGCAATAAAAAACTTACAATCCATATAAAACAACAGTAGATATATGCACCCTTAATAAATTATACTTATGTGCAAAAAACGGCATAAATAGTGCAAGTGCTAGGTGACCTGAACACATCCACTCAATCAAAAACAGTGTCCCAGCAGTATGTAGTCCTATAATATAATCTGCTTATCAAAGCAAAAAACAAAAAAACACAATCCAAGTAGTATGCAGCTGAGTGCGTAGGTGAGACAATGTAAAGTGCAATGTGCTGATGTCCTCTATGGTGCAACTAAAAAAAAGTCCTATGTGCTCAAACAAACAGGGATGAGGTGTCTGGAATACAATTCAATCTGTGTCCTCTTCGTGCATGAAACACACTAGTATAAGTAGTGGCCCCTTACCTAGCGGTACTAGGTAAACCGCAAAGAAGTAGCTGTAGGTGGCTGTGATCCTTTACTTCAGGGACCTGGGCCAGCGCAACTCCTATTTCTGCCTCCACACCTAGCGGTGTTAGGTAAACCACACGGTAACTGGGTGTAGGTGGCTATGATCTTTTGCTAGGGTCCTGGACCAGCGCGGGTCCTATCTCTACCTCCACGTCTCAAATGTATTTTTAACCAATAATGAAGGACAAAGAGGGTACCGGATAGTGAAGTAGGTTTAAAACAGAGCGGAGCTTTATTCATAACAATTTAAAAATGTACTCACATTACAGAGTAATAGAGCAATTCCTATCTCCTACGAGCAGCGAGCTCGTTATGCCTCAGTCAATATGAAATGCCCATTCCGTCCCTACGCGTGACGTCACCAATCATGTGACTTCATCAGGGGATAACCGAAATAGGCACATTTCTGTCTTAAATAGTCTCTATCATTATAGCTAATAAGTGGCCATTTTCTTGTAGCCGCGTCCGCCATTATTTGATAGACCGTGTGCGCGGCCATCTTTTTTGGTTGGTAAATTCTATGTTTCAATACTAACAGGTGGAGAACAGGCTCACTGCGCATCTCCATGCTTGTGTTGTACAGCGAACATAGGTATAACCTAGCTATGCGGAGGGGGCTAGTTTGCCGGCATAGCATATATGTTAGAGATAGAACCGTCTAATCTCGCCAGACAGACCGTGAAATGTCTGGATATGCTGTAAGCTACCGGTGTAAAAGGATTTTAAATAAAATAAATTTAATAGGAATTATAAAAATATATAAAAAATATATACATAACAATTGGATATGGGAATAAAACTTTAATGGGTATATAAAATGTTGATAAAACTCGATACTAAATACTCTCCGCACTATTGGGATAGAATGGGCCTCTTCACTTGATCTGCACATATGCCCTTACATGCATGAATATCCTATAACATTTATACATATAACCATAGACAAATGCAACAGAGGGGGGAAAAGAAAGAAGAAAAGGGGGGGGGGGTTTATTTTGTGGACGTGATAATCTAGATAAAAATGGATAAAATACATATGCATAAACTGCTACTCACCCCTGAGGGTAAAATACATCTATTATAACAATATGTTTCCATATCCTTCAATCAGTCAGTCTCCTCACCCAGTGGGGGGGTTATCGTGATCGAAGTAGATAAAAACAATATACCAATAAAGCGATAAGGGCAATAAAAAGGATCGAGGACATTATAGTGGGAATCAGTGGAAAAATATTGGTAAAATAAAGAGAGATTGACATGTACACTACTGTTTGGGTTAAAATGGATAAAGTACATATGCATAAACTGCTACTCACCCCTGTGGGTAAAATACATCTATTATGACAATATGTTTCTATATCCTTCAATCAGTCTCCTCACCCAATGGGGGGGGGGTCGTGATCGAAGTATTTAATTTAATATTATTAAAAAATGCACAGATAAAGTTAAAATAACTCTGGTGGTAATACTTACCCTAACCCTGGCACTATCCCTAATGGTAGTTTTTTTCTTTGCACTGCTAGATATATTCAGTCTAATGGATTTAATGACAGCAAGCAGCTTTCAACCTACTTGCTGTGAGCCAAAGGTGTTATGGACACCCTCCATGGGGGGGGTGGAGCTTGAGCTCAAAGGGGAATGCAAAATTCAGTACCCACCCACTAGGGATGAGCTGAACACACCCTGGTTCGGTTCGAACCAGAACCTGCGAACGAACCGAAAATTCGCATGAACGTTAGAACCCCATTGACATCTATGTGACTCGAACGTTCAAAATCAAAAGGCTAATTTGCATGGTATTGTCCTAAAAAGGATTTGGGGACCTGCCCCAGGGGACATATATCAATACAAAAAAAAAGTTTTTTCGGGAGCAGTGATTTTAATGATGCTTAACCACTTGAGCCCCGGACCATTATGCTGCCTAAGGACCAGAGGTCTTTTTTCCAATTTGGCACTGCGTCGCTTTAACTGCTAATTGCGCGGTCATGCAATGCTGTACCCAAACGAAATTTGCGTCCTTTTCTTCCCACAAATAGAGCTTTCTTTTGATGGTATTTGATCACCTCTGCGGTTTTTATTTTTTGCGCTATAAACGGAAAAAGACCGAAAATTTTGAAAAAAAAATGATATTTTCTACTTTTTGTTATAAAAAAAATCCAATAAACTCAATTTTAGTCATACATTTAGGCCAAAATGTATTCGGCCACATGTCTTTGGTAAAAAAAATGTCAATAAGCGTATATTTATTGGTTTGCGCAAAAGTTATAGCGTCTACAAACTAGGGTACATTTTCTGTAATTTACACAGCTTTTAGTTTATGACTGCCTATGTCATTTCTTGAGGTGCTAAAATGGCAGGGCAGTACAAACCCCCCCAAATGACCCCATTTTGGAAAGTAGACACCCCAAGGAAATTGCTGAGAGGCATGTTGAACCCATTGAATATTTTTTTTTTTTTTGTCCCAAGTGATTGAATAATGACAAAAAAAAATAAAAATAAAATATTTACAAAAAGTTGTCACTAAATGATATATTGCTCACACAGGCCATGGGCATATGTGGAATTGCAGCCCAAAATACATTCTGCTGCTTCTCCTGAGTATGGGGATACCACATGTGTGGGACTTTTTGGGAGCCTAGCCGCGTACGGGGCCCCGAAAACCAATCACCGCCTTCAGGATTTCTAAGGGTGTAAATTTATGATTTCACTCTTCACTGCCTATCACAGTTTCGGAGGCCATGGAATGCCCAGGTGGCACAAACCCCCCCAAATGACCCCATTTTGGAAAGTAGACACCCCAAGCTATTTGCTGAGAGGCATATTGAGTCCATGGAATATTTTATATTTTGACACAAGTTGCGGGAAAATGACACATTTTTTTTTTTTTGCACAAAGTTGTCACTAAATGATATATTGCTCACACAGGCCATGGGCATATGTGGAATTGCACCCCAAAATACATTTAGCTGCTTCTCCTGAGTATGGGGATACCACATGTGTGGGACTTTTTGGGAGCCTAGCCATGCACGGGACCCCGAAAACCAATCACCGCCTTCAGGATTTCTAAGGGTGAAAATTTTTGGTTTCACTCTTCACTGCCTATCACAGTTTTGGAGGCCATGGAATGCCCAGGTGGCACAACCACCCCCCCACATGACCCCATTTTGGAAAGTAGACACCCCAAGCTATTTGCTGAAAGGCATGGTGAGTATTTTGCAGCTCTCATTTGTTTTTGAAAATGAAGAAAGACAAGAAAAAACATTTTTTTTTCTTTTTTCAATTTTCAAAACTTCGTGACAAAAAGTGAGGTCTGCAAAATACTCACTAAACCCCTCAGCAAATAGCTTGGGGTGTCTAATTTCCAAAATGGGGTCATTTGGGGGGGTTTTGTGCCACCTGGGCATTCCATGGTCTCCGAAACTGTGATAGGCAGTGAAGAGTGAAATCAAAAATTCACGCCCTTAGAAAGCCTGAAGGCGGTGCTTGTTTTTTGGGGTCCTGTGCGCGGCTAGGCTCCCAAAAAGTCTCACACATGTGGTATCCCCATACTCAGGAGAAGCAGCAGAATGTATTTTGGGGTGTAATTTCACAGTTTCTCATGGCATGTTTGAGCAATATATCATTTAGTGACAATTTTGTGCAAAAAAAAATAAAAAATTGTCTCTTTCCCGCAACTTGTGTCGCAATATAAAATATTCCATGGACTCGACATGACTCTCAGCAAATAGCTTGGGGTGTCTACTTTCCAAAATGGGGTCATTTGGGGGGGTTTTGAACTGTCCTGGCATTTTATGCACAACATTTAGAAGCTTATGTCACACATCACCCACTCTTCTAAGCACTTGAAGACAAAGCCCTTTCTGACACTTATTGTTTACATGAAAAAGTTATTTTTTTTTGCAAGAAAATTACTTTGAACCCCCAAACATTATATATTTTTTTTAAAGCAAATGCCCTACAGATTAAAATGGTGGGTGTTTTAATTTTTTTTTTCACACAGTATTTGCGCAGCGATTTTTCAAACGCATTTTTTGGGGAAAAACACACTTTTTTAAATTTTAATGCACTAAAATACACTATATTGCCCAAATGTTTGATGAAATAAAAAAGATGATCTGAGGCCGAGTACATGGATACCAAACATGACATGCTTTACAATTGCGCACAAACGTGCAGTGGCAACAAAATAAATACATTTTTAAAACCCTTTAAAAGCCTTTACAGGTTACCACTTTAGATTTACAGAGGAGGTCTACTGCAAAAATTACTGCACTCGATCTGACCTTCGCCATGATACCTCACATGCATGGTGCAATTGCTGTTTACATTTGACGACAGACCGCCGCTTGCATTCGCCTTAGCGCGAGAGCAGGGGGCGACAGGGGTGCTTTTTTTTTTTTTTTTTTTCTTTATTATTTTTTTGCTTTTTTATCTTATTTTTAAACTGTTCCTTTCATTTTTTTTTAAATAATTTTTATTGTTATCTTGGGGAATGTAAATATCCCCTATGATAGCAAGGTAGTGACAGGTACTCTTTTTTGAAAAAATTGGAGTCTATTAGACCCTAGATCTCTCCTCTGCCCTCAAAGCATCTGACCACACCAAGATCGGTGTGATAAAATGCTTCCCCAATTTCCCAATGGCGCTATTTACATCCGGTGAAATCTAAGTCATAAAATGCTCGTAGCTTTCGGTTTCTTAGGCCATAGAGATGTTTGGAGCCACTCTTGTCTCTGATCAGCTCTATGGTCAGCTGGCTGAATCACCGGCTGCATTTTCAGGTTCCCTGTTGAGACAGGAGAGCCAGAGAAAAACACGAAAGACGGTGGGGGGGGCATTCCCTCCCACGGCTTGTAAAAGCAGTCTAGAGGCTAATTAGCCGCTAGGATTGCTTTTACATGAAAGCCGACCGCTGGCTGAAAAGAATGATACCAAGATGATACCTAAACCTGCAGGCATCATTCTGGTATAACCACTCAAAGTTGTGAATGGTGTACCTGAAGACAAAAAAATGGTTAACAATAAAGCACAGTAAACGGTAAAGTATAAAAAATTGCATACCTAAAAAGCAAACATGATAAAACATAATAACAATAAAACATTGCAGAATAGAATACAGTAAAAAAGAGCAGAACAATAGAGAGAATAGAGAGAGAGGGAACAATAAAACGACAACTATTTTTTTTTATTTTATATATATTTTTTTTTTTACACTTTTTTTGTAACTAACTTTTATACTGTAACCGGTTCCAGGTTCGGGTCTCTCAAAATGCGATGGCATCTTGGGAGACCCTGTGAAAGTGTGCCTAGTCTGTGCAATGCTGTACCCTACGCTAATACTCAACTAGTGCATGGTAGCGTTCAAAACATTCACCAATGCAAAGACCATGATTGTCAGGACAGGAGGGACAATAATAGCGGATGTCACGCCTATATCCGTGCTAGCTGCAGACACAACATCTTTTTTGGGGGGGTTTGTTGGGTAAGGGTACTCGGGAGGATATAAAGAAAATGCCTCTCATGCAGCCGACTGCATTTGGTTGGGGATGTGAATGGGGGAAGTACGGGCGCTGCAGAAGCGGTGGGTTCCCAATTAGGATTGGCGAATGCAGCAGGAAGGGCATTATGGGCACGACGGGCCTGTGTTTGTCTTTTTGGTGGCAGCGGGACACTACTTGTGCTTGCCACCTCACCAGCTTGAACTGCACTTATGGGACTTGCAACGTCACCACGTGTTACTGCAGTGATGGTTTGACTACGACTGGGGTGTACTAGGCCACTGGTGCTTGCCAGTTCACCAAAACGCTACCAAAAAAACTGTTAGCGATCGCAGGGATCAGGCCTGACTCTGCGAACGCTGCAGTTATGCGTTTAGTCTTTTGTAAGTAACAGTGATCGATCGATACTGCACTTGGGTGGGCTGGGCCGGGCGGAGGGGCAAAACGCAGGTGCTAGCAGGTATCTGTGCTGATCCCGCTAGCACTGCGTTTTTGCGAACCCTAAACTGCTGGGGAAGCTAGTATAGATCTGATCGGATCAGATATTGATCCGTTCAGATACTATACCACTAAGGGAGGTGTACGGTGCGTGCGTGGGTGTTAGCGGTACTGGCGCTAACCTGACGCTGCCTGGGGCTGGTGCTTGCTTGCCAGTTCCCCAAAACGCTACCAAAAAAACTGTTAGCGATCGCAGGGATCAGGCCTGACTCTGCGAATGCTGCAGTTATGCATTTAGTGTTTTGTAAGTGTCAGTGATCGATCGATACTGCACTTGGGTGGGCTGGGCGGAGGGGCAAAACGCAGGTGCTAGCAGGTATCTGGGCTGATCCCGCTAACACTGCGTTTTTGGGAACCCTAAACTGCTGGGGACGCTAGTATAGATCTGATCGGATCAGATATTGATCAGTTCAGATACTATACCACTAAGGGAGGCGTATGCTGCGTGCGTGGGTGTTAGCGGTACTGGCGCTAATCTGATGCTGCCTGGGGCGACGCATATCACCACCGGGCGATCAGGGGGCTAAACCTTTATTCGGTAATAAACGGCAGGTGCCCTGACACTATAAAAAATAAACGAACTAACCAGCGTCACCCGTAACACTTATACGGTGATCAGTGGTGAAAGGGTTAACTAGGGGGCCATCAAGGGGTTAAAACATTTATTAGGTAGTATATGGGGGTCCCTGTCGCTATAAAACGCTGACGGCGAACCTCAATATTTACATCCCTAACTAGCGTCACCAGCGACACTAATACAGCGATCAGAAAAATGATCACTTAGCGACACTGGTGACAGGGGGTGATCAAGGGGTTAAAACTTTATTAGGGGGGGTTAGGGGGGTATCCTAGACCTAAAGGGGGGTAATACTAACTGTCCCAACACTGTAACTGTCACAAACTGACACCAATGCAGTAATCAGAAAAAAAAAAAAAAAAACTGCTGGTGTCAGTTTGTGACAGGGGGGGTGATCGGGGGGGATCGGGGGGCGATCGGGGGGGGGGAATCGGGGTGTTTAGTGTGCTTGGCATGTTCTACTGTGTGTGTGTAGTGTTGTGCACTCACATACCTGTCTTCTCTCCTCGGGCCGGAATGGAAATTACCGAGCCGAGGAGAGATGACATCATTTCCTTTGCTGCTGTTTAGCATACAGCAGCAAAGGAATGATGTGATTGGCCGGCGGCGATCGCGAGGGGGGCCACGAACAGATGGCCTCCCCCTCACCTCCGATCGCCGTGGGACAAAAGACGACCGCCTCGGGCTCCGATCGGACCCCCCACCCGCGGAAGGCAAATCACGTACATGTACGTGATTTTGCCTGTCCGTGCCACCTTGCCGACGTACATCGGCGTGAAGTGGTTAAAGTAAAAAAAAAAAAAAAGTGAAATATTCCTTTAAATATCGTACTTGGGCGGTGTCTATAGTATGCCTGTAAAGTGGCGCATGTTTTCCGTGCTTAGAACAGTCCCTGCACAAAATGACATTTTTAAAGGAATAAAAGTAATTTAAAATGGCTTGCGGCTTTAATGTAATGTCGGGTCCTGGCAATATGGATGAAAATCAGTGAGACAAATGGCATGGGTACCCCCTAGTCCATTACCAGGCCCTTTGGGTCTTGTATGGATATTAAGGGGAACCCCGCACCCAAATTAAAAAAAGAATGGTGTGTGGCCACCAGGCCCTATATACTCTGAACAGCAGTATACAGGCACTGCAAACAAGACAGGGACTGTAGGTTTGTTGTTAAGTAGAATCTGTTTGTAATTTTGAACTGGTACATTTTTAACGTGTTTAGCTCCAGCCAAAAAATCTATTTTAAGCTTTTTGGAAAACCTAGGGAAGGGTTATCACCCCTGTGACATTTGTTTTGCTGTCTGTGCTCCTCTTCAGAAGATTTCACCTCACTTTTTGTCCCAATCACAAATGTTTTTGAAAATTTGGGTTTTCTAGTGAAACAAGGATTGGCGATAAAGCATCAGTGGAAAGGAGAAACATTTTTCCCATATTACCTCTTACAGGAGAGAATTTCCCTTCCTAGGGGTAGATTTCATCTCACTTCCTGTTGTCTCCTTCCGTAGGAGTCGTTTGTAAGTTGGATGTTTGAAAGTAGGGACCTGCCCTATATACTCAGCAGAAATTAGGGCCTTAGGTGTTGGTGTTGCCACAACACTGTAAGCCCTCACAGGGCCCTGCTGTGAAATATTAGATCAAGAATTGTAATTACATGCCCCTGTTGAACAGGGGGAGAAAAATTGGGCCTTTGGTGATTGTGGTGGTGGTGCTGGTGCCACAACACTGTAATGCCCTGTACACACAATAGGATTTCTGATGGAAAATGTGTGATAGGACCTTGTTGTTAGAAATTCAGACCGTGTGTAGGCTCTATCACACATTTTCCATAGAAATTTCCGACACACAAAGTTTGAGAGCTTGCTATAAAATTTTCCGACAACAAAATCTGTTGTCCGAAATTCCGATCGTGTGTACACAATTTCGACGCACAAAGTGCCACGCATGATCAGAATAAATTAAGAGATGAAAGCTATTGGCTACTGCCCCATTTATAGTCCCGACGTACGTGTTATACATCACTGCGTTCAGAACGATCGGATTTTCCGACAACTTTGTGCGACCGTGTGTATGCAAGACAAGTTTGAGCCAACATCCGTCGGAAAAAATCCATGGATTTTGTTGTCGGAATGTCCGATCAATGTCCAACCGTGTGTACGGGGCATTAGTCCTCACAGTTACTCTTGGTGGGCTCTGGAACGGGCCCTGCTGTGAAATATTATATCAAGAATTGTAATTACATGCCCCTGTTGAACAGGGGCAGAAAAATTGGGCCTTTGGTGGTGGTGGTGCTGGTGCCACAACACTGTAAGTCCTCACAGTTACTCTTGGTGGGCGCAAAAATGGGCCCTGCTGTGAAATATTAGATCAAGAATTCTAATTACATGTCCCTGTTAAACAGGGGTTGAAAAATTGGGCCTTAGGCACTGGTGCTGGTGCCACAACACTGCAACCCCTCACAGATACTCTAGTTGGAACGCAGGTACTAGCCCTGCAGCAAAGAATTGCATGAAAAATCATAATTACCTGCCCCTGTTAAACAGAGGCTGAAAAATGAAAAAATTGGGCCTTAGGCACTGGTGCTGGTGCCACAACACTGCAACCCCTCACAGATACTCTAGTTGGAGCGCAGGAACTAGCCCTGCTGCAAAAAATTGTATCAAAAATTGTAATTACACGCCCCTGTTAAACAGAGGCTGAAAAATTGGGCCGTAGGCACTGGTGCTGGTGCCACAACACTGCAACCCCTCACAGATAATCTAGTTGGAGTGCAGAAACTAGCCCTGCTGCAAAAATTGTAATTACACGCCCCTGTTAAACAGAGGCTGAAAAATTGGGCCTTAGGCACTGGTGGCGGCGCCCAGAACCAAAAATGTTCTTACAAGCTATCAGCATGATCATTGAGGAGGAAGAGGATAATTACTCATCATAACAGAATAGTCACTCAGCATCAGCATAGGCAGTCTTTGAAGGGATCTGACATTTCCAAAAAAATTATTCAGTTACATCAGCATCAGGTGCTTGGTAGCTGATGGTGATCCAAGACTGATTCATTTTTATGAAGGTCAGTCGATCGACCGAGTCGGTGGACAGACGCACCCTGTGATCGGTTACAAAGCCTCCAGCAGCACTGAATGTGCGTTCCGAAAGAACGCTGGATGCAGGACAGGCCAGTAGCTCAATTGCATACTATGCAAGCTCTGGCCAGTGATCCATCCTCAAGACCCAGTAACCCAGAGGATTTTCAGTGGGAAAGGTGTCCAAGTCAGATCTTGCCCCTAGTTATTCCTGCACCATGTAAAATAGGCTGCAGACTAAAAAATAGTCTGAACGCATCGGTCAGTTGGCCACCTTCTCCACCGCAGCCTCAGCAACACGTTGTCCTCCTCCTCCTCCTCCTCGTCCTCTTCCTGTGTGATCGGCAGGAACACTTTCTGGATAAAGGGGGCCTTGAGAGGTAAGGAAGTCCTCCTCTTCCTGCCTCTGTTCTTCCTCAAGTGCCCTGTCCATTATTCCATGCAGCGTGTGCTCCAACAGGTGGACAAGGGGGACAGTGTCACTGATGAATGCACTGTCACTGCTCACCATCCTTGTGGCCTCCTCAAATGGGGACAGGACAGTGCATGCATCCCTGATCATGGCCCACTGGCGTGGGGAAAAAAACAAGCTCCCCTGACCCTGCCCTGGTGCCATAGTCGCACAGGTACTCATTGATGGCCCTCTGCTGCGTGTGCAGCCGCTGCAGCATGGCCAACGTTGAGTTCCACCTGGTGGGCATGTCACAGATTAGACGGTTCTTGGGCAGGTTAAACTCCTTTTGGAGGTCTGCCAGCTGAGCACTGGCATTATATGACCGGTGAAAATGCACACAGACTTTCCTGGCCTGCCTCAGGACATCCTGTCAGCCCGGGTACCTGCCCAAGAACCGCTGCACCACCAAGTTAAGGACATGAGCCAAACAGGGCACATAGGTCATTTGTCCCTATCGGAGGGCGGAGAGGAGGTTGGTGCCATTGTCGCAAACCACCATTCCTGCCTTAACTTGGCGTGGTGTCAACCACCTCTGAACCTGCTCCTGCAGTGCTGACAGAACCTCTGCCCCAGTGTGGCTCCTGTCCCCCAAGCACACCAGCTCAAGCACCGCATGGCATCTTTTGGCCTGCGTACTTGCGTAGCCCCTTGAATGCTTACCGAGCACCGTTGGTTCCTAGGACAATTCACAGGAAGAGGCCATGGAGGAAGAAGAAGAAGAGGAGGGGGTGGAGGAGAGAGGTGTGTCAGAATCACCAGTAGTGGCATTTTGGAGGCATGGTGGTGAAACAACCTACAACACTACTGCACCTTGTCCTGCATCCTTCTCAGCTGCCAGCAGAGTCACACAATGTGCCGTGAAACTTAGGTAACATCCCTGTCCATGCCTGCTGGACCATGAGTCAGCAGTAATATGCACCTTACCACTGGCTGCCCTGTCCAGCGAGGCCAAGACATTGCCTTCCACATGCCAATAGAATCACCTTCCGTGAGAAAAAGGGAAGGGGGCAGAGTCTACCAACTGAAAAGGTAGCAGTTGAAGTGCTAGCAATTTTGCCAAGCTAGCATTCAACCGCTGGGCATGTGGATGACTGGGAGCGAGCTTCTTTCTGCGGTGCAGCAGCTGGGGCAGGGAAATTTGCCTGGTACAATCTGATGTTGGTGTACCAATAGCAGATTGCCCACAAGTGCTTGGCTGTGACACAGCTAATTCTACACCTTCATTCCTCTCGGTGCAGGTCTCAGAGAGGACTGAAGGTATAGTTGGGTTGGAGATCCCAGCTGATGAGGAGCAAGGAGAGGTCCTCTTTGTTCTTTGGCTTGCCAACGAACTGCATGGCAGGTCAACATATGTCTGGTCAAGCATGTGGTGCCCAAGCGGGAGATGTTTTGGCCACACGAGATACGCTTGAGACATATGTTGCAAATAGCAGCGGTGTGATCTGATGCACTCAAAAAAGGCCCACACCAAAGAACTTTTGGAATAACACGCAGAGACAGCAGCGCCCTGCACATGCGGAGCTCTGAGGTGTGATGCAGTCAGGGTGCTGCCCTTAGGCTGGCCCTGGAGGGCATCCTGCCTCGTTGGTGATGTGCCTCCTCCTCCTCCTCCTCCTCTCTCCTATCAGGCACCCACGTTGAGTCAGTGACCTCATCATCCCCTCCCTCCTCATCACTGGAGCAAACCTGGCAGTATGCTGCAGCAGGGGGAACATGACTGCCAGATTGCTGTCCTTCTTGGGCACCCCCTCTTTCCGTGCTCACGTTAGCCTTCAAAACGCTGGGCATCCTCCTGGAGCATGGACCCAACACTGTGGTCAAACAGTTCGAGGGACTCCTCAGGAGGACATGGTGGGGCTAGGGAAGGAGTCACTGATGCCATTGAGCCGAGGGAAGAGGCCACGTTGGCAGCTGTTTTGCCAGACAAAGTACCCTGAGCCTGGGTAAGAGAGGATGAGGACAGCTTAGTCATCCACTCGACCAAGTCTTCCGCATGTTGCGGCTCAACACGGCCAGCTGCCGAAAAAAAGGCCAAGCATGTCTCATGGCCACATGCTGATGAGGACGCTTCGTGTCCACGACCAGCACTGTTGCCTCTAGACACAGAGCCTGCTTGCCCTCTTTTATTGGCTTGTGACTGTCTGCCTCTCCTTGTTGGCCTTCCAGACATACTATTGGCCTGCAATGAGCTGCACAAAACTGGGATATATATATATATATATATATATATATATATATATATACCGATTATACTGCAGCTAGCAGAATCAACTGCCTGCCGTAGTATTATTAGTATGATAACACCTGCACTTGTCTTCAGGTAGCTATACTGTAGGTGAGACTGTGCAGGGTACACAGTACAGTAGCTGGAAATACTTCAATCAGCCTACACAAGTACCTGGCTGCAGGTAGATTTACAGTAGGTGAGACTGTGCACGGTACACAGTACAGTAGCTGGAAATACTTCAATCAGCCTACACAAGCACCTGGCTGCAGGTTGCTATACTGTAGGTGAGACTGTGCAGAGTACACAGTACAGTAGCTGGAAATACTTCAATGAGCCTACACAAGCACCTGGCTGCAGCATGCTATACTGTAGGTGAGACTGTGCAGGGTACACAGTATAGTAGCTGGAAATACTGTAAAAACACCTGCCTGCCTGTCAGTATATTAGGAAAAGAAGAACAGGATCTAGCTAAACTGCATACAGTGTATATATATATATATATACAACACCTGGGATGCATATATATACACAATACACTGTAACTGCAGCTAACTGACTCGACCTGCCTATTCTATCTAACTTAAATCAAATGACACTGTCTGTCTTTCTCTATCTCTCTATCTGAACACCGGAGCACACTACATAGGGCTGCCGTGCAGGCGGCCTTTTATGGTGTGGGGTGTGTACTAAACCCCCTGTGCCATAATTGGCCAAAGCCTCCTTGGCTTTGGCCAATTATGGCCCTCTGTTCAGACGGCGCAGTGATTGGCCAAGCATGCGGGTCATATTGCATGCTTGGCCAATCATCAGCCAGCAATGCACTGCGATGTCGCAGTGAATTATGGGTCGTGACACGCCACTTGAATTTGGCGCGAACGGCCCATATCATTCGTAATTCGGCGAACGACCGAACACACGATGTTTGAGTCGAACAATGGGTTCGACTCGAACACGAAGCTCATCCCTACCACCCACCACTTAGGACAGAAAAGGAGGAAGAGAACCTGTGATGTCATGTGACTGGACTAAAGACCCACAGAAAAGATAAGTATACACATTGCTCCACGTACACACGAGCGGACTTCTCGTCGGACTGAACCCCAAAGGACTTTTCGGTGGAGTTCCAACTGAGTTCCAATGAAACGGACTTGCCTACACATGATCACACCAAAGTCCAATAGTTTCAAACGTGATGACGTACGACCGGACTAGAAAAGGAAGTTCAATAGCCAGTAGCCAATAGCTGCCCTTGCGTCATTTTTGGTCCATTGAACTAGCATACAGACAAACAGTTTGTTTGATAGGAATTGAGTGTATCGGAAAGATTTGAAACTTGTTCTATTTATAAGGTCCGTCAGATTTTTCGACAGAAAAGGTCCGATGAAGCCCACACACGATCGAATTGTCCGACGGATTTGTTCCGTTGGACATTTGATGCCGAAAAAGTCCAGTCATGTGTACATGGCATTAGAGGCTGGGTTGAGGTGAGGGGGGTAAACTTGGGCTGTGCTTCAAATAAGAAAGCTGGATCATCACCCTACCTAAAGTCAGTGTCTAAAGCTGTCCATAGATGGGTAGAATTTCAAAAGAAAATTATTTGAAAAAAGTCTTAAGAAACTTTGTACAAAAATTCTCAGAGCATACAAATGTTGTTTGAAAGATTAATTTGCTTTTAATATACACATACACATACACTGCTAGAAATTCCTTTGAGAAAATGTTTTCGTCCTGCTCCTTTCTAATTTTCTGCTCACTGCAGTCTGAGTCTAAAATAAACAGCAATTTGACCCATTAATGAGTAGAAAAATTAACCATCTTCCTTAAAAATATATGGAAATGCAACTTGTTAAAAAAAAATTAATGTACCTTCGTCCTATTATTAAATAGAAATTTGGACAGTTGTGGAGGCAACAAGGACTCTCGTGGTATGATATGAACTTACAACAGTCAATTTACAAAAGTATATAAATATATATATATTTATTATGCACAAATATACGCATCAGAAAAAGCCTTCAATAGTAGATAATATACTGTATATTTGATTCATATTCATATGAGTCATATGCTTTCTTGTAGATCATTTTCTGAGCTAATATACCCCCTTGAAGAAGGGGGTTACCCCGAAACATGTAGAGTGTGCAACTGGAAGAATAAATCTCCGTGTGTAATCATCATTATGTATTCTGACTTCTTCCAAGTTATGTCAGACAAGTGGATGCTCCATGATTAGCAGCATCCAATGTATATTATCTACTATTGAAGGCTTTTTATGATGTGTATATTTGTGCATAATAAATGTATATACTTTTGTAAATTGATTGTTGCAAGTTCATATCGTATCATGAGAGTCTATGTTGCCTCCACAACTGTCCAAATTTCTAAACTTCCTTAGAAAATGCTTCTCTTAAGAATTTTCAACTGAAATTCTACCCATCTATGGCCAAGTTAGACAGCAACAGCCCATTCCTCTATCACACTGATCTCTTCTTCTGTCAGCATGTTCCTTGTCAATACAGCCTAATGGATTTCTGTGTTCTTATACACTAGGGTGAAAATACAAAGGCCATTTGCTCTCCAGTTAAACCGACAAGCTAATTTGCAGTATCTGTTCCTATTTTAAAACTTGATAAATCAGGCCCACCGCATGCAGCTGTGACAGTATTATGTCTCATCAACTTTGTGCACATTGGAGAGATGTTTAAACACTTTTTGAACTGCTCAGAGACAGGTCATCATGTTTTAGTGGGCAGAGTTGTGACTCAAAAGTAAATCACTGTTGCTTTCAAAGAAAATAGACTGACAGAGCTAAGCACTGAAAAATAAATTAGACAAAAGCCATTACAACAGTTTTCAACAGCTTTATTATTTCTGACAGTAATGTTTTAGTGAACTAGTATATAGCCTGCGCATGACAGTAGGAAAGTTTCCATCAGAGGTTTCTGAGACAGATGTTCAGCTTTGCCAGAGGTTCTTTGTATTCTCATTTCTTTGCTAAAAAGAGTGGATATGTTTTTCACATTGGGGAAAAATTTGTAAGTACGACAGATATTTTTAGCAAAATACAACTAAAGTCAAGAGAATGTGACAAAAATAGTTTTTATTATTTGACAATCTCTCCATTGGTAAACATGATAAGTAATGAACAAGAGTCATACAGACATCCAAGCTACAGATGAGTGAGACCACAGCACAATGTCAATATTCAATTAGGATAGAATAAATGGTTGTAATGTTCACAGCGGCAACAGATACACATAACTACAAGTAAGTATATAACGTCATTGGCACTCAAAGAAAATATTTCTAAATTTCTTGTTGCATAAGGAAAAACATTGTACATAAAGTATAAACAGGGATGGTAATGAATCTTACTGTTGTTTATTATTATAAGACCACAATGTTTAAGGAAATACTCATTCATTTCTATAGTGTAGTATTGGATCAGTAATTCAATATACCATAAGATCAGGATAAGGTTTGGACTCATGATCAAACAGCAGCCAATCCATAAAGCCTCATTTTTTGCAATTTAACCACTTCAGCCCCGGAAGATTTGGCTGCTCGATGACCAGGCCTTTTTTTGCTATACGGCACTGCATCGCTTTAACTGACAATTGTGCGGTCGTGCGATGTTGTAACCAAACAAAATTGACGTCCTTTTCTTTCCCACAAATAGAGCTTTCTTTTGGTGGTATTTGATCATCTCTGCAGTTTTTATTTTTTGCACTATAAACAAAAAAAGAGTGACCATTTTGAAAAAACACAATGGGTGTTATTTACGAAAGGCAAATCCACTTTGCACTACAAGTGCAAACTACAAGTTCAAAGTGCACTTGAAATTGCATTGAAGTGCAGTCGCTGTAAATCTGAGGGGTAGATCTGAAATGAAGGGAAGCCCTGCTGATTTTATTATCCAATCATGTTCAAGCTAAAATGCTGTTTTTTATTCTTCTTGCATGTCCCCCTCGGATCTACAGTCACTGCACTTTCAAGTGCACTTTTAGTGCAATTTCAAGTGCACTTTGTACTTGTAGTTTGCACTTGTAGTGCAAAGTGGATTTGCCTTTAGTAAATAACCCCCAATGTTTTGTACAAATTGTTATAATAAATAACCCCAATTTTTCTTTTAAAAAAAGCTAATTTTTTCCTCAGTTTAGGCCGATATGTATTCTTCTACATATTTTTGGTAATAAAAATCGCAATAAGCGTATATTGATTGGTTTGCGCAAAAGTTATAGCGTCTACAAAATAGGGGAAAGATTTATGGCATTTTTGTTATATTTTTTTTTTTTTTTACTAGTAAGGGCAGTAATCAGCGATTTTTGTCGGGACAGCAACATTATGGCGGACAGATTGAACACTTTTGACACATTTTTGGGACCATTGGCATTTATACAGTGATCAATGCTATAAAAATGCACTGATTACTGTGCAAATGTCACTGCCAGGGAAGGGATTAACAGTACGGGGTGATCAAGGGGTTAACTGTGTTACCTAGGGAGTGATTCTAACTGTGGGAAGATGGGACTGCCTGGGTGAGGAGACCGATCATTGTTCATACTTAGTATGAACAACAGATCGCTCTCCTCATCCCTGACAGCACGGAGATCTGTCTGTCACATCGGCTCCAGTGTCGTGCCGCAGGCATGAAAGTGCACCTCCGGCGGTACGCTCACGCCCCCTAGTCATCAAAACGCGAGCCGCCGTATAGCTACGATGGTTCACCCAAGGGAGACAATCTACCGCAGTAAAACTGCGGCGGCTGGTCAGGAAGGGGTTAAAGATACTTATAATAGGCTGGTAGCTTAAAAAAAATTGATCTCTGTTTACAAAGACTTTATCATAGACCCTTCATACCACTTTAAACCCTAGTACACATTATTAGAAAATCCTATCTGATTTTCCTTGAATCTTCATACCGTACTGAAAATGAGAATATTACGAGAGTGGTACAAAAATTTTTGAATGACATAGGAAAACTTCCTATGGAGGTAGCTATGTTCCAACATAGAATCAGAAGTGGTGTAATGTGCATGTGACCTTTTATTTGCAAATAAATTAACTAAAATCTCATTATATCGAAATGTTAATTCCACAAAACAAAAATAACAACATTAATGATGGTACCAATCATATTAATATGAATAATAATAATATTTAGTTAATGTAAAAATATTATAAATAATAATAATAGCCATTTAGTTGTTGTCCAAGAGGTAATCTGAACACTGGTAAATTTTATACTGCTATTCACTTATCACTATCATCGCAGAAATTTCAGTTTATATCTCCTTAATTTTTTTTTTTATCCTGCATACTATCATATATAGGTGTGCTTAGTGTTTAAAATTTGCCCACTAAAGCCAAGTGAAAGTCTTCTAGTATTATTGGAAATTCTTTGTAGGACTGCATTGCACTGAAATTGCATTGTGTGCATTGGCTATGTGTCAGGAATAAACCCAAAACATGTTAAATGCTTTAATCTGGAATATCTGGATGTCAGGACTAAACTTAAAACACTTTAATCTTACAATTACTGGTGGTCGGTGGCATTTTATAACTTCCCTCTAAGATAAATCCCACAATCATTGGTGGTAAGTGGCAGTTTAAAAACCCCACCCCTCCCCACCCTCATTATTGGTGACTGTTGGATCTTTAACCGCTTGCCAACCGCCGCATGTACATATACGTCGGCAGAATGGTACGAACAGGCAAATGGGCGTACAGGTACGTCTCTTTAAATTTGGCGTCATGTGGTTACGTGCGTGCCACTGGCGGTGCATGCACAACCCTGCTGTGAGCTCCATGAGTGTGATCGCGGGTCCCACGGACTCGATGTCCGCGGGGATACCCGCGATCATCTCACGGAGAGGAAGAAAGGGGAAATGCTGATGTAAACAAGCATTTCTCCATTCTGCCTAGTGACATTGACACTGATCACAGCTCCCTGTGATTGGGAGCAGTGATCAGTGTCGTGTCACACATAGCCCCTCCCCCCCACAGTTAGAATCACTCCCGAGGACACACTTAACTCCTGCAGTGCCTCCTCCTGGTTAACCTCTTCACTGCGAGTCACATTTACACAGTAATCAACGCACTGATCGCTGTATAAATGTGAATGGTTTCAAAATAGCGACAAAAGTGTCCGATCTGTCTGCCATAATGTCACAGTCATGATAAAAATCGCAGATCACTGCCATTACTAATACATGCATACCCCACTTTTAAGTACACAATGGGGTTTATTTACTAAAGCTGGAAAGTGCAAATCAGGCTCACTTTTGCATAGAAACCAATGAGCTTCTAACCCCAGCTTGTTCAATTGAGCTTTTGTAATAAAACCTAGAAGCTCATTGGTTTCTATGCAGAAGTGAGCCTGATTTAGCACTTTCCAGCTTTAGTAAATAAACCCCATTGTGTACTTAAAAGTGGGGTATGCGTGTAAAAAAAAAAAAATTAATTAACAATGCCGTAAAACTATCCCCTATTTTGTAGAATCTATAACTTTTGCGCAAACCAATTAATAAACGCTTATTGTAATTTTTTTTTTACCAAACATATGTAGAAGAATACATATCGGCCTAAACTAAGGGGAGAAAACGTTTTTTTATATATTTTTGGGGGATATTTATTATACCAAAAAGTAAAAAATAATGCGTTTTTTCAAAATTGTCGCTCAGTTTTTGTTTATAGCGCAAAAAATAAAAACCGCAGAGGTGATCAAATACCACCAAAAGAAAGCTCTATTTGTGGGGAAAAAAGGACATCAATTTTGTTTGGGAGCCATGTCGCATGACTGCGCAATTGTCAGTTAAAGCGACGCAGTGCTGAATTGCAAAAAACGCTCTGGTCTTTGGCCAGCCAAATGGTCTGGGGCTTAAGTGGTTAAATTCCCCCCAAAACAATCTGACAACATTGGTGGCCCACCAATATTGTCAGGTTGTTTTTGGGGGATGGAGATGCAGGAATTATTGAATGGATTCATAAATTAATCCATTATTAAAGAAAGGGGAAAGCACACCAATGCCAACAGCATTCCATTCTTTACCTTGATTTTCACTGGGATTGGTAATCACAGCGATCACATGCCACAGAGACGCTGCTCTCTGCTGTGTTATGACAGTGGGAGAAGCAGGTTTCTGTGCACACACAAAGGAAAAGGATACACGGGTATGTCCACCCATCCTTGTAGGAGCGATGTACAGCTGTTGCTACTAAATGCCTAGAGCAGTGATGGTGAACCTTGGCACCCCAGATGTTTTGGAACTACATTTCCCATGATACTCATGCACTCTGCAGTGTAGTTAAGAATCATGGGACATTTAGTTCCAAACCATCTGGGGTGCCAAGGTTCGCCATTACTGGCCTAGAGGAAAGATAACTAATGGTTATATAAGATTTTCATTTTGGGGTTTAAATACAATTTATTTGTGCTAATCAAGAAAAACTTTTAAAATGTACTTTGGTGTGCCATATTAGGGAAATGCACCTATACCTTTGCAGACTTTTCTCTGAACACATGTCCAATGTGCAGAAAGTGGTTATTGAAGGGAAGGTACAGTTTGGTCCATATATATTTGGACACAGGGACAATTTTTATACTTTTGGCTCTGTATGCAACCAGAATAAAATTAAAACAAAGCAATCCAAATGAATTTGAAGTGTAGACTTTTAGCTTTAATTCAAGGGGTTGAGCATAAATATCAAGTATACATTTTAGAAGGTGCAACCATTTTTATAAAAAACGTAATAAAAATCACGTTAAAAAATATATTTTTAAAATACTTCTTTACACCTACTCAGGAAGCTGCCAAGAGACTACTGATTATGATTATGGTCTTTTATTTTTATGTACATAATTTAATTATTATTAATCCTTTGACTGCCAAGAACATATACTCTATTCCATTAGCGAAGGGATCTAGCAAACTTGTGGCTGCAACAGCAGCATTGAGCTTGTTTTAAATTAAGCTAGGCATTTTTAGAAAATGGTTAAATCCTACATGGAATACTTAAAGTCTATTTTTATTTAGAGTATTCCTCACAAGTTAAAAATATACCGTAGTATAATATTGTATCTTAGATAATTTACTTTTTTTTTCTGAAACTACAATTAACAGGATCTCTTAATTTACCAAACTGAACATACTATCTCTGAAGTAAAGCAGGGCTTGCTTTGGTAATAGCACATTAAATATGCTAACATCCTTTAGTTGCCCTTTATGTCTAAATATCTAGGAGCGAATTACCATTGTTCTGCATGGTGTATTTCGATGTATTCTTCTGACATACAGTATAGCTCAATTTAAAATGGTGTACAAGTTTAGAATCTTGATAAGCCATCAAAGTGCTTCATAGAAAGTTTCATGCAAGTGCAGTGAAATTGTATTATTTTATGTAATGTAGCGATTTCCATGAAAACAAAGACATTTTCTTATTTATCCTCTTATCATTAGTTTAAAAAAATGCCATATATTTATATGATTATTAATTTCTAATAATCATAATCATACTAGTCCACTACTACAACTATTAACAGTAGTATTTCATTTTAAAGTTTTTAAGTCAGAGCATTCTAAGGTGTCTATTTGCTAAGAAATTTCTGTGTTAATTTTTCAACAAAATGCACAAATAATGCCCTTGCAAAATATTGGATTTTTTGTGAAAAATGGCAGGTAAATGTACAATTAGCAGGGTGTTTGTAACATAAAATTGAACTATGTTCAGTTTAGTACAATGTTGAAGTACATTTGATTTGACAGGATAAGTCAACTATCTAACATTATTTATCAGGGAAACCCATACTATGGTTATAGTACTGTTTTCCCTGTTGAATGCTGTGGATAGTTTAGTTAATTTGGCTCACTCCTGTCAAACTGAATGTACTTCAAATGTATTAACTAATATACTGGTTGGTATGCTAATTTCCCTGTTGAATTTTGCAGGATAACAGTCTTTGGATTTGATCTATGCTGTTTGCAAAGTAGAGTCAAAAGACCTGTGTAGTTGAATTTTGCAGTCTTTTATTTGGGCAATTTTATTTCTTGCTAAAAATGCTTATGCAATGTATTTTTACAGGCAGTTAAGCATGATGCATTTGTTAAATCTGATCTGAAGTCTTATCTAAAGTCTTCTCTGAGGGTCAGCATGAATACAGCAATGTGGTTGCAGTCAACCTTTTTACTTTCTGAGTGCTGAAGTTATGCATCAATGGTGGCCATAACCTAATCATATATAACATGTATCACTGGCATAAAATTTTCTCCTGTTTAAATTGCACTTATTTGTCACAGAGATAAAACAACTTTTTAGAGCTTTACACAGCTCCTTCACCAGGCAACAGTGACCACAGTCTTCAGATACCATCATGGTATCTCTGTGATGAATATATACAGTTTAATTAGGAGTGGATGATATGACATGTTATCATCTAATGCCGCGTACACAAGACCGGACTTTCTGGCAGAAAAGGTCTGACAGAATCATTTCATCTGATATTCCGATCGTGTGTGGGCTCCAGCGGACTTTTTCTTTTTTCAAAAATTCTGACGTACCTTGAAATAGAACATGTTTTAAATCTTTCCAACGGAATCAATTCCTATCGGGGAAACCGTTCATATGTATGCTATTCCGACAGACCAAAAAGGACGCAAGGGCAGCAATTGGCTACTGGCTATTAAAATTCCTTTTCTAGTCCCATCGTATGTCATCGCGTTCTAAAGGAACAAACTTTGGTGTGATCGTGTGTAGGCAAGTCCGTTTCAGCGTAACTCCATCGGAACTCTGTAGAAACTCAGTCAGAAAGACCGTCAGAGTTTATTCTGATGGAAATTTCGGTCGTGTGTATGCGGCATTAGACAGAGGTCTCAAACTGGCGGCCCTCCAGCTTTTGCGAAACTACAAGTCCCATCATGCCTCTGCCTGTGGGAGTCATGCTTGTAACTATCAGAGTTGTAATGCCTCATGGGACTTGTAGTTCCGCAACAGCTGGTTGGTATGCTAATTTCCCTGTTGAATTTTGCAGGATAACAGTCTTTGGATTTGATCTATGCTGTTTGCAAAGTAGAGTCAAAAGACCTGTGTAGTTGAATTTTGCAGTCTTTTATTTGGGCAATTTTATTTCTTGCTAAAAATGCTTATGCAATGTATTTTTACAGGCAGTTAAGCATGATGCATTTGTTAAATCTGATCTGAAGTCTTATCTAAAGTCTTCTCTGAGGGTCAGCATGAATACAGCAATGTGGTTGCAGTCAACCTTTTTACTTTCTGAGTGCTGAAGTTATGCATCAATGGTGGCCATAACCTAATCATATATAACATGTATCACTGGCATATAATTTTCTCCTGTTTAAATTGCACTTATTTGTCACAGAGATAAAACAACTTTTTAGAGCTTTACACCAGCTCCTTCACCAGGCAACAGTGACCACAGTCTTCAGATACCATCATGGTATCTCTGTGATGAATATATACAGTTTAATTAGGAGTGGATGATATGACATGTTATCATCTAATGCCGCGTACACAAGACCGGACTTTCTGGCAGAAAAGGTCTGACAGAATCATTTCATCTGATATTCCGATCGTGTGTGGGCTCCAGCGGACTTTTTCTTTTTTCAAAAATTCTGACGTACCTTGAAATAGAACATGTTTTAAATCTTTCCAACGGAATCAATTCCTATCGGGGAAACCGTTCATATGTATGCTATTCCGACAGACCAAAAAGGACGCAAGGGCAGCAATTGGCTACTGGCTATTAAAATTCCTTTTCTAGTCCCATCGTATGTCATCGCGTTCTAAAGGAACAAACTTTGGTGTGATCGTGTGTAGGCAAGTCCGTTTCAGCGTAACTCCATCGGAACTCTGTAGAAACTCAGTCAGAAAGACCGTCAGAGTTTATTCTGATGGAAATTTCGGTCGTGTGTACGCGGCATTAGACAGAGGTCTCAAACTGGTGGCCCTCCAGCTTTTGCGAAACTACAAGTCCCATCATGCCTCTGCCTGTGGGAGTCATGCTTGTAACTATCAGAGTTGTAATGCCTCATGGGACTTGTAGTTCCGCAACAGCTGGATTGCTGCCAGATTGAGACCCCTAAACTAAGAGGTTCAGTCATCAAAGCATACTGTACATGTTAAATAAATGGCAGTAATTCCGCGCTTAGGAATATAGAAACAAGGAAAGACTGCTGCCCCCCTATAAATGAAAATCACCGGGGTGAAATCCAAAACGTAGAAAATTATTATAAGCAGGGGAATTGGCGCTGTCCAACTATGTGTGCATAGGTGATGATTCATACAAGTGAAAAAAATAATTTATAAATACGTGTATCACAAATGTTTGTATCAAAAATATTATTGTGCATGTAATAAAAGTGTTAACAAAAGCTGAGGTATCTCGAGTGTAAATAGTCCACTTAATAGGTGCAATGCAATAAAGTGCAACGTGCTCCTAAAATGCATGCAAGAATCCCATGTTCAATAATTATATGTGTATAGAGAATAATGCCTATATCTTGAAAAATGGCAGAAAAACAGAATCCAATATATAAACAATTATGGCAATCAAAGCAAACAATTAATTAAGGGAGAAAATGTGGAAATAAAAATAGAAATCCCCAGCAGATGTGCATAAAAAATACACAAAAATACAATTATGGCAATCAAAGCAAACAATTAATTAGCAAACAATTAATTAGGGAGAAAATGTGGAAATATAAATAGAAATCCCCAGCATATGTGCATAAAAAATCCAAACAGGAAAAAAGAAAGAAAAATTTTTTGTTAGTGTGTAAAAAACGAGAATTTATGAAAAGTGAATGTCCACAATCAAAAGTCCTAAGAATGCGTCCTTCTGATGAAGAAAAGTGTAGTCACAGCATTAACTGTTAATATCCCGTCCTTCACTGTACCCCCACTCGTGCTTGCACTCACCGGACTGCCTAACCCCTGCAGGGGTAAAAGGCATATGCAGACAATCCTGCGATAGCGAAACCGGGAAGTGATCCTCCGTCCAAGGGTGCTTTATCCTGCTCTGAGGTGACTCAGATGACGTCTTGATGATGAAACGCGTAAGGTGTGGCCTCGTGATACGCACACGTCAACACCTCTCTGTTTGAGTTTGTGTCAGTTCCGGTTCTAGCTGTCGGGCGGTGGAAAGCGCGCTACACCACGCTGCCCAACAGCTGTGAGCCGGTCATCTGAGTATTGTCGGAGCATTGTCAGCTCCAGTGTTTTATGGACTGTTTTAAAAACTTTTTTACCATATTTGACATGGATTCTCAATAATAAACTTCAGTTTTTACGGATTCACGCTATGAAGTGTTTTCTTTTCCCACTTCATATGGATGCCTTTCTTTGGGGACACCACTACGCCAGAGCAGGATAAAGCACCCTTGGACTGAGCATCACTTCCCGGTTTCGTTATCGCAGGATTGTCTGCATATGCCTTTTACCCCTGCAGGGGTTAGGCAGTCCAGTGAGTGCAAGCACGAGTGGGGGTACAGTGAAGGACAGGATATTAACAGTTGTTGCTGTGACTACACTTTTCTTCATCAGAAGGATGCATTCTTAGGACTTTTGATTGTGGAAATTCACTTTTCATAAATTCTCGTTTTTTACACACTAACAAAAAAATGTTCTTTCTTTTTTCCTGTTTGGATTTTTTATGCACATATGCTGGTGATTTCTATTTATATTTCCACATTTTCTCCCTAATTAATTGTTTGCTAATTAATTGTTTGCTTTGATTGCCATAATTGTATTTTTGTGTATTTTTTTTGCACATCTGCTGGGGATTTCTATTTTTATTTCCACATTTTCTCCCTAATTAATTGTTTCCTTTGATTGCCATAATTGTTTATATATTGTATTCTGTTTTTCTGCCATTTTTCAAGATATAGGCATTATTCTCTATACACATATAATTATTGAACATGGGATTCTTGCATGCATTTTAGGAGCACGTTGCACTTTATTGCATTACACCTATTAGGTGGACTATTTACACTCGAGATACCTCAGCTTTTGTTAACACTTTTGTTACATGCACACTAATATTTTTGATACAAACATTTGTGATACACGTATTTATAAATTATTTTTTTTTCACTTGTATGAATCATCACCTATGCACACATAGTTGGACAGCGCCAATTCCCCTGCTTTTGTAAAGCTCAGGGGATCAGTACTCCTCAGCGCAGCCATATAATAACAGAAACAGGCTTAATTTGTCTCAATAAAGCAAGCAATGTTTATAGAAGCAAATGGAAAATGCCCCTTTTTTAGCAAAACAACAAAACAAAGTGTGCTTGTCTTTAACATAATAACATAAAATAATATTACATTCAATTTGAAGATATTACATACATGACAGGTATTTCAGTCCCAGAACTTCTAAGTATTTCTTAGCAGAGAGAAGGGCCCCATCAAAGCTCAGCAATTCAACAACTCAAACTGCACGTCTATTTACCCACTACTGCCTTTTAAAGCGTAACTAAACCCTATTATTGTTTTTAGCCAGGGAAGTTGCCATCATAGCCTCTGTTTGGTCTTCAACTGCCATGATGCTGCACAGTGATCAGTTATGACACCAGCCATTTGATGGTTTGACAGTTTGATTGAGAGCACAAGCAAATGGGACAGTTACATTCCTTGCCGGTGCCGGAATGTAAATGTTTTTAGAAACTGCTAGAATGGTTCTAAAGTCTGAAGGCCTTTTACCTTCATGCATTCTATGCATGAAGGTAAAAAACCTTCTGATGAGCCATCAAAGTTTCCAGCAGTCCCCCAGCCCCCCCCCCCCCCAGTTCTTACCTGAGTTCCCTTTCGGTCCAGCGATATACACAAGTGCCTCGGCTATCTAGGGAATCTCCCTCCTCATTGGTTGAGAAAGCAATCACAGCCAGTGAGCCAATAAGGAGAGAGAGGGTGTAGGACCGAGCCACGGGTCTGTGTCTGTATAAAAATATAGAACAGTGGCATGCGAGCATGCCTGCATGGGTGCCCCTATTGCAAGATGCTTGCGCTGGAGGCACTCGACAAGAAGGAGGGGCCAGGAGCACCGATGGGGGACCTGAGAAGAGGAGGATCGGGGCTGCTCTGTGCACAACCACTGCATAGAGCAGGTAAGTATAACATGTTTGTTATTATTATAGAAAAGAAATTGCCTTTAAAATCACTTTAAATCAATAGTTTTATTTCAGCTTTAATGGGAAAATAACCAAAATGAAAGAGAGATAAAGGGCTCATAGAGGACCCATCTTTGTACAATAATTTTTAGATTTACCAAAAGTATGGTCAGCTATGAGTGTATGCCAATAATATCTAATAAATTTTGTATCCAATCAGTCAGGTCTTTGCACTGCATAGATGTTAGAGCTAAAGAAGATTGTAACATGAGTGGTAAACTTAACACTAACATTACCTGATTAGGGATGAGCTGAACACCGCTGGTTTGGTTCGCACCAGAACTTGCGAACAGACAAAAAGTTTGTGTGAACATGCAAACACCATTAAAGTCTATGGGACACAAATGTGAAAAATCAAAAGTGCTCATTTGAAAGGCTTATATGCAAGTTATTGCCATAAAAAAGTGTTTGGGGGCCGCATACTGCCCCAGGGGACATGCATCAATGCAAAAAAAAAGTTTTTAAAACGGCCCTTTTTTTTCAGGAGCAGTGCTTAAAGGGAAACAATAAAAATGAAATATTCCTTTAAAAATCATGTCGGGGGGGGGGGGGGTGGTCCCCTTAGTCTATCTGTAAAGTAGCACTATTTTCCCATGTTTAGAAAAGTACCACAGCAGAATTACATTTCTAAAGGAAAAAATGTCATTTAAAATTGCTCATGGCTGTACTGTATCGCCAGATCCTGGCAATATTCATAAAAATCATTTAAAAAAACAGTGTGGGTCCCCCCCAGTCCATACCAGACCCTTCAGGTCTGGTATGGATATTAAGGTGAACTCCATGCCATTTTTTTTTTAAATGGCGTGAGAGTCCCCCCCAAAACCCATACCAGACCCAAAGGGCCTGGTATGGACGGAGGGAACCCATGCCATTTTTTTCTTAATTCTGTCATAGCACCCCTCTTAACCACTTCAATACACTATATTATATGTTGTACACTGCACTATATACCCTGCACTGTATTATATTTACTACACTAAGTGCACTATATACTCTGAGCTGCAGTATATATACTATATGGACTGCACTATATACTCTGAACTGCAGTATATATACTATACGAACTGCACTATATACTCTGCTGAAAAATTGGGCCTTAGGTGTTGGTGGTGGCAGAACACGGTAACCCCTCATAATTACTCTTGTTGGGTGCAGGAACGGTCCCTGCTGTTAAATATTATTTTAGAGGGTGCTTGCCCTCTTTTAGTGGCCTGTGAGTGTCTGCCTCTCCTTGGAGGCCTTCCAGACATGATGGGTATCTTTTTTTTTAACACTACACTACACTGTATTTTATGCTGTGTACACCGCCTGAAGTGTATTTGAAACTGTACTCACTCTATTATATACTGTGCACACCGCCTGCACTGTATTAGAAACTGTACACCGCCGAATGCACTGTATATATAGGCTACGCTGAATGCAGAGTATATATTATAAGGATAATACAGCAGCAACAGCAGCAGTTATCAGCTACTGTCCAGGTTACAATTGAATGCATGTCAGAATGAGGTACGGGTGCATACATGCTCAAAACAAATGCACCTGCCACACGACCCTCAATGCACAGCAACACATGCAAAAAACATCACACGTGTTGCACTTGAAAAAGAAAGTCACATGGATAAGAAAATGTAATTCACATTGGTGTCAATGTAAATAAAAAATATCCTTACAATGGATACTTGCCTGTTTCAAAACCCAGTGAGAAATTCAGTGCAATTAGTTTATTATATACAAAGACATATAGCGATAAGGTTGTGTATTACAGTGTATTACAGTCTAAAATATAAAGGTTACATGGCACATGTAACAATACTTACCAGTTGCAGATGAGGAGGAGGACGACTCACCTTGACCCCATCGTAGCTTGGTTTGGCTGGTTTTTGCAAACCAACCTCAGAATTATACATTGCATGGCCTTTCCAAAAGTAGAAAAAATCCCCACACATGAAATGATGCTACCAACCTGGACAGTTGAAGATATTGTTTTTCTCCTTCTCCTCAATTGCAGCCATTAGCTCGGCCTCAGATGGGAGGAGGGGGACCTCTTTCTAACCATGCTGAGCCATACACCATTTATATATGATTGCACTGCAACATAGAAAGAGAAGAGACCGTTTACAGAATTGCACTCCTATTATAATATGCATATGACTTGAATAACTCCTAAAAGTTTGATAAGTACATTGTGAAATTCAAATATAGCATGTTGACCTAGATTTTACAAAAGTAACTACTGTACATGTAGCTTTGAGTTGATCTTCTAATACACAGGTGAAACATAGCATCTAACATGGCATTACTAAGAAGGAAACTTCAGAAGATGTAAATAATTTGGGCCCTAGTGGTTGCAAATACATTTTCGGAAAATTTCACTCTCACATGAACTTTTTCTGATACCTCTTCAAAAAACATTTCACAACATTAAAACCTTCAAAAGAAACAATTTTTTTGTTTAAAATTATCATGGTAAAATAGAAATAGCCATGTCAGTAACATATCTGTATCAATTCTTTGTACTTACTAGCTTGATATGCACAAAGAGTTAGCTTAAAAGATAAGTATGGGTTTAGGTTTTTGGTTTTTTTTAACCTACTTACTTACTAAGTGATGTCAGTGAGTGTCAGTGTCAGTCCAGGCACCATGTGAATCCAGACTTTATTGTCACGATGATGCGGTGCCTGGACTGATATTAGGGACTTAAGCCCGCTCTCTGCTGAAAACGGGTAACTGGAGTGCAAAATGTACTACACTCCTGTGATCCAGAGAAGTAAAGTCAAACAAGCTTTGGCTATACTTCTCCTTTAAGATAGTCAGTGCTAGGGCATGGTCCTTTACCATTCAAGAGCAAAAGTCCAAAGTACTCCTCCCCATGAGCTGTGAACGACTTCAGCAGCATAGGTTTCAGGTCCTGCCATTTATGTTGCTTCCTTCTGTTGACATGCCAAAGGCATGTTCTTCTGTCTACATCTGGATCCAGCCCTAAAGTGTACTTTAAGGAAATTGAAAGAACAAGATTTGATTTTTCTAGGGAGCAACATATTGTAATTATAATATATAATTATATTCATATGAGTACAAATGTGGAAGATTATTACTTACAACTTAAGCTATTTGATTTTTTTTTTTGGCAGGTTCTCTCCTTGTGAACCTGGTGGGACATCTGGGTGGCTGAAGTCACCACACAGATCCATTTAGTTGGGCAAAGTTGCCCTCAGAACCTGCCACTCATCTGGGTCCAGGTGAGGTTTTTCTTTTTACTGGACGGTGACACCATTCCCATTCTCCACCTAAACTCTGCACCTGGCTCAGAAAGGGATGGGCCAGGAACAACATTAGCCTTTTCTCTTTTCTTCAACACCAGCAGCAAAGCATGTGCTGGCCATGGTTCAGTGAAAGTAAACAGGAAGTAAACAGGAAGTTGTTAAACTGCTCAATTCTGATTTGTCTTTATCATTTACCCCAAACACAAATTAACCAGTGATTGTGCCCTTAAAATGTTCTAACAACATTTGCCAACACAGGCACATTATAGCCTATAGCAATACTGGATGTGAACTCTAGAAAGAATATTTGATTCAAAGCTAAAACTTGTTTAAGAACTTTGAACAAAAGCAAAAACCAATTTTAAAACACTCAATTCTAACAGAAAATCGGTTTAAGAACATTGAGTAATTTTAGCAAAATACAGTAACCGCTACCAAAACATTCATTCACGCTATCACACACATGATTTGCCATCATTCAGGCATTCCACAATAGTAAAATCAATGAATAGTACTGTACATGAATATTCTATTATAATACACTGAAAGCGAAGATGAGTACTCAAGATACTCCAAGTATGTTCCATGTTCGAATTATCAGACATCATCCACTATTTTTTTTTGTTTATGCAGACAATGGTACATAAAGCAGATACACTATGCAATCTTTCAAATGTGTATGCAAGTAAGTAGATTTCTCATATACATGTGATATAAGACCCTTGCACTACATAGTTATTGGTACATTTAAATAAGATTGCACAATCAGATTTTAAAGTATGTGGTGCACTTTACATTACCCATCCAAACAATCTGTATCCAGTCAGGAAGACAACTGTACTATATTTTGTGTAGATGTCATAAGATTAAACAGCAACATATGGAGTGCTAAAATATTTTATTATTGTCTCGGCAGTATTAGTTTATACACATTCTGTCAAAAACATGTTAATTACACCTCAGCTATAAATGCATGACAGAATCTGAATTCCATGGTATGTAGAACTAGATATACATTTCCAATAATACCTTACCAAAGCCAACATCTCTAGTCATTGTTAAACATCTAATCAAATACAGAACAGGGGCTCAGGAATTGACACTGTAATATGCTGTACGTGACTTGCTGTTGCTAACTTAAAAAAAAAAATTGCAAAAACATCATAAATAAAGTCTAATGATTGTCAGGCTGCCACATCCCTGATAATAGTTACAAAAAAATACAAGACATGGACTGGGATTTTTACTTGTCAAAATAGTTTTATTCAGTACGGAGATTATGTACATATAACGTTGAATAATAACATACATTCAGTATAAGGAAGTTCATTTACAATTAAAGAATAGTTAATTCATTAATAATATCATAAAACAAGACAATATATTCTAACACAAGGCAATATATTTTAAAAGGAAATAAAGGAATAGGAGAGAAAAAGAACTTTGGAGTCTTTGTCCATTTTAAAAGAATAGAATTAAATGAGTTATGTAAGTTCTGCTACATCGTTTGCCTTGTTTTATTTCTATTTCTAGACAATAATTGAGATTATTATTTAAATATCAATTAGAGCTTCAATATCATAGAATAATATAGTATAAGTAAAAGAAAGGATAGAAAGTATAGTAGGAAGGGAAGAAGAGAAGAAGGTTAAAGGAAAGAATCCGCGGAGTCAGGCCGAAAGTCACCACAACAACTAGGGCTGAAATATAGCCTATATCTTGTTATCACAACTACCATGGCAGTAGAACACTCTTGTCTAGGGTTGGCATGGAATATGTAATCCAAGGCTGCCATATTACCTCAAATCTGGGGATTGTGTCCAATTCTATAGCTATCATCTTGGCATGAGTCATATAGTAATTCATTTTAGCTTTTGCTTCATTTATATCTAATGTTGGTGATTTCCAAGATTTTGCTAAAGTCTGTTTAGCTGCTGTGAAGAGATATACCAACAATTTGAATTGGGTATGCGTTATGAATTCAGGTTTTAAGTTGAGAAGGGCCATTGCTGGATCGAAAGGGATTGTTTTCCCAATAAGGTTAGTTGCAATGTTAAAAATTCCCCTCCAGAATATTTGAGCTAATGGACACGGCCACCAGATATGAAGGTATGTGCCAGGGTCCAAACAACCCCGAAAACATTGCGCCAAATAATTTTGCACATATTTTGCTACTCTAGTAGGTACTAGATACCAGTAATAAGTTAAAACTTTATAATTAGCCTCAACCACCAATATATTAGGGGAAGCTGTTTTTGTTGTTGACCATATTTGTTTCCAATCTGGATTATCAAAAGTACGCTCAAGGTCCTCTTCCCATTTCTGGACATAGGATAATTTGTCTTTACTGGAATGAACCAGCAGGTGAGAATATATAGTAGAGATTGTGCCTCTAGCATGCGGATCTTTTTTACAAACTTCTTTGAAACTAGTCGTATGTGTTAATGGTGATGTGGTAGACACTAAGGGTGCAAAGAAATTTTTAATTTGGAAATATCTAAATAATTCCAACTGCGGTAGACCATATCTCTCACAAAGGGTTTAAAAAGGGATGAATGATGAGGAATGTACAAATTTATACATACACATTACGTCTCTAGATACCCATTCTTTAAAGGAATTAGGGGAATATCCATGCTGGATAGAAAGCAGGATTTTTATAGAATGACAACATCGGGTTATGAGATGATTGTAAATGGTTATTCTTTTTGAATCTATCCCAAAGGGAAATGTAGTGTTTAGTAATTGGATTCTTTAGGTCTATGCGATCTTTTGGAGTGATCCATAGTACGTTTGATATTGGTATAGGATCGCATTCTGTGGCTTCAATATGTACCCATAACGGGGTCTCCTGATACGCATGATATTTAGCCAGGCTTGCTATGTGTGCAGCCCTATAGTAATAAGCAAAATTAGGGCAACTTAGGCCTCCGTTTAATTTTGGGAGATATAGTGTATGTAGTTGTATGTGTGGTTTGGAGGAACCCCATATGTATGACAATGTTTTCCTTTGTAATATTCTTAGGTGATAAGCTGGAATAGGAATTGGTAATACTCTAAATAAGTACAGTAATTTCAGTAGTATCGTCATTTTTACCGCGTTGATTCTTCCGAACCACGATAATGAAAGATGAGACCATGATTTCATTAAGTTTGATAATTGTTTTAAAATTGGAGAGTAATTAACTGAAAATAGATTTGCTAATGATGCTGTAAGATGTATGCCTAAGTATGGGATTGATCTGTTCGACCATGTGAAAGGAAAACTAATTTTAGCTGAAGTCAGTTCAATGTTAAAAAGAGATATGTTCAATGCTAAACATT
The DNA here is from genome assembly GCA_037952925.1 of Lithobates clamitans. NCBI lineage: Eukaryota > Metazoa > Chordata > Amphibia > Anura > Ranidae > Lithobates > Lithobates clamitans. Next base: position 836,122 of record JBBGZY010000654.1, on the reverse strand, counting down.
TTTTAGGGTTTATGTATAAACCAGAAATGTTAGCAAATTTATTGAGAATTGGGATTAGGTTTGGGCCTGACACTTGTGGAGATGAAAGAAATAGGAGGATATCGTCTGCAAACAAACAGAGCTTATGTTGAAATCCTCCCATTTCTATCCCTGTTATAGTGGGGTCAGATCTAATTACTAGTGCGAGTGGTTCTATTAGGAGGGTGAATATCAATGGGGATAGGGGACATCCTTGTCTTGTGCCTCTCTCAATGTTGAAGAAGTCAGATTTATAACCTGCGTATTTGACATACGCTTTAGGTTTGTTATATAGAGCCGTAATCCAATTTATAAAATTTGGACCGAATCCCCATTTCTGCAATAGAATCGAAAGCCTTCTTTATGTCAAGTGAGAGAAAGCAAACAGGTATGTGACGTTTTTTAGCTATGTGTGCCAAGAGGGTTGCTCTTCGTACATTGTCACCTGCCTGTCGGGAGGGCATGAAGCCTACTTGGTCACGATGTACGAGGGTACCAATGATCATATTAAGGCGGGTTGCTAGAATTTTTGCCAACACATTAATGTCCATGTTCAACATGGATATGGGGCGATAATTTGTACATAGAGTATCATCTGAGTGAGGTTTAGGAATCATGCGGATGATTGCCAATAATGATTCTTGTCTAAAGGATTTATTATTTAATAGGTCATTAAATGCTTCAACAAGCATGGGTGAGATAATGTCTGTAAAAGTTCGATAATAAAGGGCTGTGAATCCGTCTGGTCCCGGCCTTTTATTAATTTTTAATGTTTTAATAGCCTCTGCCACTTCATCGCTAGTTATGGGTTTTTCTATTGACAATTTTTGGGATTCCGTCATTTTGGATAGGTTGATACGTGAAAAAAAGGCATCAGCTTCTTCAATGTTAGTTTTATTTGTCTCTGTGTATAGAGTTTTCAAATGAGAGCTAAATTTCTGTGCGATTTTAAAAGGATTACTGGTGTAAACGTTGTCTGCTATTTTGAGTCTAATAGGTTTATAAGATTTGTTGATAGACTTTAATTCCCTTGCCATGAGAGTACTTGATTTATTGGAATTCTTATAAAACATATGCTTAGTTTTCCTGAGGGATTTGTCAGCAGATTCAGTTAAGAAAAGATTATATTCTAGGCGGGCTTTCTCTAAGCGAATTTTCCCTTTCTGGTTAGGATTGTTTTGAAAAGCTACGAATGATGCATTAAATTCAGTTTCTAATTGTCTAGCCAATTTTACACAATCCCGTTTGAGTATACCTGCTTGTTGTATTCCTCTCAGAACTGGTTTGTGTGCCTCCCAAATTGTGAGTGAGGAGATTTCGTCACTTTTGTTATGTTCTACGTAGTCATTTAGATCCTGTTGGATTTTTAAACAGTGGGAGGGGTGTTTAAGTAGCACATCTGGAAGATACCATGAAGGGTCATGCCCCTTGGGTATAGTAGAAGCCACCAAGGTATAAACTGCATTGTGATCTGATCAGGGTATAGGGATAATTTTAGATATAATTACTTCAGGAACCATTCCTATTGTTACAAAGATATGGTCTATGCGACTAAAAGTTTGATGTGGATTAGAAAAATATGTATAATTTCTTTTAGCTGGATTAGATTCTCTCCAAGAGTCAATCAAATTGTGCCTAGAAAGAAGTTGAGATAAAGACCTAGCATCTTGTGTTCGTGGTGGGGTATAAGGGGTTTTGTCAAGAAATGGAAGGAGGACCTGGTTGGAGTCCCCACATATAAAAATTTATCCCATTTTGTGGGTGTTAATGATATTAAATAGGTGCGATAGAAAGGGTACAAGACGATAATTTGGTGCATAGTATGAGACCACCGTTACAGCTGAGTCCATAATGTATCCCATTAGAATTAGGTAGCGACCCTCAGGGTCTTTCATTTCTGAATGTAAGGTAAATGGGGTAGAGCGATGAAACGCAATGAGAGTTCCACGTTTTTTAGTGAGCGCCGAGGCGGTGTAAACTTGGGGATAAGAAGTACTAAGAAATTTAGGGGTTGCAGTCGGGGTAAAGTGAGTCTCTTGTAGACATACAATGTGTGCTTTTTTAGACTGAAATGACCGAAAGGCTTTTACTCGTTTCTGAGGAACATTAAGACCCTGGACATTCAGAGATAAAATATTTAAAGGAGCCATGGCAATTGAAACAAGAGTATGTGCTTACCAGTTGTCTGGGTGCAGCGACTATTCGGCCTGACCTGCGTGGATTTGAAACAAAGAGATAGATAGCCAGATCCATAGTAGGATAACTTAGAGAGGAAATAAGAAACAATCAAAATTATAAAGCATTTGAGTATAGTACAAATGTAAGTAGATTCGAAGAATACCCGAGTTGGGGTCAAGGACTTCCCAACAGGGGAAAGGAAGCCTTCGTCTGGTCCCCATATATTACTATGGGAATCCGAGGAAGGCATGGTGAGGCACATGTGATTTCCGTGCAAGAAAGAAAATTTATCACAAAAATATGATAAATTAACCGAAATGCGTACAACTTGCACTATTGTTATGTAACCATTTCTCGTTATTTGAAAAACCACCACGACGTAGACGTCGCTTAATTTCAAGCATGTCTAAATTGTTACCACGCGTCAGTAGACAACCGTTGTGATTCGCAATTCACAATTTCTTATCGACGTCAGTTCGATACCAAGTAATTTCTCATTTCAGAACATTTCTAAAACATTTCTAACATTTCAAACCATTTCGAATAATTTCATTCATTTCAGTCACGTACCGCGCTCCGATTCAAATCCAGTCGCATCTAAAGATGCACCGATTCGCTCCGGTGTGCCCCAGTAGTTACGGCCTCATTTCAGTACATGCTCCAGAGTCACGTTCATTGTCAGTCCCTCGTTACGACTCACTGATTCGTACCTCTGTCATGGTTACCATTTCACTGCCACGTATCACGCTCCGATACAAATTCAGTCGCATGGAAATGCACCGATTCGTCTCGGCGTGCCCCAGGTATTTGCCACATTTCAGTACATGCTCCAGGGTCCGATTCGCAGTCAGCCGCAATAGCGGCATGATCGATTCGCGCCTCTGTCATGGCAACAAACTGTTACACCTGCACTTACCGCGCTCCGGTTCGAATCCAGTCGCATCTTCGATGCACCGATTCGTTACGGCGTGCCCCAGGGCTGGGCCTCATTTCTGTCGCAGACATCGGGCGACCGATCCGCATCTCTGTCATGAGAATTATTACCATTCATTTCACTCCCACATATCGCATCACCGTTTCGAAACCAGTAGCATCCGAGATGCACCGATTCATCACGGAATGCCCCAGTTGTTTCGGCCGTATCCATACCTATACCAGAGCTCGGTTCGTTGCCAGTCGCAAATGCGGCACAACCAATTCAAGCCTCGGTCAAGGGAAAACATTTCTGTCATTTCGTTGTTTCATATTGCGCTCCGATTCGAATCCAGATGCATCAAACATGCACTGATTTGTCCCGGTGTGCACCAATGTTTTTTCGGTTGCCTCATTTCAGTACATGCTCCAGAGCCAGGTTCGCGGTCGTTTGCAGTCACGGCATGACCAAGCCGGACCTCTGTCATGGCAAAGATTTCACTAATTTCATAATCAAGGGAAACATTTTAAATCATTTCATTGTCACTAGATTGCAAATCACCTTACAAGTTACTGCTTCAAGTTAGCCAGCAAACCCTTCACGAGTTATCACCTTTCATTTAAAACGCAGTCACGGGACACCGATTCGTGCCTAGACATATCACCCATTCTATTTTAATTTCATGCATCTGTCGCTTAAACACATTACAAAGTCACTTTTCAAGTCAGGTAGTCAGACCCTTCACCAGTTGTCATCTGTTCTTTCCTCCAGGTCAGTCAAAGTTCAAAAAAAAAAAAAAAAGCCACATCCCGTCTTCCTTCAAAGTTCAGTCATCCCAATTCATTGGTTAAAACCTTCGCCTCACTTCTATCCCCCCTTATAGTCGCACAATCCGATTTATGTTGGTATCATTTCATACACTTTACAAACTGATTCGTATCAGGATTCATTGTATACAACATACAAAAGATTCGTATCGGATTCATTTCATACACCTTACAACCAGTTCATATCGGACTAAATTTCATACACAAAAAAAAAAAAAAAGCACAACTCCCCGCAATTGTGGCAAGCACGCATCCAAGCATAAACTTCTTGCATTTGTTGCAAGCACACGTCGAAACATAACTTCTGCAATTGTTGCAAACGCACATCCAAGCACAACTTCTTGCAATCGTTGCAAGTACGCATCCAAACATAACTTCTTGCAATCGTTGCAAGTGCACATCCAAGCACAACTTCTTGCAATCGTTGCAAGTACGCATCCAAACATAACTTCTTGCAGTTGTTGCAAGCGCACATCCAAGCACAACTTCTTGCAATCATTGCAAGTACGTATCCAAACATAACTTCTTGCAATCGTTGCAAGCACACCCAAGCACAATTTCTTGCAATCATTTCAAACACGCAACCAGTCATAAACTTCTTGCAAACATTGCAGGCATGTATTTAAGCATAAGTTCTTGCAATCGTTGCAAATATGCATCCAATTACAACTTCTGGCAATCATTACAAGTACGCATCCAATTACAACTTCTCGCAATCGTTGCAAGCACACATCCAAGCATAACTCTTGCAGTCTTTGCAAGCACGTGCAGTAATATGTACTTTTGACAGTCACCACAAACACATCTTCAGCGACATAAACTCCCTTGCAATCGTTGCAAGCACACATTTAAGCACAACTCTTACAGTCATTACAAAACACGCATCTTAGCATAACTTCTTGCAAACATTGCAAGCATACACCCAAGCATAACTTTCTGCAATCATTGCAAGCACGCATCCAGTCACAAACCTCTTGCAATTGTTGCAAGCACACATCTAAGCATAACTTCTTGCAATCATTGCAAACACGTATCCAAACATAACTTCTCGCAATCATTGCGAACACGCATCCAAGCATAACTCCTTGCAGTCCGTGCAAGCACATGCAGTAATACAGACTTCTCACAATCACTGCGAATACATCTCTATTGACACAAACTCCTTTGCAATCGTTGCAAGCACGTATTTAAGCACAACTCTTGCAATCATTACAGGCCTCGCATCTTAGCATGACTTCTTGCAATAAGTTCAAACACATTCCCAGTGGCACACAATCAGTCACACATCATTCTTCAGTGGCACTTAATCGGCCAATTGTCTCCAGTGGCATCTTCATACGATCCACTCATCATTTCTGTATCATTTCTCGCTTAGGTCAGTTGAGTTCAGGTTCAATCCCACACCAGGTATCGTATTGCCACACACAGCTGCTTCCTTCTCATAACACCATCAGGCTATACCTAGCCAGCATCCAGCATTTCCTGTCCTTACAGGACCCCAGAGAGCCGTCTGTGTCTACGGCCCATATAGTAGGACCCCTTCTACATGGCATCCAGAAGCATCAGCCCACAGCTAACGGCAACACTTGCCCATCACAACTGCCATCTTTACAGACATGTCACAAACCTCACACATTTCCCAGTCTAGTCATCCAAGCAGCCATCTACCTGGGCTTCTGTGGTTTTCTATGGCCTAACAAATTCACTTTTACCGACACTAGCAGCCAGGTACTACTTAGACACCACTTGAGTCGCTGAAAAAAAAACAAAAACATTACGTCTTTCAGCTTGCGGTCTCCAAAACTCAACAAACCGGAACCGAGGTCTACAATAACCTCTTCCGAACTAACAACTCCATGCAGGCCAGCCTCCCCCCTCGACAAGCTGACCCGCATCAGGCCAGTTCCCCAAGACATCACCCATACACGGGTGTGTACTAAGAAACAGCTTCAGTCTTTCCCAGGAATGCTCAAATTTGCAATACAGGTAATTTCCCCAGGATCGATATTCTGTATCTTCCTCTCCCACACACAGGACCCCTTGCAGATCCTTAATTTAGACGCCCGGCAGTAGCGGACCTATCAATGCCGGAAAGTCCCGTACTGCGTGGATCGGTATATCAATGTTTATACCATCCATGTCGCCCTCATCACCCCAGGTAGTGAAAGATGCCACAGCCTCCACAG